>OY101449.1:39660422-40860422 GCA_956483635.1 Panzeria rudis | reverse complement strand
AAATAAAACTAGCAAACCAATTTTCCATGCCCCTTCCGATATTTATAAAATTTGGTACGAATGATGATTCTGGCATAAAAAGTATTATCTCAAAATCTCAGCACACTTCTTTTTCTGGTTCGTGAAATATAGCATCTTGAAAATGGGACAGTTCTACAAAAATGTACTAAAACCAATAAAGCCCTTATGACACTACATTTTTTCTTCATTTTTAAAATTTTGGAAAACAGTGCAAATAGAATATTATAGGAAATTTTACCACGTGCAAAGAGTTCATCTATATTAAGATAAATACCAAATTGTCAAAGCTTTTACTAATGTTATCGATAAAAAATGGCTGCCTGTCAAAAAAAAATGTAAAAATGTTCAACTTAAAATTTACATTTCAAGCTTGAAACATTAAAGTGTTGCCAAGTTAGAGGTTTATTCACGAATTCAGCGACTTAACGCCTCTTTTTTTCAACTTTTTTTTCTTTTGTCGTTTTATTATAAATAAAAAGTAGGCAGCACTTAAAGAAGCCATTACGTTTTGTTTACATTTTGTATAGTTGTTTCTTTCTATAATTTACTATTTCTTTCTTTCAATCCTATAGCAAAACAATGCAAGAAAAATTTAGTGTCATAAGGGCTTAAGATCGGACTTTAAACGACGGCGCTGTATATAAGCGCTTTATTTTGGGGCGTGGCAAAAAATTGCTGTTTTAGAAACGTTATAGACACATCTTTCATTCCAGAGGGTGACTGGCACACAACTTTTTTTTGGTATGGGGACCGACCTGGGGCCCGTTTCTCAAAAAGTACAAGTTACAAATCTACAAGTAAAATACATACAAAACAACAACACTTTTACAAATTTTATTGTTGTTTTGTTTGTATTTTGCTTGTAGATTTTTAACTTATACTTTTTGAGAATCGGGCCCCTGGTCTAATGTACATATGTATATATTTAAAACATCATTGAGGTGTCATATTAATGGACTTTAAAATGGCATATGTTATGATTTTAATTTGCAATCTTCAGAGATCTACTGTAACGGGCATACGTATGTATGTCGTAAAAAAATTTAAAATTTCCATCATATCACGCAAAAAAACTGATCGGTGTGCTATTTTGAACTTATGTGCGTTTTGAAATCTGTTTTAAAGACTTTTTTGTTTGTTGCATATTTGGCACTGTAGGCCGTTCTAAAGACCTTGGTGATGTATTTGAGCTATCTAATCGCATACTACATCAGAAGCTTATGCAATGCATTAACAAAGTATTAACAAAGGAATTACAAGCAAGCTAGAAGTCTTCCATAAAGGTAGATGACCACAATCGCTACTTGATGCAGCGCCTGTTGCACTAGTAGCAGCACAGAGATACATTTGATCGTTCGAAGTGCAACCAGCCACTAGCCCTGGCTGAGCATTAGCCATTTCACCAACATCCTCACTAGACTGATCGAGTCGGGTTTTCAGCCGGTTTTTAAGCCGGGGTTTTCCGCAATACGGTTATGGGTTTTTTTAAATGTTGATTTTTCGAATGTCGAATAGTCCGGTTTTTTCTAAATTAAACGACCGGCACAGTCGAATACTTTTTGATTTGTATATTTTATTAGTTTTTACTATATTAAAACTTAGACGAACATTCAATGTTGATCTTTTGTTCAACAATATTTACTGAAACATGCAATTAAGGCGAATTAATTTTATTGTGTGGCCTTGTGATGTAGAATGGATGTTAAACTTCATATCAAGGCGAATTCAGAACAGGTGGCGTTATGAGCACAGCTGATTGTTCAAGGGACTGCCAAACTTTCCTTATAATTTTTTTTATTTAAATAAATCGAAAAAATGTTAATGCAAATTCGTTACTTTGTTTTGACAATTGCATGAACAAAAAAGTTGCTTTGTTGTATCAATTCGCCGATGACTATACCTTATTGATCTACCTTGCTTCATATATTTATATTGCTGAATTTGTATACATACATATGTATTTTAAGGGAAAAGCAACTACGCTATCCAAGCATATTTTTTTCATTTGCACAAACGCTACACAAAACTGGCTCGTACAAACATAGATTTTGTACTTTAATCACTAATCTAAATTTTAAGTTTCCACCACGACCTCACTCTATGGAAATTTTGTTGTAAAAGAACCAATTTCACAATAAACTATACAAGCAGCTTGGCACAAATTTAATATGGCAGTAAAAATATCAAAATTGTTTAATTATTTTTTTTTCAAATAGCTTGCTAAGTTGCTTGTCAAACACGAAAACACCGCCATAGATTACACAACAGGCTTGTAAAAGAGTAAATTTTCATCTTTAGTCTTTAGTCAAGAAATAAAAAATATAAAGAAAAAATGTAAATCTGTGTAGATACTTGAGTGTGGATCAAACTTTTTTGCGGACTTTGATTGTAAATCCTCCTGGAAATGTTCTTTTTAGTAAAATAAGAACATTGTGCTGATCAAGTAACGGTAAGGCGTACTGCATATAAGGGGCACAATAATGGGCAATTAGGAAACTATTGCAATTAGTATTGTATTAAACAAAAACTTAGAGAAAAAAAGGTCAGATCCGACCCAAAACACAAATGTGAAAATAATGCCTTGCTCCTATCCAAAAATTTCGGCTGTTAAAAGTACGGAGATCAAAATGAGCACCAAGTTTTTGATAGTTGGGCAACCTGAGATTGACTTTTTTTTACTTTTCTAATATTGGGAAAAAGTATCGGGAAAGAAAATGTTGCCAAATTAGCAAATCGGTTTCAACTGCAGCCACCACGTGTACTCCTGAAGGATACGTCATCTAATAACCGCTCACAGAATCATTCCCCCAACTTGAGGTTAAGATGAAGTCCATCAGCATATCCATTATGTATAGGAATAGAGTATGCCTTCGTGGCGAGCATCATCTCTTTAAAACTGTATGAGGGCAGGTCATCTGTTTGCTAACGGTGTATTTTTAAAACCGGTTTCTCTTTTATTTTTCTAATTAGAATTTATATATAAAGCAGTTTTGTCAAGTTTCCCATCTCTGATCAATACTTTTAAAGCGTCCATTCGACTATCTGTCTTAGGCTGGCTAACAACCGACTTACTGACTTGTTTTCCAAAGTATTTGTTTAACAAAAGGAGAATATAACAACTGAAAGAAAAAAATAACGCATTCAAATAACAACAATCATTTCTACCTTAGTGACTTTTTCGGGGCGTTGTCATTAAGACGTTACAAATTTTTCGGTAACGGAAATAAAAATTTAACCAAATTGTAAAAAGTTTGAAATAAAATATATGTGTTCTATATAAAATTTTATATTTAATTACAAAAATAAATGTTGCAAAATATTAGTAAGCAAGTAAATTACTAATAAAGTGTTAACACATACTACAACAAGAAGCAAATCAAGTTTAATGATAAGATAAAAAAGTGACAAATAAATAAATCCCCAGAGGCACATACACACGCATAATATTTAAAACTGTAAAAAGTAAAATAACGGTAAATATCACGTTTTGATAAGTGTAAGTGTGCGATAATTATTAATTGGAGCATGTTAAATAAACAGTTTAACGAAAATAGCTACATATTTTGCATTCTTTTTTATATTTTTAACACAACAAAAACGACAAACTTTGTAAATAAATAGCCGTCGTTGCCGAGTTAATTGTAGCTGTTTATTATAAATGTACTGGCAGCGCCACCTGCAATTAAACGTAAGTTATACACTGACTGCGTATTCACTTTCTGTTCAGTTTCTTATCGCTTTCATTAACTATTTTTTTCGTTTTTGTTTTTTTAAATTATTTATTGCAAAGTTTTTCACATGGATGAGTAAAACATTTTCAAACGATTACACAGGCCAACATGAATTATGTGACCTGAGATTTCTCAGTCAATTTGGATATACATAGTGCTTGGGGTTCAATGGCTATAAATTACTGTTTTTGATATTTTAATTTAACTAATTTGATTTTTAATCCAAATTGATTATATAGGCTAAAACTCGTAACGTTATTGTGATGAAACAAAACAAGAGTGTAACGACGACCGAAAATCAGCCAGAAAGCAACAAATTCCATAATAAAAACGACAACCGAAACGACAAATTTCTCATTAATTTTATTTTTGTCCTTATATATTTGTCCTTTTCATTTTATTTTATTTTTCTTCATTCAAATCAAATGTTTTGTTTAAAAAATAATGAAAATATGGTAACTTTTTTGTGAAGTGAGACTATAAAAGGCAAATGAAAGTAAAAAAATAAATTCTATTTTAAAACTGCTCAGTAGACGGATTTAAAATGCCAATTTGTATGAAAAAACGCGTTGCGCCGAAATTCTGTTTCATCATATAATCAGAAAGAATCAGACATGATCAATATTCCTAAGGAAAAAATTTACATCAATTTAGTTTTAAATTTTCACTTAGTTTTTCCAAGAAAATTTTAAATTTTTTTTAATTCATAAAAAATCTAAAATGAATAAAATCTTAAATTTTACTCTTAAATTTTATAAACAAGCCATATTTCATGAAAATTTATCCACAGATTTTAGTTTGTCTGTGTTGTATAGAAATGGCAATTTTTGTCAATTGAGTTCCCTTACTTAGTTTGTGAATAAAATCAAAAGTTGTCGATCGATTTTATTGAATTATAGTTCACCTTCTTTGCAACATATGTAGGTATATAGTGCAAGAATAAAATAGTTTGGATAATCCAAAAGTGCACGCCTCATAATCTCATTTAAGGGCGAGGTACATACCACGCGTTACGCGGCAACGCTTTTCTCACTTTTCACGCTTTAAGAATGGGAAGTTAAACACCACGCTTTTGATGCTCTTCTGCTTATATAATTTCAAGCCTTTGCCGGCTATATTTTGTCTTGCCTTTAAGTTTTATTTTTCTTTATATATTTAATGCAGTTATCATAAATTTTTTTAATCAAAAAATTAATTTCTAACAATTTATTTCCATTAAACAAACATTTTAGCATATGAATCTGGCAGAACTACCTGTCGATTTGTATACGACGCGTGAAAGTTGAAGAATGTTCAACTTTTTGCGAGTTACGCACGTCGCAAACTTCTCTTTGTATCTTGCCTTACCTGGCCTTTACACATGCAAGTGCAAGTTCGAAAAACTCAATACACTCAAACTTTTCTACTAACACACTTTTGGTTCAGCTATGAGAAAGACAGAGAAACGAATACAAATTGCATTTTCGTTGATAATACGTACACAGAACTTACATGCAAGTACTTACGTTTCTTAACGCAGGGTTATGGAAACACACTATTTCAACTTTTTTGACAGAAGTCTGTAACGCATTAGCGTATTTAACACATGCTATGTACCTTCACCTTTAGACCGTGAAATTAAATAGGCTTCTATTCCTAATTATACTGAAGCGTAAAAAGAAAAAAAGAACTCGATTAGTCAAGTCTTTCGGTCATTATCGTGACCACATACAGGATCCGTACATACAGACAAACGGACGTCCAAGACAAAACTTTTTTAAACAGTTTTTTAATTAGTTTAAATAATAAAAATGTCAAGAGTGTTAAAAATTGTATTTTTTCTTAATATGTGCGTGTATATATTTTTTACAAGTGCAATATATGATAATAATAGAGCCATTTTAAGTTTGAAAAATCAGTAGTTTCGCGTGAAGTGAGAGTAGTACCCACCTCAACGCTTCGCTTATGAGGCGTGCAATTTAAAATTTTATTTATTTTAAATTTTATGAAATTTTTAGAAAAAAAATTCAAAATTATTTTGGACAAATTAGTTTTTTTTGCCAAAACTTTCTTAATATCTCCAAATCTGTAAGGGTACCTAAGAATTTTTCGCGAGTTATATCAAATTATATAAATATGCATGTGGTGCAAACTCCTTAATTTTCTATGTAACGGTAAATTTCGAGAACCATAATCAATTAAAATAATGTAATTTATAGGCATTGAGCCTAAGTAATACGTGTATACAAATTGAATGAGAAACCTCAGACCACACAAAATAAATTTAATTTTGTTGGCCTGTGCTATTCAAATACATACATACGTGAATACATACATATCTATTTATGTACATACCATAAACTGAATGAACATATATATGTATGTATGTACATATGTACAATATACATTGTACAATGTACATTCTACATACTACATTACATTACATTTACATTACATTCACTGAATATTTTTCTATGAATTTTATTAATTTAAATTTTATCACGGAATCTAAAGTGCAATGTTAAAGTGATTCATACCTAAAACTACCACTTTTGTACAATGTAGACGTTTCTTTAGCCATATAATTATAAAAAGGTGGCCATATCTAAGGTAACTTTTACTTAATCAATTAATTAAAATATTTAATTGAATTGTAATTTTCGAAAACAGCACATTTCGCATATTTATGTTCTCTTTTTTAATAAACATACACACACTACTGCTGGCAAAGTATGGAGTAGCGAGTACCGAGTATTTGCTCTTATTTTAGGGTATTCAATACTAAAAAGTAGTTACTTGATACTTTCGGTGTTGTATTTTTATAGTTTTCTTAAATTTATGATTTTTAACAAACACAACCCGCGAAGCAATTAGCTTGTCAACGGCAAACACCTAGGGTCTATCGAGCCCACGATTCAAACCGACTGTAAAATGTATGGGTCAAACTACAACTCTATTTAAAAGTATAACTTTAAGCGTTAAAAGAATCGAGTAAGCATAGAGTACCCAAATGAAAAGTATTGAGTAATTAAAAGTAGCAGAAATTGCCAGAACTAGCATACACTGCCGCTCATCTGATAACATTTTAGTAATATTTTTTAGCAGCTCTCTAGAAAACTATTGTAAAAACTACTAATAAAATTGCGTCTATTAATAAAGGATATTCTGTGCAAAAAAAATTAAGGGAATATTGTACCGTTATCTAAATACCTGCTGCACAACAATTTTTGTCCAAAAACAGTGCTCATCAGCAGAGGTTTAAGATTAATTTGAATAATTTGCGCTATAGCTTCACCGCCAATCAGCGTTGCCAGAATGATGATTTTATCATATTTTTTGAGATCTTTAAACCAAAATATGATTTGATGATATTTTTCCCCAAATGATGATTTTTGTTTCTCGCAAATGACGATTTTTTATATTTACTTGGAAATACATAAATGGGTGATTTTTTTAGCAATGTAACTAAATAAAATATGAGAAGGTAGGACTCATATTATAGTTTTCGCTCATTCAATGGACCCTGAAATAAAATTATTTTTTTAACATTTCTGTGTATTAAGCGTGACATTTGCTTTCGCGGTTGTTCCGAGAAGAGTTTTTTGCGAAAAAAAATACATCACAAAAATTAGTATGGGCTTTGAAAACACTACAAATCTTCTCTCTAAAAACAAAAAATTATAGTAATCGCAGAACGAAATTAAATGTTATGACCACTTTTCCAAATTTGACTTGTTTTCACATGGAAAAATAAAAATATTATATCTCTCAAAATAATTCTTTACAAAAATTTATACGTGAGCGCAAAGTAGGCTAAACTGTTCTTTCAAATAAGACTTATTTTAATAATATTGACCAACAATGTCAAAAGTTATGTCAATTTCAAATAATTTTTTGTAGCAAAATACGACCTACCTAATACATTCTTCGAAAATATAACAACCCACATTGCGCTAAAAGCAAACTTTTTTCAAAGAAAACTAGAAATTTTTAGACAGATACTGTTCTTTATATCGTTTCTAACCTTCAGCTGCTGTTAACTTTTTAACAGCCTGAAATTTATAGATAAATTATATATAAAAAAAATTTTACGTAACGTTCAACACATTTTAATACGAATTCAATATTTTTTTCAGAACACACATTTTATTTTGAGTTCAATACAATTCCGATGTATAATCATCGATGTATTTTAACATAACCTCATTGCAGCAACAAAACCATTTATTTGAAATTTGAAATTTTTTGCGAAACTCGTGAAATTATAGATGTTAAAATGTATTATTTGCAATTTTTTGACTAATTAGTGATTTAAAGAAAGCTTTTAAGCAAAGAAATTTAACTATTCTTGGCTTGAGTTCGGTTTTAATATAATTTTTCAATTAAATTATATTTTTATTTAGAGATAAATGTCAAGCATGAAGACAAAGAAGATATTGACTAGCGGGAGCTATCGAAACGTCAGTTCAACCCTCCGCGCACCCAAAACTGTCTTTGTCTACATGCTTCACATTTATCTCTAAATAAAAGTATAATTTAATTGAAAAATTAAATTAAAACCGAGCTTAAGCCAAAAACAATTCAATTTCTTTGGATATAAACCCATACAGTTCGACTAAACTTATAACTTGAAAGCTTTTAAGTTTAAATTTTTATTTTTATTTTGTGTTAACATGTTTTAGCGGCTTTTCGATATTTAGTCGCATTCTGTTTTTCGAGTTTCTTTATAATTTTCGTGGTGGATATGATTTTGACGTGTTTATATATATTCCTACAGTCATGGCGATATTTTCTCAGGAATTCTTACCATTACATAAAATTTTAAAATGTACAAGAATCTTTTTATTATTGGTTGCCAAGAAAGTAATAACTCTCCTATCTAGAAAATGACATATAAGGAACTCATATGAACTCGCAAGAACAAGTTTTTGTTTTAGTTAACTATAAAAGCCTTATTGTTAAGCTTTCGAGTAAAAATTTTGGAATAACAATTTCTGATGATTTTTATGTCAGAATATGATTTTTATTTGATTTGATGATGATGATGATTTTCGTCGAAAAGCTTATGGCAACGCTGCCGCGAATAGTCAGTTTTAATTAGATTTTGTACTTTCTAAGCCGTTAGTACAATTTGCGATCTAAATGGGTCGAGTACTCTTAAAATCTTGAACCTAATCAGATGAGCAGCAGTGTATACACTTAGTCGCAAAACTCTACATACCATTTAGTATTTTCAATCAATTTTAATTTATTAACGGCCCTCTTCACAATATAAGATTAAAAGTTAACGTGGACTTTAACGGCAAGTTTTGTATGCCGAACTTGCCGTTAAAGTCCATGTTAACTTTTAATCGTACATTGTGAAAAAAGCCGTAAAAGAAATAAAGTAAAATATTTATACTTTTTCATTTCAGAGGATCAACGATCTTTACAGAAAATAAAAAATAGCAATTTACGTGGTTTAATATTATTTAATGAAAAAAATCATGAAATTCGGTCTTTCATATAACAGCAAATAGACGATACATTGTTGAACACTTTATGGTAATTTAGATCATATTTAATGGCTTGCTCGACCATCATTTGCATCGAATTCTTCGTTAAGTCTTTTAGGCATCGAAGAAACTAGGTTTTTGTTACTTTGTAGAAATATTTTCCTCTCTATTTAAAATCATTTTTAGCTGGGAAATGGCCGAATCCCTTCTATTTTTAACTTTTTGTTTTAAATGGGCCCATAAATGTTTGACAATATCTGGGTCTGGGTATTTTGGAAGATGAGGAAGCTTTGATTTTACGTTGTAAAGCAACCATTATCTTACAAGTCCTGCTCTATCCATGGGGTCGTTGTCGTACATAAATATAAACTTGTCTTTAATATATAATTTTTCGAAATTCGGTAAGAAATCGTCTTTCAGAATATCTATATAGCCACGGCTGTCCATTATACCATCAAAAAATTTTTAAATCCGACTTCATCAGCACCCGTGCACTCCCACATCAGCGAGCCACCACAATGTTTTACGGTAGTGCCAATTACAGGTACCACCATAATTAAAACAAATACAACACCAAAAAACACATGTATTTTTTTGGTAGAAATACCCCAGAAATATGTCAAATCCATTAACTGTGAGTCGCACACATTCATAAGCTCTCTCAAATTTACTAACACATGCCCGTTGTTGATAGAAAATTCCCAGACATGTGTCAAAATCTATTGTCTGTGTGACGCACACATTCTCAAATGTACTAAAACAGCTGTTCTTGTAGTGGTACATGTTCAATATACCTTGGGTAGTGCATACATTTTATGTTCCAAGGCAGTTCCCTTCTTTCTCTTTGAATATTCGGAAATTACACTCTTAATAATAATTTGAATTTGCATTAATTCAAATAATGAACTAAAAATCCGAAATAATAAATTTCAGACTTAACCTGTTCAGCTCAAAAATAAAATTACGTAAAAATTATTAATAATGCGATCGGCCCGCGCAAAAAAATTATAAAAATGCTTACTTCTCTGTTGTCTGACTGAAACTAAAAATTCAGACAAATGAACTAGGAAAATTAGTATAAATAAGCATCTATAAAAACAAAAAATAGCTTTGTTCGTGGTATTGATACAAATGCCCATCAAAGCAAAAACAAAATATAATAAGAGCTTTTGTGAGTGTTCGATTAATCAGATAGATGATACTTCGTGCTAACCAAAATTAAAATTTAAATAAAATGAATGTTATAATTTACAGAAAAACTCTTGTATTCTATTTCGTGACAAAACTTGGTTAAATAGCTGATGTTTCCTTATAAAAAGCATCCACCTTCATAAGTGGTAAAAGTGAACAAGAACGCTGATGAGACGGTGTAGCGGCCTGTCGAAATCAGTAGTACTGATCCGTTCTGTTACTCTGATTGAATATTTCAACATTCCACTCTTAATAATAATTTGAATTTACAAAAAAAAAAAAAATAGATTTTTCTTGTTTATTTGGGCAGAGTATTAATTTCAAAGTGTTTACCTTATTTTAGCTAATTGGGCCTTTTTTTTGTGTAAATAAAAAATTTTTTTAGTTACAAATTTTTCCCGACGTTTCGTAGATTATTTGTCTACTTCTAAGTGAAACTTAAAATATATTGATTTGAAATTGAAAAACACTCTCGAGGCATGCTGCCTAGACATAAGGGCATAATCACTTACAAACACCACAAAAAATTTGGCTTAACATATTTTACTTAAAAAGTAAAATATTAATTTGGGAAAAACACGTTACAAAATTTTGAATAATGTAATTTAATAATTCCCAAAAAAAACTTTTTAACTATGAATATGCGAGTGCCCGCTCAAAAATACATGTTGGCATCAAAGCTCATTACGAAAACAATTTGTAGCTGTTGTTGCTTATATTTATTTTCAATTGCCCTTACAACTACAATTTAGAGTTGGAAAAAAACCACTTGTCGTATGCAAGTAAGAAAATAAGCAACATGATTGATTATGGAGCTAATGTTTTCATTTTGATATTATAAAATTCTTATTCGTATGATTAGAAGTTTAACATATCTTTAGTTTTTCTATGAAATTTTTGGATAAAGGTTCCCTGACGATTTGCATTAGCCCCAATGAAATGCGCATTGGTACTAGCTAAGAGAAAAACACAGCCAATGCAAAAAAATAAAGAAATATATCACAAAAATTAGATAAAACTCTTCAGATGTGTTAAAAATTTTTAAATCCGACTTTGTAACATCCCGTAAGCTTCGGGCTTTAACAAGTGATTATATAAAATACAGCAGCACACAAAACGAAAAAAGTGGGCTGTACATTTGACCAGAACCACCATTATACATTAATTTCTACCCGATGAAAATTGCGAAAAACTGCATTTCTCGGGATTTTTGGCGGTTTTTCGCAGTTTACTCGAATTTTTTACGGTGTACGAGCCAACGAACAGACCTCAGATTTGCACTTAGCGCGTCGAAATATATACATGTAGGTGGGCCTGGTCAAATTTACACACCACTTTTTTATTTTATGTGCCAGGGTTGTCGTTTCTTATTTAATTTAAATTACACTAAGCAACAGTCCGAAAATACCGTGGGGTTTCATTACGTTTTTTTATGTTTTCGAAGTCGCTGAATTCAAATCTGGGTCACGTCAGGTTTTTGTGCTGCAGAGGGTGCAACTCCTAACCCACCACTGTCGGATAGGGTTAATATACATGACCAACGCCATTACTTATTTAAGAGGAAAATGTTTTCCTTTGGGACCTATCCCTCAGACCCACCTTAGGGGTGCTCCCATACAAAATTTATGATTTTTGTGTAAGTTTTCTAAATAAAAATATAATAAAATATAAAAAAAAAATATTCTATTTAACTAAACAGATTTTTTTATAAAGTTAGACACAAATCATAAAATTTGTGTTTAAGAGGGTCCGAGGGATAGGTCCCAAAGGAAAAAATTTTCCTTTCGAAAAAATAATCATATATATTAACCCGATCCGGGAGTGGTGGGTTAGGACTTGCAGAAAAATACAATCGAACCAACGTTGGCAACGCGTTTTCTAAGGTGGTTCAAACTTCAGAAATACGTAAAACATTCGACGTTTACAGTGCTTTGCCAATACCCAAATGATATCATCGATCTACGCTTGACGCGATCGTTTTCAATGTGAAAACTAAAGATTCAGTGCTTTCCTAATATTGTCATTTTGTTTAGTAAAACATTTTCCCAGTGCCTCAGTCTACAAAACTACAGTATTTGCCCAAAATACCAATAAAGAAAAATAAGATATTTTAATCATTCAATACGTCAGAGTTCTTCAAATAATATCCCATTAATATATCCACTTCTTAAAAATAGATAACATTAAATTCACGATTGTAAAAATTCCCGATGAAAATTGATGATAACTTCTAAACGTTTGGACTGATTTTCTTCAAACTTAGGCTAGAAGATTTTAGATCATGTTACCTTTCAAAAGAAAAAAAAACTAAATTAAAACGGGTCTATCCGTTTGGGAGCTACCGTACCATAGGCACACAGGTTCAAGAGGATACAGCTAAAAAAGAGAAGATAACTTCTAAACGGCTGGACCAATTTTCATCAAACATAGCCTAAGAACACTCTCGATCAAGTCACCTATCAAACATAATTTCACATAAATAACTTAATATACATATCTGTATGTACATAGGAGGTAAAATACACCAAGTCACATTTTGTCAAAATACGTTTTTTATACTGTTGGAATCAGCATGTTTTCTTCTATCGATATTTGCAATCCAGTAAGTGATTTTTTTCAAGAGACTGATCAAAACCATCTGGCAGGTAAAGAACACCAGTCCATTTTAATAAGAAACGGCAATAGTATATGACGTATTTTTATTAAGGACTAGATGTGACCGCCCGCTACACGCACTTAAAGCTCGCTCTATAACTATAAAGTGTTTCTAAAATGTAATAATATAAACTTCTTTGCATATTGTTTAAAGTTCCCTTTATAGAAAATAAACAGTGCTACCAACGTTAAAAAAGATTTTCTAATTTCCAGCCACATTTATATTAGTAAAATTGGGTATATTTTCGTTTTTTTTTTTCTATTTTAACTGAGAAATAAGATATTTTGTCGTGTTAAAAAGTATCCTAAGTTTGAACCAGCACTCTAAAGTACATCCATACCAAATTTCATGAAAATCCGTTCAGTAGTTTTTGCGTGAAGCATGTTTGGACAGACAGACAGACAGACAAAAATTCCAAATGTTGGCGTTTTGTGTTCTATCTCGATTACTCTTTACTCCACCACAAAAATGTTAAAAAAAATATTTCATGTACCTACAGATATGTTACATGCCGTCTACATTAGACATGAAATGATGTTAAGACATGATGTTATGAAAGCGTTGTTAAAACAAATGTTAAAACATGAAGAAATCATTAACATGAGCGGTCTACACTTAACATTAACATGATGGTAATGTTAGATATGTATAAAAAAAATAATATTAGAGTTATATAAAATATTTGGGGTAAGTCAAACCGTTAATGCTACAGAGATAGAACCATTTGCTATTTTAAAAATGTACTTGCGGTCTTCTGTACAATTTTCAAAATGTGACTTGGTGTATATTACCTTCCACCTACAGATAATACTTATATTTAAATAAATAAAAACGAAAACAAAATAAAAGTAAAAACATTTTTTTATGAAAAAGCATTGGCAAACCACATTTTAGATTGGAAACCGTAACGTTGGCAAACCGTTTTGATTTCTTGTGTAAAAGTGCTTTCCCAGTGCGACAATTTTTGTACGGTTGGCAATTTCTGCCTGGGATGGTTTTAGAAATTATCTTCTTTGAATATGCGGAGCAAATATCTACGAAATAATAGAAATATATTTTAATTTTATGCAATTTTTTTTAACCTTGAAAATTTCCATATTTTACTGTTAATTTAATATGGTCACTCTCATTTAGTTATTTTTTAAACTTTCTTTTCATTTTGTCATGCACATTTTTCGCCTTGAAAAGCAATTTAGATTTTATTAACCGACCTTTATTTAAACAAATTCATTATTCTATAAAAACTGCAATTCTGCAAAAAAAAAGGTTATTGATCTTTATAATAAAGTGCTGTTAGCTTTACAGCAAGTCCTTGTAACAAATAAAATTACCGTTAAACTCTATTTTAAAGCAAAAGCAATTATTTATGTTGTCAATAATGTTAATATTGGAATTTATCATGTTGTCATAATTACCTGTATAACATAAAAACTGTTCTACTTTTAAATATTAAGAGGTGTATATATAATCTGCTTACCAATAAAAAAAGAATCAACCGCCAACGCACAGTGGCGCCATTTGACTTTTTTCGTTGCAAAAATCATATCTTTTGAACCGAACAAGATAATCGAATAATTTAAATTGCATGTCATAGATAATTGTTCAACCTATAAAATGAGCGGTTGGAGTGGACGCTACACCTTATAGGTGCTTACTTATGGGTTTTCAAAGTTAAAATTTGTGAAAAAATCCAAGTTTTGGTAACAAAAAAATTTTTTTTAAGAATTTTATATTTTTTTGTAGTTCTTTTGTAAGCTTTTCATGTTTTAAGATATTACCTAAAAAATTACAACAAAAGATTTTTTTTTTAAATGATTTTTTCAATTTTCTGTAAAATATTCATTTTCTTGGTAAGACAAAGTATGTCTAAAATACAAATCATTTCTAAACTCTAATTTTTTTCTAACTCATCTATTTTATGGTAACAAAATCAAATTATTTTTACCAATCTTATATTTCTTAGTTCTTTTGAAAGCTTTTTCTGTTTTAAAGTTATTAGCCAACAAATTAAACAAATTTTTTTTCAATTAATTTTTTGAATTTTCTGTAAAATATTCATCACAATTCGTAACAGAAGGTATATCTAAAAGACTAATCATTTCTAAAGTATAATTCCATTGTAGTTCTTTTCGTGACTTCACATGCCGCAGGGAAGAAATAAGTGGATCGGAAGATGCTGCTAACATGTTGAAGAGGTCCTCATTTTGCCTCACCCTTGATGCTTTGAACGTGTTCTGCAATCTATATTTTTTGTAAAATTTGTTAAGAGACTCCTGCGCTTCTTCAGAAAGCTCTCCAATTGGCAAAGACTGGTACTCAATTATATCTTTGCCATGCGCCAATATTTTATGGACGGTCGGGGTCAACTTCTTCTGTGGATAAATTTTTGCTAAAAGAGATGCAGTTTCCGATGCATATTCTCCAAATTTTGTAGAATTAACACTTTCTTGGCAGTTTAAAACATTCAAGATCGTTCCCAATCTTTTGACGATTTCATTGTCAATTCCAGTGATTCTACTTACTGCCTCATCATTTGCAAAAAATCTCCTTGAAGTGTTTCCATCGTTTGAGTTACCGTATCCACACTTGGGGCAGTCTACTTTTAGTCCAAGTTGTTTCCAAAAAGCATTCTGTATTTGCTTCTTTCTGATCTTTTCCTTATCCTTAATTGATGTATTTTCATCGATGTTTTCATCTTGTTGTGGTAGGGTATACGCCAGTTTTAGCAAGAACTCCATACACCTTATCCTTGCGTGCAATGGTGACATTCCATATTCGTAATTCTCCTCGTTTGTAGAATCGTTTAAATTACCGAAGTTCTTCTGACTCTTTTTGCAAATCGGGCATGTCAATGTTGAGGTTGTTCCTGTCAGTTCGTTTACGACTTTTCCGTCAACCATGGTCAGGTGGAACTCGTAACTACATTCAATATATTTTCCTTCTCCAATTTGCAATTTTGTATGCTTAATCTTGCTTATTTGTTCTTCAATGTCCTTCACCGTGGTCCTTATGAGTTCTGCCGATTCCTTTGCAAACTGAAACATTATTGGTCGGCAATAATGCACTGATGACGGTCGATGATTTTTCCAGTGTAGGGAAACATCAGATTTTAGCCGCAATGGAACAACAGATGCCATAAACATATTTCCGTCAGATATTGTAGTGTCATCGGAAGATATCCTTTGCTTATAAACGCTTTGTCCGGATGATCCATCGCAGCCCCATTTGCTGATCAATGTTAGTTTCTGAGGAAGAATTTCCACCTCATTTTCAGGAAGACTTTCCAACAACCGTTTTGCTGTATGGTCCATAAGATCCTGCAGATTGGCTTTCGCAGAGACTTCCGTAAACTCCGTACGCAATGGTCGTGAATTTATTTTGGCTTGCGTAATATGCTTGTATCCGGGGAAAAGGTCAGCCCCGTGTCGCATTAAAGATGCCCGTAGTATCTCATATTTCTCTTTGGAAAGTTCTAAGTCCAAAAACAGAGCCAAGGCTTCTTCGGAACTATACTTTTTAATATGTGCGTTTGTGGGAGTGGGAATGCTTTCCTTAATCCTTTTTAGTCGCAGTGGGCTTGCATCAGCAACAGATTTTGTAATCTGCGACCTAACTCGTTCACTATCCTTTATGTATTTAATAGACAGCGCATCCGATAAATCCTTCGTGGTCAAGTCATTGGTGGCATCGGCAAGTTTCCTCTTTCTTGTGAAAATTGAACACTCCTCCATACTTTTTTTTGGCCTTCCTTTTTCTCCTCTGGTTGATGTGGAGGGTTTATCTACTGCCAATATATCCAGGATGGTGTCTTCATTAAGCCAGTCCTCGTATTTGGAGTTGAAGATGTTAATGGTTCGATTGCATTTCACCCATTTTGTCTTAATTTTGGCATGTATCATACAAAGATTATTTTTTATACTTTTGCTTCTCTCAATATTTCCGTATAAGCTATCGAGTTCTTCTAAAGCAGCTTCCGCGAAACACGTTGGTGTAATTGACTTTCTAAACAGTTCAAATAATTTTAAATTGTTCAACGCCATGTTTTCAATACTTGTTTCGCCAACTTTCAGTCGTAGACTAATGCAGGCATTAAGCTTGTTTTGCAATATATAGGCCTATGCTACCATGTCTACAAATGTACCTGTTACATGCATACATATGCATTTGGGCTGAATTATACAGTTTTGATATTATGCACGTAGCCAAATGAGATTTGTGCCTACCTGTACCATAAGTCAGTATTGTTCTTCACCATATGTACGCCAAAAATAATTTTTAAGTGAGGTGCGTACCTGCTTATTTCAATGAGTAGTTTTTTGTGCATCTTGTGTCTGTAACGGAATATTAGGACCAAATTTTTCGCCAGAGGCTCTCAGGTAGACAACTGACTCAAAATGCAATTTTCAAACTATTACATCAAAGTAACTGTCAGTCAAGGCATGTAAGGGATGCCCGCCATACAATTTCTGCAACAATGTCTTTTTAACGTTTTTTACCTGTAGAAGCCAAATAGGCACGTAAAGGCAGATAAAACCTTTTGAGTTATGTAAAAGACTAGTTAAAGAACATATTTTGAAAATATGGCGGAGGTAAAAAAAGGTAAATTTTTTTTATTTTCCGTCAAAGTTGAAGAATAGTGAAAAAATGGATAGTTTTTAAATACTGATTTACCTAGAGAAACACAAAGCAAACAGCACAATTTTTTTTATTGTTATACATTTAATAAGCACATCAATCACTAAAAACAAAAAAAAATACTATTCGTTGCCTAGTTTTCGTGATATTACACCTGAAATCGGATCAAACTACCTAAAAATTGTGTGTTTTTTTAAATCCGAAAATTGGTTAACTTTGAACAGTTATGTCTTCTAAACTAAAAATCTGATATTGTTAAGAGTAGCATATTTGAGATCGTTGAAAAGTTTACTATAAGATGGATTCATTTAAAATTTCGCAGGCGCACATGAAAATTTTGATTTTTGCAACCTCGTTTGCTCTACGGGCGCCACTGTGCAACGTACACTTTTGTTAAGAATACTAGAGATGTGCGCGTGAGTGAGTGACATTCTGTCACTCCAAAAAGTGTCATAACGTCCATGGACCTTATAACTAGGGATGTAACGAATACCGATACCGATATATCGGCGATACTTCAGATTTTCCGATACATCGGTATCGGTGATATTTTACTGTCGATACGACGATACTTTGAAAAAAAATTTCAGAGTTTTTTTCTGACAAATTATTTATTTTTTGTTAATTTTACCATGAACTAAACTCATTTCGTTATTTTTTAAATCTTATTAATATCAATTTTAAAAATTAATAATATTTTATACTATTATTTTGTAAAAAATGATTTATTTTTTGTTAATTTTACCATGAATTCAAATTCAAGTCGTTGTTTTTTAAATCCTATTCCAACAAAAAAAGACACTCCAAAGAAGTCATGAAAATGTAGAATTCGCGATCCGGAAGTATTGCAAATTTGGATCATTTCTAATTAGTTTTACATATCCTTGCCATTGCAAGAAGTTCTGTTTTTCGATTACCAATCACCGAATTGGAAGCGATGCTCGGACAAATTTCTTTTTCGGTGTTCTATAATGATTTTTCCTCAAGCGAAAAGGATAAAAAATTAAAAATTTTTTTATGCGAGTATGGCGAGTATTTTTTAAAATTATAAAGGAACTAAAATTTTTTATTGCTTTTCTTCTAATTACACTATGCGACAAATAAAGACTTTTGGATAAACACAAGAACTTGTCAGTACAGGTTCGGTTGTACTACAATGGGGTAGTAAAACCCTTTACTCAGTTTGGCGAATTTGGTGACCAATTTTTTTTTGTGGACCTCCAAAGTTTCTGAAAATCAGTGGGGTCTCAAAAAACGGTGTCATCATTATTTGGCCAACAGCTAATTCAAACTTTATAATACCGCTTAACTATATATGGCAATAATGTAGCTAACAGTCTGTTTAACAGATTTTTTTAACATTTCATGCCAAAAATTTTTTTTCGTGAACTTTTTGTTGACAAAATTAAGGAAAAAATAGTTTTTTTCACTTTTGTCAGAATAACTTACAGGGACTTGTAATTTTTAACTAACAGTATTTGGCAAACTTATAGTTACGGTAGAACTGAACAACTTTTGTGAACATATCAATACAATCTGCACGTATCTACACAGAAAAAAATAGACAAGAATTATATTCAATAAAACCATGTTATTAAAAAAAATATGAATTTCAATAACAGTTATCTTTAACATAATAAAATATTTCGTTGTAAGTATTTCTTTTCCATGCCGGTTATTTCTTTTCTTTTTATACATAAGTACTTAAAACAAGTTGTATCCCATAAAAAAATAAATGGGATATGGCTCAGCTATAGAGTGTATGCTTTACGTCCGGAAAGCCTGGGTTCGTATTCCAGCCATGTCAACATTTTTTTAATTTATATACATATTTTTATTTTGAAATAATTTTGTTATCAATATAGGGGAATTCTTTATCACAGGAAATTTGAAAAAAAAAAATTATTGAATACCGGGATTTTTGTTATCAAAAACGAAACTTATTTTTTTCTGTGTAGGCACTCTAATAGCACACACAGACCACTTTTTACCTTAAAAATTGATGTGTGTGAAGTTAAATTTTAAAATTTGAAACCCTAGACAAAAACCATCGAATTTAACAGAGGTCTGTTAACAGTTTAACATGACTCTGTTAAACATTTAAAATTTTGTTTTTTTCATTTAAAATTGAATAATTACTAAATTGTTAAACAAATTGCACCAGCAAATAATTAAATATCTTATTTACGTCATACTTTGTACCTAGATATGGCTTTGGCATATAAATACATAAAAATAAGCGGATTTTAGGTCGCTTGAAAACAAATTAATATATAAAAGACTTTAGTTCTTTTCTCGAAAATGGTAGGAGATGGGGTAAATTTTTTTCACGGAGGGGACTCCTAGTAGCGTCTAGATAATTGTCCGATGGTCAAATATTTTAACATTCTGTTTTTTTTTAGAAATTATAGGCCGATTTCAAAAAAACCATATTAGAAATCTGAAAAAGGACTATAGTCCTTTTCTCGAAAATGGAAGGAGATGGGGTAAATTTTTTTCACGGAGGGGACTCCTAGTAGCGTCTAGATAATTGTCCGATGGTCAGATATTTTAACATTCTGTTTTTTTAGAAATTATAGGCCGATTTCAAAAAAACCTTATTTGAAATCTGAAAAAGGACTTTAGTCCTTTTCTCGAAAATGGTAGGAGATGGGGTAAATTTTTTTCACGGAGGGGACTCCTAGTAGCGTCTAGATAATTGTCCGATGGTCAAATATTTTAACATTCTAGGAGTCCCCTCCGTAAAAAAAATTTACCCCATCTCCTTCCATTTTCGAGAAAAGGACTATAGTCCTTTTTCAGATTTCTAATATGGTTTTTTTGAAATCGGCCTATAATTTCTAAAAAAACAGAATGTTAAAATATTTGACAATCGGACAATTATCTAGACGCTACTAGGAGTCCCCTCCGTGAAAAAAATTTACCCCATCTCCTACCATTTTTGAGAAAAGGACTAAAGTCCTTTTTCAGATTTCAAATATGGTTTTTTTGAAATCGGCCTATAATTTCTAAAAAAAAACAGAATGTTAAAATATCTGACCATCGGACAATTATCTAGACGCTACTAGGAGTCCCCTCCGTAAAAAAAATTTACCCCATCTCCTTCCATTTTCGAGAAAAGGACTATAGTCCTTTTTCAGATTTCTAATATGGTTTTTTTGAAATCGGCCTATAATTTCTAAAAAACAGAATGTTAAAATATTTGACCATCGGACAATTATCTAGACGCTACTAGGAGTCCCCTCCGTGAAAAAAATTTACCCCATCTCCTACCATTTTCGAGAAAAGGACTAAAGTATTTTATATATTAATTTTTTTCAAGCGATCTAAAATCGGCTTATTTTTATGTATTTATTTGCCAAAGCCATATCTAGGTACAAAGTATGACGTAAATAAGATATTTAATTATTTGCTGGTGCAATTTGTTTAACAATTTAGTAATTATTCAATTTTAAATGAAAAAAACAAAATTTTAAATGTTTAACAGAGTCATGTTAAACTGTTAACAGACCTCTGTTAAATTCTATGGTTTTTGTCTAGGGTTTCAAATTTTAAAATTTAACTTCACACACATTAAAAATTGTAGGTTATCACTATTTTTTATGCTGAAAAAAATTTTGTTTTGAAAATAGTATATTCAAGTGCATACTTCTCTGTTGTGATTCACTAATAATAGTTATGTGCCTGTACTTTTTTTTGAAAAAAAAAATTTAACAAAATTATTTTATTCACTTTTTTCAGTATAACTTATAGGGACTCCAAATTTTTCATTACAATTATTTGGCAAAACAACAACAAACAATAAAAAATTGTAAATACTAAAATCAGCAACATTAGAAGTGGAAAATAACAAAGAAAGCAAAAAATGCAATAAAAATATATATAGCCTAACTCGTAAGGTAGAAATTAGTTTTTCTGGGCTGTTTAGGATGCCCAGATACATTCAGATTGTATTAACATGTGCACAAAAGTTGTTCAGCTTTACCGTAGCTACAACTTTGCCAAATATTGCTAATAAAAAATTACGAGTCCCTGTAAGTTATTCTGGAAAAAGTGAAAAAAGTGAAAGAAAAAATAATTTTTTGGCATAAAATGGTAATACAATCTGTTTAGCAAACTCTTAGCTACATTATTGCCATATATGTATAGTTAAGCGGTATCACCAAGTATGAATTTTCTGTTGGCCAACAGTTGATGACACATTTTTTTGAAGACCCGCTGATTTTCCAAAACTTTGGAGGTCCATAAAACGAAATTGGTCACCAAATTGGCCAAGCTAAGTGTACTACCCCGTGGTAGTACAATCGAATCTATACTGTCAAGTCCGTGTGTTTTTTGGACTGTTGCACTGTGTTATCTGCATATTTTTAATATAGATTTTTTGGAAGCAAAGAAAATGTAGCTCCTTAAAAAATACTTCCAATTTCTTATACTGGGTTAATATCAATTTTAAATATTAATAATCTCTTACACTGTAATTTTGTATAATAAAAAAATTGCACTTGAGTTTTGTTAATCTAAACTTGAACTCAATTTCAATATTCGTATCGGTATCGGAATCGGTATCGGCGATATTTATTTTTAAGTATCGGTATCGGATCGGCAAAACGGCGTATCGTTACGCCCCTACTTATAACGTTATTATTGTTGTGGTCAGTATGGGCACTTTTAAATGTGTCATAATATCCATACTTTTAAAAATGAATACAAATTAACACATACATATTTATATGCTTATATATTTTTATATCCTTGAGCCCGGTCACCATGGTGGGGAAAAAAAGTCAATTGACGTCAACAAAAATTTGGAAACAGCGTCAACTATAGAAAACATGGCGTCAACCATACTTAAAATATTTCGACTTAAATAAATATTTGAAAATCAATTGGAAATTTTAAGAAATTTTACTTTTATTACTAAAGAGTATCTGCGTAGACGGCCTTCGGCCGGACTTAAAAATTTCTTCCCCTTGGTATATCGAAAACCTGCTTCTCTGAGTAAAGAAATTTGCACTTTTTGTAGTGACATGATGTCCATGTACATTATGTCACTGGACATTATGACACGCCACCATTTAATCTTAATATTATTTGAATATTTATTTGGTAGAAGCTCCTCTTTGACTACTTGCTGATAACGTCGCATCATTGAACTCACAAGATTGACACAGATATCCGGAGAATTGGAGTACTAAGCTTACTGAAATGTGTCCCACATAACCTGTTTATTTGTAAGTCATTAGGTTCCAACTTTATTTTTTGTATAGCTCGACAGAGGTGCTCTATGGGATTCGAGTGTGATGATTGAGATTGCCACTGCATAAAATTTTAACTCAAAAAAGCTTATGAGACGTTATTGTGAAAAAAGAAGTTGTCCCTATTATTTTTTCCGCCTGACACGAAAAATTAACGACATTTGCACATCTCTAATGAATACACAAATAAAAAGGCAATTTTTTTCTTGACCATTTCATTTTTATAAATTGAACATTATATAAGCTTACATATACATATGCACTTATTTTACACGCGAGCATTTTGTGTCAACGAAAAACTTCGTAGAAAAATAAATATATTCTTATCGAACATACATAAGTTGTTTGTTGAGTTTTTTAAACGTTTTGTCTATATTTTTGTAATTCTCATTTCTTCTTTGGGAGCTTTGTGAAATGTTTGGGAAATTTTGTATAATTGATTAGTTGCACATCCTTAATTTATATTAATGAAATCTGTGACTTCTACCTTCCAATTATGTTCTAATTAATCAGTTTTAGAAATAGCTAAATCCGACTTAAACACACTTTCATTTCCACAGCAAAGTCCACTTTTTGTCACGTGCGACACTAAGCAATTATGCTCGTTTTTTGCAAAGAAAACGTAAGTTTTTTTACTGCTTTATATATTTGTGTAGGGCGTAAGTATCTCTACATTAAGTAAAAGTTTAAGAAAACAAGAAAATGGTTCTGAAATACAAGCTTAACATATTGATGACGCACGTGACCAAAAAGTGGGTTTTCCTGTGGAAATTCCCATAAGTTATGTATGTATGGAAAAGCGATATATTTTCTACACAGTACATGCTTCTGGCTTCAAAAATCTATTTTAGTACAATTAAGTCCAAAAAAGTACAGTTTTAGACAACAATTGGTACAATTTTAAAATCTCATATGCCATCCCTGATTGTACCACAATGTGATGGAGTTACCAAATTATTTCACTTTCATTTTTTGTACCGAAAAAATACGCCAAAGCCGATGAAACACAAATATGAGTTTCCTGCACGCCGGTTTCAATGCAACTGATTTTCAATGCGTTTCAAATCGGTCTCAAAATGGTCACGTCATGTGCGGTTTCTCAAAGAAGTCTATGGCATAAACTCAAAAATAACAAGAAGTTGCCGTTTCGCTGCAGTTGCGTTTGATCGTCTGTTTGGCCCTATGGGAAAAGTGATTAAGTCATATTTAACCGTTTTGTAGTAGAACACTTAAACTTTCAAGTGGATTTAAAAAAATATATATTTTTTTGTAGTCAAAGTCGTTCTTGATTTCTTTTAAATTAGGAACACATCATTCTACTTTGGATAAGAAATATATTCAATTTGAAATATACCATATTACGTAACGCTATTTTGGAGTTTTTATAACCCCCCCCCCACCACCTCGTAACGCTTTTTACAAAAATTTCAGTATAAATTATCTAATCCGTAACAAAACTTCAACCATCCCCCCCTTCGAGCGTTACGTAATATGTGAATAGCCCCTAAGTCGATATCCCATATGACATAATAAGTTGAAAAAAGATAACCAGCAAAATAAATTAAACTTTTACGAGCAGCATTTTTTGATATGGAGATAATAACAATGTGGATATTGGGTAGAGTGCATAAGAATTTAGTTTATAGTAAATATTACCAAGAACTAGCACTAGCTTTAACTTTTCAGTACTAGTTATGCTGAAAAGTATAAACTACAAAAAGTGCGAATTACTCTTTGCTATTGCTACATACCTAATGCTGAGAAGTAGAAAACACTGGAAAATGTAACAAACGGAATATGAAACATGAATACATAACTTTAACATTTAAAAAAGCATATAATCATTTGTTATTATACTTTATCACCATAACATCGAAGAGATAGCCAAATAAGAAACAATAAGATTTGATATTCCTTTCATATAATCATGGTAATGTTTTTGTAAGTTGTCGGGTTCAGATAGAAGCAAAGTGTATTAATACCATGTGGCCTTATTAGTGCAACAACAACTTCACTTTACCAATCTGTCATGTTAAACGCATACATAAAAAGTTGTTGTTTAGTTTTTTTACATAGAGTTTGACACTTTGGTAAAGTCAGCTGATGCTCATTTTTACTAATAGGGCCACCTGGTATCAATTCGCCTTGGATAGTAGTCTATGATGTGACTGTTAAAACAGCTGGCACAAATCGTTTATGAGCTACCACTTTTTTTTGGCAAAGGTACACGCATGATATTTTAAGGAATTATGAAGATTTATTTTAAAATCTCAGATGCCTTTAAAAAAATTAGCAAAAAATTATGCAGACATAATAATATTTAAATTAAAATAAACTATAACACGTTTTTCGCTAAATAAAGCAGCAAAATTACTAACTTCCAACACCTCAATCACATGCTTACAAATAGCAAAGCATAGGCTAGTAATTTTAAGCATTGGCTAATCTTTTTCACACCTTTTTTAAGCCAACACTGGAAAAACTAGTTTCTACTAATCAGTACAAAGTACTAGCTTTAACTGGAATTTTTATTCCCTCAAAGCTAGTTTAAACTTCAAATTTGCTGGTACTACCTATAGCTACCTTTTTGTTCACACGGCCCATTAACTAAAATTTATCTTATGTCAGCTTAAGCACTTATTTCTTTAAGCGCACGAAGTCGTAGGTACATCTATTAATCCTCAAAAATGTTCACTGGGTATGTTGGGTATGTATGGACATGGACTTATGCCTGCTGCTATTACCGCAACTTTTAAAAAGCCGTTCCCTTAACATAGTTATGTATGTACAATGTACAACAACATTAATACTCGCATGTAAGTATGTGTGTAGTATTTTGTATATGTTTCTTTCTAAGCCCCATACTTGAATCAAACCAGTTTTTGAGCCACTCTTGCCAACATTTCTTAAACATGTATATAATGATTGTCCACCGCTTACTTGTTTTGTTTTGGTTTTTGTTTTGATTTTATTGCTCCACTCATTGTGTGGGTAGGGGTGGAGAGAAAGATGTTCTCACACAAATTAACAGTTTGTTATTGTTATTAATACTTATGTTATTAACATGTGAATGTTGAACACATACCTGTGTACATTTTTTACTTATTTAGGGCCATTATTACAACTCTGCAGTAAAGTAGAAGATAGTTACAGGCACCTTTAGCAAAAGTGAATTTGATAGTCTGTACGAAGCGTTTTCACGTCAACGCACTCATACCTTCTACGCATTCTACACTTTGCTGCATTTCACCTTACATGCAACGCTTTCACGCGGATATTTTTTTATGCTTGCAGATACATATTTTTAAAGTTTATTACTACTCGTATGTAGAGGAAAACAAAGCAATATACAAACATATTCATCGATAGCATTGAAAATAAAATATAATTTGTCATCTCTGGCTATCAAAACCAGCTGATCTGGGGCCCATTTCTCAAAAGTACAAGTTACATATATACGAGTAAAATTCACACAAAACAACAATAAATTTTATAAAAGTATTATTGTTTTGTATGCATTTTACTTGTAGACTTGTAACTTGTAGTTTTGAGAAACGGGTCCCTGTTAGGACGCCGTTGATGACGCTTACAAAAGTAAAAAGTCAAAATATTTTTTATTTCCTCATCGTTTAAAAAATATATCCTTTAAAGCGCCCCACAAACTTGCAATATAATTTTGACATTTTCATATTGTACAATAATATCGCCACTGTGTATGTCATATTAGAAGATGGCACAATATATTGTCCAAAATCAAAAAGCTTTTGGCTTTTATTGCACAATCAAGAAAATTGTGTAATGTCTTGGCAAACATTGTTCAGTGTTGTGTTTACATTTCCACTGTCATGAAAATTGGACAATATTTTGTTTGAAAGTATTGTGCCATTTATTGCATAGTATAAAATATTTTCATTGATTTATTACCAACTAATACAACCGAATCATTGTGATTTTATATTTCATCCTATAATCTTTTTTTTTAAGTTGCGAAGTATGTACTTACTATTTATTTTTTTAATTTGAATTTTTATGAGTCAGCAAAATCTGATAAAATTTATTTTTTTTTGGCACAAGTTCTAAGATATCTCTGAAACTACTGAGCTGATTAAAAAACAATATTGGTTCGACTTAAAGATAATATTAATAATGAATATTGAATATGTATCCAGTTATGTTAACATTTGGCGTGCAACTGAAACAAGTGTATATCTCGAAAAGTCGAACCGAAAGAAATAAACCAAATAACCTGAGAAACCACTTTCAGTTGCTCCATTCCAAAACCTTGTAAATGTGTGTTTTTAGTTGTCATGAGCTGGCAGGACGAATGAAGCATTAAAACAAGCTAATTATTCTTAAACATTTTCCCCCATATTCATAAATAAATAAAATGTATTTGAAATCTATTTTAAAAAAATTTTGTATGAAAAATTTTACATAAAATACATTTCAAACTCATTTTAAATTCTATGAATATGGGGGTTTATATTTATGTTGTTAACTATTAGATTTAGAGAAAAGTTGTTAGGGTATGAAATGCTGCAAACTTCACAACCAACATTTTCTTCCTACAAACTTTATTGTGAAATTAATAATTTTGAAGTTATATGTATTACCCATTTTTCTGTGTACCTCTGCCTCGTCCAAATGCACACCGAACTCCTCTACCAATTTTGCAGATAGGTCTCTCCAACTCGTAAAAACTTCATCCGACCAACTGTACAATTCTAAAGGTGAGTTTACATTAGGGTGATTGTTTTGCAAGTATTTTTTTTATTTTGGCAGTCCCCACCAAAAACTTGGTTAGATATGTCGACAA
This sequence comes from Panzeria rudis, assembly GCA_956483635.1. Lineage (NCBI taxonomy): Eukaryota > Metazoa > Arthropoda > Insecta > Diptera > Tachinidae > Panzeria > Panzeria rudis. The sequence continues at coordinate 40,832,643 of OY101449.1, read as the reverse complement.
AATACTACCCTAAAAGTGGTAGCTGTCAATATTTTGGTACAGCAGATTATTTTGGAGATATCAGCAAAACAGAAAACGACAATTTTAGGTAAAATTAAATTCAGTGGCCCGTACCAACTCACCAGTACAAGTTACACTTTAGTCGCTATGAGCACTTTTGAAGATTTTTTTATACCGAATAAGTCGAGACCAAGTACAATGTAATAGTATAAAATTGGGCTGATTGGTTCCGGAAAATGGCGACGTAATTCGAAACAACATAAATCGAACTTGATATTGCACATAATAAAAATTGGACTTCCATGTAAATATTTTTTCTTTTTATAATTGAGGCGACTTAAATCGAAATGACGACGCAAATCGAAATGGGAGTGAACAAAAATTTTGCCCACCGCATAAAAATAAAGATTTTAACTAAATTCTGGGATTCCACGGGTTTTGCTTATAACTTCTAAGCGATTGAGGCGACGTAAATCGAATGGCGACGCAAATCGAATTTTGAAGGCATCAAAAATTTAACGAAGCAAATCGAATGGAGACGCAAATCAAATTTGATAGGTACAAAAAATTTGACGACGTTAACCGAACCAACGTATTTTTACGTATATTTTGTCACGTGCGACACTAAGCAATTATGCTCGTTTTTTGCAAAGAAAACGTAAGTTTTTTTACTGCTTTATATATTTGTGTAGGGCGTAAGTATCTCTACATTAAGTAAAAGTTTAAGAAAACACGAACATGGTTCTGAAATACAAGCTTAACATATTGATGACGCACGTGACCAAAAAGTGGGGTTTCCTGTGGAAATGCCCATAAGTTATGTATGTATGGAAAAGCGATATATTTTCTACACTTAGTACATGCTTCTGGCTTCAAAAATCTGTTTTAGTACAATTAAGTCCAAAAAAGTGCAGTTTTAGACAACAATTGGTACAATTTTAAAATCTCATATGCCATCCCTGATTGTACCACAATGTGATGAAATTACCAAAATTATTTAACTTTAATTTTTTGTACCGAAAAAATACGCCAAAGCCGATGAAACACAAATATGAGTTTCCTGCACGCCGGTTTCAATGCAACTGATTTTCAATTCGTTTCAAATCGGTCTCAAAATGGTCACGTCATGTGCGGTTTCTCAAAGAAGTCTATGGCATAAACTCAAAAATAACAAGAAGTTGCCGTTTCGCTGCAGTTGCGTTTGGTCGTCTGTTTGGCCCTATGGGAAAAGTGATTAAGTCATATTTAACCGTTTTATAGTAGAACACTTAAACTTTCAAGTGGATTTAAAAAAAAATATATATTTTTTTTGTAGTCAAAGTCGTTCTTGATTTCTTTTAAATTAGGAACACATCATTCTACTTTGGATAAGAAATATATTCAATTTGAAATATACCATATTACGTAACGCTATTTTTGGAGTTTTTATACCCCCCCCCCACTTCGTAACGCTTTTTACAAAAATTTCAGTATAAATTATCTAATCCGTAACAAAACTTCAACCCACCTCGAGCGTTACGTAATATCTGAATAGCCCATAAGCCGATATCCCATATGACATAATAAGTTGAAAAAAGATAACCAGCAAAATAAATTAAGCTTTTACGAGCAGCATTTTGGAATATGGAGATAATAACAATGTTGATATTGGGTAGAGTAAATAAAAATTTAGTTTATACTAAATATTACCAAGAACTAGCACTAGCTTTAATTTTTCAGTACTAGCTATGCTGAAAAGTATAACATACAAAAAGTGCGAATAACTCTTTGCTAGTGCTACATACCTAATGCTGAGAAGTGGTAGAAAACACTGGAAAATGTAACAAACGGAATATGAAACCTGAATACACAACTTTAACATTAAAAAAGCATATAATCATGTGTTATTATACTTTATCACCATAACATCGAAGAGATAGCCAAATAAGAAACAATAAGATTTGATATTCCTTTCATAAATCATGGTAATGTTTTTGTAAGTTGTCGGGTTCAGATAGAAGCAAAGTGTATTAATACCAAGTGGCCTTATTAGTGCAACAACAACTTCACTTTACCAATCTGTCATGTTAAATGCATACATGAAAAGTTGTTCTTTAGTTTTTTTTACATAGAGTTTGACACTTTGGTAAAGTCAGCTGATGCTCATTTTTACTAATAGGGCCACCTGGTATCAATTCGCCTTGGATAGTAGTCTATGATGTGACTGTTAAAACAGCTGGCACAAATCGTTTATGAGCTACCACTTTTTTTTTGCAAAGGTACACGCATGATATTTTAAGGAATTATGAAGATTTATTTAAAAATCTCAGATGCCTTTAAAAAAATTAGCAAAAAATGATGCAGACATAATAATATTTAAATTAAAATAAACTATAACACGTTTTTCGCTAAATAAAGCAGTAAAATTACTAACTTCCAACACCTCAATCACATGCTTACAAATAGCAAAGCATAGGCTAGTAATTTTAAGCATTGGCTAATCTTTTTCACACCTTTTTTAAGCCAACACTGGAAAAACTAGTTTCTACTAATCAGTACAAAGTACTAGCTTTAACTGGAATTTTTATTCCCTCAAAGCTAGTTTAAACTTCAAATTTGCTGGTACTACCTATAGCTACCTTTTTGTTCACACGGCCCATTGACTAAAATTTATCTTATGTCAGCTTAAGCACTTATTTCTTTAAGCGCACGAAGTCGTAGGTACATCTATTAATCCTCAAAAATGTTCACTGGGTATGTTGGGTATGTATGGACATGGACTTATGCCTGCTGCTATTACCGCAACTTTTAAAAAGCCGTTCCCTTAACATAGTTATGTATGTACAATGTACAACAACATTAATACTAGCATGTAAGTATGTGTGTAGTATTTTGTATTTGTTTCTTTCTAAGCCCCATACTTGAATCAAACCAGTTTTTGAGCCACTCTTGCCAACATTTCTTAAACATGTATATAATGATTGTCCACCGCTTACTTGTTTTGTTTTGGTTTTTGTTTTGATTTTATTGCTCCACTCATTGTGTGGGTAGGGGTGGAGAGAAAGATGTTCTCACACAAATTAACAGTTTGTTATTGTTATTAATACTTATGTTATTAACATGTGAATGTTGAACACATACCTGTGTACATTTTTTACTTATTTAGGGCCATTATTACAACTCTGCAGTAAAGTAGAAGATAGTTACAGGCACCAGGCAAAAGTGAATTTGATAGTCTGTACGAAGCGTTTTCACGTCAACGCACTCATACCTTCTGCGCATTCTATACTTTGCTGCATTTCAACTTACATGCAACGCTTTCACGCGGATATTTTTTTATGCTTGCAGATACATATTTTTAAAGTTTATTACTACTCGTATGTAGAGGAAAACAAAGCAATATACAAACATATTCATCGATAGCATTGAAAATAAAATATAATTTGTTATCTCTGGCTATCAAAACCAGCTGATCTGGGGCCCATTTCTCAAAAGTATAAGTTACATATCTACGAGTAAAATTCACACAAAACAACAATAAATTTTATAAAAGTATTATTGTTTTGTATGCATTTTACTTGTAGACTTGTAACTTGTAGTTTTGAGAAACGGGTCCCTGTTAGGACGCCGTTGATGACGCTTACAAAAGTAGTGTCAAAATATTTTGGAAATTGCTTATGCATTTCTAACCGCCTGCTCCGATTATAACACGCAGATCAGTGTTTAAGTTTAGAAGGGATCTCTGTAGATTAGCTAGGAATAGCGCCCCACAAACTTGCAATATAATTGTGAAAATTTTCATATTGTACAATAATATCGCCACTGTGTATGTCATATTAGAAGATGGCACAATATATTGTCCAAAATCAAAAAGCTTTTGGCTTTTATTGCACAATCAAGAAAATTGTGTAATGTCTTGGCAAACATTGTTCAGTGTTGTGTTTACATTTCCACTGTCATGAAAATTGGACAATATTTTGTTTGAAAGTATTGTGCCATTTATTGCATAGTATAAAATATTTTCATTGATTTATTACCAACTAATACAACCGAATCATTGTGATTTTATATTTCATCCTATAATCTTTTTTTTTAAGTTGCGAAGTATGTACTTACTATTTATTTTTTTAATTTGAATTTTTATGAGTCAGCAAAATCTGATAAAATTTATTTTTTTTTGGCACAAGTTCTAAGATATCTCTGAAACTACTGAGCTGATTAAAAAACAATATTGGTTCGACTTAAAGATAATATTAATAATGAATATTGAATATGTATCCAGTTATGTTAACATTTGGCGTGCAACTGAAACAAGTGTATATCTCGAAAAGTCGAACCGAAAGAAATAAACCAAATAACCTGAGAAACCACTTTCAGTTGCTCCATTCCAAAACCTTGTAAATGTGTGTTTTTAGTTGTCATGAGCTGGCAGGACGAATGAAGCATTAAAACAAGCTAATTATTCTTAAACATTTTCCCCCATATTCATAAATAAATAAAATGTATTTGAAATCTATTTTAAAAAAATTTTGTATGAAAAATTTGACATAAAATACATTTCAAACTCATTTTAAATTCTATGAATATGGGGGTTTATATTTATGTTGTTAACTATTAGATTTAGAGAAAAGTTGTTAGGGTATGAAATGCTGCAAACTTCACAACCAACATTTTCTTCCTACAAACTTTATTGTGAAATTAATAATTTTGAAGTTATATGTATTACCCATTTTTCTGTGTACCTCTGCCTCGTCCAAATGCACACCGAACTCCTCTACCAATTTTGCAGATAGGTCTCTCCAACTCGTAAAAACTTCATCCGACCAACTGTACAATTCTAAAGGTGAGTTTACATTAGGGTGATTGTTTTGCAAGTATTTTTTTTATTTTGGCAGTCCCCACCAAAAACTTGGTTAGATATGTCGACAAAATACTACCCTAAAAGTGGTAGCTGTCAATATTTTGGTACAGCAGATTATTTTGGAGATATCAGCAAAACAGAAAACGACAATTTTAGGTAAAATTAAATTCAGTGGCCCGTACCAACTCACCAGTACAAGTTACACTTTAGTCGCTATGAGCACTTTTGAAGATTTTTTTATACCGAATAAGTCGAGACCAAGTACAATGTAATAGTATAAAATTGGGCTGATTGGTTCCGGAAAATGGCGACGTAATTCGAAACAACATAAATCGAACTTGATATTGCACATAATAAAAATTGGACTTCCATGTAAATATTTTTTCTTTTTATAATTGAGGCGACTTAAATCGAAATGACGACGCAAATCGAAATGGGAGTGAACAAAAATTTTGCCCACCGCATAAAAATAAAGATTTTAACTAAATTCTGGGATTCCACGGGTTTTGCTTATAACTTCTAAGCGATTGAGGCGACGTAAATCGAATGGCGACGCAAATCGAATTTGGAAGGCATCAAAAATTTAACGAAGCAAATCGAATGGAGACGCAAATCAAATTTGATAGGTACAAAAAATTTGACGACGTTAACCGAACCAACGTATTTTTACGTATATTTTGTATGGAAAATCATTCCACGCTTTGGGAAAGTACTTAAAATTAATATTTAGGGCTGTAACGGTAAGAATACTTTTTTGTCGACATATCCAATCGAGTTTGTGGTGGGATGCAAAAATAGAAAATACGTGCGAAAAGTCAACCTAGTGTAGATAAATAAGAAGACCGAAAAATATAAAAATCTTTTATAAAGATCCCAACAAGACCTAAAAAATAAAAAAAAACAATTCATAACTGTTATTTAAAAACCTAAAAGATAAAGAGCTCAACAAGACCTAATAAATAAAAATATTTCATAACATTTATTTAAAGACCTAAAAAATAAAAATCATTTATAAAGGACCCAAGAAGATCTAAAAATTAAAAAGCTTTTAGGTATAACTGTTATTTAAATACCTAAAAATAAAAAGCTCAAGAACACCTTAAAAACAAAAATCTCTCTTATATTATAAAAGTGTTTTACTTCTTAAGAAATATTATTTTATAAGTGAGGCTTAACTATTATAAAGTTTATTTAAAGAAAGTCACCATTTACATTTTTATCGTTTAGCTAGTTAATTTATCGCTTCATAAAACTTTAGATTAGTTTTGGTTCTTGAACATTTGCATTAATTTCATTTCTCTTCTTTTCATTGCAGATACAAATATTTGCAGCACAATGGAAATTTCATAAAATTCCCACATTCAGCTGTGAATAAATAGAATTCACACACCATCCCAAACTTTACTTTCACATCATAAATTATGACCAAAATGACTGATTTAATTGTAACAACTACAACGGCAACAACACAAAACACACCTACAAGATCGGAGAAACGAAAAAAGAAAATTAAATATCGTGACAAAATGAAATTTTTAACCGCCATACTACTAGGATTAATTGTAGTTGTAATAAATAAACTAGATATTTACAGTGACAGTGGAAAAGCAGGACAGACTATCGGTGTGTTAGCACAAACACGTGATCCAAGATTTTATTCAAGAGTAGGCGTTAATGATTTTAAATGGCCGAATCCAGGTGATCCAGATTATAGGTAAGTAAAAGAAGAATGGATAAAATAAAAAGTGATTAAAAAGGATTAAGCATTTATATGCACGAAATCATAAATATGCAAATAAGGCAAAAATCGTATCTAACAATTACGGCCGCTAGAAAAAAACTAAGGATGTAACGATACGCCTTTTTGCCGATACGATACCGATACTCAAAAAGAAATATCGGTGATATCGATACGTATATTGAAAATGAGCTCAAGTTTAAATGAAGTAAACTCAAGTACGGTAATTTTTGTATTATGCAAAATTACAATGTAAGAGATTATTAATATTTAAAATTGATATTAACCCAGTAAAAAATTGGAAGTAATTTTTAAGGAACTACATTTCCATTGCTTCCAAAGAATCTACATATATTAAAAATATGCAGATAATTTGTAATTCCTTTATAATTTAAAAAAAAAATACTCGCCAGTCTTTAAAAAAAATCGATTTTTTAAAGGACATTTATCAACTAATATTCTTCTAAATAATTTAAAAGCTGAATTGCTAAAATTATTTTTAAAGTTTACATTTCTTCACTTAAATTTACATGAAAACACAGTTTTGCGTTTAAATTCGCATGAAAAGAATCAAGTTGCGAAAATGGGTAATTTTTCATCCCTCTTCCTTAGGGAAAAATTATTATAGAATGCCGAAAAAGAAATTATTCATAGCATCGCTTCCAATTCGGTGATTGGTAATCGAAAAAGACAACTATTTGCAATGACAAGCATATGTAAAATTAATTATCCAAATTTACACCACTTCCGGATCGCAAATTCTACATTTTCATGACTTCTTTGGAGTGTCTTTTTTGCGGGGAATAAGATTTAAAAAACAACGAATTGAATTTGAATTCATGGTAAAATTAACAAAAAATAAATTATTTTTTTACAAAATAACAGCGTAAAATATTATTAATATTTAAAATTGATATTAATAAGATTTAAAAAACAACGAATTGAATTTAATTCAAAAATAAACCATTTTCTAAAAAAGCTCCGAAAAAAATTTTAAAGTATCGTCGTATCGACAGTAAAATATCGCCGATACCGATTTATCGGAAAGTATGAAGTATCGGCTTTAGAATGGAGTTGTATAGAAGAAGTTTGCAATCTAGGCTTAGAGTAGAGTTCCTTCCAATGAGGCAATTCATTTGAGCTGCTTTTAATTCCATCCAAAGTTATTTAATTAGTTTGGCTTAAGTTCAATTTTAATTTAATCTTTCGATCAAATTATGTTTTATTTAAGAAAGAAATTCTAAAGCATGTAAATATTGAATATTCAAAGATGGGGATAATGCACTAACATAGCAAATTTCACTAATAGTGATAGTGCAATATAATTGCACTAGCTTCTTTGATATTTAGTGGTGAATTTAAAATTAGCTGCCTCACTAAACATTAGTGATAGTGATGCTAAAAAATTTTGCAATTAAATTGATTTATTTGAGCTAGAAAAAGCAATCTTCAGCTTATTGCAACATTTTTCTTTACTAGAAATTTTGCACTAAACTTAAGCTAAAAAAATTTTAATGAGAGTATGTTTAAACGCAGCTTTTTTAGTTGGCTAAGCTATGCACTACTTAACTGTAGTGCATATTTTTGCACTAAATCTGAGTTTAGTGATAGTGAAAAAATTTGCGCTACAACAAAATTTGTTTAGTGCTAGTGAAAAAACTATTTCTAATCCTAAGCTGGTGAAAATTAATGCATAATTGTTTTTCAGTTTTATTTACTGCTACTGTAATGCGTATTAATTTCAACATTTAGTGCCCTACCGAATACATACATTGATACTATTGCTTTTCTATTATTTATAGAACCTACACATTTAATGATCGCCGTTACGGACATTATCAACCGAATGGTTATGGTGCTAATTATCCCGGAAGAAACCCACCTGGTCAATATCCACAAGGAATGCCAAATGAAGATCGTTTTCGTTTCGATCCAGTGAGTATAAAAAATAATAAATTGTATGTACAAAATAAATAAAAGAAAAGCGGCATGCCTAGAGTCTAGACGTTTGTGTACTGAAAAAATTTATTTAAATTTTATTATTTTACTGTATGTACATTTGTACATATTCATATCGCTGGCTTAAATGAGAAACCCTGTACGTAGCTATACTCTTTCAATTGTACAGCAGAAGAAAAAAACTTTATAAAATTGTTCAATTGACAGTAGTCGAATGTTTTTATTTTCATTTCCAATACGCTTTTTTATAAGTCAGACGCTTGAACATTTGTTTGAATACATTCTGATTTACAATAAAACGAACAATAATAAACAAAAATAATAAGTTTAAATTTGTTTTTGTCACTTAAATGGTTTTTCATTTGATCTAACGATATGTTTGTTAGATTTTAATCGATGAAAAAGTTCATTTAATTTATCATTTATCTTTTATACATGACATAAATACTTTTAAGAAGAGAAGAACAATGAAAATAATTTAATCGACGAAACTACAAATAACAACCTAATGACATTATTTGTTAAACATCAACCTCATCCAAATGGGGAAGGCACCAAATATCAAAACGTTAATTAAATATGTAACGCATATGACCATAAATGACTTGTTCGCTATGTTTTTGTTTTAATCGTGTTAATCAAACATGTCATCGCACTGTGGGCCGACTAGTCAAATTGTGTTTTATGATATTTTGAAGTGAATTGAATTTAATTTGCTATAATCGAGCATTAGGATCTATAAGTTATGTGTTCCATAATCTAAAGCCCCTAATATCGTTACCTGAAATACAAAACGCTTTAATTAACAAAAATTTTGAAACAGACTGTTTCACAACAAAATATTTATCCGAACAAAACAGCGATTTTATTAAGAAAATAAATAAATTAAGTAAAGTGCGACTTTGGCTCGCACACGAAGGGTTCCGTACGAATACACATATGTATATCCCTTTTTGTTTTTGCCCCGTTTGTCATTTTGGCAGTTTTTTCGTTGTGCTTTCTTGTTTAATATTAGTTTTTTATTTTTTTAAGTATTTTTCGCTGTTTTTTGGTTTTTTTTATTTTGGCGCTTTTCGTGATTTTTCTAAAATTTTTTCTGGCGAGTTTTCGTTTTTTGCAATTTTTTTTTTTTTTTTTTTGCCGATTTGTTTAGTTTTGGCGATTTTTTGGTTATGGCATTTATTTAACGTTTTCACTTTCTGACGATATTTTTAGTGTTAGTGATTTTTTTTAGTTGTGGCGATTTTTTCAGTTTTGGCGCTTTTTTCGTTTTTGGGATTTTTTCGGTTTTTTGAGGTTTTTTAGTTTTTGCGATTTCTTTTTTGTTCTGACACTTTTTTCGTTTTGGCGATTTTTTTTGGTTTTTGGCGTTTTTTAGTTTTTTAGTTTTAGCGTGTTTTAAAATTTTAAGATTTTACTTCTTACGGTTACCAAGATAAAGCATATTGTCTCAATTACATATTCAAAATTACAATAACTAATAGAATACCCTTTAATTTTTATTGTTTTAAATATCGGTGTTAATTGGTGTAGTCTATTCTACAGACTACACCAATTAACACGAACTTTGAAAATTTACAGTGTCTATATATAAGTGTCTGCATATTACATTAATATTTGAACATTTTTCGCTGCTCGCCTTAGAACACCCTTTAATTTTTAGCTGTCATATATTTGTTGTTGTAGCGGCAAAAGCTCTACATATCCTGTGAAAATTTCAGGTCCGTAGCTCTTACGGTTCCCGAGAAAACAGCCTGTGACAGACAGACGGACAGCGTAGCGGAAACAATAGGGTTCCTTTACACTTTTGGTGTATCGGAACCCTAAAAATGAGAATAACCTTACTAATTACGATAGTTATACATGTACATATGTACCGTTTATTTTTTAATTTTCTTTTAGTGTAACATAAATTTCCCGGACTTTTGCATTTCCCGGGAAACGGGAATGAAAAAATAACGTTCGCGGTAATTCCCGGGAAAAGTTAATTTTCTAAATTAAATAGATTTATTAAATGAAAATTGGCGAAATTTCGATTGTTTCATTAATGTAAGCATTCTTTTTAAATAAAAGTTAACATAAAAGCAATTCTAAAATAAATTTTTAAGAATTTTTAAGTGAATTCAAATACAGTTTATAGTTATTACACAGTAGGAGATTCTATAAAGACTAATTGACGACTATATCGCAATTAGTTAAACATTTTATTTTAAGGCTTCCAAAACATTTTATGAAGAACTTGCCATAATGTTTCTTATTTTGCTTGAAAAATTTCCAGGACAATTCTTATCGTTAAGTACAAGCAAGTTACAGTACTATACTCAGCTGAGCTGAATTTTACATATCCTGAGCCACAGTCAGCGTTGCCAGAAGATTTTCGAAGAAAATCATCATTTGACGAAATGAAAATCATATTTTGATATAAAAAATCATCAGCAATTTTTTATTCTAAAATATTCAAATCGAAGCTGAACAATAAAACTTTTATATGAAACTAAAACAAAAACGCATTCTTTTAAGTTTGTATGATTTCCTTACATTTCCATTTCTAGCTATGGGAGTTAATAAGATTATAATATTTTTAAAAATTGTATATAATTGTTAAAATTTGTGGAAAAGAATTAAATTCGGGAGCAATCCCCAAAAAAATTTGTATATTAAAAATCACCATGACTAAGAATGTATATAAACGCGGCAGAATCACTTCCACCTCGAAAATGGTCGATTTCACGAACAAATTTCCAAAATTATAAAGCCAGGAAAAACTCGAAAAACGCAAATATTGAAAATTCGGTAAACCATGTTAACATCAGAAAAAATGTTTGAATTGGTTCGATATCACTAAAACCAATATGTAATTTTAGGATATTTTAGGTAAACCTTTTTTTAAAGCACCAAAAATTGCAACAAATATATTTTAACCTCTATGTTTTCACGAGTTTCCCAAAAACTTTAAAGATAGAAAAAATTCCTTAATCTCGAAAAAATCGAATTTTATAAAATGGTATTATCTAAAAATATATGTATAAAATATGTAAAGTTTTTGTTAAGTAAAATAAATGTTTTTGTTGCTTTGGTTTGATATACATATTACTAAAACCGCAACATTACAATGTGATTTGATATTTTGGAGGCACCCAAAAACTAAAGAAATCAATGAAAAATAGAGAAAATTCCGAAAAATAGTTAACCAGGGTACACACTATCGAACATGAATGCTAAAATTTTCGCATAAACGCGGGAAATGATTTTTTAAAAGAATTTATATGATGCTATAAAATGGAACGTTGTCTTTCGTATATAACAAGATTAGGGTGTGTAATGCATGATGTTAAAACAAAAGCATCCTTGGAGTTGTTAAATGTTATGAAAAAATAAAAATAAATTATTTTCAACGAAGTGCGTTCAATTTTCGTACTTTCCATGTTTACCAGTAAATTTTTTTTTCCTGAATGACGGATTTAGCACCCAACATTAATGATAGTTTTGTCACTGTCATTCAAAGCTGATGAAGTTTTGACAAGTTCGATAGTGTGTACACTGCATTATACTTAAAAGTCGCTAAAACGGAAAAGTGTTTGCTTTACAAGAACTAGCCAAATTCGCAGAATAAAGAAATATATTCCAAAATTCAAAATACTTTAGTCAGAGAAAGTTTACATAGTTAATTCAATGTAATGCACAATGCATTAGCATAAACTTTTATGTTAAAAACTATGGACAATTATATTAATTTATTCAAATAAATAAAAAACGCAAGTTTTTTAATACTTATTTAAATTGTATTCAAGCAAGTTAAAAAAATCATCATTTGGGAGAAAAAAAATCATCTTTTGGGAAAGAAAATCATCAAATCATATTTTAGTTTAAAAATCATCAAAAATATGATAAAATCATCATTCTGGCAACGCTGGCCACAGTCTGTCTAAATGTCTCTGATTATTCATTTTATTTATCTTAAAACATCTCCTTCAGGATTTCAATAATTGCGTCGACTTATAATAAATTTAAGTAGTGTCAACTGAAAGTTTTTACAGTTCTATGAGCTTACAATTTCCACTACACTTTCCAAAATTTGTTTACTAATTCTGCGGAAAATCATTCGAAGTTTGTTTAATATTGAATTCTTTATTTTAGGAAACGATTAGAGAGCACTGTAATCATTGATACTTATAAATAGTATTTCATTTTGTTCTGTTATAGTGATTAAACGACATCTATTACTAAATTCATCTTGCATGTACTTTTCGAATCAATCAATAATTTTGCTCGGCTTAAGACTTCAATTCATACAATTTTTATGAAATTTCTGTATAACTTTGAACCGTTCACATTTTTATTTGTTTATCGATGTCGAAGGAATTTTTTCTTTCTTACAGTTACATTTGAAACAAGGACAAAGTGTTAGAATTTGTTTTTGTTTCAAATGAAATTTTAAGAATAAAAAATGTCCTTCGAAATCGATAAACAGGGTATTAGTATTTAAACAGACGATGAAAAACATAGCAACTTTAAAAGAGAACTTAAACAATTTCATCGTGTAAATTTAGTCGTACAGTCAGTCAAACGAACTTTTGTAATATTTGAAAAAACATTGAAAATTTTGATATTAAAGGAAAACAGGATTATAAATACAAATTTCTTATATGAATCAAAATAAATTTGGCGGTCACTTACGCCATTTTACAAATATGTATGTCAAAAAAGTCCCGTTTTCCCGGGAAAATTTTGAGATTTTCCCGCGAAAACGGGAAACTAAAAGTAGATTTTTCCCGGGAATTCTCGATTCCGAAACCCTATTTCATGCACACCCTGTGAGAATTGAAATTAACAAGTGCTACTCATATTATTTCGCATGAAAACTTAAAATGTTGCCAATACATTTCATATGTTTTCCTTAAGAAAAACAGAATACTACTTAAGCAACATTTTTTCATGAATAATTCATGCCAATTTTTCTTATATCTGTTTTGACAGCATTTCACGTGAAATGTTGAACACAATACCATGCTTTAGTGTTGTAGAGTATGAGAGTTTCAAGTGCTCATCTATTAAATTTCGCAAGATAAAGCCTTCCTTTAGTTTTTAACTTTATTTTATTGTTGAAACTTAGCGGTCATAGCAATAAATACCGTGCGAAAGTTTCAACCATATACCTTCAACGGTTCGCAATATAGAACGCTATGAAAAAATCTAACTTATGTGAAGCAAAAAGACCTAAATGATATAATTCTTATAATATTGGAATATATACAAAATTTTTACAGAAATGGATTCATCAGGAGTTTGTTTTTATATTTTATTAGAGAAGTTCGCATTGAAAACGCAAATATTTTTTATTTTAGCATGTTTTATGCTCATACTGTAAAATTATTAAAATGTTGTTTAGATCGTTTTGCGTTTCAGGTAACGATATATTGATTGACATACATATTTAATGAAAAATTAGCTAATGTTTCTGCCTTCAGTAAAAAACTGGAACTTATTCTTAAGGAATGACTTTTTCATTACTTGCATGTATTTAATATCTTTAGAATTTATTTTATTAACGTCCAGAAAACTAATGAAATGGCTATGCAAACCTCTCTGCCAATAGCACTAGTTCAGATCATTTCAAAGTAATTTTATGAATATGTTAACTTCGAGTCATTGAAGCTGTAGATGGTTATGTAGCAGAGTTGGTTAAAGCGTTGGCTTTGAAACTTGATAATAAATAAAACGCCTTGGATCGATTCCTATTCGTCACAGTTTAGAAAAATATCAAGATTAGCCAAGTGAAAAATATTGGAAGTTATCTTTAAGAAATTACTTTTTATCTGCTCCCAAAGTATCAATATGTATGTATGTATGTATTTTCAACTTTTCAGGAAGTTATTGATAACAACAATAACATATGCAACAAGAAAAATGCCAAAGACTGTGTTTTTTAGATGTGTTCCTAAACACTAGGGATGCCGATTCCGGCATTCGTCAAAAAAAATTCCGGGGAATCCCGAAATATTTAAATTAAATTTGTTAAGTAAAATTCTTATACAAAAAGCTCGTAATGAAAAGTATCAATTGTAACACTAATTTATGAATTTAAATGTATTATGGTTCTCAAAGGATATCCTCCATAACCACTCCCATGGTCGGTGCTCCATACCCACTCCCATGGTCGAACTTCTATAATAGTCTATAAACAGCTTAAATGTATACAATATCCCTCATTCTATGGATATCAGGTATTTATGTGATTTTCTTGGCAGTAGGCTGACTTGGAATACCTATGTAGAATTGCTTATACAAAAAGCCTCTAGAGTTCTGCTGTATGCACCTGGATGAAATATGAGCCCTAAACTTGTCATGCGGACTTATGAGATCATACGGGTATATTCTGTATTCTATGCGGAATGAAAATTTTCGGAACTATCAAAGCATTGCTGCTGCAAATTATTATTTATAACAAAAATGCTATGACAATTCCGAACACTTTTATTCCGCATGGAATATAGAACATGCCTGAATATCAGACCGACTATCACGTACGTCGCGATTGTATGGTGGCCGAGAACTCGGTTGATCATAGAAGCTACTAAGCTATGCAAGGTCAAGATGTTGGCATATCTTCTTGCTACCGGCGTAATGAAAATATGTCAAGTCTTTGCCCTTAACGCCTATCCCGATCTTAACGCCTATTCAGATCTTCATAATATCCTCTGCATCAGTGGCTGCTTACAGGATGGGTCTTGGAAACTTTGTTCATTGTGTTGGCGACATGCATTCATCGATCCTGAGTACAATATCTTACGGAGAACTATAAGCTATGCCGAATGACAGCATAAGCCATGAATTGAGGCTCGGCAAAATATTATTTCACCTTTCCGCTTAGGGGGCTCAAGGCTACGTGTGAGGATGTTGGCTCACCCGTGGATTACAGAAATATATGGTTGCGGATAGATCCAAAACACCGTGCTGTTGCGTTAGTCTTTTGACCCAACGTTAAAATATCTGTTTCCATATGCAAATGGCATACGGTATTTCAGGCGGAAATTGAGACAATTGCAACATGTGCCGTCATTATTTTAAATAAAAGTCCTAAGTGCTCACACAAAGCTATCTTTTCGGATAGCCCAGCAGCTCTGAAATCTCTCCTATCATGGAAATTATCATCCAAGCTTATGCTAGCGTGCTTTGGCTAACTACAAAAGCTATAAATTGGTAACAAAACTTTGATTTACTGAATACCTGGTCATAGTGGACTCAGAGCATTTCTGTGCCGTTATTTGGTCAACGGATAACTCACTAATAGAGGGAAACTAAATTTCGATCGCTAAGGTAGCAATATGATTAAATATTGTTGTATCTAATCTATTTTCTAAGATCCTAGTGCAATGAATTAACTTTTAATTTTGTAACGTCCTCTTTAAGCGTTACGAGCCTTTGCCTAATAATCAATTTGGAAGCTAATTAATTTGAAATATATACATACATGTGGTAGAACATACGGTACAACATAACGCTATTTTCCGCTGAAAGCGCTCCTCATCAGTCTTTATATCGTATTTAATGGATATCCAATTTTTAGGTAGTATTGGTTGTACGTAAATTAAAGCTTTTATTTATAAAAACCCGGTATGAGAATCTACGAGAATTACTATTATTCCAACATATACAAGTTCTCAAATTGCTTGGAAAGTTCAAATTTATCATCACCAATTAACGTTAAATTAACTTTTGCTGTGCATTGGTTTTGCCTCATTTGCCCCTTTCTTCCTCCTTGTTATTTTTACTTAAATCAAAGCTTTTTGGTTTCATTAATACTTAAGGGTTATATGCATAACGAAAACTTGGCATGAAGTTAGCATAAGTGACGAAATTGAACCGGATCTTACTGACTTTGTTCATGCATTTTGAAATCAGGAATCACTGTTGAATATAGTAATGAGTCTCGACTACTATCTGCAGTGATTTTTAATGCCAAATTGTATAGAAAACTAACTAAGCTCCAGGTAACTTATGCTAACTTCATCCCAACTTTTCGTTTTGTATACGGCTGTAAGCATGTAATTATGTTCTGTTCAATTCTTTCTGAATAAAATTACTTTGCATCGAATAGTTTTGATAAGTTAAGTGCAAACATGGTGCCACAGTGCACTTTTCATCATTAGTCTGAGATAGAAATAAAATGAACTAGACGAATATTGAGATACTGTGTCTTGTTGTATTAGAAAGGCAATAATAAAACGACAAACATCTAAATAAAATGAAAAAATAATAATAACAACCTACGGCCTGTAAAGATTAAGTACTTACATATGGTAGAGTTGTTTATCAAAACTCAATCATTGATACGAGAACTAATTGAAAACATAACTCAGAGTTGCATGTAAACAAAAATGTATAATTTCAAATGAATGTGGAAATGCAATCTTACACTATTGAGAGACTTATTGAAAATATCATCTTATAATTCATTAATTTTTTTTGCAGAACAATCCCAATACTGGTCACACACCATTTCCAGGAATTTTAGCTGGCTGGCGTGAAGATTTGCAAGGTAAACAGAGACGTGATTCTTTAACCCTAGAACGTGATGTTTTTGTCACCACTAATTATGGACAAGTGCAAGGCTTTAAAGTTTATATGTATGACAATCCCGATCCTAAATCATTTTATCGGCCTTATCATTCTACGGTGGATCGTGTCATGGGTGAATGTTCAGTATTTTTGGGTATACCTTACGCCTTGCCACCCACATTTGAGGGTCGTTTTAAGCCACCAAGGCTTCATAGAGGCTGGCAGCTGTTGCAAGCGGTAGATTTTGGTCCCGCTTGTCCGCAACCCGTAAGATATACCGGTGCCACCAAAGGTATTATGGATATGGATGAGGATTGTTTGTATTTGAATATATTTTCGCCAAATGTAAGTTTTATTTGTTTTATATGAGAATAATGAAGTTTAGTAAAAGAAAATTACAGACAGGTGCTGGTCTAGCTCAAAAATATCCGGTAATGGTTTATATACATGGTGGTGAATTTACACGTGGTGCCTCTAATCTGTTTCAAGGTCATATTTTGGCCTCCTTCTATGGTGTGGTGGTTGTAACTTTAAACTATCGTTTAGGAGCCTTGGGTTTTCTTTCAACAGGTGATGAGAATTCACCTGGTAATTATGGTATACTGGATCAATCGATGGCCTTGAAATGGGTGTACGATAATATTGAATTTTTTAATGGCGACCGTGAATCGGTAACATTGTTTGGCCCTGGTGCTGGTGCAGCTTCGGCAGGCTTACTTATGGTAGCTCCTCAAACTAGAAATATAGTGAAAAGAGTTATAGCTCAGTCGGGTTCAGCTTTGGCTGATTGGGCTTTAATACAAGATAAATATCGTGCTCAGAATACCAGCCGTGTATTAGGCCGGCTATTGGGCTGTTCTCTAGAATCTTCTTGGAAACTGGTAAATTGTTTGCGTACTGGAAGAAGCTTCTACGAGTTAGGTAATGCTGAGTTTCCGCCCGATGTTGGTACTTTTCCATGGGGTCCTGTATTGGATCATAACTTTACAGTGCCAAGCGATGATTGGTATGATGGCTGGCGTGAAAAAGATTGGCGTTTCCTATACGAAACTCCTATAGAACTTTTGCGTCAGAGGAAATTCAATAGAGGTTTACAATATATGACAGGCGTAACTACACAGGAAGCAGCCTTCTTTATATCGCAAAATGAAAGTTTAGCACCATATTACGAAATCGATGGCAAATTCTTTGATCAAAAAATACGAGAACATGTATTACGTTATAATTATACTTTAAATCCCAATGGGGTATACGAGGCTATTAAATATATGTACACTTATTGGCCAGATCCCAATAATAAATCACTTTTACGTGATCAATATATAAACATGTTATCGGATCTATACTATCGGGCACCAGTAGATAAAATGGTTAAAATTTTACTCGAACAAAAAGTGCCAGTTTATATATATGTAATGAATACCACAGTGGAAGCGTTAAATTTGCCACAATGGCGTAAATATCCTCATGATATTGAGCACTATTTTCTGACCGGAGCTCCATTTATGGATGTAGAATTCTTTCCGAAAAAGGCTCATTTAGAGAGAAATATGTGGACTGATAACGATCGCAATATGTCACATTTCTTTTTAAAAACATTTTCAAATTTCGCACGTTATGGGTAAGTTTTCTTATATTTTTTTTTACTTGCTTTCTCTAAATAATTTTTGTTACTTTTTCAGAAACCCTACTCCTCAACAGGTATTAGGTATACATTTTGAACGCGCCTATCAGGGTGAATTGCGCTATTTAAATCTGAACACCACTTATAATTCATCGATTTTACTTAATTACCGCCAAACCGAATGTGCATTTTGGACACAATATTTACCGACTGTTATTGGTGTTTTGGTTCCCACTTATCCGCCAACTACAGAATTCTGGTGGGAGCCCAAAGAACCATTGCAAATAGCTTTTTGGAGTATGTCAGTGGCCTGCTTTTTCCTGATTGTTTTGGTAGTAATTTGTTGTATAATGTGGAGGAATGCAAAGAGGTAAATATACAAATTTTCTAGATTTATCCGACAACTAAGCTTTTCTTAAATGGCAATTAAAATACTCATTTTAATTTTGGTCCAACAAATAATTATTCTTTTAATTAGGTTCATGTTCGCACTAGAGGCCTGCATGAGACATCTTTAAGGCGAGTTTAAAATATTTGTGGAGTGTCATAAACCCTTTCGTAACAATAATGTTGCGAGCAACATATGTTCTAGGGAACATATCCACAAACCTTTTATCTTCTGCACAGACTTTCAAAAACTATTTGATAATCTACAAATGATATTTTTGAAAAGCACAAAATAATAAGATAAGCGTAGTAGTCTTACGCTGCAGTCACACTATCAAGTTCTTTTTAATTCTCTTTCAAGAAATTTACACATACTGCTTGTCAAAATTCACAAAAATTGAAAGCTGTGACGAAGGCTGCACACAATTTCAAAGCAAGTTTTTCAGCAAGATGTCATCAAGAAAACAAATAAATCTTTTAACTTCTTCCACCGACAGTTTTGTTTCGACGGCAATAGAGTTATAGGCCTTAATTTTTAAATAATTCCGTCTATATGAAGGAATATTCATATTCCACAGAACTTCATGACTTGTGTATAATTCTATAAACCGCAAAACGTCGTTGTATTTGTTGATTTTGTTCACAAACATATTTTCGTTGTTGTAAAGGCACTTTTATTATTCATTTTATAAATTTCTTTGTTTTAAAGGCACTTTTGTTATTTATTTTATTAATTTCAAAGAAACAAAACAATACTGGCGCCAGAATAAGAATGGAAATTCGGAGGAAAAAACTGCAGACAGCTGTTTTATTGACTGTAATTTGAAACACTCAATTGAAGGGAAATTTGAAAGCAAACTCTCAGCAAATTTAAAATGTGTGAGTGTATTGGTAAAAAAATGAGAGAAATTTTAAATTTGAATGAAAACTTGATCGTGCGACACTCAAGTAACTCTGCAGTTACACGTTCAAGAAATTGCTTTCAAGTTGATCACACGTATTGCTTTAAATTGACGCTGTGACGTAGGCTGCAAGCAACTTGATATTCAATTTTGTTTTCAAGATGCCGTCGTCAAGGAATTAACAACGAAACAGTAAAACTCGGTCATAACGAATTCTCGGTTGTTACGATCTAAGTCTAAAGTCCCGACGTTTTGGTTGCTATTTTCATACAAAAATAGTTCGTAATAGCGGATTCGAAGTTAGTTAACGAGTACTCGTTTGTATCGAACTACTCTTATTATGAACTTGTCATAGAGCGGTTTTTTTTGCTGTTTGCACAAAGTTCGTTATAACCGAGTCTTACTGTAATTTATTTACAATAATTGAGATCAGCTGTTTAAATTGAACGAAAAATTTAAAGAAAACTTGAAAGAAAAATTGAAAGCAAGTTGGTAGTCAATTTCAAAATGTTTGAGTGTGTTAGTAAAAAAGTGAAACTTGAAACAAAACTTGAAGCAAAAGTTGAACGCGTAACCTCCAAGTTAGAAACTTATACAAAAACCTGGGTTTTATATAAGTTTCTAAGCCTACTACGCTTATCTCCTCATTCTTTTGTGATTTTCAAAAATATTATCATTTGCAGATTCTCAAAATATCAGCAAATAGACTTTATTTAAAATAAAATTATGACAATATGTCAAATAGTAAATTTCTTAAAGATGTTATTTTTTATTTTTTCGAACCTCATGACGATTTTCTTCTTACTTTTTAACGATCTAACGAACTAACATCCCTGCTCTCAATGTTCATATTGCTTAAATTACGAAGTTCGTCGGCTTTTTTCATTCATTCAATACGAACTTTAAAATAAACAAAATCTTATTCAGTAGCGTTCAACAAAATAGTTTCTAAAGAATTGTCGCGCACATTGTTTCAAATAAACACTAAGGCTGCGTTTTTGAGATCTCAGTTAAACTAGGTTTAGTTAATCTGAAAACAGATTTGTGGCTCCAGTACCAAGTTTGTATACACAATTTTTACGGAACATCTTAGTTTTGCTTAAAATGTTCGTCTTTAATGAAATAATACAAAAAATCACATTTCACCGGAAAAATAGGAGTTTCAGACTACGTTAAACTAAGTTTAGACTTAATCCACATCTCATGATACAATTGTATGACGCAAGAAGATGAAGACATGATTTTAAAGCATTTTTGCACTCACCGCAATAAAAACAAATAATAAGTTAAAACTTGTAATATAAATGACACTATATTTTTTATTCTCTCTATTAGGCAATCCGACCGCTATTATGACGAGGATGTTTTTATAAATCCAGATGGCACCGAGTACGATCATGAACCACGGCCAGCTGGTGTCGATAATACGAACCTGGTGACGAATCATAATGTTATGCGCTCACGCGATAATATTTACGAATACCGAGACTCGCCGTCAACGAAAACTTTAGCCAGTAAAGTTTTAACCGATACAACATCGATAAGATCACCCTCATCTTTAGCCATGACACAAAAAACTGGCAGTCAGGCATCACTTAAATCTGCAATTTCATTAAAAGAAGCAAACGGTGGAGGGACACTAAACTCATACAATAGGCCACCACGCAGTGAAGCCGGTGCTCCAGCGGCCAGAACTATAACAAATGGCAGTAGCGCGCCAGCTAAATCAATGGAAGAGAAACGCCTCTTACAGCGTGATCCCATACCATTGTCTTCAACGCCAGTACCATCAGAACATTCATATACCAAGTCTACGAAGCCCATTATACAAAGTCGTAGTACTACCCCTACTCCAAGTGCACGTACAACAACAACTACAGCCACAATATCAAGTGGCTCAAGTGTAATTCAACCTCTACCCGCGCCGGCACCTAAGCCTCAGGCACGTACCCAAGTAATTGAGGGCGTGCCACAGACATCAGTTTAAGAAACAGCTCTCTAAGTGTTACAATATCGGATGGAGTATGAAATTTGTCAATTTCTATTCCAGCTGCTATTGTTGCATTTAGAGAGACAACAAAGCATTATGTATAACAACATTTTTAATTAGAATTTAAATGCCACAAATTTGATTCCAATACAAATTTAATTATTTGCAGAAACTGACGGAAGAGTACCTGATGATTTTTCGGCAGAAGTCTGTAAATCTTAAAAGTATTGGGCTAGAGCAATTGTTTTATATCACAATTGATTTGTAATTAGGTTTTAGTTATGAAGATCTCAAGAGATTTTTAAGCTTCTACCGAAAAACTCTCCCACATAACAAGATGTATAACAATTTATTTTCAGTAAAAAGATATTTGAAGAAAGAACGTTGGCGTTAGGAACACACTGAGAGGATGGGAAATTTATATGTAAATATATTGCTCGACTTTAACATATTTGAAATTTCAATTACAAAAACTGTTCAGTCATTCGGTTATGCAAGTGCTGTACAAATAATTTCCTGCACACCCTGAGTCAAGGCATATTCATTACAGGTACCACCATAACTAAAACAAATACAACACCAAAAAACACATGTATTTTGTTGGTAGAAATACCCCAGAAATATGTCAAATCCATTATCTGTGAGTCGCACACATTCATAAGCTCTCTCAAATTTACTAACACATGCCCGTTGTTGATAGAAAAATCCCAGAAATGTGTCAAAATCTATTGTCTGTGTGACGCACACATTCTCAAATTTACTAAAACAGCTGTTCTTGTAGTGGTACCTGTTCAATCTACCTTGCCCTGAGTTCTCCATCTGCATACATACGCATCTGTGGACTTTTGACAAAAGCACTTAAATCAACTTAAGAAAATTTAGAATTTTTATTAACAAGCGCGTCTTTTGGTTTAATCGCCACGTTCCTAAGACAGTTATTTATAAAAATATTATGTGCTGTTTCCGTAATGCAAACAATCGTTTTGAGTAAAAATTTGTATGAAAATCGCTCAAAAAACTGAGTGTTTTTATACAAATTTCTTGCAAACGATGCTTCTTTGCATTGTGGAAAAAACACATTAAATTTACGTATGTATGTATGTACAGTATGGTGGGACGATTTGTGTGGATGCAAAAAAAAATCGTTGGAGGAAATAATTGTACGAAGAACTATAAGAAACTTTGCCCTAAAAACCATGAGTCCAAAATGGTTTTCGAGCTTGCGGAAGCTCTAAAATATGCTGTAAGTGACTTATGTATTGTTTATACAATGCACACAAGGTTTGCTTGTCTAAAATTTATATGAAAAGCACTAAATTTGTTGAGCAATTTCTATACAAATTTTTTACTCAAGTCGCTTGTTTGCATTGTGGAAACAGCACATTAATCCAAAGAAATTTAATTCTTTTTGGGTTGAGTTCGGCCTTAATTTAATTTTTCAATTAAATTATATTTTTATTTCTTTAGAGATAAATGTGAAGCATGTAGACAAAGAAAATTTTGACTGCGCGGAGGGTTGAGCTGACGTTTCATCAGAGTTCTTTACCACTTACACAGCAAAAAGGATGTGCATGTTCAAATGAACTGAACAAACAAACATTCATACACTAGTACTATCAATGATAATTCATACAAGAATAGAAAAATAATTAAAAGAAGTTTAACACAAGAAAAAAGTGAATATCAATAACTGTCAAATGAAATACAGCTCTAAGACTGACAGTATGAATTTATCAAAAGTAGATGATATTCAACTCTTGATTGCAAACCACCGACTTTGCTCGAGTGGTCTAAGAGGTAAAATACTCTGATGAGATTAACAGGAGCTATCGAAACGTCAGTTTGACTTTCTTTGTCTACATGCTTACACATTTATCTCTAAACAAATAAAAATATAATTTAATTGAAAAATTAAATTAAAACCGAATTCAAGCCAAAAAGAATTAAATTTCTTTGGATATAACCCCATAAAGTACGACTAAACTCATAACTTAATTGTTAAAAATATTAATGTTTTAATATTAATTTAAGAATTTCAAATATGTCGAAAAAGAAAAAAAACTCAATATGAAACTTTAATCAAAATCACTTAGTTATACTTAATTTTTACTTTTCTTAAAGCGCATACACAAAAGGCTTTGTTCGGCATTAACAGTATTTTGGCTTTCCTGATAATTACACTTAAGTTGTTTTGGCAAAAGTCCACAGATATCTATATGAAACGTTCCCCAACAATTCATCTGGGCAGTTCATTTACTTTAGTGCCCACGCCGACTTATAAGTATATCGCTATGCAAAATGCAAAATGACCTATCATAATTTTTAAAAATGTTTCAAGAGATAAAAAACTTAATAAAAATCAGTCATGTGATTATAAAAACGATGTTTTCTAGGTAGTATCATTAATAAAGTCTGAAGTAATGATACTATCTTGAAAAAAACATTATTTCTAATCACTATAGTTTGCTTTTTATTGAGTCTGTTATCTCTCCTGAAAACTTTTTGAAAATGATGATAGGTCCTTTTGCATTTTATGTGACGATATATACCATTATAAATACAAAATATATATCGCGACCTCATTGCTGTTTTGGCCCACCGAACAAAAAAAAAATTTTAGTTAGGTATGGGGTACATATATTTGGAATATCCTCTTTCAGAATCCGAAATCTGTCTCTCGATATTGTTTCTGGTTTCTGAGCTATCAAGCATTAATTGTTCTCGATATCGTGTATTTTGATACCTACATTTTTTCGTCTTAAGGAAATTCACATTCAGATACCCAGTAAAAAATGTTCATGTTTTTTGAAGCACTAAAGAAATAAAGCGCTTTATAATTCGCTTTAAGATATGAGCTTGTTCAGAAGCTGCTTCATAGCGTCATAACAATGCCGGTTTCGAAGCGAGAAAAGTATTTGCTTTTTACTTATACAAAAGCTTCGTACACAAGCTATACAAAAAACCTGATTTTATAGTGCTGATCGAAAGCAGCTTTTTAAGCGAGAATGAAGAGTAAGTTTATTTGAGTTTCTTGGTGCCGTTTTGCAGCAGTGTTTTGGTCGAGTGATTGGTACGTTGGACTTCAAACCTGAAGGTTCTTAGTTCGATATTAGTTGAAGTTAAAATAACAAACATTGAGTAAAAATATGAAATTAATAAAAATAAATAAAGAAACGAAATAAGAAAAATTCAAAATGGCATCAACGACGCCAATCCACATCGAACCATTTTTTTTCATATATTTTCAGTTCTAGTGCTGAAAATGTTGATGATTTTCAGCGCTTCAAAAGCGCTTTTGTGAATAAAAATGTAGTTACTCCAATCCGGGAACTCGCCATACAAAAATCAGCAGCGATATCAGCAGGTTTGTCAGCGCTTCTTTTATTCCATAATAGTAGAAACCTGCAACTTTTTTACTGGGTAAGAACTGTGTGTAAAAAGACTTACGGAAATCCACGTTAGCAAATTCCTTAAAGAAATTTCCGTTTGCTAGTACGGAGTTCCAAAAGAACAGTACACAGAATTTTGGTCGTTATTGCCTATTACAGGGATGTTACAAGCTATAAGTGGAGCCCAGCGTTACCGTTGGTGCTAATAAAGTGGAAATTTGCCACTCTTTCGACTGCTTGGATACTATTTTGCTACTTTTGCAAAATGCAGCCAAATGTAATACTTTTTGAAATTCTTGCCACTTTTTTGATACTTTGTACTAAATGAAGAGATACTTGGGGCAATTTTCCACACGCAGTGAATGTTACTTTTTTTTTTTTTGAAACATCAATCTTGAAGTGCTTTACATTACAGTGCCTTACAAGCAAAATGAGGTTCTAATGCATTTTTTAGTGCGAGAAAAGTAAAAAGTAAAAAAAAATTCATTTCGGACATTTCCAGATGTATACTTCCCAGAGGCAAAAGCTGGTTCGATTAAAGTTATCTATATATTGTTTGAAAGGCTTCAACATTACGCGTCGAATAGTGGATAATTGGATTTGATCGGATAAAAACTTACTGAGCTTTCGTATTGCGAAGGAGTATTGCCATCGAGACACGTTTCTTCCCGAAGGAAGTATCTTCCGCAATACGAAATCGATTATTGCCGCAATAATATTTTTCATCCAGGCAATACGTTTGGCAATACATATGGTGTATTTCTGTGTTTGCTGAGGAGTAAATATGGTATAATTAAAAAACAAGACGAAAAAGAAACCGAAACCGAAAACTTCATATGGAGCCTTTGCTACCATAGACTCACAACTCAAAAAATTTTTTCGAATTTACTAACAATCTGCTATGTAAAATTTTGCGATATTGGCCCTTTTTTCGCAACACCATCGATATGTATTTAAGATTTTATTGGTAGTAAAATTATTGGAAAAAAAATTATTTCGTTTTATTTTTAAGTCCTACTTTTTAAGCAAATGTCCGGGTTTTTTCCTCTGCTGTCCTCTTTTTATAAATTAAGCGATGACAACCCTACGTTCAGACGATGCAAGTCTTATTGATCAGCTTCTTATTTTGTTGTCGAGAGAGGCAAGAGGAAAGAAACGGGTACATGTTCTCATGAAATTAGTTTTGCTTTCTCATTCGTATGTAAGAAATGCACACATTCATTCACATTGTGTATACATTCATACAAAAGAAATAAACAATTAAGCGATAAGACTTTCAACGTCTGAACGCCAAAGAAAGTCCAAAGAAGAAAAAGTAAGCTGACTAGGTTGTATAAATTTTGTTGTCAATTTATATATGCCAGTGTTGCCATGGGAAGAATAAAAAGTTACGGATTTCTTTCAAAAAAGGTAAAATTTTTCGTCAAAACATACATTTTGAAATATTCCTTGAATAAATAGTAAATGTATGTGCTCAGAATTTTCTTTTTTGCACTTGTACCCCTTTGCTTTTAAGCCCTTTGAATTATATTACTCATCCCGTTTTTTGCAGCGTGATTTATAAAATAATTAAACTCGACACATTAAAATAAATAAAGAAAATTATTGTAGTATTTTGTTACTCACCCTGTGTTCTACAGGATGATAACAATTTACTCGCATTGAAAAGCTCTCACATTAGTTACAGAACATGGGTACAGGTGTGTTTGAGTACTTTTCTTGTAATAATTCTTTAAAGTTAGGTAAAAAGGTCTTAAGTCGTGAACTTAAGTCTATGACTTAATACTTTTTTGCCTAACGTGAAAGAATTATCTAGTAACTTTTGGATACATTAATCTGTAAAAATAATAGCTTGGAGCGCCAGAATTTTTTTGCGACTTTTGAAAAATACAACAGTTTCAATCAAAGCAAAATCGCAAAACGATATGAATAATTGCGCAGCACTTTCAACAGTCGAAAGTTTGAATTTGATTTGCTATTGCTTTTGGTTAGTATCGCAATTAAAAGATTAAAAGCAGAAGCAGTCTATATGATTTTGCAAGCCGCTAACAGTCACAGTCGAAGAAACAAAAACTCTTGCTTTCAGAAGTTGTAAGCAATGTCAGTCAAGTGCTTTTTGTTTTTGCTTCTTGTCTTATGTGCAAAAACCACAACAAAACGTGACAAAAACCACAAAATAGTTGACTGAACCTGCAGAAAACGTTTGCCTAGTTTAACTATATCATAACACTTTTTTGTGACGATTTTGTGACATTTAAATGCAAAAATTACACGCATAAGTATAATAAAGGAGTTCACAAAGGTGCACTAACTGCTGTAACGGTTGTATGTGCTAAAGTTTATTATACTATTGTTTATATTTTGTCGTATAAGTTTTATCAGGCAGAATGTTAACAGCAATTTTATAAGTTTTGAAAATACTTAGCACATACAACCCATACAACAGTTAGTATACCTTGTGAATTCCATTAATGTTTTTTGTATACCTAATATAAAAATAGATTCAAATAATATTAAGATAGCTTTTTAAGTTTTATATACTAGCTACGTATATATATATATATATATAAATATGTATAATTTAGCAACTTACCAAGTCCAAATAAATGCAATGAACTTTCTTTAGTTAAATATTGAGAATATTAAAGAGATTGAGAATTGCGCACTACAAAATCATAAAAGACAATGCGTTTATTGTGATTCCCTTTGATATCTAAAGACCTATAACTTAGCATTTGCACATGAAAGTAAATTCAAGAAAGTCACAACACACTCACTTATTTTACTTTCCACTCAGCTTTCAAGGATTTTTTAAATTTTTTGACACTTTCTGAAAGTTAAATGACAAAGAGGTAAACACTGTTGCCCACTACAAAGATTTATACAAATTTGCAGGATTGTGAGAAAATAAAATTAGTAAATTTAACTTCTTTTGTACATTTATGAAAAGAGTTACAATAATTTTCGTTATATACACACAAAGAAGACAACTGGTGTGGTTTAAAACAATAATCTCATTAAAAAAATTAGCAACAATAATTATTTCCGACTATTGCCCTATAAATTTGTGCATAGCATATCATTGGTAACTCTAGCTCTAATTCCATAAGTATAGACATATTTTCAACTCTTCGCTTCTTCGCTTTGTAAGCGAAGAAGAAATTTTCAAGAAAGTTGTCTATTTCATTGAAATTTTATTTATAATACCCTGCGCTTACACATGAAAGTAATTGCAAGAAAGTTGCAATACACTCACACTCAAACTTATTTTACTTTCCACTCAGCTTTCAACGATTTTTTCAAGAAAGCAATTTTTTGACACTTTCTGAAAGTTAAATGACAAAGAAGTAAACAGTGTTGCCCACTACAAAGATTTATACAAATTTCCATGATTGTGAGAAAATAAAATTATTAAATTTAAATTATTTTGTACATGTATGAAAAAAAGTTGAAATATTTTTCGTTATATACACACAAAGAAGACAATTAATGTGCTTTATAACAATAATCTCATTAAAAAATTAGCAATTTCCGACTATTGCCCTATAAAATTGTGCATGCGTTGAAAAACACAGTAGGAAGGCGTTTTTGTTGCACTGCTGCACAGACCTGCATTATTGGATCATGGCGTAAGGCAATTTTTGAAGTGCATAAAAATATCAATCGTGATTATTACTCTTAAAGACAATAATAAACAAATAAGGTAATCAAATATATTTGGACGAAAAGATTAAATACATTTGTAAGTTGATACCAATTATGACAATATGATAATATCCACATAAATATGCTTATATTTGCAAGTACTGGTCAGAGTTCGGATTTGCACACTACTTTTGCTCATTGCGCATTGCGCAGTTCTTACAAGCGTATTAAAAATGCGCACAAGTGCAAAGAGCGGATCGGAAAAAAGCGATTGGTATGCGCAATGCGCATTTTATTTTTTGTCTAGCGCTTTGCTCTGCATTGAGTCGCGCACTGAGCATGCTCTTTTTTATACTAACAGTGGTTAGTTTGACTTTATTCAGTGCTGCAAAATACATTTTTCGTAGTGACATAATTTTAAGCTCTTTTATATGTAGCATTATATCGTTCTTGTTTACTCTTTAATTCTTGTTCCCATACAAATATGATGCCCCTAGACGGGTCAAACTTCCGATCCGGAAGCGGAGCTATGGACCGCACTGCTGACCCAACTTCCGGTCCAGACAGGATATGAACTGACCCAAATTCCGACCCGTTCCCAAAACCGGAAGTGCGAACTGCACTACCGACTCAACTTACTGTCCAGACCGGAAATATCAACCGCACTACCGACCCAACTTCCGGCACAATGCCTAAACCAGAAGTTAAAACTGTACTATCGACCAGACCATAACCTGAAATGTACACCGCACTACCGACCCAACTTTCGGTCCAAACCGGAACCGGAAATATAAACCGCACTACTTCTGGTCCATTCCCTAAACCGGACGTGCGAACTGCACTACCGACCCATTTCAGGCGGAAGTTCGGAACCAGCACTGTCATCCATCCCACTGTTGCTATATCCGTTTACAGATTTGTACCTGGACTCAGGCAAACGGTATGTTTGAAAAAAAAATTTTTTAAACTACGTTGGGTGGCATGCAATCCATAGAAATAATGCCCTTTGCGTTTTTAAAATTTGTTACTACTGTAAATGCGCCATGCGCATTTCATGCTCTTTTGGCTCTTTTTGCGCAAAAGAAAATGCTCCTTTTTGCGCTTGCTCCTTTTGTGCGCAAAACGAAAATATTGGCGCGGAGCAAGCGCAATAATAAATTGGCTACTCTCTTTGCGTAAAGCGCATAAAGAGCGGCGCAGCGCTACGTTTTTTCGTACTCTGACACTGGTGGATCTTTAATATATCAAATAATATTATTTAGGATGTAATTATATAAAAATATTAATTTATAAAAATTAAATATATTTAATTAAGTTTTAAAATAAAGCAACCCCACGAATACAATCCATATCAACGCATTCCAATTTTTTTAGTTTTAAATATTTTAATTTGTTTAATTTAAGTTGTACTCTATTTTATAATCGTTTTCTTTTAAGTGTAAATAAAATTTTAAAAAAGTTTACGTTAATCACAGATTATTTTATTGATAATATCGTAAATAAGTTATAATTTAATTTTTTATTTTTTGTATATTTCTAAAATGATAATAATGTTATCCAAGGCAAATCAGTGTAATCCGTCCAATTTGTTTTATATACAATATATGTGTTTGTTAATTTGTCTATTGTATGTATGCTATTGTTGTAGTTTTGTTCATAATTGTTTAACGTCCATTTAAATACAATAAGAGAAACATACATATCTGTATCCTTTTAATATTAATCACATGTTATGCGCATCTTTAAATATGTATTTAACAATATATGTACATACATAGGAGCTCACAAGCATGTGCTAACTTTTGTATTGTTGTATGTAGGTAGTAATGCATAAAAAAATGTTTGTTGATCCTCTCCATAAAAAATAATGTGAAAAATTTCTACAACTATTTTATAAACAACGATTACAACACTTAGCATTCCCTTGCGAATTTCTTTAATATTTCTTAAGCTATTATTACTGTGTATTATGTGTGTACATATTTATGTATATCGCATTCTATAGTTTGTATGTATCAAAATTCTTAACATTTCATTTTATAATCATTTGCATATATCGATGGCTATACGTTGACAACACACGTAACTGATTTATACAACTTTTCAATTGATTAAATTACATTTTAGATAGGCTGAAAGCGTTAGTAGCAACGAAATAGAATAACTGAAAACTATTAAGTAGTTAGATCCCGTAAAATAATTTCGGTTCTTTTATTTTCAGGGCAGGAACGTTTTTTTTTACCGATTTATAGAACGTTTACTGCATTTTGTGAAAGAAGAAAAAATCTATTACGTGTTATCAACGTATCACCATCGATATGTATTTAATGTTTTTATTATACTTATACCTTTATTTTATTAAATATTTTTTTATATTTTATACTTAATAAAACTTATTTGCCGTATATCTATTTGTAAAGAAATCTTTTTGTGTTGTCCTTTGTCCTCTTTAAAATAGATTAACATGCCTATTCACAGAAATAGTCTTAAGCCAGTCACAACTTTGGTTATGACTGAGTTCTATATATATTCTTGTGACTCTGTATTAAATTTTGTGTTCTCGTAACATAGTCACAAAAACCCAAATTTTATAGGTAACATTAAGTGAAAATTATGACATTTGATTTCTAAAATTAAAAAAATATTCTATAAATAACATTAAATTAAAATGAAAATGAATGATAATTTTCAAGCGGCTGGACCGATTTTGTTTAAACATAGACTAGAAGAAGCCACCTATTAAACGAAAAATACTAAACTAAAATTGGTCTAGCCGTTTGCGAGCCACAGAGACACAAGTTCAAGAGGATACCGCTAGCCCAAACGGCTGAACCGATTTTCTTCAAAAATAGCTAACCCTGCGTTTAGACATGCAAGTACTTGCATGCAAGTTCTGTGTACGTATTATCAAAGAAAGAGAAATTTGTATTCATTTCTCTGTCTTTCTCACGGCTGAATCAAAAGTGTGTTAAAAGAAAAGTTTGAGTGTATTGATTTTTTCGAACTTGCACTTGCATGTGTAAACCCCAGGTAAGAACACTCTCAATCAGCGTTATCAACTCAGTGCTTTTCGCACCGTTCTTAGTGCTTTTTAAACTTTTCGACGCGAAAAATTTTGAAGTTAGTACTCGATGCTTTTTTAATCTCATTTTTTGGTGTTTTTTTTTTTGACGGTGCACTCTGGTTAAGACGACCAATTTCTTTGGCCAAAACTATTTTAGCGCAAAGTTCTTTATCGATTCTTATGAAACTTTGTAGAAGCATTCCCTTCCTATGACAGCACAATATAACGACGAAAAAAGTGGGCAGCGCGACGCCCATTCAGAATAAAAATTATTCTTAAACTACTTCTACTTACCCGAATCTTATGAAACTTGGCAGACACATTATGCTCCGCTATGAATGCAATATTCTGACTAAAAAAGTAAGCATTGCCACTTCCATTCAAAGGAATTATAATTTTTTTGCTATTTTTAAATTTGTTTATTAAAGATGTTAGAATTACGGCCCATCTCACAATGTGTGATTAAAAGCTAACGACGACTTTAACGGCAAGTTCGACATACAAAACTTGCCGTTAAAGTCCATGTTAACTCTTAATCGTACATTGTGAAAAGGGCCGTTAGACTAAGAATAATTTTTTAAAATCTAAATTGAATTTATTAAAAAGAAACATGCATTTCTAGTTTTCAGTTCATCACATAGAGTAATTATATATAACTCATTACCTAAAATTAAATTGGTATCCTCCACTTCCTCTTCATCATAACTATCGCTGCTACTTTTATCAGATCCTTGGACATGTTCTATGGAACTATCACTACTTAATAAGTGGATTACTTCATGCGGAATTTCGCAGACATATCAGAGATAAAGTCTATTTTTTATGCAGAAGAATTGATCACAAATGGAAAAATTCCTGTAGAGGATTAGACACTCTTCGTTGTCGGTACAGTGCTTGGTATACATCTGAAATATGTTTTGAGCAGCAGAATATACATACAACAAAAACTAATTCAAAATCAGATATCTCCGGAGAATGATGGTTCCTCAACAGCTGGCCGTCCACCTTTAATTTATTCAGAAAAGTCTGATCGGAGCATACCAATTTATTTTTATGTATGCGTGTATTACTACGAAGTGATGATATAAGTGGGTCTGATCCATTGCCCTACTAAAAACATCGTGCAAATTATTTTTCTACTATTTTTTTACCACTTTTATATTGTTTATGACGTGATTCATCAGCGTCTTCGCCAAAATAGCCAAGAGGAAGATTGTGTTCCGCATTATTTTCATAGAATGAATGAGAACCTTATACACAGTAGGCGTCATAACTAGCCAAGAATACTTATTTTGACTGTATGCTGCAGTTCCAAAGATGTATAACTCGAACTTTTCCAGATCTGGAGGAAACTGGCATGATAGGCATATTAATATTATTTTGAAACGAAATATGAGCTCTTCGTCAACTCCAGTAACTTTGGAAAATATTTCGTGGTAAGAAAATTCTCAACGAGATGTGTTATATTATTTCTGAAAACACTGTTTTTTCGGCTCTTCATGCGGACCCCTTGTATGGTTGCTACGGACCCCCAGGGGTCCACGGACCACCATTTGAGAACCGTTGTACTAGATTGTAATAATAATAGTAAATAGAAGACAATCTTGAATTTTCTGTTAAGACATTTCATGTTAAATAAGAAGACATGATAGCGACAACGAATAAAATATGTAGTGACAGTTTATGGTTGGCAGTAGAGATGGGCGCGTGTCGTGTTTTTTTCGTGGCACGAACACGCACGACTCAACACGAAGTGTTCGTGACAGAAAATTTGATTGCGTTCGTGTTAGGGTCGTGTCGTGTTGAGCAAACTTGACACGAAAAAACACGAAACGATTTTCAGATTAAAATATGTATGAATTAGGGTTTCTTATTCCCGGATTTTTTAGTTTCCCGGGAGAGCGGGAAATAAAAAAGAAATTCCCTGGAATTGAAGAACGTACTAATATATTAAACAAAAATTTTGATTTCCGGTATCTATTGATTTTTATATAAGCAAAATTAAACATTCAATCATTCTTTATTTTAAACTGAGCTTTATTTTAAAAGAATTTCGCAAGCAAACAGTGTCTAATGAAATAAATATAAAAAGCACAAAACTTAACTAATCAGAAAAGCAAAAAGATTCAAAGTACATTAGGTACACAGAAAAAAAAATACTTATATCCAAGGAAGTTTTTCATAAATGCTATGAATCTAAGTATTGAACTTGTATAGCCTGTTGTACTAGGCACAGCTCCTTCCTTTCTACCAACGGACTATTTGAAATGAACTGTATTTTTAGTTTTTAGATTGGGCTTTATGCCCAAATTTACAGTCATTTGTAAATTATTAGTAAACTAAAATGATAACTATTGTTTAACTAAAACTTCATATTCACAGTGTTTAGTTTAGCTAATAATTTTAATATGGGTAAACAATGGTAGCCCTATCAAATATCAATAAACAAGCAAAAAATAAAGAAATAAAGAATACTTCATATCTTAAGGCAGCAATATAAACATTTTTAAACACACAAAGCTGATGGAGCAAATATTATTTTTCGCTCCTAAAAGTATGCCTATACGCATATAATAATATCCAAAACATGGTGTAATAAGTATACAGGTTCATCAAATACAACAAAAACCTAGATAATGCTTGCCAAAAAAAAAATACGTGCTGGATGTGGCTTATGTACAAAACTACCAGAGCATAAAATAATCTGCTAACGTTACGCCACCACCTGTATACTTATACCATGTTCCAAAGCATCTAACTCTGTGTCTCCACCTAACTTGAAATGCTGTTGTAACTTAAAGTTATGACCGCGTTGTTAAAACAATTGCACTAACAACTATGTTATAACTTGAAAAGAGCATTAACTTGAGCGGTCTACACTTAACATTAACTTGAAGTTAATGTTAAGTTAGGTGTAGACTGCAAATAACTAATTGTTAACCAATTGCATTTAGCGGTTTAACAAAGAAGTGTGAATAAAATATCATTGGCTAAACAATTGTCATTAGTTAATTAATGACTGTTGACTAAAGTTGAATTTTTTTAAAGCAACTTACAGACCACCGTAAATTACGACGCAAAGCGTTTTCTGGCTGTCAAAATTTCTCATGCCCATACAAAATGTATGAAACCAACCGAAATAACGCGGCGTCAACGCTTTGCAATTGGAAAATCCAATTTTGACAGCGCGTAAAGAAGTGAAGTTGGCTGCAAAAGTACTGTTGTTTATTTTGTTAATGCCTACATATATACACATTTTGCAAATAAGTAATGTAAATTTAGCTACTTTCAGGTCAATTAAGCGTCTTCATCTCTATTTCTTATTTCTATTTAGAGTTTTTTATTAATTAAAGTGAGTAAACATTACTGTTTCTGGCGCAACGTTAACGCTTTAATTTAGGTTACTCATTTCAGCGTAAACGTTAAAGGCCATGTCAGATAAAACTTTTGCTTCGCGTTGCGTTACAGATTCGCTTTGACATCTAAGATGAAATGTACATACTTATACGAAACATGTCACATAAAGCACTTTTAACGCAGCGTGAAGCGAAAAGTTCGGCAACTCTCATCTTTTTGCTTGCTTTGACAATCAGCTGGAATAATTTTCTTTTATTATATTGCCAAACGAAACATATTGCGCGTTTGAATCTGTTTTAATAAGAGGTAAATATGTATGTGGCATTTATTTATTTATAATAAATCGTAAAATAACATAATTGACTTTTATTTTTATAAAAAAAATATATATAAATAGCAAAATTATCAACTACTTTTTTGGTAAACGATCAATGCGCGAGCAGAGGGCGAAGCCGATGTAAAATGGTGATCGGCGCCGGCTAAGAACAAATATAGTCGGCGGCGGCTATTAGCCGGCTAAGAGCCGAAAATTTTTCGCCGGCGGCGGCTACCTAAATTTATCGGCTAACGGTCGGCTAACAGAGTATTTCTTGCTTACTTACATACAAGGTATATTTACAACAGGTATACTCGGCCCAATTATAAATAAACTTGCCTTTCTAGACGATTTACTGCCTTATTTATAAAAATAATTTTCATAAGAAATTTTTTTCATATGTTCCAAAACCGAATTAAATATTTTTAAATGCGCATGTTAGTAAATATCCACTTTTTATTATAAAAAATCGGCTTAGCCGCTAGCCGATATTAGCCGCAATTTTCGGCGGCGGCTAAGTGATTGTGAAAATCACCGGCGGCGGCTAATAGCCGGCTATTAGCCGACCGGCTTCGTGCTCTGTGCGCGAGTGTTGTCAAAGTTTTCATTGTGTCATACTCCTTTTGCTTTACACTTTTCTATCAAAGTTAGAAACGTCACGTAAAGCGACAAAGTTTTATCTGACACGGCCTTAAGCGTTAAATTACGTTGCGCTTTGCGTCGTAATTTAGGTTGGTCTGTTAGATTTCATAAATTTATTTATTAAAAAATAAATTCATACTACGAACGAAACAGTTCCTGTTTTTTATTTATAAATTAATAAAATACATATATGAATAATAGATTATGAACTTTTTTCATACTATTTATGTTCAAACTTTTTTCTGTGTATAAAAGAACAATATTTTTTTCGAAATTTTAAGGAAACTTCGTATGTATTTAAAAATTATTTTTAGACCGATCACTAAGAGAGAATAAAAATCATTAGTAAAATCAGTCCATCACTGATTGAAATCAAAGTACCTTTATTTCTGATTATTCGTCAATGATTTTAACATGTGGTTGTCAGAGGGCGAAAGTGATCCAAAGACCCAGCAAACACAGGTTTGAAATAAGGCTTGATAATAATTTGATAACGTTTGATATCAAATCATTATCAAACCTTATGTCAAACCTGTGTTTGCATGGGAGCTATTAAAAGGTTGTCTAGTATAAATGTTGCTGACAAGGAGCAGTCTTAGAACAGTGAAATCAGTCCTTTACTCCTTGGTACGCAATGACTAATTTCAAATAATTTTAAGGTACATAATCAACTAAAATAAATAAAAATTGCAAAGTAAAAAATCATAAATAATCGTGACAGAAATATGTATGTATGTGTATATTCTTCCCAAAAAAATGCTTTACAAAAGGAAAAAATAGCTAGATTTCCCGCTAATAACGAGAAAATAGCTGAATTGGCAACAGTGGAAATCGGCGAAGTTTTATAATTAAACCGACACATGTGTTCTTGTCAAGCTTTAGAAATTTTTTCAGATTTTTAACCAATTTCAAAGGCTTTTTTCAAGTTGGATTTTGTTGTTGTTGAAATTTGTGTGATAAACGTGACTTTTTCGAGTTTTGAAACGCTCTTACATTTTTTACAGCGAATTTCGACGGTCTTTCTGATTTCTTCTTTTAATTACTAATTACCAGGGCTCGGACTTTCATGCAAATGCATGGTTTTTGTGGTGATAAAGAGGTATTGACTTATTATCTATGCGAATCGTCAAATTTTAAGTAGTTTGGAATCGATTTGTAGTAGCACATGTTTGCATAATTTGGTTGTAAGTGCATATTTTAGCAATAAATGCGTATTTTTGGATTAATAAACATTTTTTTAATGCATATTTTTCAATTTTCGAAAAATTTGTATGGATAGCAACTGAGACTCAGTTGGGTTGCCAGTTGCTGAAAATGATACTACTGATGGCAAGTGGCAACTGATAGCTGTTAATTTCAGTTGCTATTTAGTGCCTTTTTGGCAACCATTAATTTTCAGTTGCCGACTGACAACGCAACTAAAGTTCGGTTGCATTAAATAATAGACCCAATTGTGTTTGTTTTATGTTTTCTCTAATAATAACAAAATATTAAAACAAATATTTTCATATTATTTTAGTTTTGGTACTTTGTTCGTAGGTACTAAATGCATATTTTTGCGCATATTTTTCATTTTAGGTGCATTTGTTAAGCGCTTGAAATCAATTTTTAGTTGCATGAAAGTCCGAGCCCTACTAATTACAATTATTTGTATTTACAATTACTTGTAACTACTGATTACAATTCGTTGTAATTACTAATTACAATTAGTTGTACATAATTACTAATTACAATTACTTGTAGTTACCAATTACAATTACTTGTAATTACCAATTGCAATTGCTTGTAATTAGCAGCTGCAATTACTTATAATTACAATTACTTTTTCAGCAATTAGCATTATTTTATTTACGGCCCTTTTCACAATGTATGATTAAGACTTAACGTGGACTTTAACGGCTAGATTTGTAAATACTTTTGTATTTCCTTGATGTTGGTTGGTTTTACATTTGACTTGTTTTAATTAAATTAACTTGCCATTACTCCTAATTACCAAGAGGAAATATGTTTTAAAGTAATTTGCACTTCTACAGCATAATACCCTTTAATATACTCCAAACTCATTTGAATTCATAATTTTTAAAATGATTTCATTATTTATTTTTCTTAATAATGCACGTCATATAAATATATATAGATGCAATTTAGAAAAATCTTCACGGCGTTAACATAAATCTCATTAAAATCTAGATAAAAACTATAAAAATTATTAGAAATAGAGAAAAATTATTTAAAAAGGTAATTCTTCTACAAATACAAAGAGGCAGCAAAAACAATATCCCTTTTAAGCAAACGTATTCCTTCGGCAAATTTATTTTCCAATTCGGTATTACCAATGGTTTTGGCAGCTTGGCACATTTGACGCAGCAATTCTTCCAAACGACGCATACAACGTATAATAGATCCTTCAAAAATATCTGTCATTTTACACACACTGAGGAAAGATGCACCCTTAGACCATGCTAAGACAACATCCATGAGAAAAGGTTTGAATTTATCCACATAAGTTTCTTCGTCAAGTTCCAGTTTACATTCGTTGGAAATTTTAGCAATACGTCGTGCCAAATCTTGCATTGATCGTAGAGGACCTGATAGTTCCTCAGTTGATTTAATATTTTCTGAAGACTTTTCATCACAAACAAATGTGGAGAGTAGAGCAACAGATTGGCCTGTAGTCAAATCATTAAAGACGCCATTGAAAATCATTTCAGTCATTAAAAGTTCATCTGCTGAGCTAAGTTCGCAAGCAACACGTCCCTTAAATTCGATAACATCTTGAGCGGTACAATATTCCATACGCCTTAACACACGTTTACGGTGCTTTAATTCGTCCATTTGTAGTAAAGAACGAGCTTCCTTCAATTTCGCTTTAGCAGCTTTAAGTTGTTCGAGAACTTTTAGTTTCTGTGTGTAACGTGAATAAAGCCTGTCTAAATCTGGCGAATTGTGCAGAGGATGAGCAAATAAACGTTCTTCAAATTTATCTATCGATTCAACAATGTTTTGAAATTCTGGATCTTTAATGTGCATTTCCGTTATGGGATTAAGGAGAGGAGGACCTTTAGGAAAACGTTTCTTAACTTCATTAATGGTTTTGAGAACACTACGTCTATTATCGGCGGGTCTCAAATCGTTGGGATAGTAGACTCTTAATGAAGATATTTGAGAAATAAGCTTATGGACCACAGGTACTACTTCCATATTGCCCTTTTGTCCGGGCTTACAAGGTTTCGGCTCATCATTTTTAGCCGATTCTTCGGTAACATACAAGAGAACATCGACTATTACCACAGTTTCAGCTTTTAGAGGATTTTTTGCATTATTAGTTTGTTTCTTAAAATTAACCACAATGCCCCAATCAAATTCATCGGTTTCATTCTGTACCTTTATCAGACGACCTGGCTGCAAATAGGGTACCAGATATTCAGGCTTCGTAATCCATTTTCGAAATTGCTTGCCCAATGAATCTAATTGTTCTCGTATATGATGGTAAGAGGCTACACTATGCTCTTCTTTAACCTTTATTTTGTCCAATTCTTCTTGTTTATCTTGGACTTCTTTGTACAATTCGGGTATTGAGGATTGATTTTGAAATTGGAAAAATGAGCGTTCTAACATATATTCAGGATTAATTTCTTCAACTCGCAAAAGATTCAAAACCATATTGTAAGTCAAGTGGAAAGCAGAGTTGATGGGATCAGCCTTACCCTGTACAATAGCACGCCCCACAGAAGGCGATACTTTTTCATCAATCATGAGAATAACAATACCTTTGTCATCTAAACCACGCCGACCGGCACGACCAGCCATCTGAATATATTCTCCAGAGGAAATCCAACGAAAATCTTTACCATCAAATTTACGTGGAGCTGTGAATAGAACAGTTCTTGCGGGCATATTAAGACCCATGGCAAAGGTTTCAGTGGCAAATAATGCCTTTAAAAGACCTTCACCAAATAAAATTTCTATTATTTCTTTTAAAATTGGCAAGAGACCACCATGATGTATACCAATACCACGTCTTAATAAGGGCAATACATTTTCCACTTGTGGCAATTGTCTGTCTTCTTCGGAAAGTACATCCAAAGCATTATTGAATACTTCATCTACCAGTTTCTTTTCTTCTGCTGTATTAAAGTCCAGCTTTGCCATTTGCATGGCATAAACTTCACAGTCCTTTTTACTAAAGGAGAATATAATGACAGGTGCAAAGTTGCGTTCCATTATCATTTTGACAATTTTGAAAATATTTGATTGACCCGCATTTACTCCTTTTATGCCACCTTTGCGACCTTTTTGATCTCCTTTAGCTGCTTCGCCTAGATATATGTAAAAGAAAAAATAAAATATTCTAAAAGCATTCTAACTTTACTAATAGAAATATGTATGACAAATTCTTGCGGATTCAGCACAGAATAAAAGATTCTATAAAAAAATGTAAATTTTTTCAAAACAAAAACAATCCCCGTTATTATGCAAGTCGTTGTCGCCGTCGACGTCACTTCCAAGCCGCTGTCACATTGAGCCGACGTCGACATCACGCTAAATCGGCATTTCGTCAGCTTATTATTGGTTTGGCGTATATGCCACAAACTAGGAACGGAGATAAACGACAAAGAAGGTTTACATAAAGTTGTCTCAAAATATAACAGATAGAATTTTTTGGGATTTTCACCACTGCTTCCGGCATATGTTTTGAAAAAATATGCTTTGTGCCACATACGTAATTGTTTTCTCAAAATTAGCTTTTTGTGCTGCATGTGTATACTTACTGCCGTGTAATGAGCTTTTTGTGTGGAGATAAAACGTTTATAAGTCCGACAAAACCCTGCCTTTCACTATTGTCAAATTTCAATAACTATCATCTCATAAACATTTCAGCAATAAATCAATAACGTCGGCAGAAAAAGCATAGCAATATTGCTATGTT
Source organism: Panzeria rudis (assembly GCA_956483635.1). Classification (NCBI taxonomy): domain Eukaryota; kingdom Metazoa; phylum Arthropoda; class Insecta; order Diptera; family Tachinidae; genus Panzeria; species Panzeria rudis. Next base: position 40,791,301 of record OY101449.1, on the reverse strand, counting down.
AGCTCACAATGCAATGCAATGCATTTTTAACAAAACAAAACATTTTTCTTTTTTATGAACATAAAAAGTAATGTTGAACATGAAAAACGTTTTTCTACACAATTTTTTTGCAACATAATTTATTATTACAATATATTTATTAACTTCATCAAAACTTTAAACACAGTACCAAAATGTGGAGAACACATTACTTACTATACAATTTGATGTTTTATGTTTGCAATAATTGTTAACGGAAATTCGTTGACAATTATTGCAACATATATTGCAAACACCTGCAATGAGCCGTCTCCATGAGCAATAACATAATTTTGACAATTCCTGCAATATATGTTAACATATTTATAGCTAGTCGAAACGAGGGTGGGTAATGGCCCTAAGCTGTTTTTTATTTTCTGTATCATTACAAATTTTACTAGAATCCGACAGAAACAAATCCTACCTTTAACTATTGCAAAGTTGTAATAACGAACGGGCCTTAACCCTCAAAGGATAAGTACGTGAACCAAACAGTTTGAAAATTATTGCGATTGCGAAAACTTGGAATGCGTTAATATCATTATTATTTATTACAGATTTATTGAATATTTTCGGCTAAACAAAACTACATTTCAATTGGTTTTTGGAAAAAATAGAGCCTTTAATGAAGAGCATGGGTATGATCAACACTCGTTTCCAATACATTAAGGTTGTCAAAAACATTACGGCACAAGATCGTCGATGAGAACCTTTTGCAATTAACATTTCCATATCTTTACCGGTTCTTATGAGTATCTCTTTTTCCATCTTAAACATTGTTTTCCAACATCTAACGGCAACTATTTAAAATTTTTGTTTGAGTCGTTGTCAAAGAGTGTGCCGACAAAAAGTCACTTTAACACAACGCCGGTTAAAAGCCGTCTTTGTAAACACCAAGTGGACGACAATAGTAATCGATATATCGCGACCTTAGTAGTTTTGGCCCATCGACCATTTTCAAAAAAATTGAGTTAAGTATGAGGTATATATATATTTTGAATACCCTCTTTCAGAATCCAAAAACTGTTTCGCGAAATTGTTCCTGGTTTTTGAGATATCAAGCATTCATTGTGCTCGATATCATCATTTTTGATAAATTTTTTGTAAAATTTTTTTTTTTTAACAAAAAATTAGAAATTAAGTAAAATACCAAGTTTCATCAATATTAACTTTTTATTCCATGTAAATATCTTTTCTAATAACATTTATACGCTTATTTTCAATAAAAAGTAGAAAATTTCATCTCAATAACAAGTTACTCAATACACAGCAGTTAGTATACATATGGAGCAACAAAAGCTACTTTTTACAAATTAAATAAAAAAAGTGGTTACTGGAGCACAAAACAAGATATTTTAATTTCAGTAAAAAGATGTTAATTTCTAATCGGATTGATGAAAGTTCACAAAAATTAAAATTTTTCTTCCAAACATATGACGGAAGCAGTGGTGAGAATACAAAAAATTCTATGGGATATATTTTGAGAACACTTTATGCAAATCTTTGTTGTTTTTCTCCATTCCGACTTTTTGGCATATGGGCGTAACCAATACTAAGGTCGCGATATGTCAATAGTGACTACTATAATGTGGATATTGAGCAGTCAGTGTGACTTGCGTCGTCGGCGACATTAATAATAGGAGTGAATGTTTTTTTTATTAATAGCAATGATCAAAATTAAAACTTACCAGCATTCTGTAGTACAGCCATGGCTGTATTGAAATTATCCTCTTTAAATTGTCCCTTTTCGTCAACTATCAAATGTATGCCATCACCACCGGCAGGAAAAATGTAGTGTTGCAATGGTGTTGGTCTGTAATCTGTATAAACCACATGGCATGGTTGCTTATGCAAATGACAAACCCATTCGGCAAACTGTCTAGCATTGGGTATAGTGGCTGATAAGAAAACATATCTGACATTATCTGGTAATAGAATTAATGTTTCCTCCCAAACTACACCACGTTCCTTGTCACGCATATAGTGAATTTCATCGAAAACTACCCAACCAACCTCACGCATAATTTCACTACCGCGATACAACATATTACGCAAAATTTCTGTCGTCATTATAAGGCAAGAAGCTGATGGATTAATAGTAACGTCTCCGGTTACCAAACCCACATCTTTAAATTCTTCATTGAATTCACGAAATTTTTGATTGGACAAGGCCTTGATGGGTGTCGTATAAATGACCCTTTGCTTGGCGTTCAGTGACTTGGCAATGGCATATTCAGCTACAACTGTTTTGCCAGCAGAGGTGTGAGCCGAAACTAAAACACTTTGTTGATTATCGATGCACAGAATGGCCTCCTTTTGAAAAGGATCCAAAACAAAAGGGTACTCTTTGGCTGGCACTCCTGAGAATGCTGTTAATGGGATATATTCTTGTCCCGGATATGTGGCCACTTCGTGTGTGCATGAGTCCGGTGATTGTATAACATGAACCGATATGCGTGAACGCAAAGCATCTACACATATATCATCCAATATAGATTCAGTCATCTTAGCGCGTTTATTTGTATCATTTTCCTCGTCATCGTTTATTTGCCGTTTTTCAACATTTTTAGAACTTTATAGAAAGAAGGCTTTAGCATTTTATTACACAATTAATTTTACAATAAAAACCTTTCTTTAGCTTCACTTGATGTCTCGACTACAGGTTCCTCTGCCAAGGGTACTGGTGGCTCATTGGCAACTTCATCTTCCTCATTGAAACAGTTAAATAATTCGTCTACATCAGCCATAATGTTGTTAGTCTTATTTTCCGTTGATTTAGATAATTAATAACACAATTTATTAATTAATTTTGCATATATTTGTAATTTTGCAAACAAAATTCTACACGAGTTTATTCTACTGCACGCTTTTCAATGTGTTGTGAAATTTTGACAGTTCGGAATAAAAACAGTGTTGTTAAAACAAAAATTGATGTAGGGCACTGCCAGCACAAACAGACCACTGTTGTTGATTGAAGCTCTTACTAATTTTAATTTAAATCTCTTAAAGCTCATTTGTCGGCTGAGCATATCATCTAAAACTGCAAAATTTTCCAGAGTTTAAGGAAGAATTTTAATTTTTTCAAAAAGTTAGATGTATGAAAGATATATTAAAAACTAAGAATGTTGGGATCTTTAGGGATCTCGATCGCTTGTACGAGAAACAAAAACTAAAATTTACTGCCTGTACCACAATATCGACAAGTTGATTCATATTTATATTGAAAACAATAACAAATTAAAATTTTTTATTATTGTTTTCAATATAAATATGGGAACGAACTCGACTTGTCGACTTCGTTGGACAGGCAGTTAAATGACAAAAGCTATTTTTTAAAAAGAAAATGGAAAAAAGAGAAAAACGTTAACTAATTTAACTTTTTTGAATTTGCATAAGCTTTACTTAAGCGATCGTGCCGATAATCATACGATCGTGTTTGACGTATAAGACAAAAATGTTTTGTCGTATTTGGTGTGTTTTCAGGCTTATGAAACAACACACACCAAAGACAACAACACACAACAGATTTAAATGTTGCTGATGAGGCCACGAGAGCCAAATTTTCTGTAAACTTTGACCCCAATGCAAGGTGGCTAAGGGGTGCAACCAGTCAGTGTCGGGAAGAAGAGCGGATTAATATGGTATTGGTTGTGAGCGCTATTGGGCAACCGATTCTAAAATATGGAAAATTTCAAGACTAAAACGTTGTGCTGCTTCGGTGTTGCGTTTTATTAACATTAGACTGGTGTCATCAGCTGAGATAACTGCGGCAGAAATGGAGGCTGGTGAAAAATTAATTTGTCGTCAGGTGCAAATGGAAGTCTTCAGTGCGGAAAGGTCGTACCTCCCAAAAGGTAGCAGCTTACCGAAATCGTGTAGCATTTATCAACTAACGCCTTACCTGGATGATGATATGCTGCTTAGAGTCAATGGGAGGATTGACAACGCTTATTGCTTACCGGATTCGGCTCGAAACCCTATTATTATGCCGACTAAACATATCGTCACATTAATGATCATTACATATTATCACCAGAAAGGACATCATCAGGATGATCATATTGTCACAAATGAGGTAAGACAGAAATTCTGGGTGCCATATATTCGTTCCGCATTGAGGGCAATGAAAGTAAGCTGTCCAACCTGTATTCGTAATGATGCCAAACCTGCCCCGCCACTGATGGGACAACTACCTATCGACCGTGTGACGCCTTATATTCGTCCCTTTAGTTATGCCGGTCTAGATTATTGCGGACCCTTCTATGTTACAGTCGGGCGAAGAAGAGAGAAGAGGTGGATTGCCCTATTTACGTGTTTGGGTACCAGGGCCCTGCATCTAGAAATTTCTGTGGATCTGTCTACAGACGCATTTTTGCTGTGTATGACAACGGAACCAACTTCGTTGGGGCGCAAAAAGAGATGACAAAACAAAACCGTTTTTTCGATTATGATGACATACAACGAAATTTATCTAAAGACAACATCGAGTGGATTTTTAATTGTCCGTCTAACCCCCATGCAGGTGGCTGTTGGGAAAGATTGGTACGGTGTGTAAAGCAATTGTTGCACAGAATTTTTAAGGAAGAGGCTCCTAGCCTGGAAACCTTTCGAAGTGCTGTAATAGAGGCTAAATGCATTATAAATAACCACCCGTTAACCCAGCTGCCCATCGATCCTAATTCTGACGGGCCTTTGACGCCAAACCACTTTATTATGGGTACCTTAATTTCCACACAAACTCCCGGCCCTGATGATGAAAACGTATGTTGGCGGAAACAATGGCGAATCGTGCGATGGGTGGTTGAATATTTGCCACAACTAATAAAGCGCCCAAAATGGAGAGAAGAGGTGGAAGGACTAAAACTCGATGACATGGTTCTAGTATTGGACCCAAACCAGCCTAGGAGCCAATGGAAAATGGGAAGAATAACCCAAGTTTTCCGCGGAAAGGATGGCCAAGTCCGCTCCGCTGAAGTTAGAATGCCAAATGGTTTGTTACGCCGGCCTGCTGTGAAGTTGGCGGTAATGAAGTTAAACGAATCCTCCTCATAGAAAGGATTCACGGTGGGGGGAATGTTGGCATCACTGGTAAAATGCATCTATGTGTTACTACGGCTCACATACAACAGTGTGGCAGGGAGATAAATGCTACATATTTTTAAAATTTAACGTCAGTGATCGAACCCCACGCGCAGAAACAACAGCAAAGAAAACGAGCCAAAACGTAAACATATAACGAGATTTGTTTCCAAACGAATGTTTACAGAAATAAACAATAAAATTAAATTTTGTATGTATGTATTAGGGATGGGCAAAAATATCGATATATCGATATTTTCTTAAAAATATATCGATATTTTTTCCAAAGATAACGACAGTATCAAATTCGATATTTTTTAGCTTTGGTTTTGTTTTTCGTGCAATTTTTAAAAACATTTCGGCACAGTCTTCATCAAATAGAATTATACTAACAAAATCTTTTGTTTTATTTATAATATTTTATCTATTCGATAAATTATAATTTTTTTAGTGTAATTTTGTTGATGTATGTTCCATGAAATATTGGTGGAACAGTTAGGATCTTGGAAATTAACCCCCGTATTCATAAATAAATAAAATGTACTTGAAATCTATTTTAATCTATTTCCAGTTTAATTATTTATAAGAAAGGTACTTTTTTTTATTAAAAAAAAATTGGGACTACGTATGAATTACCATTGTTGAAAAATATTGATATATCAACATTTTTTATTCCATATATATCGACGCCGATCGATATTTCGATATATGTATTTTTTTTCACTTGCCCATCCCTAGTATGTATCTCATGTTTTGATGTACGCAATATGTTAAATTCCAGATCCCAAAAAACGATTTTGTACCAATCCTGTGTTGCGGGCGATATGCCTGAAAATGTTGCGATTAATGGCCAACTAAATGTTGCTAGCAAAACAGAAAATGTTGCTGTCGAGATGACCAAAAAATGTTGCGGGGGACATGCAAAAAAAAAAAAAAAAAAAAAAAAAATTTTTGTGCGTGCGGGTGTAGCTACGTACGGTTGCCGGCAGGGCCATCTTGCGAATTGGAGGCACAAACTCCAGCCCAATGCCATGTGCAAAAATAGACAATTTTAATAGCTTAGGGAGGGGCCGATGACATGCGACGGAGTGACCAATTCCTGCCCGAGTCCCAGTCAGATCAAAACGACCATTTTTGTTAGTATGTTAATTTTGCTTATAATTTGTTAGTTTTGTTAGTATGATGACCTGAAAAGAAATAAACAAATAAATAAATAGCCGTAGTAAAATATATATTAGAACGACACTGGATTTTACCTATATTTTTCCGTTTTAGCCAAGAAATATCTGTAAGAAATAGAAACAAAATTTATTAGAGCAACAATTATACTTACCATGTGTTATTCGCCTGCAAAAACAAAATAAAATATGTCTGGACGCCAGAGACCGACGCTCACCGATTTTGTCGGCAGCGGCGGCTTATGAAAAGATTGGCGGCGGCGGCTCAAGTTCGTCATCAGCGGGCTGAGAACAAATAACGAAAAAATATCAATTTTAAAATAAAAGAACAGTACAAAAAAGTAATAAAACATTATAAAGAAATTATTTCATATGGCACAAGGATAATCGGGGGCTGCTTTTCAGGCGCAGTAAGCCAAACTTTGTTTCGGCGGTGGCGCAACTGCCTAAAGTTATCGGCGGCACGACACAGCCGGCTGTGAGACGTCCCGGCGAAGGTCTCTGCTGTACACATACATCTGCTTGCAGCTGTCAATGAAAATAGGGTTTACGAGTGTTCGGTTGTGGGTTGGCAGTGTTTATTATTAATAGTGGTTGTTGTTGGCTACGCAAGAATTTTGCGTAAGCTTATAGTATTAGGTGAATCTGACCGGTTTATTTTGAAAATTCAAATTTATGAATGAGATCAGAAGGTTACTAAAAATTCTGCTAGTCTGTTAACAGATAGGATAGGAAGGACATTTAAAGGATATTTTTATATAGAATAAATAAATCGGAAGACATGATTGAAATTATAAGGACAAGGACAATGTAAAAATACAAGAAAAAATGTAGAAAATTATGTATATATTGATCCGGCCAGTTCAATGCACCTTACATAAAAAAATATGAAGTACTTGGAGGGAATTTCCTGCAAATTCCAGTAAATAAATCCCGTATGATGTTTTTCTGTACAACTAGGAAAAAAACCTGATAGAAGTTTTTTAGTCAGTTTCAAGTCAAACAGCAAAAGCATAAGATCAACTTGATCTAATAATTATACCAAAAAAAAAAAATAAAAAATTAAATAAAAATATTAAAAAGAAAACAGAAAAAGTAAAGTTGGTGTAGAAGATATCCTGTGTTGTGCAAAAGAAAGCAGATAATTTAAAAAGTGTTTTTAATAAAAGAAAGTCTACGTAAGTCCAAATTTCAAGGTAAAGGTGTTAGGATGATCAAACTAAAGTGTTTTTTTTTGTGAAAATATAGCTGGTGATAGTATAGTGGCCAAGAGAACTGGCAAATATCAACAGGCAGTAGAACGGCTAAAGCTGTAAAGCCAGGTAGGCTAAATTATGAAGTACCAATATCCTTGTTGTGGTGGGAAATAACCTCCTAATAGTCATTCAGGATCCAGGTATTTATTGTTCTAAGAAAAGTCCACAGTAATCAGATAAAACGAAGGAAATTCAACAAGTTGTAAAAGAAATAACAAATAACCACCAGAAGTATTGGCCAACGTTTAACGGGCCAAGAGTGAAAAAAAATAGACAAAGTTTTGGTTATGAATATAAAACGAAAAGAAAGCAACAGCCCAGATTTTTTTTTTGTAAGACTAGATTTTTATTTTGCATCGACGAAAAAGTAACAAGTACAATAGAAAACATATAAATTAATAAAAATAAAATAAAAGTATAAAAATATATATATATATCAGTAGAATAAGTTAGTGATAAGCTTATTTATTGTGCGTCATCGTGAAACTTATGTGTGATTTCGTGAGTGTTTCGTGTCTAAATTAGTCCTTCAAAGGGGGAAAAAACCTAAAAATAAAATAAAATAAGAAATGAGAAAATTCAGAGTTTAGAGTAGAATCAAATATTATAATAGAAAGATTTCCGTATTTATAGGGCACAAACTAGACGCGTATTAAACGGCAAATTTAAGAACAAAAATTGTAATAGTGTTCTGACGAAATTAATCCTAGTTTCATCCTCAGGGAGCTCCTTTAGGGGAAAGGAAAAAATTAATTAAAATCCGTCTATTTCCTAGACTAAAACTATAAGGGAAAAATAACGGTTTGAGCTCTGTAAAGGTAGAAAAAAAAATTACATAAAAAAAAAAAGGAGAAAATAAAGTAAATTAAAATTAAAAAGCAATATTAGAAATAAATAGCCTTTGGAGGATTTAGTAATTATTTAAGATTTTTGAGTTAAGTGTATTTTTGTTAGTATCGACCATTTAAAAACTTTATGTTGTGTTAGTTATAAGTTATCTACATTTTGTTTAAGTAATAATAATGTCTAAATAAAATATGTCTATAGTTTGGTAGAAAAATGAATAGGCGTGAGTAATTATTTAATGTGGGATTGGTGAGTCAGAAAAGGTGAAGCGGGGCGGAAATAGGGGTCTGTATAATAAATCACCAAGAGGATAGAGAAATTACAGCCATGGTAGGGAATGGGCGATTGGAGAGGAAAATCTAACTCCCTATTAAGAAGGTTCTACGGTGTGGTGGTAGTTGATTTTTGTCTTTTGATATTTAAATTTTTTTTATTTGTAACGGCCTAGGTCAGCTGAAGGGTTGAGAACTACGCAACTGAGCAAGCCGCTAGAGCTAGCAGGGCCGGCGACAGCATGACCTTAAGACGGTTTCGTAACAGATAAAATGGCGCCCAATCCGAAAGTAGAGGAAATTATTAGTGTAGTAAGATCTAAACACGAAGCAATAAAATATTAGTAGTTACAATAGACCAACTCAAGCTGACTGGAGTAGTCTAAAAGGGTGGGAAAAGTATGCAGCCGTTTTTGGGGTGTTCCAAAAAGTCCGTAGTGCAGACAATTTCTACTTGAATTAGTTAAATTTAGGAAGTTTGAGAACAGTACAGGCGAAAAAAAAAATGGAAATCCTTAGATGTTGAATGAAATTCACTCTAATTGAGCAACTTTTTATTCGTGATTTATTGGTAATTTATTGTGTGTAGTTTCAGTTTGAAGCTGAGTTCGTGGAGCAGTAGTGAAGGGAATCGACAGCCGCTCAAGCGTAAGCTTTGAGGTCCGTTGTGCCGATAAACTTCGCAAACTGGCCTCCTGTACTTATCTTAGGGAAGACAGGAGCACAAACAAAGCGGTTTAATTATTAAATATATTTCATTTGTTTTAAATTGCATTTTGGTAGAACCTCATAATAGCTCTTGAAAAGAGAATCAAATAATGAACCGTCGTACCACCGCTGACAAAAACAATCCCAGAAAATTTTATGTGAAAGATCAGAATTAGTTCAGATTATTGATTTGATTATTGAGTATCTATTGATTTATATGTTTCATTTTATTATTTATAAGTAATCTGATTTACCTATTTATTATATTTTTTTATACCAGATTATTTATATACCTAGTTATTTTACTGACCAAAATTATTGATAATTTTTTTAGTTTTTTTTTATTAATTTAACAATTTTTATTTATCATTTATCTATTAATATTATAATTCTTGTCCACCTAACCGCACGTTATTTAGTTAATTATTTAATTATTTTATGCTTTATATATTTAACTAGTTATTTGTCTATTTATTCAAAGATATATTCGTCTATTTATTTATTTGTTTAATTTTGTAGGTAATTATTTATTTATCCATTAATTCCAATTTCGTTGATTATTAACATAATTATTTCTATTATCATACGAGTGCTTGTTGCTTTACGTTTGAATTATATTATTGAATTTGATAATTTTTAAATAACTCGGTTGGTTGTGTGGAGTAATACAGCCTGATTATCTACTTAACCTTGCGTTTATCGTGAAGCCTGATTCTAAAAAAAAAAAAAAATAAAAAAATAGTTTCGGTCTTCAAGCAAAATAATCGTGTGTGACAAAATAGGGAATGAATAGGGAGACAAAGTCTCAAAACGGTGACAGAAAACGTAGGCTTAAACCGGATAGGTTAAATAGAACGGGAGAAGCCCCAAATAAACAGCGTAGACAGAGCAAACTTGGTAAAACGATGGCAACACAAAACGTTACAGATTTGTCCGGATCGATCATTACGCGAGCACAACAGGTAGGTGCAGCGACTGCTTCTACCAGCAGGGAAAATAATCCTAGACAGACTCAGGGAATAGGTGCACCAGGTAACGCACTAAACTTGTTAGATGTTAGAGAACAAGCGTCCGGGAATGCTAATGATCAAAGAACTTTAGAAGATAATGTAAAGAAAATAGTTCAGGCCGAAACAATAGAGATAAAAAAATCTATGGAAGAGTTGATGAAGATTGTTAGGGAACTGTCAAGGCCAGGATCCCGAGCTCAGGAATCAGTAAATTCACAACCGACGATGCAGAATACAGGAATAGTTAGCAATACCGAGAATTTGAATAGAGCCCAAGGTTTCCCTGACAATAGAAATGGTAATATTAGAGATCCGTTTCAAAACTTCAACAACATCTTTTCGCGTCCGGCCGGGAATTCCCCTAATGTTTGGCCATTAGTAGGCAACGAACCAAACAATGGAGCTCCAGCAGGAATGATTGACTCAAGGGTCGAAAGTAGGGCTAACCCGAGCGGTCATCCGGCATTAGAAAATTTACAGGTAAACACGGATAGAATTAATATACGTGTAGACAAGTGGGGAATCGTTTTTAGTGGCAACAATAGTCAAATGACTGTAGAAGACTTCATATTTAGAATCGAACATCTTCAGGCTCATTACAATATCAATTGGGAGGAAATTTTGAGGGACTTTCATCTGCTAGTTACAGGTCCTGCAAAGGATTGGTATTGGCTCCTCGTACGAACACACGGTGTGATAAATTGGCCAAAACTTAAATGCGAATTGTATAATCAATACCATACTCACACTTCCAATTTCGAAATAATGAGAGATTTGGTTGAACGGAAACAATTGCAAAACGAGTCATTAGATACATTTTTCCACATGATGTGTAAGCTACGTTCCAGATTAGTGCAGCCCATTTCCGAGTACGATATGATAAAGATTCTTAAAAGGAATGTAAGAGATAGCGTTGCCAGGATTGTATATCCAATTTCAGTGTCATCAGTAGAACAATTAAGGACTGAATGCATAGAGGCCGAACGAAACTTTTTAAGAAGAGATATGCGAAGCAACATGCTACCACCACGCCCTATGAAAGCAGTAAATGAAGTTCAATTTGATGCGCTAGACGGAAGCGAATCTGAGATTGAAGAAATAGCTGCTATGAAAAATATACCATTCAAGGAACAACTTACATGCTGGAACTGCCAAGTGCAAGGTCATGGTTTTCGTGACTGTAATGCCTTAGAACGGAACCTGTTTTGTTACAGATGCGGCAAGCAAAACGTAATAGCGCCAAAATGTCCGGATTGTCAACGGGAAAACCGCAGGAGGGACGTGGGCATGAGTGGGGGCCTACGTTCATCAAAAAACCCCACCATAGAGAAACCTTAAATAACAAAACCACCTATAAAGAATTAGATAGAGTTAATTCCGCAAAAGAAAACAATAAAGTATTAGAAAACTTACCACAAATGAGACACTACATGCCACTCGAGTTAAGACAACAATATTACAACCATATACGTGCCCAAATATTTAATGCCAGTATCCAAAAGAAGCCGTTATCTAAAAGAATTAAAAAAATTAGGGAATTATACAAGAATAAACGTGATAGAAACAAACTTATTTTAGAATCCGTTAATAGAATAAATAGGGACGTTAGCGATAATAGGGTTTATGTCGAGGTAGAATTAGAAGGCAGGTCCATTGCAGGCTTATTAGACAGTGGTGCTTCTGTCAGTATTTTAGGTAAAGGATGTCGAGAATTAGTCGAAAAGCTAGATTTGCCAGTAATACCAATATTCTCAAACGTGAAGACTGCCAGTGGTCAACACCATAGAATATTAGGTCAAGTAAACGTATCCATGAAGTACAAAGAGCAAAAGAACAATATCCTTTTGTATCTTTGTCCTGATTTGGAACAGTCCTTATATTTAGGAATAGATTTTTGGCGATCTTTCAAATTAGCCCCAGAGGTGATACCAGTAGAAGCACTAGATTTCGAGAAAATTGTAGAGGATCTGATAGATAATAAATCAGACTGCAAATTGGAGCCACACCAATTAGGTACCGAACAAAAGCAGAGATTGGATGATATTATAAAGAAATTTGATACGTTTGAGGATAAGGGTTTGGGAAAAACGACCTTGGAGAAACACAGTATAAAGTTGATAGAAGGTGCAGAACCGATTAAAGATAGGTATTATCCCATATCACCCGCGGTCCAGGACATCACATATAGAGAAATCGATAACATGCTAAAATTGAATGTGATAGAACTAAGTGAGAGTCCGTGGAACAATAGGACAACGGTTGTCAGGAAACCGGGAAAGAATAGGTTCTGTTTGGACGCGAGGAAACTGAACAAGTTGACAGTCAAAGACGCCTACCCGCTCCAAAACATTGACGGCATTTTAAGCCGAATTGATGAAACACATTTTATTAGCAGTGTCGATCTCAAGTATGCCTTCTGGCAGATTGAGTTAGAGCCAGAAAGTAGACCGTATACAGCATTCACCGTCGCCGGCAGACCACTGTATCAATTCCGCGTAATGCCATTCGGCCTCTGCAACGCGGCCCAACGCCTGTGCCGATTAATGGATAGAGTCATCCCACAGCGTCTGAAAGATAACGTCTTTGTATATCTGGACGACCTGTTGATTATATCAAACGATTTTGACAAACATTTGAATTTATTAGAAGAGGTGGCGAAATGCTTAAGCAACGCAAACCTAACAATTGGATTAAGTAAATCGCAATTCTGTTTCCAGCGCTTAAAATACCTAGGTTTCATAGTTGGTGGGGGAATGTTAAAAACTGACCCGGAGAAAGTCAAGGCGATACGAGAAATACCTGTGCCAAAAACGGTGAGAGAAGTAAGAAGTTTTTTAGGTACAGCCGGCTGGTATCGCCGGTTTATAAAAAACTTTTCTGTAATATCAGCTCCACTAACAGACGTCTTAAAAAAATCACAAAAATTTGAGATGACAAAAGAGGCGGTAGTAGCGTTTGAAAATCTGAAAAAAGCATTGACCACAGCACCTGTGCTTCGACATGCTGATTTCTCAAAAAGATTTTATATTCAATGCGATGCATGTGATTACGGGATTGGTGCTGTGTTATACCAAATAAGCGGAGACAATGAAGAACACCCCATTGCATTTTATTCACAAAAGCTAAACTCATGCCAGCGAAACTATACTGTAACGGAAAAGGAATGTTTGGCTGCAGTAATGGCTGTGAAAAAGTTTAGGCAGTATGTGGAAATGATGGCGTTTACAATTGTAACAGATCACGCCAGCCTCAAATGGCTTATGTCGCTGAAAGATCTCACAGGTCGACTGGCTAGGTGGTCGTTACAATTGCAAGCTTTCGACTTCGAGGTGGAACACAGAAAAGGTTCCGAAAACATTGTGGCCGACATGCTGTCCAGAGTGCCAAACGTGGACGAACTAAATATGACCGATCTTTTGGGTTTTGAAACTACGGAATTTGAAAGTGAAGAGTATGTGGGGGTGGTAAAACAAATTAAGGATAATAACGATTCACTACCTGATTTAAAAATTGATAATAATTTGATATATAAAAAAATGTTTGTTGATCCTCTTAGCGATGAGAATCAATGGAAACTATGGATTCCGTCATCTATAGTGCAGCCTTTAATAGAGAATGCTCATACGACACCAACATCAGCCCATGGAGGCATAACTAAAACCCTAGAAAGACTTAAAAGGTTTTTCTACTGGCCGAAAATGACGATACACGTGAAAAATTTCGTTAATTCTTGCCAGGTCTGCAAAGAGACAAAACCTTGCAATACCAACCTTCGACCAGAAATAGGGAAGCCAGTAGAAACAGAAAGACCATTTCAGAAACTTTATATAGATTTCATGGGGAAGTATCCGCGGTCGAAGAAAGGGAATTGTTACATATTTATCGTAGTAGACCATTTCACGAAATTTACCTTTTTGAAAGCTATGAAAGAAGCTACAACTAATAATGTTATTGATTTCCTTGTACGTGAAATATTTCACAAGTTTGGAGTACCGGAGGTAATCCATAGTGACAACGGTAGCCAGTTTGTTGCCAAAAGTTTCGAAAATTTATTAAAAACTTATAAAATACAACATTTAAAAACTGCCGTGTATTCACCCCAAAGTAACGCAAGCGAACGTGTTAATCAATCCGTATTGTCAGCAATCCGAGCCTATTTAGAAAATGACCACCGAGATTGGGATATGTATCTCTCGGAAATTGAATGCGCACTTAGAACATCTGTCCATGCAGCAACAGGGATTACACCATTTTTTTCATTATTCGGTTATCACATGTATACCAGTGGTAGCGATTATAAACTAGGTAGGAAACTAAAATCGTTAACAGACCACGAGATTGTAGAATTAAACCGTAACGATAAATTAGAAGTAATGAGAGAAAAAATCAAACAGAATATGCAGCAGGCTTATGAGAAAAGTGCAAGTAGATACAATAAAGGTGCTAGAAATGTGAGATTTATACCAGGTCAGGAGGTCTATAGAAGGAACACGATCCTAAGCGACTTTAGCAAGAACATCAATTCCAAATTTTGTAGGAAATTCCTAAAATGTCGCGTAGTTAAACCTATAGGCAACAACATCTACGAATTGGAGACACTACAAGGGAAATCATTAGGTAATTACCATGTAAAGGACATTAAGATTTAAATCTGACAAATATTTTCTTGGTTTCATAGCCGATAACAATAAAATTTTTATAATAAAAATATGTTCTGTGATATAGCATAATGAGAAATGAACTCACCTTCATTGCCAACGTACTCAATGAAAAGATAGAATAGCATCTGCAATAGAATAACAACGGTGATATAGGATTAGTTTGTGTTGTGATGTCCAGTTTTTTTTTTAGTGGTTAAGGTTGAATCTCCCAGTGCAATATAGAATAAGTTTCTTCTGTATTGCCAGGATCGAAAATTGGCTACAAGAGAAAACAAAAAGAATCACAAAGTACACACGTTTATATCAAAGAAAATACAAATTTACTTCCCGTAATAATTTCTGAATACCTAATGGAATAGGCGACGTCTCGAAAACTTTCTGCGGGAAAGCTTGGTCGAGGTGCGAACCATCCAAAAAGGGGCGATCGTGAATTCCTGAAAGGGATGTATAATGGCGTTTCCATGATCATTGCAACTACCCTGTAAAGTTGGAAATAAAATTTAATAATTTATATAAATAAAAAAAAAAAAAAAAAAAAAAAAAAAAAAAAAACTTAACGAGTAAGATTTTTTTATGAAAACAAAAATAAAATGTATGCAGAAATATCGGTAGACGAACATGTCGGATGACATGAAAATGAATGAAAAACATATACAAAAATATAATTATAAAGTAAATTTTCAAAATTCGCTTAAGTAATTCTTAAGCATTCGAAGATTAATTTGCGCTTGAAGTGCTACCACTGGCCGGGGGTCAGTTAGACGAAGTAAACAGGGTAGGAGACAAATATGGGGAGCCACTATTCGTTTCCACTAAAGGAAGGGTATCAGTAGGCGATTTTCTTGCCCCTGAAGAAGGTATTCTTGTTCCAAGATGGGTGAAAGGAATTTAGCGGGATCGATGGAGAAATAAATAACAGATGCTGTTCGAATTTTGGTGCAATAGTGTTAAGATCTGTGATATGTTGAAGTGCAATATTAGATTTAGAACAACACGTAATTATTTACCTAATAGTAGTCAACATCCTTTGTGTGCGTCTAGTAGTTGTTGATTATGTCACAGAAATTAACACCGAGTCGTTCAGACACACATTTAGATTGAGTATAAAGTCCATATGGTGAAGTTCGGTTATTTTTTTTTACCAGTTCATGAAGTGATTCTAATGCCCGGCTCGAAAGATATCAGGGTGTGGGAGTTCCCCGCGTTTTAAAAGTAGAGGATAGATGCTGCAGACCCGCACACCGTTTTCTCTGACTAAAGCCAGCGACCACGGAGTTTTGTTGCGGGCGATATGCCTGAAAATGTTGCGATTAATGGCCAACTAAATGTTGCTAGCAAAACAGAAAATGTTGCTGTCGAGATGACCAAAAAATGTTGCGGGGGACATGCAAAAAAAAAAAAAAAAAAAAAAAAATTTTTGTGCGTGCGGGTGTAGCTACGTACGGTTGCCGGCAGGGCCATCTTGCGAATTGGAGGCACAAACTCCAGCCCAATGCCATGTGCAAAAATAGACAATTTTAATAGCTTAGGGAGGGGCCGATGACATGCGACGGAGTGACCAATTCCTGCCCGAGTCCCAGTCAGATCAAAACGACCATTTTTGTTAGTATGTTAATTTTGCTTATAATTTGTTAGTTTTGTTAGTATGATGACCTGAAAAGAAATAAACAAATAAATAAATAGCCGTAGTAAAATATATATTAGAACGACACTGGATTTTACCTATATTTTTCCGTTTTAGCCAAGAAATATCTGTAAGAAATAGAAACAAAATTTATTAGAGCAACAATTATACTTACCATGTGTTATTCGCCTGCAAAAACAAAATAAAATATGTCTGGACGCCAGAGACCGACGCTCACCGATTTTGTCGGCAGCGGCGGCTTATGAAAAGATTGGCGGCGGCGGCTCAAGTTCGTCATCAGCGGGCTGAGAACAAATAACGAAAAAATATCAATTTTAAAATAAAAGAACAGTACAAAAAAGTAATAAAACATTATAAAGAAATTATTTCATATGGCACAAGGATAATCGGGGGCTGCTTTTCAGGCGCAGTAAGCCAAACTTTGTTTCGGCGGTGGCGCAACTGCCTAAAGTTATCGGCGGCACGACACAGCCGGCTGTGAGACGTCCCGGCGAAGGTCTCTGCTGTACACATACATCTGCTTGCAGCTGTCAATGAAAATAGGGTTTACGAGTGTTCGGTTGTGGGTTGGCAGTGTTTATTATTAATAGTGGTTGTTGTTGGCTACGCAAGAATTTTGCGTAAGCTTATAGTATTAGGTGAATCTGACCGGTTTATTTTGAAAATTCAAATTTATGAATGAGATCAGAAGGTTACTAAAAATTCTGCTAGTCTGTTAACAGATAGGATAGGAAGGACATTTAAAGGATATTTTTATATAGAATAAATAAATCGGAAGACATGATTGAAATTATAAGGACAAGGACAATGTAAAAATACAAGAAAAAATGTAGAAAATTATGTATATATTGATCCGGCCAGTTCAATGCACCTTACATAAAAAAATATGAAGTACTTGGAGGGAATTTCCTGCAAATTCCAGTAAATAAATCCCGTATGATGTTTTTCTGTACAACTAGGAAAAAAACCTGATAGAAGTTTTTTAGTCAGTTTCAAGTCAAACAGCAAAAGCATAAGATCAACTTGATCTAATAATTATACCAAAAAAAAAAAATAAAAAATTAAATAAAAATATTAAAAAGAAAAACAGAAAAAGTAAAGTTGGTGTAGAAGATATCCTGTGTTGTGCAAAAGAAAGCAGATAATTTAAAAAGTGTTTTTAATAAAAGAAAGTCTACGTAAGTCCAAATTTCAAGGTAAAGGTGTTAGGATGATCAAACTAAAGTGTTTTTTTTTGTGAAAATATAGCTGGTGATAGTATAGTGGCCAAGAGAACTGGCAAATATCAACAGGCAGTAGAACGGCTAAAGCTGTAAAGCCAGGTAGGCTAAATTATGAAGTACCAATATCCTTGTTGTGGTGGGAAATAACCTCCTAATAGTCATTCAGGATCCAGGTATTTATTGTTCTAAGAAAAGTCCACAGTAATCAGATAAAACGAAGGAAATTCAACAAGTTGTAAAAGAAATAACAAATAACCACCAGAAGTATTGGCCAACGTTTAACGGGCCAAGAGTGAAAAAAAATAGACAAAGTTTTGGTTATGAATATAAAACGAAAAGAAAGCAACAGCCCAGATTTTTTTTTTGTAAGACTAGATTTTTATTTTGCATCGACGAAAAAGTAACAAGTACAATAGAAAACATATAAATTAATAAAAATAAAATAAAAGTATAAAAATATATATATATATCAGTAGAATAAGTTAGTGATAAGCTTATTTATTGTGCGTCATCGTGAAACTTATGTGTGATTTCGTGAGTGTTTCGTGTCTAAATTAGTCCTTCAAAGGGGGAAAAAACCTAAAAATAAAATAAAATAAGAAATGAGAAAATTCAGAGTTTAGAGTAGAATCAAATATTATAATAGAAAGATTTCCGTATTTATAGGGCACAAACTAGACGCGTATTAAACGGCAAATTTAAGAACAAAAATTGTAATAGTGTTCTGACGAAATTAATCCTAGTTTCATCCTCAGGGAGCTCCTTTAGGGGAAAGGAAAAAATTAATTAAAATCCGTCTATTTCCTAGACTAAAACTATAAGGGAAAAATAACGGTTTGAGCTCTGTAAAGGTAGAAAAAAAAATTACATAAAAAAAAAAGGAGAAAATAAAGTAAATTAAAATTAAAAAGCAATATTAGAAATAAATAGCCTTTGGAGGATTTAGTAATTATTTAAGATTTTTGAGTTAAGTGTATTTTTGTTAGTATCGACCATTTAAAAACTTTATGTTGTGTTAGTTATAAGTTATCTACATTTTGTTTAAGTAATAATAATGTCTAAATAAAATATGTCTATAGTTTGGTAGAAAAATGAATAGGCGTGAGTAATTATTTAATGTGGGATTGGTGAGTCAGAAAAGGTGAAGCGGGGCGGAAATAGGGGTCTGTATAATAAATCACCAAGAGGATAGAGAAATTACAGCCATGGTAGGGAATGGGCGATTGGAGAGGAAAATCTAACTCCCTATTAAGAAGGTTCTACGGTGTGGTGGTAGTTGATTTTTGTCTTTTGATATTTAAATTTTTTTTATTTGTAACGGCCTAGGTCAGCTGAAGGGTTGAGAACTACGCAACTGAGCAAGCCGCTAGAGCTAGCAGGGCCGGCGACAGCATGACCTTAAGACGGTTTCGTAACACCTGAACATTATTTTACGCGGATTCGAGTTACACTTACTTTGTTGTTCAGTCCCAACAGACCGCGAAAATCGAGGCTTACCTGTAATCACAATTTTGGACTACAACTTCAGAGGCCCATAACTCGGAAACTAAGGCTCGCCGCCAATTTTTTTTAATCTAATTTTTTAATTTTCTATCGGATAGGATATTATTTATTTTTGAGAGGAGTAGCCCGATTTAAGCCCAAAATACTGTAGAAGAATTGGCATAAACGCGATAGTTGTTTTGATTAAAAATTTCAAATAAAACGAAAGTAAATGTTTGATTTTGTTATACTTATATATTTTTTATATAGATTTATTTAGAATTTTACATATTTTGTTTAATAAACATTTTAATGCAAAGAAGCGTAGTAGTTTTGAGTTTTTTCTTTAATAATTATTGATAATATAAAATTGTAATATAAATTTATGTAACTTAAAAACTAATTATAAATATTTAGTTAAATGTTAATGTCTGAATAAATGAATTCACTTAAATAACTGAAAAAAAGAAAATTTTCAACTTAAAACAAGAACCAGAGTTCAAAATATTATTAAGAGAATGTAAATACTAAGATTTCTCTTAAAAAGCAAAAGAAGAAAACTTAAAATATAAAATTCAACCAGTAATTTAAAATCATGAAAATATTATTTAAATAAGTTGTTTTTTTTAACTTAAAATTAAAACAAGGGAAAGATTAAACGATTTAAGATTTTTACATAAAATTTATTTTAAATATTTGTTTGTTTGTTTTGTTTTTATAATTATATTATAATATATATTTTAGTAATTTATTTACACTTAAGTTAAAATTATAATAAACCTGAAAATATATAAGCGTTTCAATGGAAATTATTTGATTTTTAGGATTTTTATTATTTTGCTTTTTGAGTTGCTCTAAAAAAACATGCATTTAAGAAATCAAACAAAGCCTAAATAGGTTTTTTTTATAAAAAAATTTCATGTTTTTGAAAAGAAATTTATTGTTCAGTTAATTTCTTATTTTTTTCTAACCTTAAAACAGGTTTAATTTATATAAAAACAATATCTTAAGTGTACTTTTTTACAATTATATATATATAGATTTTTTTAATATTTTTAATTAGTTTTAAGACTGTTTTTTTATAGATTGTTTAATAGTATTAAAATTAAAAATTTGCTGTGCAAATTATGGCAATATTTAACCTTAAAACTAGTTTTACTTTAAAATTCCATTTTTAAAATTGCTTTCATTTTTCATTTTCTCTTTTGTATATGTAGACTTTTTTTTAAAGAAATTTTCTGGTCTTGCGTCTGGCAAATTAAAATAAAAACAATTTAAATAAAAAAGAAAGAAAATAATTTTAAATGAAAAATAAAATAATAATGCAAAGAAGAAAAAAAAATATCAGATGAGATATGAAAGAAACTTTATAAAAAAGATATCGCTTCTTTATTGGAACGTAGTAATATCCTAAAAAAGTGAAACTTGGCAACATGCGTTTAGAGTTTTAAAAATGTTAGAAGGTATATAGCCGGTATTAGCTTTTTAGTGGGTGTAAATTTTGTTTAGATTAAAAAAAAATGTTTCTGAATTTGTTTTACATATAAATAAGGTATTAAGGAACACTTTTTCAATAGTAATTTAAAAATTTGGATTTTTTGAGACATGACTACGTTGCAATAAACAGTTTATACATGCATAAAAAAATCGATATCGAGAGAATCTATATTTTATTGTGCGAATATCAAAGAGATTTACCCAAACAATAACTGAATGATTGATCTGCAATTTAATTCGAAACAAAATGTTTATTCGAACTACAATGTAATAAACACATAACTTTATTTGTGGATCGAATTGCAGACTAAGTCCTAAGTTTTCTGTTACGTCTGAAATCAATTTTGCTTTGCATACCAAATATTGGCGAGTTACTTTAACTCTGTTCAATAACTGAAAATTGTTAATAGTTATTACTAAAAGTGTTCGCGACGTGAACACTTTTCATTGAAAACTATTAACAATTTTCAGTTCTTGAGCAGAGTCTGTGAATCGAATGCAAATTATGTGTTCAATGTAAAATATCTATAAATACAGTTTCATTTGCGAATCCAACTATAAAGTAACTTTTCAAGCTACATGTTTTTTTTTGTTTAAGGAAAACATACCTCCAACTTTAAACACGAGTAGCACAAATTTTAATAGATATATATTAAGGCGAAATCACACTAAGAAAATTGAAAATAGATTCAGCACCTTGCATTTAAGAGTTTTTAATAACACCAATAAAACTAGAGCTGCCAAATTCACTTTTGTGAAACCTTATTATGACATCAAGTTGCTTCCAAGTTCTCGCTTCAATTCTTTCAAGCAACCACTTACGAGTATAATAGCGCAAAAAAATATTTCTTTAAAAAGTTGGAAGTATTTCTTCGGTTGGCAATAAAACAAAATTGTTAAAAAAAAACATCTGTGAACGAAGAACACTCGCTCAACTACTGCACTCCGAAAATAGTCATGATAAATTTATACATATTCTGAGATGCAAATTTAGTTTCTGAGTGAAGCAAAACTCTTAAAATATCTTAACTTGTTTAGCACCTTTTTCTGTTTCTCTTGTTTAATGTATCCTCTTAAAATTAGTGTGTTAGTTATGAAATATAAATAAAAAATAAAAAAATAGCATAAAAAAAGAACTTGAGTATAAAACAAAATCATATTAAAACTGTCAATGAAATGAACTGAATATTAGTGTTTTTAGTCCGCATTATAAAGAAAAAATATCCCTCAACTTACACAGCTATATTTAGTGTATTAGTTTCAATAGCTTAAATTAAAAATGAGAATGTTAGTAAAAGATGTTAGAGAAACAAAGATGATGGTTTTACTTAAGAAACGAACTAAAAATTGAATTAAAAATAAAACTAGATAAACTAAATAATTCATTAACTAAATCAAAAGAAAAAAAATATATATAAACTAAAAATTAACAAAATATGTTGGCACAAGACATAAACCGCCCATCTGATTCAGCAGCACGAACAAAATGTATATAAAACATTTTTAGTTTTTATTTAGTTTTAAAGTGCCTGAATCAGGTTTTCAGTTTCAATTGAAAAGTCTACTTAAAAATATTTCTTCTTTATAAAAAGAAAATTCAACTAAGGTCAGAACATTTAAAGTTAGTTTCAAAAACTCCTAAATTTTAGTTTCATACTTTTTATACACATTAAAAAAATTTAATTTTTAAAGGAAAACAATTTTGCTAAATGAATTTAAAAATAAAAAGAAACTTCAATATGATTTTCAAATACTCCTGATAGCTGCAAAATTATAACAAAATTAAAAAAAAACTGGAATTTTTTGTAGCAAATTTATAATAAATTAATTTTTTGTTTTTCTATTTATAGTTTTTTTTTTTAACTACAGGTTCTAAAAATAGCAATATTTTATATGGAATTTTTTTATTTTTATTATTATTGTATGGTTTTATAGGCAAATAATTTGTTTTAGCTTTTTTACATTAAAATTAATAGTTTTAACACTAAAAGGTATATAATAATTTATACTAGATAAATTTAGGTAAACAAAAATATAATAATAATTACTTTGTTTTAGTGTGTGTGTATGTGTGTGTGTGTGTATGTATGCATGTGTGAATGTATAACATGAGTTTTGTGTATGAATTTTTGTATAAGTTAATAATAATAATTTAAATTTACTTAACGTAGTTTTATGGGGCGAGTAAAGGATTTACTGTAACTTTTGTTTGTTTTATAATGCAAAACGTGGGGCAGTTTTTAAAGTTAACTTATTATTTAACAGCAAGTCTCATATTTTTTTTCTTGCCGTTTCATTCTAACCTTAACTCAATTATTATTTTGAAGATCTTGATGATTTTCATCATCTTCATCCTCTATAATGCCCATGGGTTTGCGACTAGATGCTGGTGGTGTTAGTAAACCATCAGGACACTTGAGACCAGTAGCTGGTGAAGCTTCTTGTTTGATTTTTGTAGCCAAGGCTAATATCTGTTCTTGTAAAAGGCAAGCACGATCCTAGAAAAATATTTGAAAAAACAAAATCATTATTATCATGTTTTTTTTAATTTTTAAATTACAATTCAAAGAGAATTATAATAAGTCACAAGATAGAGAAAAGCCCCATTTTGTAAAGCGAAACGTTTCTAAACGTTTGAAGTTTGAACGGGAAAAAATTAAACTGTTTCTCTAAACACGAAAGAAAAGTTTTCTTCGGGCATTTACGTACATATATTGAAAAAAATAAGGAAAAACAAAATTTCTTTGTTTCACTATAAATGTTCGAAAGAAGTTTTGAGCATTTATAGAAACAGGCAGTTAAGCCCCATTCACCTATGACAGTAATCACGACAATTGCAGTCACGACAACAAAGTTACAATATTAAATTGGGTCTGATATTGAGACAGTGGCAATAACTGTCACAATTTCTCATAAAAATGAACCACCATGGCACTATTATCACGACAGTTACTGTTAGGGTAATATTTAATCAAATTTAAAAAGTTTCATTTGTCTACATTTAATTTTATAACTATAGAGCGAAGCATTTTCAATATTTTTTTTGCAGATTTCTAACTTGTAGTTTTGATAAATAGGCCTCAGATAAGGCAAATTAATACCTACCTGCTGGGCTCGAGATCCCAGGTGACTACGAGTTCGCTTCTATATTTGAACTATCAAGTATGTTGATGTGCATTGTTTTTCTAGTTAATCTACCAGCTATCTGTTTTTGATAGCCAAAATATATATTTCTCACGGCGAATTCTCTTGCTACTACCTGGTCTTGATATGCCTTGGACCCAGGCTTGGGGGGTAATTATTACATTTTGTAATTAATTACATGTTCAAATACACATTACATGTAATTTGTAGTTGGTACACTGCAATTACAATTACTTGTAATGTGTAGTTGTCTGAAGAGCAATTACAATTACATGTAATTGTAATTGAGGCATGAACAATTACAATTACATGTAATGGGTAATTGATATACTAGCAATTACAATTATTTTAATTGTAATTGAAGATTATCAACTACAATTACATGTATTTGGGCAAAATTAATAGTAATTGCTCATAAAGGGGTAATAATTACTTTAACAATAAAAATTACTATAAATGTATTTTATTACAAATAAAATCTATTATTTATTTATTTTTAATATCTCTAAAATTAACTGAAAATATCTAGAGCTCTAAAAGAGGATAAAAAGTAGACAAATTACTTACACCGCAAAAATGAAAAATTTTAAACAGCCCCATAAATTCATTAAACATCGTTCAATACACATTTGTCGCGAAAATCGCGAAAATTTGCGAAAAATTTAAAATGGCAAATGGACCTAAAATTGCTTAAAAATAGCAAATATTATACGGAATGCAAAAAACTCGCCAAAAATCATGCAAATGACGAAAATTCGCAAGAACTTGCTAACATCGAAGAAACAATAAAGTTTTATATGAACTAAAAATTCGTAAAACTGTAAAAAGTCCAAGAACTGGTAAAAAATCACTATTATTGCGAAAATAGCGAAAAATTTTAAAATTGATTAAAAATAGCTAAAATTGTATGGAATGCAAAAAACTATGAAAAAATTGCGAAAATTACGATAATTCTCAAAAACTTGTTAATATTAAAAACATAGAGAAGTCTTATAGTGATTAAAAATCGATAAAACTGTAATAAAGCCAAGAACCGGCTAAAAAATCACTTATCGCGAAATTAGCGGAAATGTGCGAAAAATTGCAAAGCTGCAAACAAGCCTTAAAATTGCTTAAAAATAGCTAAAATTGTAAGGAATGCAAAAAATTAGAAGAAAAAATATCGCGAAAATGACGCAAATTCGCAATAAAAATAATTTTTTTTGTCAGTTTTTGGGTTTTTATTAACAATTTTACTAATTTTTTAATCAACATTAGACATTGATATCTTTTAAATCTTACCAAGTTTTTTTCGAATTTTCTTCATTTCCGCGATTTTTTCTGAGTTTTTTGCATTCCCAACAATTTTAGCTATTTTAAAACAATTTTAAGGCTTGTTTGCAATTTAGCTATTTTTCGCGAATTTTCGCTGTTTTCGCGAAAGTGTTTTTTTTAGCCAGTTCTTGTATTTATAACAATTTTACCGATTTTTAATCACTCTCAGACTTTTCTATGTTTTTAATGTTAAGTTTTTGTGAATTTTCATCATTTTCGCAATTTTTTCTAAGATTTTGGCATTCCTTACAATTTTAGCGATGTTTAATAAATTTTACGGCTTGTTGGCAATTCGGCAATTTTTCGCGTATTTTCACACTAAGTGATGTTTTGCCATTTTTTTCTGTTCGTCAAGCTTGTGAGTACAAACAAATTTAAGGGATTGTTTCTTATTGTCACAATCTGTAGAAAATTTTCCTAATTTTGGCTATATAAAAGTCTTTCAAAAATTTTAAAATATAATTGAGTATATTGTAATTAAATTAAATTTTCCTTGTAATTGTAATTGCAATCATGACAACACAAATTACTTGTAATTTCAATTGGAATGATTGCATTAGCAATTACAAGTAGTTTTTAATAGGCTTCCTACAATTACAATTATTTATAGTTGTAATTGGTGCTAATGCCTGCTTGGACCCAGCTATACTCGGTCCCATTCGCCTTGAATATGCTTTCTTTGCATGTCAATTGACATCTGGGGATATCGAAATACAGGGGAAGAAAGAAATCACCTGTGCTGTTGGGGGCACCTGGTAGAATTCGCCTTATTATTATTTTATTATAAATCTCTATCACTGAAACGTGGTCTGCTAAATTATACAAAGTCCTGAAATTGAATCCGCCGAATTTTTAGTGTCTTATTTTATTAATTGCCAGGAGCGCATATATATTTTCAAATTTTCAATTTAAAAAGTCATATGGAAAGAACTTGTCTATTCTACATTTGAATATATCACTGTATTTTTAAATGGTATTCTTTCATCACCATCAGCTTCATTATTACTGAGTTGAGTTCATTTACTTTTATTACTTTCTACTTACTAGAAGTTATACACGCTGTGCTAGTCGCAAATTTCAACAAGATGAGCCACCCAGCTGGTAAAGCTAATTCGGGTATTCTGAATTCAGTGGTGCTAACCACTTTTCGAAGCTAGCGCTCGTATTCGCGATTTAAAACATTTTTCTACAGTATTATAAAAACGAAATTTTTATACTTCTGGAAAGGTTTTACCAGTCGGATGCCCAGCCTCAAACACATTGTTATTACTATAAAAGTACGCAAATATATATAAAAATAAAAAAATACTTACAAACATCGTCATTGTTGTGGTATGTGTTTGTATAATGTGTGAGTCATCTGTTACAATATTGGGACATACATGACCCAAACCAAACTTTGTGTTGATTTGTTCATTTTGTTCTAATAAATGTAAATTGTGCGATTCTTCTGATATCACTTCAAAGAACGGCTGCATCCAACGAGCACATGGTTGTATTGTCTGCCAATCGAGGCCAGAACAACGTAAAGCAGTTTCTCTATAAAAAGAAAGAAAAAATTAATAAATTACTGTATTAGTTAATTTTATAACTCTATTATATTTACTAAGATATATCACTAGAAAACATAATAAGTGAGTCACATGTTTTTTGTTTTTCATTCAACAGAAGTGTTTACTACAGCTTTTTGTATTGTTTTTTAACCACAGCGTGGTGAACTAAAGTTCAGTACATTTTATTGTTGCATGTTGTAAACACTAGTACTTTAAGTACATCTACTACATTAACACGCTCTACAAGGGTACTTTACTACAAAGAGTGAAAACCGCTACTAGTTTCAGGTAAAAAAGATCATCAATTCACGTTTCAAACAAGGTGTTAAAACGATGGATTTTGAACTATTCGACAAACCGATTTTTTGTCTTGAATTATACGACGACATCGAATACTTTGTCAAGATTTATACTAATACTTTTACTACAACACACTAAAAGAGTCGATTAGCAGTTTGACATGAAACGTGGTTATCTGTATTTTTGAATATTCCCCCTTATTCCGTAACTATTTGTCGACGTCACGTCAAGACAATACCAAAAAATTTACACATTTCTACTCTCTAATGCATAGAAAATGGGAAGAGGATGTTAATAGTAGTAAATTTTTGGCGACAGCGAGTAAACAAATGCCAACTTTTTGGTATTGTCTTGACGTGACGTCGACAGATAGTTACGGAATAAAGGGGATTATATACATACATGTTACTCGCTTAAACGTATTTCAACCACGTTGACCCATCAACTCTAAAAAATCAAGCTCAAGTTTTCGTCTAATGCCCATAATTTTATCAAATAGATATCTCTCCGTGCAGAATTAAAATATTTGACTATTTTAACTAATAGGTAAGGATTATAAAGAAATGTTAATTTACCGCCTAGGTTAAGTTATCTAACGGGTAATTTACGCCTTAGATATCTATTTGTTAAAATTACGGGCTTAAGTCCCGTATTAGTTAACAAATGTTCGTGATATAATTTAAAAATGAATTCTAATATATTAAAAAAATCTGAAACCTTCATTATATAATTAAATTATTATAATTAAGAATGTATGAATTATTTTCAGTTATTGATAACACTTTGACTTCAAACAACATGAATTACTTTTTTACTACACGTAATAATAATTAAAAAAAATTTGAGATTTTTTTTTTCTAAAGTTAAGATTTTTTTATTCGAACAATGAAGATTTTTCTCCGAAAATTTCTGGCACCACTGATGTAAACATAAAATTCCTAGTGGTAAATGAAACGGAGTACTTAGATAATAATCAATGATGTCAGGATGACATTTTAAGCGAGCATCTAATTGCTTAGATTGTAATGTACGTGTAATCTAATATGTCATTTACTAATAATAGCTTCGATTATTTTGCATTCTGTATGTGAGTATTTCGTTGTATTTCATAGAATTTATACCTTATATGTTCAAAGTAAAAAATTGTGGCCTACTTTTGGGCTATATTTCAGCGATAAGTTCGCTTACAGTACCACTTATTATGTAAACGCACAGTAGCGACAGGTACTGACACCGTAGCTTATTTTGTAAGCGAGAGCGCACCGATTAAACAGCCTATGACACGCTTATGATAAATCTAAGTGGGAAAATAAGCCAAAGCGTCATCACAAGCAGCTACTAAATATTGCTTACATCAGCGATTACGTAATGGATATTTTTACCACTGGGTTACTCTAAGAGCATTTGAGAGAGAGAGAGAGAGTTAAATTTATTTGTGAACTAAAGTCACATTTTTTGTTTGACAGTATTGTAGTGGTACAAGATTATTCTGAATATGATATTTCGACAGTTGTCATAATTTTGAATTTGCAATGTTGTGGCGGTATTGGATAACAATGAACGCGGTATTGGGAAATTAAAGTCATATTTTTGCGTATACAGTACTGTGGTGTCACAAAACTTTTGGAAGAGTCGTAATTTTGTATTTGCAGTGTTGTGCTGGTACATATTTTTTGCATAAAGTCGCAATCTCTGCCTGGTTATATTATCAAAAATTCAAGAGTCGCACTCAAGTTTGCTTAATAATTATAAAATAGTTAATAATAACCCTTATCGAGTTTTGACGATTTTCGCCTTCAACTTCGGCATTTTGTAATAGATTAAAGAGAAAAATGTAACGTGCTGTCTTTATACTACTAAAAAATGTCGAAGTTGAAGGCGAAAATCGCCACACGATAATGGCGAATATTTATTATTCTGAAAAAAAGTAATTTTTTTGCGAAGACAAAATTAGCTGTTTTCCGTGAAAAATGTTTAATGTAGAAATCGCTACATATTTCGACTTACCTATCAAATGTATGTGAAATAGCAGCTGCAGCAATTACCGAATACGGAAAATTGCCCACACCAACATCCAGAGAACATAAGTCTAATAGTTGAGCAGTCTGTACAAATTCTAAGCCAGAAAATTGTGGATAAATAAAAGAATCATCTACTTCGCTATTCCTTGAGCGCATTGAAGTGTTGTTGTTATTTAGGGCAGGTTGCTGTTTTGAGGCAGGATTTATTGTGGGGGAGGCTTTTGAATATTTGTTATATCTTAGATTTTGTGAAGTTTGAAACGAGGCAGGTGTACGATTATTAACATTCAATTGCATATAAACACCCATCCAACCAATGGGTGTTACGGGACTAATACTCCATTCCAAAGCTTGCAACAGTAGAATTTCATGTTGCAAAATATCGGACTCTTGGCAAGCACCATCGGTAACATAGGCAAATTCATTAATTTTAGGTGGATAAATTTCTTCAACTTTGGCTGCTACAAAGAGGCAGGTTATGCCTATTAATTGTAAATGAGTTTTTTGTACATTTTTCTGGGCACTCAAATAACGATCCAAATAATCCACGGCCAAATAGTAGGTTTCACGATGTAGTTTATATACCTCGCACACTTCTATCAACCAGTCAAGTAGAATGGCACGCATACGTGGCTGTAGACCTGGATGATGATCCAACATATTGCAATCTCTTAAACAGGAGGCATGTTCATCTTTTTTACACATCAGTTGCCAGACATCTTGAGCATTGGCCCATGACAAAGCGGGCAAGGGACATTGTCTGGGCGGTTCGGGATCAGCAGCCGGTGTCATACAATCATCGTAGTGAGTATTTAAAAACTCATCGAATGATTTTACCTTAGACTGTGCTATTTTAGAGGCGGATGTGTTGTTTGAGCTTTGTGTTTTGCCGTTAGATAATCTTTGTCCGGGCGTTCGTTCGCCATGATGGACACCTGCATTATCGACCTCATCTGAAATGGCTTCTGCAATGACAGGCTTGTAAATGTCTGTTATTTTTGTTAGTTCGGTCGAACAAGGAGATGTTGTAACCGAAACTACATCATCATCGTCTGTTATATGATCACTGTAATTATCATGTGGCAAGTCATGCTCATATTCTTCAAGTAATTCTTCCACATCTTCATGTAATTCTTCGACCTCTTCATGTATAACTAGTTCATCATCAAGTCTTAAACTATTAGGACTATCTGGTATAGCATCATTGACCACTTCAAAGTCTGTGCCAGTTGAAAGACATTCCGATGAGCTGCGCGTATCAATTTCTTGAGCCAAAATTTCATCAACTGGAGATGGATAGGCGGAGGAAACAACAGAGCCATTAGCACTTTGATATAGAGATGTTAAGCGTTGTTGACGTTTGGCAGAAGGCTCAAAGCCTAATTCTGGGTCCTGGAAATTATATAAAAAATGAGTTATTTACAATAAATTTT
Organism: Panzeria rudis; assembly: GCA_956483635.1. Classification (NCBI taxonomy): domain Eukaryota; kingdom Metazoa; phylum Arthropoda; class Insecta; order Diptera; family Tachinidae; genus Panzeria; species Panzeria rudis. The sequence continues at coordinate 40,760,661 of OY101449.1, read as the reverse complement.
TTTTCATGTAATGTTTTTTTTAGAAAATAAAAAAAAGTACGTTTTCAAGAGGGTTTCACAGAAATTTGCTAACCGACTTCCAATAACATTAAATTAAAAATATTAAAAACCCCCGAAGAAAATGGACGATAACTTCAAAACGGTTAGATAAACATAAATTAGAATATTTTAGATCAAGTCACCTTCCAGACAAAAATAAACTAAATTAAAATCGATCTAGCCACCCACATACCCTCATATTCAAGAGGATACCGCTAGAAAATAGGCAATGACTTCTAAATGGCTGGACAGATTTCCGTTGAACATAGCTAAGAACAGTCTCGATCAAGTCACCTTTCAAACACAAAAAACTAAATCTAAATCGGTCAAGCCGTTTAGACTCTACGAGGGAACAGACAGACACACAGATACACACTACAAACTTATAACACGCCTCTTTTTTGGTCGTTTGGTTATTTTCGATGTTTTTTCTCTCTGAACTCCACCATTTAATATTTTTGTACTTTTTCCAAAATTTTTGATAAATTTCTTTTCAAAATTCTTTTATATTGGTTGTAGAGCTATCAAATATTCGACATATACAAAAACCCGGTTTTCAAGTAATTCGAAAAAGCGTGATCTTTAAACAGGGTTTCGGTTTTTTTCTATTAAAACCGATTCGAATAACCGGGTTTCAGTCTTTTTTATTAATTGAAAACATGAGGCATAAAATGAGTTTAAATTTGTTTTCTTCTATAAAAGCAAACGCTTTTCTAAATATGAAAATGTTAATTAGGGGCCATTCACATATTACGTAACGATGAAGGGGGGGGGGGGGGGTTAACTATTTGTTACGGATTAGATACTTTATACTGAAAATTTTGGAAAAAGCGTTACGAAGAGGGGGTAGGGTATAAAAGCTCTGAAAATAGCGTTACGTAATATGTGAATAGGCCCTTAGGCCGTTTTGCATTTCAGGTAACGATATTTGGTGGTTGTATAAAATAAAAATTTTTTTATAAAAAAAATCGATTTTGTCGAATAATTCGAGACAAAAAAACCGGTTTGTCGAATAACCCGAAAACCGTGCTTTTAAAAAAACCGATTTAAAAAACCCTGAAAATTGAAAAAACCTGGTTTTCGAATAATTCGAAAACCGATTTGACAACTCTAATTGGTACTATTTTATTTCCTGATCTGCTTTCTTCAAGTCAATATTTGAGATTGACTCAAAAATGATTCTCAAACTGGTTTGAAGTTCATCAATCACTCCCTTTGAAAACGATCGTTTTGAAATACAATTCTCATCACATAATCCTATTTTATGGTTTTAGTGCAAATAAGATAATGAAAAAGTTTACCAATTCCACTTTGAAAATTAAGTGGTTTCATTCTGAAGAAATGCTTCGTCTTCTGAAGAAACATTTTTGGGAAGTTCTGCGAAAGACCTCTATTCCACAAAAAGAAAGGAATTTATTACGTAACTTTTTGGGGTCAATCCATATATTATATAAAAATGAGGTTTGTTTGTTTGTTTGCAGATTTTTGTTGCGGCATCAAGCCTAAGCGGCTGAACCAATTTAAATAAAATTTAGTACGCTGTATTTTAGGTTTCCCGGATTTTCAAAATTCTTCATTGGTTTGAAAGGGTTTGCTTGCAATTAGGTCCCATAATTTTTCCCCCAAAATCGGTGGTGATATCTAAACCAACCTCCAATGCTTAACTCTGTCAATTGCTAGCCGATTTTTAAAATTAATTTTTGGTTTGAAAGGGTTTGCTTGTGGCTTATAGGGGATTTAGACGCTGAGTTTTTTACATGTTTGTTCAGTCTGGAGTTTTGTTTAGTTGAAGGGTGTAGAAATGCAAACGGGGTAGAAAAAAATCTTGATTTGAGAGTTTATGTTTGTTTTTGACATTTAAGCTCATTTGTATTTATATTTTTTTCATACTAAAATTTAGAATTTATTTCAGTTCAACGAAAATTTAACAATTAAATTTCAAAAAAATTAAGGTAGAAAATTATGGTATTAATGTTTATGATTTTCAGTAGCAACTTTAGAAGGGATTTTAAAAAAAGTCCTGTCTGAAAACTCAGCGTCTAAATTTCCTATTAGTCTCATTTTTTTCGCAAATTGGTGGAGGAAGTTTCCTCCATCCATCATGCTGAACTCTGTCATTTGTGAACCGATTTTCAAAAAAATTTTTTATTTAAAAGGGTTTGTCTTAAGTTTAGTCCCATATTTTTTTTTCGAAAATCGGTCGGAATTTGCTCCCCCCATGACTAACTGATTTTCAAAATAATTTTTTGTTTGAAAGAGTTTGCCATTTTATTCTGTAATATTTTCTCCAAAATCGATGGTGCAATTTGCACCCCATGCTTGACTCTGTCATTTGTGAACCGATTTTCAAAATTGCTTGAAGTTTGGTCTCATAAAAGTAGAAATGATTATCGCATAACTCCGCCATTTCTTGATCGATTTCGAAATTTTTTTATTTGAAAGGACAAGAAAGGTTTGCTACTACAAAAATTGCGTCCGTTTTGCAATCTGTTCAATGGGATCTTTGTATTGAAGTTGGTTTTTTTTTTGGCAGAGTTATTTCTTCCATATTGCCAGACCAGATAAACGATAAATAACGCATTATGGACTTCTCCCCAATATGTTTAACGGCCGTGCATCGCCGGGTCGAAAAAAGCTAGTAATAAATAATAAATTAAAAATATCCAATAATGATCATTTATATGTGCAAGTGTGTACGATTTATTCGACCCCTATGTGCGAAATGATCGTAAGCGACATTATATAAAAAAACCATTTTTTTTATTGAAATCAAAATTTATATAAAAAAATTTTTTTTTATTGAAATCAAACTTTTATGAACCTATCCACAGTTTAAAATTGTTGAAAGCTTTTGAAATGCAGGCTGTAAGATCTGATCGTAAGCGACAGTTTATGAATAGAACGGCCCTTTTCATAATATACGATTAAGAGTTAACGTGGACTTTAACGACAAGTTTGGTATGTCGAACTTGCCGTTAGTCAACGTTAACTTTTAACCATACATTGTGAAAAGGGCCGTAAATCATATTTAAATACAATAAAAATACCTTCTCCTGAAAATTTCAATTTTTGTCGCTTAAGATCATTTCGAGCAAAGGGGTCGTATTGTTCAAAGAATTGGTTACAGAACTGTTGCAAATTGTTAAAAAAAAAACATCAAAAGTGCAAAAAAATTACGGGCTGGAAAGTAAAACGGGTATTGGGAGCTTTCATTGCGTCTACACGAAGTTGAGGAACTAACACTCGTAGTTTTAGTCTGTTTTTATATAAAAAATTAGATGTTCAGAAAAGAATCATTCCATGTAAAAGGGGAAAAAGACAGCCATTTTAATTAGAGATATGCGCGGGAGTGAGTTTTCGCTCACGATTTATATGCCAGAAAGCACAACAGCGAATGTTTAATAAAGCTTTGAGAATTTTTTAGTGTTCATAAGAAAACCATAATGCCGAATTCGTATTCGAAGTTGGTCAGAAAATGTACCGAAAATCATATGAATGGTTGACGCGAAAGTGGTCGTCTTAGTCCGAGGAAATTCTAAAAACTTTGCCGAAACGTCTGAGAGAATTCTCTATGAGTTGTGAAGAGTTTTTTTAGGGACATTCTAAAGGTATTTTCGCATGACCGTACAATATCGGCAAAATGTCTGACAAATAATCAGAAAACTTTCAGATTTGTTTGATACCTTTTACGTCCTGTCGTATTAATGTCGGAGAAAAGTCGGATCTAAAATTATACATTTATCAGATATTTCGTATAAAATTCGCAAATAAAATCAAAATGTTGTAAGAAAAATAATTTGAATGTAGGAAGAAATAATAGTTAAGAGGAGTTTTTTTTCAGCAAGCAACGAAAGGTAATTTCGTGAGTGCGTGAAAATTACATTTTTATTATTACACGCCATCACACACGGTACTTGATTTTTAAATCACGCTCACGCACTCACGTGTGATTATTTTTTAATTGAATAACGCCTCACACGAAAAAATTACATTTGCAGATTTCTAATTTTGCTATATGTCGATATCTCATTAGCCTGTAGAAAGAACACATTTAAAAGAGTAAGAAAGATATTTTTAATCACAAAACAATCACGCAAGAGTTCATGCTTACTCACGCCGAACTTATTTGTACTCACGTTTACGTACGCTCACAAGATTTAATGAAGAGTGTATGATTTCCTTCAACGACGTGAGCGATGATCATCTCCATTTTGAAGCCAGAAAATAAATAAATAAGGTTGAAAAAAAGTACTTCCACATATTTTGCGATTGTCTCACCTGCCACAATGACTTGTATCACCAGCCACAGTGACTTGTCTAGCCAGTAACAATAGTTTGTCTCGCCAGTCACAATGTCTTGTCTCACCAGTCATACTTTTAAATACATATTTTTTCTAAAAAGGTTATCAGTCTAATTTTTAATGACGACAAAATCTAATGGTATATGTATATTTTATTACACAGCCAAATATTAAAAGTTTTGGCTGATATTCGGGTTTGAGTGCACAAAAGTAAAAAAATAAATGTGGGGAATATTTCAGTATCCCACCAGCCAAGCCACATTCATTCAAATAATAATTAAAAAGAACTTAATCGTATTTTAGTTTTTTCTGTCTGTGTACACAGAAAAAATTATTCCTAAAAAATTTTCAATTAATACGTTTAATCAAAAATTAAAATTAGTTTCAATTAATTTTGTAATTACATCAATTACTCAAGTGATCAAACCCAACATTTTATAGCAAATTTTACAAATTTCGATTAATTAAAAACTTGAATTTCAGTAATTTTATTTTATTATTTGTTTTATTTTAAGTGTATTAAAAGATACTTAATTTCATAGTTTTGTTTAGGCTAAAATGAATTTACAATTTTCGTCGTAGGTTTAACTTTAAGAACACAATTAATTAAAGCTACAGTTATCGTTATTGAAATCGTATTTTAGTTTTTTCTGTGTACATAGTTATAATTCAGAGTTGGTCAAATTCTAATGTCCCAACAGCCACAATAGAATGCCCCTTAACTAAAAGTTTGATGTTTGATTGTTTTTTATTGAAGGCTTTTATTTAGTTATCTTAATTATTAGAAAAGTGAGCAACGTCACGGTCGTACAAAGTAAATATTCGAAAAGTGGGCGGCGGTGTCAGTAAATAATAGTTTTTAAGTACTTCTTCTTAGCTTTGACCTTAAAAAATTACATATAAAGTTGTAGGTACATATATAGTCAAACTTGTACAAAAGTGGGCATTGCCACGCCCACACAAAGTAAATATGTATATATATGTATATATATTTTTTCCACTACTTCTACTTAGCCGATTTTTATGAACATTTTTATACACAGTTTCCCTGACACCCCAGCATGTATATTGTTGTCAAAATTATTCTACAAAAGCGGGCCCCCACAAAGTACATATCTATATTTTTTTGCCTATTTATACTAAACCGAATTTTATGAAAATTTATCACACAGCCCAATATGATATGATTAATAATGTGGGCGGTGCTACGCCTCTAAAAAGTAAGTACTATTTATATTATAACTTAAGAACTACACTAGCAATTCTTATGACACTTTAAAAATACATTAAGTTCCCGTGAGAATACAACATTATGATAAGAAAAGTGGGCGGTGACACTCCCATGCAAAGTAAAAATCTTTTTTAGACTATACTTGTTTCTTTCCTTAATTTTAACTTTGTAATTAATATTTTATTTACAAAATTTCGATTATTAAAAATATAAATTAAATTTTTTTTATTTATTTGTAAAAATAAATCTTCGTTATTACATTAAAATTTTTAAAATTTAATTTTGATTGATTAGAATTGGAATTCTTTCAGTCTTTTAAGATCGCTCAATTTGGGAAAATTATAATTAGCACTGAATTATAAAAAAATAAAAATCATTTACCATTTCCATAACTTTTCTTTTGCTCTCACTCTTCATAATAACATTTAATATCTGGCTAACTGCCACTGCTACAAACTTCAGCAACGAGAAACACACATAAAACTTTTTATTGGTTTTTCACCAAAAAAAAAACAATGTTTTTTTATTTCTTTTGTTTGTATAGAAAGGAAAACACTTTTCCGGTTTTATCATTAACCAAATCAAATTTCCGAAGAATTTTTTTCTCAGGTGAAAGTCATATCAATATAAAACAGGGCACAGATATATGTATATAGAGAGAGAGAGAGAGGATGAAAAACGATGGTGAGAGTATTTTAGAATTTTTCTTGTTATATTTATATATTGCACTTTAACTTTGTAAAAATACAAGTCTTTGGTTTAATAAAATTTTTGGTATAATATTTATGATTTAAAAATTTTTCGTTAATTTGAAAATTTCCAGATCCTTTTCAAAGTTGCTATTGGAATTTTTAAAGAGAATTTGTTTTTGTACTTCTTTTTTCCAAATGCGTTTGCGCGTGTTGACGCATTGACTTTCCCAGTGAAACTGAGTTTTTAATGTTAAAGAATTTTAACATGTCCTCAAAAAGTAACAAATACCTACATATATAAGGGTTGATTTTACACATTTGTTATATTTCCTTCATACGTCTATGCTCTCCATATAAAACTATTGCCTGACTTTGTTGTTGGAAAATATGGTGGCAAGAGAGTGTATGCGAGTGTGTGCAATCACAAGGAAGGATCCTTTTTTCTTGGTTTCTTACCCTTAAACATTTAAAAACGGTTTTAACGAAGGTCAAAGCAAAAGACACAAGACAATTGAAATCTTTAAGATCCTTTTAAGTAAGTAAATGCAAAAACAAAAATAGTTGCATTTAAATCTTTCAGAATAGTTAACTAAATAAAAATCCAAGGAAAATATTAATTGTGCAACAACAAAAATTCTCTCTGGATCACTGATGATACTAACAAAGAGGAAACATATAAAATGAAATGAAGATTTTTGTCAACCCAGGTATATAAACACAAATCTAAGGAAGGATCATGCAAACACAAACAAAAACAGATTCCTTAAATTAGACAATTATTATCTCTACACAAAGATAGCAAATAAAAAAAATTATAGAATGCATTTGCCAAGAGTAAAAGATGTGGAATTTTATATAATTTTTTTTTCTTTGAAATATTTTTAAGGCAGCAAAGTCACAAGGAAAAACAAATCATCACTAAGAAGGTTCTCATAAATCTTTATTAAATAATCATTTGAAATTGCAAGCAAAAAGTAAAAATTCTTAAACCAAAATCATAAAAATTATCTTGCAAAATAAAGGCAAAAAGCATCATCCCTTAACTTTCCTTAATAAAATGTAGATCAACAGCAATTATTCAGTTTTAAGGCGAGTTTTTTTTTAAATCGACTAAAACTGTGTGACTTTCTATTTGATAAACCAAGAAAGCATAACAAATTTGATTTATCCAGCCTTCCTGAATTTAAATTTTCCAAAAGCAAAAAATCTTGCTATTCTTCTTTTCATACAAAAAAAAAAAAAAAACAGCAACAAAATGTCACAGTTCATTAAAATTAAAGCATCGTAAAAATGATGAAGTATCTATTGGATTTTTATTGTAAATTGTTTAATTAGAAAATAAGCTGCTGCTACTTCTGCCGAAATATGGCCAAGAAAGCAGATGTTTTGTTTTTAACTTTTGAAGAAGGCTCTAGACGAATGGACAAATGACAATAAATCATTTGAGTTTTCTGTGTTTAAGAAAAGTTCAAGAAGAAAATTTTCTTTGTTAAAGTGTAAAATAGAAAAAGAAATAAACAGCTGAACTTTTTGACCGGTGGCCATAAAAATTTTCAAAGCAACTCGACAAAATAAAATTTATATGACAGCAATAGATGCTAATATTTTCTATGTAAATAGCAAGGAATTAATTTGAAGCAGATTGTTAGTTGAAGTGTAAATTTTCACTGATATTTGGAAGGGTAGAGTACCATTGTGATATCTTTTTATAACTAGAGACCTAGAAAATCTGAATAAATCTTTATTAGTCTGTCTTATTCTCTTCCCTCTAGGGCACTTCTGTACTATTATGTCCATCCTTCCCATGATTAAGCTGATATCCCGAATTTTGTACTTGCAATGAAAAATGCCTCAAATCAAAAACCTTTCTCAAAAGTTTTGTCGTTTCCAATTGAAAAAAAAAATTGGAAACTTTTTTTTAGGGATACTTTACAATAAAATTTTAGACAATTGTTAATTATTTTAATTTGGGATGATTTTTCCTATTATTTTTTAAATATCTACTGACGAGTTGTCATTAGCACCCAACGAAATGTCGGCATATAGATTAGCTAACCACAACAAATTAATTAAATTTTTTGCACTTAAATTCTTGAGAATATCTCGAACAAATTAATACAATTTACTACAAGAATTAAAGGATTTTCAAACGCTTTGAGCCTGAAATTAGAGGGAATTTCCAGGAATGGCTAAATAGCACGTTCGTCAAGGAGATTTTTTTTATTTGCAAAATCATGTTTTATCTTGGAAATTTCTCCTGGCAACTTTTTAAAATGCTTATTTTAGTAACAGGGGTTTCTACACCAATTTTTATAATGCTAGCACACTTGGAATTAATTTTCGCCGCAATTTCAGCATTTGGACACATAGTGCAATACTCTCTAGCTCGTTATTTAGCTACTTCGTCTGCAACAATATTTCCCGACACAGTTCTGTGCTCTGGTACGCAGAGTACCGCTAGGTTTGCATCAGCAATCTGTATGTCGTAATGGTGGCTGAAGAACCTCCTCTCACCTCTAAGTCCGATTTAAGTCTGTTCGTATAGTCTTCGCGTAAATTTTCCCAACGCACACAGAATTATTCGTTGAATCTAACTGGCCAAAATTAAAATAAAAAATTATTGGAATTGTAGTAAAAATTTAAAAATTTTGTGCAATTTGTCATCACTGGCAATATAGCGGTGCTTTGAACTTGAATGTTTTTAAGAGCACTTACTTAAAATGGCTTATGTTTAAGAGCGTATAACTCGATATTGGATTCGTCTTTCTTAAAAATTATTTTTGCATTCTAAAATATCAGATATCTAGCTTAGGGCTGTCTGTCATACGTCCTGGTTTTCTAGGATTCTCCTGGTTTTAGGCAAATAGTCCTGGTGTCCTGGTCCACTCTTAAATTGTCCTGGTTTTTTGAGACAGGTCAATGCAGACAAATATTTAATTTCTATTGATTTTTGTTATGAACAGAGGTTAAGCTTTCTGTTATAACGCTGTTTACATGAAGCAATTTTACCAGCATTTCGTCACCTTATTATTGGTTTGACCCATAAACATAGGAAAACGAATTAGAAAGCAGCTAACCAATAATAAGCTGACGATTTGTTGCCTGGGGCCAGTGCTGGCAAATGATTTTGCTCGTGGAAAAAATCAGCATTTTCGGCACTTCAATTCGAAAAACCGGCAAGAAAATCGGCATAAATAAAGCCAATCATTTTTCGTGGTTTTATTAATTTTTATTAATAAGAAAATAAATAAAAAATAGCAATCGCCAGTAATTTCATGTAGTTTATAAACATAAATACATAACAAAAAAATAATGATTTTACAAGCTTTTATATATAAATTGGAATATAAATGATTTTCAGATGAATACATCTTTTATTTTTTTAAACAAACACAACCCAAGAAGCGATTAGCTTGTCTGCGGAAAACACCCAGGGTCTACGGCGGGAATCGAACCCACGACCTCTAGACTGACAGGCTAGCATCGCTACCACTCAGCCACAGAGGCCCTCGAATTATAATTTTTGCTAAATCGCTCTTAATATGAGTACCAAAACAATTGGTTTTATGAGTTTCAAATAATCTGTAGAATAAAGAATTCCTTCTAAAGTTTAATTTTCTAAGTAACATTGAAATTTAGTTTAGTTACACGCGTACTGAAGAGTGTGCTAGGCTATTAACTTGGAGGTCGCAGGTTTGATTCGTACCAAGACTCGGGTGTTTCTGCAGAAAAGCTCAAAAAGGCTTAAGCAGTATGTGAGTTTGTTAAATTGACGGAGCTAAATATTTGTCCGATATTTGCAGACAAATGTGGGAGAACCATAATCTTTTTAAAAAATTCTGCTAAAACTGGAAAAGGCTTTGTGGAATCGCCTCGCGTTATATTAGAAATTGTTGGCCAAAACTTATATAAATTAATTTCAGTCTTTTTGAATATTTGTTCAAATACAAGAACTTTCAATCTATAAAATTCTGCAATTTTTAATAATATCAAAAAATAGTGGTGATTTTTTTCTTCATTACGATATTTGGATTTATTAAACTTAGTGATTTACAGTTACCATCAAAATCAAAGTTTTCGTATGAAAGTGAGCATTTCTATATAAAAATTTACACAAAGCCTGGGGCTTACGTCTTTCAACTACTCGATAAAATAAACACAGGTCGCCTCGCCAGCCCATGCGTTTATTTTCGCCTCTCGTAATTTTAAATGAATTTTTTATTTTTGTTTATTGTTTTTTATGTATGAATTACATGTTAAGTTTTGTATCTATTGTTTAATTGTTGGGACGGACTTCAATTTGAAATATATGGTTGATATATGTATCAAAATAAAAATTTGTTGCGGTTCATTTTTATATGATTAGTTCTTCACAGAAAAAAATAGACAAGAATTATATTCAATAAAACCATGTTATTAAAAAAAATATGAATTTCAATAACATTTATCTTCAACATAATAAAATATTTCGTTGTAAGTATTTCTTTTCCATGCCGGTTATTTCTTTTCTTTTTATACATAAGTACTTAAAACAAGTTGTATCCCATAAAAAAATAAATGGGATATGGCTCAGCTAGACAGTGTATGCTTTACGTCCGGAAAGCCCGGGTTCGTATTCCAGCCGTGTCAACATTTTTTTAATTTATATATATATATTTTTATTTTGAAATAATTTTGTTATCAATATAGGGGAATTCTTTATCACAGGAAATTTGAAAAAAAAATTATTGAATACCGGGATTTTTGTTATCAAAAACGAAACTTATTTTTTTCTGTGTTGGAATATATAAGCTTTTGTTGTACATTCGTTTGTGATATGTATTATAAATGTCCTGGTCGACGGGTTGAGACTTCTGGCAGCCCTACAGTGTAGGCACAAATAATATATTTATACGTTTCAGAACTTTTTAATAACTTTGGCATCGATTTTCTAGTGCATATTTTATTTTACACTCAGGGCATTTTTCTGTTTTTTGTTGCATATTTGGCTGCTTTAGTGGCTTCGCATAGTTTAGATTTTTTACTAGGCAGAAAACCTTTACTCTGCGAAGCCAATATTCGATATTCTCATGGACATATTTTTAGGGCATATTTCCGGTTTTCCTGGACATAACTTTTAAAGAAAGACAACATTTTTCATTTTTTACCGTTGATATAAGTTCGTTATAGGATGAAAGAAAACTTCTAACGAAATTTCACATAATTAGAAAGGTATGCGCCCAACTGTTGGTTGGTTTGACATGGAATTGCCCATATATAATATATTACATTTCTCTTGAACATAGATTTTTATTTTATATATAACCATACATCAATGACGTTCATGTTCGATCGATTTTAAGCGGTAAATAATATTGACCAGCTAGATTGAAAAAAGACTCCTGAGTGCGACGACAACTAATTGTAGTAGGGCCCGAAAACGCAGCAGCAAACCTTTTGTCGGCCAAAGATATGGAAGGAGCGGTATACCAACGTTTTATGTTTTCAGTCTACATAAAAAAAAAATAATTATTCAAAAAAAACTACAAACGAATTGTTAGTCTCCACCTTTTTTAAAATCAGTAAAAGGAGAAAGTTATTAATTCGTTTGTAGATTTTTATGTTTGTCCCTTAAGGACGACGTGCTTTTTAGGATTCCGTACACCAAAAGTGTAAAGGCACCCTATTGTTTTCGCTACGCTGTCCGTCTGTCACAGGCTGTTTTCTCGGGAACCGTAAGAGCTACGGACCTGAAATTTTCACAGAATATGTAAAACGTTGGCCGCTATCACTTAATGTAATTTTGAGTACGTAATTAGACAATTTGCTGCATCGTAGAAACCGTAAGAAGCAAACTCTTGAATTTTTAAAAAATGTTAAAACTAAAATTTTCCAAAATTAAAAAAATGTCAAAACGAAAAATCGCCAAAATGAAAAAGTCGCTTAAAGGAAAAAGCACCAAAATAGAAAAATTGCTAAAACACAAAAATCGCCAAAATTAAAAAGATCACAAAAAAACACCAAAAACCAAAAAAAGTCGATAAATCACAAAAAAGCACTAAAACCTAAAACATCACCAAAACTAAAAGGATCGCCAAAAAAAACTAAAAAAAACACCAAAAACCGAAAAAAGTCGACACATCGCAAAAAAGCACTAAAACCTAAAAAATCGCTAAAACTAAACATATTGTCAAAAAACGAAAAAAAATCGCCAAAAACGAAAAAAATTACCAAAACGAAGCGCCATAACTAAAAAATCGCCAAAAAGAAGTGTCAAAACAAAAAAATCGCTAAAACTAAAAAAATCACCAAAAACCGAAAAAAATCTCCAAAACCGAAAAAAGCGGCAAAGCTGCAAAGAAAAAAGCGTCAAAACTGGAAAAAAAACCCCAAAACTAAAAAAAAAAATCGCTAAAACTAAGAAATCGTCAAAATGCGAAGAAAAAAAAACTCTAAAGCCAAAAAAATCGCTAAAAATTAAAAAAAACGGCAAAAACAAAAAAAAAATGCAAAAAACGAAATATCGCAAAAAAACGAAAAAATCACCAAAATGAAAAAAAGTCAAAGCCAAAAAAATTGCTATAGCAGAAAAAAAACTTAAAAATAAAAAAAACTAAAATTAAACGAAAAAGCAAAACGAAAAAAAAATTGCCAAAATGAAAAAAAAACAAAAACGAAAAGGGATATATATGTATTCGTACGGAACCATTCATATACGAGCCAAAGTCGCACTTTACTTAATTTATTTGTTTTAGATTTGATGTCCATCCGTCTACCATCCTTATAAAAGTATGCACAGAAATCTAAAAATATTTTTGATCAATTCATTATTGAATTTTAGCATACGCATTTCATGAGCAAAACAATCCGTATTTAACAAAATGCATGCTGTCAATAGTAAAGTAAATAAAATGATTTCTTAAACTGACTACTTTTTATTTTAAATCCTTTCAAAACTCCTTAGGTGGTTTACCCAAGAGTTTATTATAAACCTTTACCTACTGTGTTGCTAGAGGGACACACATCTGCCTCTTAAGATCTCTAACCAAATAGCTTAACAAACTAATTGTTTATAACCGACTGCTATCTTCAAGATCAAAAACCTACTATACGAAACAATATTTATTAAAATATTTTGCAATTATCCTTAACATTTCAATATGCTCTTGAAAGAAAGTATACAGCTAGAAAGTACAAACTACTTAAATAAGTATGTATAGCTAAAAATATTATGTTCATTTTAAACGGCTGATTTAATAAAAGTAAGAAACTAAATAGAGCATTTAGGCGAGCAAAATTACTGATACAATTTATGCCCAGGAAAGACAAGAGATAACATATGTTTAATATAACAATTAGGCAAAAATTAAAATTTTTGAAAAAAAGAACTAAAGAGCTTAACTAATTTCATGTCATATTAAGAATGAATATTTTTAAGTTAGCAGTTTGTCTGGTCATTCAATTAATTTTATTATCCTTATCATTTTTGTCAATAAAATTTCGTATAACTAAATAAAATGTGGCAGATGATTGAACATTTTAAAATAACTGTTATAAAACTTCTATTGCTGCTAAACAATTATTCCCCTAGATAAGAAATGTAGCAAACGTTTTATTCTACTAGCTTCTTAATATTAGAAAAATCACAAAGATTTTCTTAACATATTAATGGTTTTGTGTCCTTTTTTTTGTTCAATAATAAAATCTAAAAATTCCTTTAAAAGGAAACCTTTTTTTCTTGCCTTGTTTTATTGCATAAGCGTCGCAAGTCACAGGACACCTTTACAATTTTATTTTTCAACTATTATTCTTCTTGCCTTAATGTTGCGCTTGTTGTAAGTAGTGGTGGTTGAATTTAAAATTTGTCGTCTTCCATTAAGAAGACTTTTGTAGAAACAAAAAAAAAAATAAAAAATACAATGAAATTAAAAAGCATTAGTAATTTCTTTTGTTATTTCTTTTCCATATCTTGAGCACTTTTTCCAGGTGTAAAATATAACATATTATTACTAACATTGGACGCATGCGCTCCTTTTCATTGCAACTGCCGTTTCGTTTGTGGGGTTTATTATTTTCTTGTAATCGTCAAGATGTGTAGGTTTAATTGATAACAAAAATCGAGTAGTAATACATAGTTATTTTTTTTAACGTCAGCACAACAAATTTTAAGTCAATAATATACATTCATTCATTCAAGCGATTGTGTTTCTTAGAAATCAATTGGAACTTTGTTTTTTTATCTATTTAAATAGTACTTTTTGCGTTTGTGTACGATTGATCAACAGTCTTCATTAAACGCCATTCATATACAGAAAATTGTTTAATTTATTAAAACTTTTCATTAAAAATCCTATTAAATTGTACTATGTAGTATGGCTGGCGGCCGACGTAGTCAACGGCATTCTAGATGTATGTAAATAATTTTTTTAACTTGGAGATTTGATGTTTGAAATTTGTTTTTTGTTTATTTATATTTTCGTCAGCTGCTGAAATGCCAAAATCAAACTAATTTTCCTGAATTACAAAAATTTTGAGGTTCAATTTTATCAAAAAATTGCCATAAAAATCGCCAACAAATTTATTTATCGCCAGAAACATCGCCAAATCAAAAATTTAGACGCCAAACAAAAAGTTGATAAATCGTCACGTATGGCAAGAAATCGCCATATCTGACATCCCTGATTCCCATGACCTCAAAACGTATTTTTAAATCAAGATCAAATTGTTATGTATGCATATAAAAACGAGTACTGAAAACATACAATACTATTCGCACAAAAACATAAAAAATGTGAAAATAAGGACAAGTTGATAGCCTAAAATTTCGGCTGTTAAAATTATTCCCACCACCGATTTTCAAAAACAAATTTTGGGACCCAACTGCAAGCAAACCTTTTGAAAAAAAGAATAATTTTAAGAATCGGTTCATTCATGGAGCAGGCAAAGCCTTTCGAACAAAAAAATAATTTTAAAAAATCAGTCCATAAATGAAGGAGCTGCGCGATAATCAATATTTTTTTG
This sequence comes from Panzeria rudis, assembly GCA_956483635.1. NCBI lineage: Eukaryota > Metazoa > Arthropoda > Insecta > Diptera > Tachinidae > Panzeria > Panzeria rudis. Next base: position 40,745,398 of record OY101449.1, on the reverse strand, counting down.
CGGCTGGGGGAAATTTCCCCCCATAATTTTGCTGTGCAAATTTCTATTAAAAACCCCTTCTGTAGAAGTTTATGTTGAAATTCTTCTTTAATTAATGAATGAAGCTAATTAGTTTGTCATTCTTCTAAAAAATATGTGTACTCATTTTTGCTTTTACTTTTATGGTTAGTCAAACATTAATTGCGGGCGGGCAAGGCCGCGGGCACAGTTAGTATTGGATAAAAGCATATTTGGAACTTACAATATTCAGTGATACAAAGTTGAGATTGCTTCCTTTGCTTTTATAGCTCCCGAATTTGAGCTGATTTTTCGTAAGGAAAAATTCATCAAAATTTGAACCTAAATTTCATTAAAGCTTTGGGACATTTTTACAGTTTGAACATCTGAGAACCCTTGTTTTAGCCCTTAATGCAGTTTTAGCGATTTTTTTTTAATTTTTAAAGCTATTAACAGTTCTAGTGATTTTAAGCCAATTTTGAAGCTTTTTAAAACTTTAGAATTTATTTCCTTTTTTCTGCCCTAACACTCAATTGATAAACAATGTTTTTTTAACCAATTTAAAAAAACAGTAAGAGGTTATCAATTCGAGTGTTCGGCTTCTATAAATCGATTTGGATTTTTATATTTGAAATGATATACATAAATACATCCAGATTGTCCTCTTCGTTTTTTTTTTTGTTAAAAAAAATGATTTGATATTTCATTTTTATTTTAAAGGATGAGATTGTACACATTTTTCCATTTTTAATTCGATGTCCGTTTCAGCTAGTTGCTCTGTTTTATATGAAAATATTAAAAAAAAGTATTTTTTATTTGAGTCCATGTCCGCCTCTCTGGCTGTCTACATCGTTTGAAGTTTCTATTTAATTGTTTTTGAAATTTCAATCAATATCGCTTGTTAGGCAAAGAGTGTAATATAATATAAGTACATATAAAATTTAGAAATTATACAGAATCTAGCTATTGTATATGGAATTCAGTTTTTATCTTTAATATTTATTATAAACTTCTTATTCATATGATTAGAAGTTTAACATAATGTCTTTAGTTCTTCTAGGAGATTTTTGGGTAAAGGTTCCCTCATGATTTCCATTAACCCCAATTATAATCAATTTCAATAATCAATTTCAATATCTTTTAATAAAACTTTATTAGTTTCCTTAAAAGAGTAAAATATTAATTTGGGAAAAAGCACATTCCAAAATTTTAATTAATTGCAACTCAATAATTCCAAAAAAAAACTTTTTAAATTAAAACTCTGATTAAAAAGTTTGTTACAAAATTAAAACAAAATCAATTGCTCTATAAAATTTTGTTTTAACCGTATTTGGGAGGTAATAAATTATTAAAAATTACACATATTTCTAAAAAAAACTAAAAGCATAAAACATAACCAACCATGCCATAGCAAATGCAAAGGAATTTTTGAATTAGTTTAAAAATAAATACATACCCACCCTACCAGCAAATTTGTAGTCGACTACAAATATAATCAACTTATAGTTAACTTTTTTATACTAACTAAAAGCTAACTACAATGTAATCCAGAACTCGCACACAATCCATTCTTAAGTTTAGTGCATAATGGGATTTGGTGAGAGCTAACAATCTTACTCTCTCAGCTACTTTGAAACTCATTTCAAACCTATATTAACTTTTTCCTGTCATTATTTTAAATGTTACCTTAGCTGGGTGGTCAGGTCAGCGCGTTGACTATAAAACGTGTGATACATAGTTCGAACCTCAGCATAATCTTTTTGCATACTAACTACCAGTTGGTTTAAATAATGTCAACTTTAAGTATGTTGGAAGGCAATGCAGAGTTGGACAACTGACTACCGCCTAGGACATGGCAATGTTAAAATAGTCAGTTGGCTCCATTAAAAGTAATCCAGGCATCAACCACCATTAGTTGCGAAATATTTAGTTTAAAGTGCGTTAAAAGTTAATTAGTTGTTTATAGGGTAATAACCCTTCGCATACCCTACATATGATTTTGAACTACGTGGTCAATTTTATCTGAAATGGACTAGTTACAACATAGTTCTATGTAATGCAGTCATGGATCATGTCATATGCAAACACGAGTTTGTAGTTACCCTGCAAAAATTATTGAGCCACGTGGTCCATTTTAGTTCAAATGGAGTAGTTACAACATGGTCCTATGTAATGCAGTCATGTACCATGTCATTTGCAAAAAGAGTTTGTAGTTAAGCGACAAGTGTTCGCGTTTTAACGATTACATATAACATAACCAATCGTTAAAACACGAACACTTTAGTGCTCCATCAAGTAGTGAGATGTACTAGTTTCAAAACTAGCCTCATGTAGGTGCGCCATGGAGTAGTTACATAGGGTTAGTTTTTCGGGTAGCAAGATGTAATTCAAAGCTGGACCACATAGTCCAGTCCTAGGACATCGCAATGTTAAATGGACCATATTTATTGCATACATTTGGACCACTTTGTAACTACTGCTGGTCCCTTGTGGAGTACTCAATACATGCGTGCATAAAGTAGTCACATTTTTTGCAGGGTAACCGACAAGTGTACGCGTTTTAACGAATGCATATAGTGCTCCACCAAATAGTGACATACTAGAGTAGTTTTAAGACTACTTCAATGTAATGCAGGCATGGACCAAGTCATTTGCAAACAAGAGTTTGTAGTTAAGCCACAAGAGTTTGTGTTTTAACGATTGCAAATTTATATGCAATCGTTAAAAAACGAGCACTTGGGTGCTCCATCAAGTAGTTACATGGAGTAGTTTTGAGACTACTCCGATGTAATGCAAAGCTGGGTTACATAGTCCAGCCCTAGAACATCGTAATGTCAAATCGACCATATTTTCTTCATACATTTGGGTTACCTTTGGACTAGTCCTAGTCCTCTATGGAGTACGCTTTACATGGGTGTCACGTTATCTGCAGGGTACATACTCACACATACACTCTTATAAATATCAAAGGACTCAATACTTGAAAGCAATGGGGTGCAAATCAACACATTTGCTGATAACGTAAGAAATATTAACACATATACATACAACAACAGCAAAGGTATGCAAACACACATTATACTTGCTGGTTAAAAAGAATTCCGATATACTTACATACTACAAGTAATGCAATTTCTTAAAAAAGGACATAATAACAACAACAACATAGGAAGTACTTATTATAAAGCAGTAAAAAACTTAACAAGTAAAAATAGTTCTGCATGCGTGAACACTTTGACGGAGGACATTTGAAAAAATATATGGACACATACTAAATAAGCGAGTAAAAGAGAGGGTTGGTAAATTTTGAAATTTTTCTTAGCAGACGTTAAAAGAAAATGACAAGAAATATTTACAATAATAATAATAATAATAATAATAAAAAAAACAAGAAAAACGAAAGAAGCTAACAGCAGACGTTATAAAATAAATACAAAACTTTATCGCCAGGATATTTAGCAGGAAAATTTCTGGTATTAAAAAACAAGGGAAAAAACAAGAAATAAAAACAATTAGGTTATTTTTATGTATAACAATAAAATACTAAACTATTTTTGTGTTATTATTTACACAAAATTTGTTTTTTATGTAAATTTTAAAATTCACGAACGTGCCACAATAGATTGATGATAATGTAGGAATAAGCCAACATTTATCCTTAAAAGACAGACAAATGGACATATACTGAAAATGCATACAAATAAGGAAGACAAAAGTTTAATAATAACAAAATTAAAAAAAAAAATAGTTAAAGGAAGGTGGTTGACATACTGTCTAAGAAAAAATGATATGATCGACAAATGTTTGAAAATAAAGAAGCACCAGGCTATCATTTTAATAATATGGTGTTATCTTGCGTGTAATGATCTGGGGTTTTGTTTTCAATTTAAATGATAGTTTTACACAAAGAGAACGGAAGAATCTACAATATTATAGCATTCATACATACGTATATCTCACATTTACTATTAGTAATAGATTCCATAAAGCAAATGTCCTTTTTTAGGCCTGTTCACTAGTGGCAGAAGCTATCAAGAAATAACTATAACAAGTTTGTTTTCGAGACATTATCTAATTATATATTCAAAACATAACGACATTTGTTGTTTTTTGTTGTTCTTCTTTTGGTTTCCATACTTTTGTGTTGAGAAATTGCATATTTGTAAAAATAACCTCGAGGTTAAGGGAAAGCCGTGACAAGGATGAGAAGATGTTTGTTGAGACAACAAACTTGGCAGAAAGAAAAAAAGTAACGCTTTTTCCGAAAAGCCATATGTCTATGATGTTTCCATACGGGATAATAATGAATTTATGCTAATTTTCCGTATTTGTCTTTTTGGTTTTGGCATATTCATTAAGAAACAAGTATTGGAAATGTTTAGTAATTGTACAGAGATGTACAAACTTATATGTGAATGTTTCAACTCCCTAAAAAACCAACGTCATATGCTGAAAATTGTGTGAACTTTTTTAAATCAAGTTTTTAAAAGTATCCTTAATAAGATTTATGTAAAATATTCCCACAATTACCATATACATACATATGTTATTATAAAAAATAATTTAAAAACATTTCAATATTTGTAATTTAGGTTTACTTATATACAGGCATGTCACAGAATACCATTCCGATCGGAAGTTGTTTTAATTCCAAATTGCTTCTTTAGAAAACGAAAAACCAAAATTTTCTTCGTAATCAAACCACTTTTAAATTTCAAAGTGGAGTTAAAAAACACCTTTGTACTGACTTCATTTGCAGCAAATACTAAAAAACGTGCACACTTTTAGGAGCGTCAAATAAATATTTGGTCATGAGCTTTCCATGTCAATAAAAAGCTCAATGTGAGCTTTGCATTTAAAAACAAGAGTAAACAAACGCCTCAAGGTATAGAAACTTTATCATTGTAAAAACGAAATACAAAAAGACTTTATACAGCCATGTCACAGATTACGTTCGGATTGGTTTTGAGTCCGTAGTTGTCACCCCGAAAAGGTACATTTTTGGTGCTTTAGATTCCGTTTATTTTGTATTTCGTTTTTAAAATGATAAAGTTTTTATACCTTGAGACGTTGGTTTACTCTTGTTTTTAGATGCAAAGCTTTTTATTAACATCAAAAGCTCATGACCAAATATTTATTTTACGCTCCTAAAAGTATGCACATATTTCAGTATTTACTGCAAATGCGGTCAATATAAAAGTGGTTTTCAATTCCACTTTGAAATTTAAAAGTGGTTTGATTACGAAGAAAATTTTCGTTTTTCGTTTTCTGAAGAAGCAACTTACAGAACTGAAACCACTTCCGATCGGAATGGTATTCTGTGACATGGCTGATAATAAGGCCATTTTAAAGATTTTCTAACAAAGGTCTATTAAAAACAAATGTAGGTATATTTTTTTAATCTCGGTATTTTCACAGCGGCTGATTTTTTTTTTGAACTATTTTCCAACGTTATTTTTACACTTTTAGGCTAAAGTTCGTATGTTTATTAGGAATGAATTGGACAATATGTATTTATGTAGTTCCGATGTGGAATAAGGAAAAGGTAAATAGCTCCAATACCTATATAAACGGCACAGCATGTGTGATGTCCAGGAAAACTGTAAATATACAATTGCATGAGTTTTCCTGTGTTCAAATAAGATACTGATACATTTCAGAACGTTTTAAGAATTTCGACATCGATTTTTTAGTGCATATTTTTGCGTATTTTACCCTTTACAGCATGTTTTGGCATATTACAGACTTAATCGCGTATTTAGGCCATTTTCCTTGTTTTTGTTGCATATATCTTTATTTTTCCTACATATTTTGGCTTTTGTAATTTTAAATATGAATATTTGCAAAAAACAAGAAAAATGTTTTATGATCGAAATTTTTTTTTTAAACTTTTCACTAATTTTTCCAAATTTAGAAATTTGTTTAGTGGTTTTAAACTTACTCTAATCCATGTCTTCCCAATTTCTTCATTATTCCATTGATTTATTCCGATTTTATTCACAGCTTTAACTACTTTTAATTAGTTTTGAGGATTTTTTGATAAATTACCAATATTTTTGAGATTGCTCGCTTATTTACAGTTCATAGAAAAATAACCAGAAGTGAATAGCCGCGTTTTGCGAATATTTAAGCTATTTATTCGATTTTCCTAATTAAAAATATATGAGAAAAATATGTGCGATGTATTAGTAAAACGTTATGTCCATAAATGGATTTATATCCAATGGATTTCTAATTGTATAAAGGTGTAGAAAAATAAAATAGATTCATATCGAATATAAATTATTTGCTGGGTTTTGTATAATTTTTAGAGTTCGACCGAATATTCGGTTTCGGATTCGACCAAAATTGTGGTCTCGGCTGATATTCGGTTTGGGCCAACTTTTTGCCCGAATACCGAAACCGAAACTTTTTATTTTGTATAAATAAGGCAGTTAATCGAAATAGTATTTTCCAAATTTAAAATATGTCACCGCCATGCATCAGTTTTTTCCCGTCCTATATCTTATCAAATTGAATGAAAATTTTACTTAGGCTGATGTCAGAGTGCGCGCTATTAGCGATGATATAATATTACGCTACAGCTCGCTATAAACCACTGCATATGGATCGCTCAAAAGATGTCAGGGTGAAAGCGAAGCGAGAAGCGTGTACGTGCTATAAAGCAGGTTGTGTAATGGTTTGTAGCATGTTATCGCTTCGACTGTTTTTTGGTTGTTTATTTCTTAAGACTTTTAAAAAAATATTTTATTTCTTTTTTAACTTGCTTTTTGTTATTAATTTAACTAGCTTTTTGTTATTATTGGTTTATAGTTTAGCTGTATTTGGATTTTTATAAAATGTTTAAGTAATTTTTTTAAACAAAATAAATGCATATACATACTAAAAGTAACACAAATTATGTACTCTAAACTGAACAACTCGCTTTGCTCAATCTAGCATCCACTCTGACATCATGTAGCATTTGTATAGCAAGAACTATTATCGCTTGTATCTTAGCTTCGCTTGTATCTTAGCTTCGCTTGTAGCGCGCACTCTGATATCAGCCTTAGGTTTATACAGCGCAACCAAAAGATATACATAGTAACATAAAGTATTCAACTGTTTGTTGCCAAAATAAATAGCAAAAACTAGGAAATGTTAAACCGATTTCGATTCCAATCGAAAATCTATTTTATGTTATAACAAATCGATTTTTCGCAATCGAATTTACTTCTGCAATTTTACACTGAAATTGATTATTTGTTTTTTAAAATAGATTTTTTTAAATAATTTCAAAATATGAAGAAAGCCCATTTTCAATCTTCACGATAAATTCAATACCGTCGAGAAAAATTCTTTATCGATGAAACGCGGGCGTAAAAAAAACTTCACTTTAGTAGAAATGAATGAAATCGTATAAATTTAGGGCCTTATGAAAAACAAAAACAAATTTATAGAAATTGAGCAATTTTGTTATTGTTTGCTATATAAATTTCACTTTCGTGACGTGTTTTAGAAAATTAGGCCCTTAGTGTCAAAAATAGGTAAATATTCCAATTTATATCTTTTTAGTTATTCCGACGCAACTTTTTGATTGGTGCTTTTGTAACGTCATCAATAGAGTGATAAAAAACTTCTCAATGTATCTATACCGTATCCAATATTCCAGTTCTATTCATCATTTAAGCTAATTTCACGCCAAGTTTTTAATAGTCATATGCTCATTAATGTTTAAGTTTTATATTTGCGCGATGGAATGAAATATGTATATCCAATTTCTACTATTATTTTGACTGACACTGTATGTATGTAGAAATACTCTTACGCCCTTTTTTCACAGTGTACAGTTAAATGTTAACGTATACTTTAACGGAGAGTTTTGTATGCCGAATTTGCCGTTAAAGACCACGTTAACTTTTAATCACATTTTGAAAAGGGCCGTTAATAAAATAAAAGACTTTTCAGTTCTGTTAAGTTTTTAAAATGTCAATATAAGTTAATGCTAAAAAAGTTTCGGCAAGTTTCGTATTCGGCCGGATATTCAGCCTTTTTGCCGAATATCAGGTTCGGTTCGGGTTCGGCCTAAAAAAACTGGTTTCAGTCGGACTCTAATAATTTTTAAAGCCTTACTATGCTTATTTTTGAAAATCATTTACATATTTGTGAATTCTCAAATGGTTTTTGAAAGTTTGTATAAAAGATAAGGGGGTTGTAACTGTTCAAAATTGTGTTTGAAGTCTACTGACGATTTGGCAAAGCACCAATGAAATGCATATAGACAATGCTTAAACTCCAGCAAATAAATTTCATTTAAAATCAAATTATGACAATATGTCAAATAATAAATTTATGTAAAAAAATTAACGCAGGACTATGTATGTATGTAGATTAAAAGTTATGAAAATTTTTTTTATGTTTACTTGGGTTCGCATGGAAAACTTAAAAATGCTATCTTTTAAAATAATTCTTTACAGAGATTTATACATGAGTCAAACAAGACTAATTGTAATAAAATCGACCGAAAATTTCAAATAATTTTTGTCTCTCGAGAATTTAACTCATTGATAGGTGGCTCCCTCAAATTACATCAACATTATAGTTGGGACATACATATTTTCCAAAATTGAAATGGGTTAAAAAGGATTTAATGTAACCCCTCTTATTCGCTAATTAAAATTAAAGTTATTTTTATTTTCGAAATGTTGAACATCCCTGAAAGTATTGCTCACTCTAAAAAAGAAATCATTAGATTTCCGTTACAAAAGGATTTAAAAATATTTCTTGTTGCAGGACATGATGTAATTTTATTTTGTTTTAAAATATTTTTTCTCATTACAAAAAATCTTAATGAAGGATAAATTTGGAAATTGAAAAAAAAAATATTCCCATCATAAGATTGTTAAGGAAAATGCTTTTGATTTAACTTACCCTATCATCTAAACTTGAGGATGCCCAACGTTTACGTTTGGTGCCGGCTGATGTGGTTGCTGCAATGGTTGTTACTGTTTTCGACGATGACGGCGCTGTTGTACTGTTACGACTAGAAGAACACATATTATTGGCAAATTTACTAAGCCTTAAAGTTGAAGAACAGGACGATGAGGCTGAAATGTGTGAGGCACTGCTGCTATTTGAAATGGATAGTATGACTTCCTCTAAACCCACATTAACAATTGTTTTGGCAGATGAAGATGGACAGGAGGTAATAGATGGAAGATTGGCTATTGTACCAAAAGGCGACAGTGATGATGATGAGGTACAATATTCTAAATTGTAAGAAGCACCGTTATTACTTGAGGCATGGGATTTAAAACTGCTATTGCTGTTACTGTGTTGGCTGCTGGTACTGTTACTGTTGCGGCTGTAAACAGACAAGAAAAACAAAGGAAGTTGAAATAAAAATATGAAATTTAAAACATGTTTAAATTTTTTTTTTAAATTATAATTGCAAAAACTATAATTCTTAAAAGAAAATTGATACATTCAAATATAGGGGCAGGCAGATAAATAAATTGATGGTGTTGTAAAGATAAAGGCGTTATTGTTAATACATGGTGTACAATTATTTCCATATCCGGGAAATGTAGCATATGAAAATCAATTTATATGCTGCAAGGGTTTTTCTATACTCTTTACAAACAATTTAAGCAAATTAAGTAATTGTATAAATTTAGAAGAAAATTTGCATTTCTTTCTTTTCATCTACATAAATAATACTTGAGTTTCAATTTGAAAAATTTTGCTGCATAACGAATTTCTTTAAGTATCTACATAATATGTAGTTACTTGCGATTAATTTTCAATATTTTGGAAATACGATTTTTGCAAACCTTTTAGAATGAAAAAGGTTAAATAGCGAGAAGTAAAGAAGGGAGAAATAAAAATTAAACTCACACACTAACAAAAAAAAAAAAAAAAAGATGCTGCTGATGATTCCCTTTTTAACCCTTAACTTACTTGCACACTTAAAGGGTTTCTGTATTCATTCCTTTAAAATCTTAGATTTATTAAAAAGCCGTTGAAAAAGGGCCGGCTGCAGTAAAATAATGAAAAGATTTTTAGTTTGACAGTAAAGGGGTGTTGTTGCTTTCTTTTATATAAATCAAATTTGTGCATTATAAAAAAAATTAAAGGTTAATCATGAAGAGCATAAAAATGTTAATCACGTACTATTTTACAAGGAAAATATAAAAAAAAAAACATAAACTATAACTTCAAGTAAAATCACGATTCTTAGTGTCTCAAGAAATTGCAAGTTGCAACCCTTAGTAGAAAATATTTACCTAAATATAAGTTCATTTCGAAATATACAAAGATTTGTTAACAAAAATATTTTCACATAAAAAATAGGCTTAGCTCAAAATATAAACTACACACAAATTTTATAAAAAATTCCTTAAAAATACATGGTTTTTTAACAATATCGAGAAATATATATATATACATAAATCATTGGTTTTTCTTTAATACTTTTCAACAGAATCTATGAGAAATTTGTTATCAAAGAAATGTTTGCTTGCTGCCTTTTTGAAAGGCAATTGATATTGGCTGCGGCCTATTTGAAAGAAAAATCGTAAATAAAACAAAAGATTTCAAAATTGATTATTGGTTGAGCATTAAACAAAGAATAGATAGTAAAAAGTAAAATTTATGTCTTTTTTAATGTTTTCTTAGAAAAAAGGATTTTTAAAGGATAATTATAATAAATTTGTATTAATTAGAACATTATAATTTAAAACATGAAAGCTCTTAACAATCGCTATAGTAGCAGGATTTTCATCGAGGACATTTACGCGTCGCAGTTTAAGATTCGAAATGATCAAGGTTTTTATTTTTTCGGAGTAACTACGATTTTAATGAGTTTTAGATTTCTTTAGTTTAACTATTGGCTTCTGTAGCGGGATTCTGTAACTTTTAACGATCCGACAATCGTTACAGTTGTCGACATATTTAATCGCTTGCTGTAAAGATAGCGCGATTCTGTAATTTTATTCGATATCATGTAGCATCTCTGTTAAAAAGCGAAAGGCGCAAAGAGGAATAAAAAAAAACAAATGAACTTATCGATGCCACACAGTGTACAGAAACTTTTTTCATAAACTTGTTTTTAATTTTAAGAAATATATGTTAAAATAAATATTTAACTAATAGAAATATTATTATTTATACATAAAAGTGCACATAGTCATCATCACATGTGTCATCAATATCAAATAGAATGAGCGCGAAGAGAGTAAAGTGCGGAAGAACAGCAAAAGCATACTCTTGACACAAATGAAATAAATGTTGTGGCAGAAAACTATTGTTTGTTTGTTCTAGATCAGTTGTGTTTTTAAAGTAAATTAAATATTACCGTGTGGTGTTCTTGTGAGTGAAATCTATAAGTATAAATCAGGGATGTAACGATACGCCGTTTTACCGATCCGATACCGATATTTAAAAATAAATATCGCCGATACCGATTCCGATACCGATACGAATATTTAAATTGAGTTCAAGTTTAGATTAACAAAACTCAAGCGCAATTTTTTTATTATACAAAATTACATTATAAGAGAGAATATTTAAAATTGATAAAACATTGGAAGTAATTTTTAAGGTGCTACATTTTCTTTGCTTCCAAAAAATCTATATTAAAAATATGCAGATAATTAGTACAAAAGCAAGTAAACATTTTTAATTCCTTTATAATTTTAAAAAATACCCGCCATCCTTTTTAAAAAATCGATTTTTTAAATGACATTTATCAACTAATATTCTTCTAAATAGCTTAATAGCTTAATTATTAAAAGAAGTCATTTAATAATTAATAATTAAGTTTATATTTATTCACTTAAATTTACATGAAAATACAGTTCTGAGTTTAAATTCGCATAAAAAAATTGTGAAAATGGGTAATTTTTTATCCTTTTTCCTTGAGGAAAAATCATTATAGAATACCGAAAAAGAAATTTGTCCTAGCATCGCTTCCACCGAATTGGTAATCGAAAAACAGCACTTTTTGCAATGGCAAGGATATGTAAAACTAGTTAGAAATTATCCAAATTTGCAATACTTCCAGATCGCGAATTCTACATTTTCATGACTTCTTTGGAGTATCTTTTTTTTTGCTGGAATAAGATTTATAAAACAACGACTTGAACTTGAATTCATGGTAAAATTAACAAAAAATAAATAATTTTTTTAAAAAATAACAGCATAAAATATTATTAATTTTTAAAATTGATATTAAAAAATAACGAAGTGAATTTAATTCATGGTAAAATCGAACAAAAATAAATTATTTGTTAAAAAAAAAACTCTGAAAAATTTTTTAAAAGTATCGTCGTATCGATAGTAAAATATCGCCGATACCGATGTATCGGAAAATCTCAAGTATCGCCGATATATCGGTATCGGTATTCGTTACATCCCTAGTATAAATATATACATAAATATTTTTAATTATTTGTTATAAGTTGATTTGATTACACTTTTTTTATTTTTGTTTGTTTTTAAAGTTACTTTGTATTTTTGTTGTTATTTGCTTTTGCCTTCCTACGACTTTTGGAGAAAAAGAAAAAAAGTGTAATTATATCAACTTAATAAATAGCAAAGCAAAAGTGGATAGAAAAAATAATAAGTAATATAATAAAAGTGAAAATTTGTTATAAGAAATATTATATGAATAAAATATATTTTTATTGTAATAAAAACATAATTATATTGTAGTTTTTATTTATTTCGCCATAATATCAATTATAGTTTATCAAAGATGACTAATGACAGGTGATGTAAAAGTTGACATCACAATGATGTAAAGTGTCATTGGGTCAAAAATTAAGACACTTGGCATGGTATTAATGTCAAATTACATCAGCGTTATGACGAGGTTTCTATCAGCGACATCATATTGATGACATTTTGACATAAAATTGATGTCAATTCGTCCTTTCTCTGATGTTAGTGTGTCATTGCATGGATGATAGATTTGTCATCATTGGTATTGATGACCAGCTGATGTAAAGGTTGACATCGCCATGATGTTAAGTGTCATGGGGTCAAAAATGAAGACACTTGACATAGCATTGATGTCAGATTACATCAGGGTTATGACGCTTTTTCTATCAGTGTACGGCTGCACAGCTGACTCTTGTCTATTCATTAACAACAACAAAATTATTGTCGTTAGTTAACCGACAGCGAATATCGTTATAAATGTTACTGAATAGCAAATTCGATAAATTTTCGTTATATTTATTTTAACGATACGATTATCGTAATAAAAGTTACAGAATCGCGCTACTGGTATATTTAAGATGATTTGGGTGCAAAGTACTTATTCAAAAAAGTACTTTTTTAAAGCAGATTTTTTAAAAGGTACTCTTATTAAAAGGTACTTTTGTAAAAGGACAGAAACCCGAAATGATTGTTATTTATAGCCGACTTCAAAAAAAGGAGAAAGGTTATCAATTCGTCATGTATTTTTTTATGTATGTTCCCTCAAAACTCCGCCATTTATGAACAGATTTCTGATTTTTCTTTCTTTACTTAAAAGGATGTGCTTATAGATTGGTCCCATTGAAAAATGGGCAGAGTCACGCCCATACAAAGTAAATTCACATTCATTTTCAACTACTTCTACGCAACCGATTCTTATGAAACTTTGCACACACATTAAGTTTCTGTTTGAATACTACATCATGATTAAAAAAGTGGGCATTGCCACGCCCATGCAAAGTAAATATTATTTTTCAACAGCTTCTACTAAACCAATTCTTATGAAACTTTGCATACGCCTTTAGTTATCGTTACAACACAACATTATGTTTAGAAAAGTGGGCAGTGCCACGCCCATGAAAAGTAAATATGCATCTAACTACTTCTACTTAAACGATTCTTATGAAACTTTTACATACACATTTAGTTATCGTTACAATACATGATTGTGGTTAGAAAAGTCGGCAGTGCCACGCCCATGAAAAGTAAATATTCATTTTAACTACTTCTACTTAACTGATTCTTATGAATCTTTGCACACAAAATTAGTTCTCGTAAAAGTACATGATGATAAAATATGGGGGCAGTGCCACATCTATTTTGTAGTCGGTTTTTTTTTGCGCAAGAATTAGTTTTTTAATATTTAATTGATCACAGAAAAACAAGCTACAAAAATATCGGTCCTGTAATAACAATTATAAACAACCCAGAAAATATTACTCCTGCTGTAACTATTAAAATACATCTTTATTTATTTTGGTATAAATTATTTTTTTAGATCTTTAAATAACAGTTATAACAATTTATATTTTTAGGTCTTCTCGAGACTTTTATATAAGATTTTTATTTTTTTGGGTCTTCTTATCTATCATATACAGACATACTTATATAAAAGAGTAACACTATATCTCCGGGTCTAACTATCATGGGTCAACAAGAAGCCAAAAGTCGCCAAACATCACTTTTATCGCAAAAAATAGAGAAAATTCGTGAAAAAATTCAAAATTTCAAACAGGATCTAAAATTAATTTAACATCCTTAAAGTTGTAAGGAATGCCAAAAACTTGGAAGAAATCGCGAAAATAAAGAAAATTTGCAAAAACTTGCCAACATCAAAAAGATATCAGAGGCCGATATTGACGAAAAATCGGCAAAACTGTAAAGGCAAAAAACTAGCAAAAAATCACTTGTATAGAGAAAATAAGCGAAAATTCGAAAAATTCCAGATTTGCACGCAAATTATATAAAATTGGGAGTTATGTCAAAAACTCGGAAAAATTGCGAAAATTCGCGAAAATTTGCCAACATCAAAAAGATTGATTAAAAATCGGTAAAACTAAAAAGTCCAAAAACTAGCAAAAAATAACTTATATCGCGACAGTAGCGAAAATTCGCGAAAAATAGCAAACCAGCTGTAACATTGATTACGCATCGCTAGAGCTGCAAAGAATGCAAAAAGCTCAGAAAAAAACGCAAAAATTATCAGAAATTCGAAACAAAAAAAAAAAAAAAATTGGAAAAAGCTTAAAATATACTCAGTCAAAAAACTATTATATCTTGTCAAACATTTTGTTAATACAGTATAGGCATTTTGCGGAAATTTAGACGGTTTTTAAAGAATCTGAACTGTTCAATACATGGGAATTCTTTTTAGGACAATAAAAAAAAAGTTGCAAGAGATCATTATTATTTCATATATGCATATATTTTCACCTGAGTTTAGACATTTTCTTAAACAGTATTCTTTCTGATGTTAGCAAGTTTTTGCGACTTTTCACAATTTTTGTAATTTTTTCCGAGTTTTTGTCATTTCTCCCAATTTTAGCTATTTGTAGCAATTTCAGAACTTGTTTTGAAATTTTCGCTATTTTTGGGATAGAAGTGATTTTTTCTGTCAATTGTTTTTCCTTTTTTTACAATTTCACCTATTTTTAATCAATATCTTTTTGATGTTAGCAATTTTTTGCGATTTTCGTCATTTTCGCGATTTTATCCGAGCTTATGGCATTCCTTACAACTATAGCGATGTTGAATCAATTTTAGAGTTGTTTGCAATTTTGCATATTTTCGCGAATTTTTGCGATAGAGGTGATGTTTCACCATTTTATGCTTCTTGTCCCCGACAGTCAGATGCGAATACATAATGTTACTCTTTTCTACAATTATATGTACATCAGTGATGGAAAATTCAGTACTATTGTACTATTTTTAGTACTTTTTCATTCTCAAAATACCTCAGTACCCCAACGACATAAAAGGTAATTTTTCCAATCTGTAACGTAAGAAAAATTAAATTTTTTCCGGTTTATTAATATTCAACCCATTATATTCAAAAACTTGTTTGAAAACTCTTGATATCTTTATTTGAAGAAATAAAATCTGTTCAAACAGAAGTTATTAGAGAACTATTTATAGCTGGTATAAAATTCATTGCTACACGTAGTAGACTATATAAGTTGCACTTTGAGATTATACCCAAATCAAATTGTAAGTCCTCAGTATTTTCATTTCGAGCGAAATAAGATATAAAATCATACGAGTTGTTATGTATAATGGTAACCACAATAACATCGGTTTATCAAAACTTAAAATTGCTTTCAATTAATATAATAATTGAGTCAATTATCCATGTGATTAAAAACAACGTTTTCTATAAAATTTTGAAAGTTTTGAGTAAAAAAAATTCAATTACGAACACTGCAGCTTCAATTAATTTAGTTGTTGAAGTTTAACCTACGACGAAAATTATACATTTAATAACCAAAATTAAAATTTTCAATTGGTCAAAGTTTGTGAAAATTGTTAGATAGGCGGCATGAAATAAACCCACTAAGCGAATATACAGAGGGCAACAACAACGATTTGTTGGGGGTGTTATTTCTTTTTTGGGGACTTATTTCTTGGGGTTTATTTAATTTTCGCTTTGGCGAGCTATTTTCGGCGGGATTATTCCATGCCGCCGTTGGATAATATTGTTTTTGATCACATGAGTAATTGATTCAATTACAAAATTAATTGAAAATTATTTTAATTTTTTTATTAAGTATAATAATTGAACATTTTTTTAGGTCTGCTGCGTAATTGGAAAATATAATTTTAGTAAGTGAATATACAATTTTCATCGTAGATTGAGCTTCAAAAGCTAAATGAATCTTCATTTTTACCCCCATATTCATACAAATTTATTGAAGTTAAGTAAAGTACTTATTAAGTTAAGGTTCAGTTCCATTTCAAAATCTGTATTTTCCATCACTGATGTACATATGTGCAGATAGATAAGAAGACCGAAAAATGTAAGTCTTATATAAAAGTCCCGAGAAGATATAAAAAATAAAAATCTTTCATAACTATTATTTAAAAACCTAAAAAAAATCATTTATAAAGGGCTCAAGAAGACCTAAAAAATAAAAAGCTTTCATAATTGTTATTTAAAGTGCTATTCATTAAATGCTATTTACTTAATATTAAATAAATACTTCATTTTAAAATAAGAATAATATAAAAACAAGAGAAATATGTCTATTTGTGGATTATGATTTTCTTGCGGTTAAGGGTCGATATAAAGTCTTGGATATAATATGAAAACTTTTTAAAGGTCTAAAACTTCTATATATCATGTTACTGACGGGACAATCGGACTAATCTTGTGCAGAATTGGCCCCATCGTCACAAGGTTCTCAGAATGTTGTACTACTTTTTATCTTTTATTAGAGAAAATATAAAAATATATCATCAAATAAAAAAAAAGACACCCGTATATATTTACGTTTTTATTAATGGGTTTAACTTAATAAACAAATATTTAGCAATTATTAGAAATTAAATTTGTATAAAAATTCTGGTGATTTATGTAAGTAAATGGATTACATTTACGTTATTTAAGGGATTTGAATACGAATATCCCGGTTGGCCAACAAGGACTACTTAAGGAAATTTTGACATTTGTCATGAACGATATTTGTCGATTACAGTTTCTTTTAAGACAATTTAAAAGAAACCTTACTCAAAGAATGGGCAAAAGAAAACTACTCAACTGGTCATGCCAACTCTTCTTATACCAGGAAATGAACTTCTTGTGAACATTGTCGCTCAGTCTGTCACCAGTTTGAATCATTTTGATACATTCCCGCTTGCTAAAATTGAGCGAAATTGAGATAACGAAAAGTTCTGCTACAATGTCCATTAAAACTTCTTGTATTAAATACTCTCTGAGTGACAAATTGTTCAAATTGTTACCGTAGAGCACGTGTAAAAAAGAAACAAACGAAAAAATGTAATGGGGACATTTCTGGTGATGCTCTTGTCGTCATGTATGAACTAAGCGGCCATTTGTTCGAAAATGTCGTAACTGATCTGTTTGAGCTATCACCAACAAGTCATCGATGCTTTAACATAGTCATGCATCGGTCTTGCAAGATGTCTGCAAGACATGGCCAACCGGGATGTGTATGTCTTTCCACACATATAGGAGTTTTTAATAATTTTAAAAAATTTTTAAATAATTTTTTTTGGGGGTGGCAAAATCAAGTCTTAGGGCATTGGCTTCCCCCAGAAAATAACTTGCTACGCCAATGGTTTAAAGGGTGGATGGATCCTGCTCAGAGTCCTCTGCAGTCATTAGATATACATACTTCTCAAAATAAACTTTCTCGCCTGTACGGACACGGCCAGTGTGAACAGTCCCTTTAGTGGAAGCAACTCGCTGCAATGATGATATATCCCTGGAGAGTCTCATGGGCAATTGATAGCTTCTCTTCTTTTAAATCGCCGGGTCCGGATGGCAGCATCCCAAAGATGCTACAGAGCGCGAAGAGCTTTATTATCCGCTGGCTTTTTAGATTCTATAAACTTTGCCTCTCTCTTAACTACGTTCCGACCAGCTGGAGGAAGGTCAGAGTAGTTTTCATTCCAAAATTGGCAAAAGAAGTCACGAGGACGCAAAAGACTTCCGAGCAATCAGCCTTTCATCTCTCCTGGTGAAGACGCTAGAAAGATTAATAAACTCTCATATTCGACATCGACTTGTAGGGTCGACTCTCGGATAGTCAGCATACCTACCTTAAGGGACGCTCTACTGAAACAGCACTATACAAGGTGGCAAGGTTCATAGAGAGATCCCTTGAACATAAACAGTATGCTCTGGCTGCCTTCCTAGACATAGGAGGAATACATCAGCAACTGGATTATCAACATGTTGAGGGCAAGAAACGTCACTGCAAAACTAGGCAAAAGCGAAAAGTCAAAATAGGGAAGCAGAGGAACACCACAGGGCGGGGTGATCTCACCTCTGCTTTGACTGCTCGCTGTTAATTCAATTCTTTTCACATTAGACGCTGCTGGAGTCAACGTTGTGGTTTACGCGGACGATGTGTGTTAATGGTATCAGGGATGTTCACGGACGTGATACGCGACATCATAAAAGGAGGAAAAGGGACGGAATATCCCGCCCCCCCCAAACGAGTAAAATATTCCCAAATTTCTATTGATTTTCTAAACAAAAATTTGCAAAATATGTAGTATGTTTCAGTTGGATCCACGGCTGTCTAGGAGTGAACCCAAATAAAACTGAGCTGGTACTATCACTACAAAGACCACAGTTCAGAGCTTTCAACACAGAGTTAAAAAGGCCACGCTTGCCCACTACTCCTGTCAGAGAATGTTTGGTTCCAAATGGGGTCTAAGCCCTAACGTGCTCAAATGGAATTGTTCGTCCTATATTAACTTACGAATCGGTAGTATGGTGGTCCGCCACAAGCAAAAAATACGTGGTAGACCAACTATACAGAATACAGAGATCTGCTTGCATCGGAATTACAGTTTACGTACTAGTCCTTCAGAGGGTCTGTACTAAACGTAATTCCGATAAACCTTCATGTATTGGCTGTATCCTCGAGCAGTGCGGCAAGACTAGCGGCATCTGGGAGGTGGAGATCAAGGACTTATGGTCATGCCAGAATCTTAGATCAATTATCACCGACACTCAAGAAGCCCCAGACCGGAAGTGGAAGTGAGGTAACATAGAAAGAGACTTCAGGGTGTATACTGATGGATCGAGAATGATCTGCGGTGTAGACTCTGGAGTCTTCTCGAATGACCTTGGGATAAGACTCTCCTTCCCACTACCCAACGAAGCCAGTATATTTTAGGCTGAAATATTGGCCATATGGGAGGCGGACAGGGTGTTAATTGACAGGAGTGTTCAAGGGAGAGTCGGCATCTTCGTAGACAGTCAGGCGGCACTTCTTTCTCTAAGGTTACACACTATTTCTTCTACTTTAGTTAGCCAGTGCAAGGATTTGCTTCCTAACAGGATTAGGTGGTCAGACAAACGTTACCCTCATCTGGGTTCCCGCACATAACAACTTTCTTGGCAATGAACAGGCGGATGAGCTGGCCAGAGCTTGCTCTGCAATGGACGCCTCCACTGATGAATATTTCAAGCATTATCGGCAGAAAGCTGAAGACGAGTGGCGCAAGTTGAGCACGTGTAAGGTGGCTAAGAAGATGTGACCTTGCTACAACGATAAGCGCACAACATAACTAACTAACAAAACCGTAGGGACATCTCGAAATTCGTCGCAGTAGCGACGGGCCTCTGGGTGGTCGGCAGACGCGCTAGCAGGATAGACCTTTCCTACAATGTGTTCTGTCGTGGTTGCCGGGATCAAATTGGTCTAGATGACCTGGTCAGGTATGTTAATGCGACGGGTTGGATCTAGTACCTACTACCGGCTCCGGGGTCTGGGTTCAAATCTACATATGTTTACACTGACGAGTAGAGTGGTCTGCCAAAACGGAATCTTACTGATACAAACCAACCATAGTTCTTTTTACAACTCAAAGTATATTTTAAGGCGTAATTAATTCTGCCTTATTATATTTATTCGGTAAGAATGAATGATGAATGTTTTTCTTGTAGATATGCATGTATGAACTTGATACCCAGTGGTACAGCGTACTAGCTCTGTACGTGTATATTCGCTACCTCTTTCTTGTAGATATGCATGTATGAACTTGATACCCAGTGATACAGCCTACTAGCTCAGTACGTGTATATTCGCTAGTCCCACCACAATCTACCTCACATGATTTTGAGTGGCGAATTTAACACGGGGATGTCATTGGAGGTGCCAATTGACCCCTCTCTGCATTACCTTTACCTACCTACGGGGTTAACGCCATAACACTATACAGAACACTGATCCCAATATACTGTAGCGGTGCTACTTTTGTCGTAGAAAAAACCAGATTTCCTGCATTACTTAGGGTTAGAAAATAACCTATCGAACAGTGAGTAGTAGTTGTTACAACTATCAGTGTCTGGAGAAAGATGTAGCTATAGTTTGGTGTACCCTTTCACTAGCGCCAATAGTGTATAGAGTGGAAATACTAACCACTTCGCTAGTTAGTCACCAGAGGCGATGTTACCTTGCTGTACCACTGGGTAAATATGAAACTACACATAACTATAAAAGAACTGAAATCCGTGATCACAATCACTATTTTACGTAACAGTGATTTTGAAATCACGTTGACTGTTCACGATGTTCTTAAAAAATCACGGGATCGCTCATCTCTTCTATCTACCCGTAATTCAACGACTTTAAGCTTAACATCCCTGGGAGTCGCTTCTTTTTTTAAGTAACAAGAAAAGTGTGTAAAATGATCACATCCGGCTAAATGGAATTACCCTGGCACATATTTTTTTTTGCAAAAACTCCCAATTTATGCGTGGGTAGACTTATACATTTTTTTAATTTGTAATATGTATGTATGTACGTTCTTAGAAAGATATGGCTAAAGAGATTTCAAGATCATACGACATCTTTGCTGTCTTTAATAACTTAAAAAATTTTATAACTTAAACATTTTCAAAATAAGAAAGATAATTTACTTTACCTCAAATTCGAAACTTGTGTTAAAATAATGACACTTTTTTTTAAAGAGAGGGTGTTTATTTTATTTACGTAAATAAAAACTGAATTACCTTCAATTAATTTGATCACAATAATTACAATGATAATGCATAAATGCAATATGAACATGCATTTTAAATGTCATTGGCAAAATATGACCAACTGACAGAAGTCGCTAGTTAAAGGAATAAAAGATGGGCCAAAAGGATAAGTGGTACAAAACCGCACAAAACCAAGCAATTTACCGAAAACAAATTAAATTTTTAATGTCATATGTGACATGGTCAGAGACAACATTAAAATTTGATAATATAATCAAGGGCCGTAAAAGGAAAAATAAATGAATGACACTTTTTAAAGCACAAAAATGAAAGCAGGAGGAGGGGGTGTTTTAGAATTTTCATCAATAACACTTTCAACAACCAAATATGAAATACAATGTGTAAAGGTATTTAAAATGATGATTATAGCAATAAATGTAAAGTTATTTAGTCAAGTACATAGTTCAAACAATAATTACTAGCTTTAAAACAAACGAATATAGAAAAGGGACAAGCATTAAGGAATTCTACTAGGATATGGAAAATTACTTTACAACATATTTGAAAAATCGTTATAATTTCAAAATTGTTCTTTTTTGCAATCTAACTAAATGTGTGAGAAATAAAACATTAACTTAGGGGATACTTTTTTTAAATTATAATTTGGTTTCTTCCTTTCTACAGCCAATACTAAAAACAACAAAAGGAAGTTGGCCTGTAGCAGCAGGAACAAAAAAGTTACAATTTTGTCAACCACATTAAATGTTTCTACTTGGTTCACATAGTAATTGTTTGGTAAAATAAAAACAAAAAAATAGATTATCCATTCTCTGCTGGGGACAGGAATACAAAATAAAAAAAGGAAAATTGTCCAAGCAGAACAACGCAAAGGTAATTATAAGAAACACAGATAATTATCACTAAAAAGCAGAGTATGGGCTACGGAAGATCCTGGATATGAAAGTAAAATTTCTTTCAATTCACATGTGGTTTTTATATACATACATATGTATATAGTATGTGCAAATATTTGTATGTATGTATTAATAAAATATAACTAAAACTTACTTACCTTTTATAGAAATCCATAATGAAACGGCCTTGAACAGCCGTTATGCGAATGATTTCTTTAAGAGAATTTGTTCAAAATGGAACAAATTGTGGGGTGATAAATTATATTAAAAACTAAAAAGAAAAATTAAAATAAAATAAATTTTTAAAATAAAGTAATAACATAAAATTAAAAATAGCTATTATGGAAAAACAATTTTTTTATACATTCTACATTTTTAAAACCGACTGTCGTGGAAACCAAATATGTGTGCAAAATTTCATAGAAATCGGTTAAGTAGAAATAGATCAAAAACGCATATTTACTTTTCTAATTACAAAATTAAATTGTGAAAAGAATCCAATGTGTATGCAAAGTGTTGTAGGAATCGGTTAAGTAGAAATATTTGAAATGCACATTTACTTTAAATGGGCGTAGCGCTGCCCACTTTTCTAATCATAATATTGTATTGTCAGTATTCCACCCGAACAGACATACCCCCAAAGCGAGTTAATAAAAACGTAGTAATAATAAGGAAATGGATAACTTAAAGATGGATTCACCGATTTAACAGCGCAACAAAATGGAGATTTTTTGAATTTTCGGAAATTAAAATGGCTCATTCTTATGTATATTCATCTGCTGATTATGACGGCGTCATTAGTTTTTTCTAACAGCTCTAGTTTTCAAGATATAGTGAAATTTAATATTTGCATAATTTACACCATTTTTTGTATAATTCGCTTAATATTTTAGGAACGGTCCTACACATCTTAAAATACTTTCTGGATTATTAATCTACCCAAAAATCTGAGAAAAAAAAAATAAAAATCAGAAAATAACAACCATTGATAAACATAGATAGCAAGCTCTCGCACTGTCAATAAAATAATGACAACTCTCCTTACACATATAGATATTGTGAATTCAACAAAAATGAGAGGACACCATTTTTGCATTTCAACACACTTGAGAGACTATCATTTTTCCACTTGAAAATGCACTAAATGCGTGGACACAAACACTTTTTAGTTATATTTAATTTTTTTTGTTTGTTTTAATATAAATTTTATATATCTTCTTGCTGTAATTTTAAAATATTTTCTTAATTTTGTTGACATTTGTGTGTTGAAATTTATCAAAGTTTTCAACCCTATTTTTCATTAAACAGTATTGTATTTTTGTTCCTATTTGGGATAAAAAAATTTTAGTACCAAATAGAAAAATTGCAAAAAAATGTTTAGCAAATCAATATTTTTTGAGCTCGAATGTATTAAAAAGCATTCTAAATTCATATTTTCATTAATTAATACAACAAGAATTGCATAAACTTTTAAAAATTCATGTATAAAAAATATAAATAGTTTAGAATACTTTTTGTTACAACCAAGTGCGGTTTTAGTGCTGTGGGGAAATTTTAATTTTAAACCAATACTAGTACAAAATCTTCTACTAATACATCCTTAGACTTAGGTTTTTGACAGCACACTTAGGTTTTTGAAGTTTCTGCTTGGCCTCTATATACCCTATGATAACAACTACATATTACTGGCAAGAGATAAAAATCAGAAAATGACAATTACATAACTATTTCTGCAAAAAAAATTTAAAATCAGAAAATAACAATTATTTCTGCCAAATAAATAAAAATCAGAAAATAACAATTATTTCTGCAAAAAAAAAATAATAAAAATCAGGGACCGAAAATAACAGTTATTATCAAAATTTCAGTTCAAAAAGTCAGACAGAGATAGTTTGTCTATACGACATTTGAGTATAGCAATGTGATGGTCGTGAGCTAAGGAATACAAATCTAAAAATACTTTTATTTTGTTACTTTTAGCTAAAAAGTCAAAATATAACTGTTATTTTTTGACTCATACTTTTTCGGTCAAAAATAGAAGTTAAAATTTGACAGATTTTTTTTTTGTCAAAAATAAAAGTTAAAATTTGACCGATATTTTTTTGGTCAAAAATAAAAGTTAAAATTTTACTGATATTATTTTGGTCAAAAATAAAAGTTAAAATTTGACTGATATTTTTTTGGTCAAAAATTAAAGTTATATTTTGACAGATATTTTTTTTTTGATCAAAAATAAAAGTTAAAATTTAAACCGATTTAGAAGTCGCTACCCCAGCATTCTTTGTTTATTTTAACCTCTTGTCAAGCTTGATATTAGTGAGCAGGAGCATCAACTATTGAACCAATCTATTTAACAAAATTGTATATAAGACCCAGCAAAAATAAATTTGGTACAAGGATGCACTAAGATTAAATAGAAGGGCTTCGGAGATGCGCAAAATCACATAGTGCATCCCCTCAGCCTTACGAAGTTGCAATAACGTAAGCGAATGAAGAAATTTAACGCACACTCGAGAAAGGTGGTCGGCTATTTATGTTTTTTCATGTTTTTTAAACCCGAAGTTTTTCCTTTCAACTCAAACTTTTTTATAGTGCATCCTCTCTCGCTTACGTGGATACAAATATGGATGCGAGTGTTATTTTTACTTCGTAATTTGATTTTTTCTTCTTCCATTGAATTGTGTATGATAATAAATGTGCCTCGGTAGCTTAGTGGTTAGTGTTCTTGCCTATCATGCGGAGATCGTGGGATCGATTCCTGATTCAATACGCGAGCAAAACGTATTTAATAAAAGTAAATTGTAGTGTAATATAGTTTCCAATTGTGTTTGTACCACTTCATACATAAATAAATATAAAAACCAACATAAAATAATTTCAAATAAAAAATTTATCTAAGTGTAGGTGAAATTGTGATATAAAGAGCAAAATTTTTTTAATTATATACATATAAAAAAGACGTGAGGTTAAAGCATCTAAGAAGCGCAAAAAGAAGCTCATGCCTCCAGACCTACCAAGTGGGACATCCCATACAAAAATCATGTAATACGGAAGCAGGTTGGTAAGGGAGAGTACCGAAATCTCTCCCTTACAAACCTGCTTCCGGTAGACGGATATTTTTGCTGGGGAGCTATTGATGCTCCTTATATTCACTTCCAAGTTAAATCGATGTTGATTAGTAGGATATTCACCATGTGAGATTATTAGCTCCAAATATTACTTGCTCTTTTTTGAAATTTTAGCTTTTATTTTTGACAAAAAAAAATATCGGTCAAAATATAACTTTTATTTTTGACCAAAAATATATCAGTCAAATTTTAACTTTTATTTTTGATCTAAAAAAAATAATAGTCAAAAAATAACCATTATAACATATTGGTCAAAAAATAACTATTATTATTTGACTTTTTCGAAAAAAGTCATAACAGTTACGGTCCCTGATAAAAATCATAAAATAACAAATAAATATCGTAAAGTAAGTGAAATTCAATAGAAAAACTTAATGGGTATCGCTTTATATGTTTTTTGGTGCCCCGATTTCATTTTTGGTATTATTTTTTCGATCAGGACATCGGCGAACAGCCCACGGGTGAAAAGAGCGTACCTTTTCCCATAAAAATTTCATAACGTCGTAGTGTTTGACTTTGGGCGTGCCAAAATCACCACTTAGAGGGTTTTTGACAGTGCTGAGTTGATTCCTGGTATTATTTTGGCCAACGGGTAAAGAGGGGCTGGGGCCGGGGGTGTAGGTGAGTAAAATCAAACAAAAAACGTAATGGGTATCGTTTTATATGTTTTTGGGTGCTCCGATTTCATTTTTGGCATTATTTTTTACTTTATTAGCGGTTCTAAATTGTTGCGTGACTATATAAGATTTATATCGGATTAAAAAAACATTCTTCGTTTAAAAAAAGTGTATATCATTACAAACAATATTTTTCTCATCGTCTTCTGCACTGCTTTTCCCGAGTTCTTCCGATGCATGTGCACACATTTCTTCTTCGTTGGTAGGCATTTCTTCTTCTTTTTCTTCGTAAAGTAATTTTAATAGTTCCACCGGAATATCTTTTCTTTTTTTCTCTTTTTACCCTTAGATAAGAAGTTACAGGGCCAGACTCCACTAGCAGCATATGAATTAAATCGATTGTAGTGGCAATTCTGCTGACTCTTCTCGCGTTGTTAATCCAAAAGTGTTTGTAGTTTTTATTACTAGCTTCTTCGGACAAAACGCCTATTGGTAAAATAGCAGCTTTGATGGCCTCTAAGCCCTGTACCAAAATCTTATGAACGCTGGGAGGCATTCTGTGCCAGTTGTACTTTTGCACGTAAAGCTCAGCTGTTTTTTTTTAGTAAAATCTTCAAAATCTCCACTTGATAAAGCCTGCATAATTGTCCCGAATCTGTGCAGCAGATTCTTATCGAAGCCAATGATATCGGCCGCTTTCTGAGTGTTTGCAAAAAATCGCCTCGCCACGTTTCCTGTATTAGAGGTCCCCGCTTGACCTGCAATCACCCGGTCAAC
This sequence comes from Panzeria rudis, assembly GCA_956483635.1. Classification (NCBI taxonomy): domain Eukaryota; kingdom Metazoa; phylum Arthropoda; class Insecta; order Diptera; family Tachinidae; genus Panzeria; species Panzeria rudis. The sequence continues at coordinate 40,718,547 of OY101449.1, read as the reverse complement.
ATTTAAATTCATTTCGTCATGAAATCTTGTCTGCATTTGAACTTCTTTCTGTTTCATTTCATCTACATTTTCTTGAGAATATTCTCTGCGAGTTGGTGTTTCTATTATCTCTGATTTGTCATCCAGTAGATGCGAACTTCTTTCTTTTACAAACTTTTTCAGAAAATTGTTTGTCTTAGCTGAATCAGGTGCAAATATATATTATCTTGCTTTCTCCAAGCTTCAAACATTGATCTATACGTAATATTGTCCATACCATACACCGAAATCTTATTGGTATTATATACGCTAAATTTTTAAATGAATTCTTATTTCTATCAATTCTTAGATGTGGCTCCCATACAAAGTGAATAAATTGAAATAATTCTGCCAAAAAATCCGATTTCAATCCAAAGATCTTATTGAACAGATTGCAAAACGATTGCAATTTTGGGTTAGTTCAAATGGTGTGTCCTGTCTACAAATGGGGTATCCACAATTTTGCATATTACCAAACCTTTCATATCCTTTCAAATAAAATATTTTGAAAATCGGTCAGAAATTGCAGAGTTATGAGTCCACGCGATTTTTAATTCTATGTAACCAAACTTCAAGCAAACCCTTTCAAACAAAAAAGGGGGAGGGGTAGCAAATTTCCCCACAGATTTTTAAAAAATACTTTGGGCCAAAATGCAAGCAAAACCATTCAAACAAAAGAAGAATTTGAGAATCGGTTGACAAATGACAAAGTTCAAAAATACATGCGAATTGATAACCTTTCATTCTTTTTTGAAGTAGGTTAATAAATGAATGTTTTTAAAAAAATTTTTTTCTTCAGCAAATGGTGATAAAGGGTAACGAAATAAAATGAGGGACTTCGGTTAGGGTTCAAAGTATTCAGAAATGCAAATCGCGCGCCGGACATAGTTTACGTGCACATTAAGGCACATAAGCACATTTAAGCTAACATAATTTCTGACTTATCTGCACTAAAAATCGTGAAAAGTTTATTGTGCACCTAAGTCAAAATTTCTGTATTTCCTTAGGTAATATTTTAGGCATTCGAAGTAAAACCAAAAAATAGTTTAAACTGGCAAAACACATTCATTGTTTGACTAAAGAAAAAGAGTGTTGCAGTTTTTAGATACACAATATATAGAAAAGTAATTTGAAACGGATTTTTGCACAATATTAATAAAATCGTCCACATTAATACTCTTATGAAAGATTCGTAGCAATAAAACGTGTTAATGCTGAAGGAACACAGTTCTGAAAGATTACTCAAGGAAGTTTCATTACCATTAGCTATTACAATATCTGTAAAAACGTCTGGGGCTAACTAAATTAAAAGCCTGCCAAAAATCCAGACCTAAAATTAATCGTTGACTGACAGATGGTACAACCAAAATGTTAGATTTTTTACATTGGTCTTTAAAGGAGTCGTCTACATCTATATAACCGCTAGCTTTTTGAGGACTTCCATCGGCAGTCTTAACGAATAATTTTATCGGAATGAATTCGGAAAATGTAGAGAAATCAATTGACGCTAAGTCTGAGCCTATACATGACACATTGGCTCCGGTATCCAATAAACCAAACTCTTTAAAAGAAAGAAATTTAACCCGAGGCGTAGTATCGTTTATCTGCCGGATTAGCTATAATTGATGACAATATATATTTCGAAGACAATTTACGATTTTGATAATATTTTCGTAGCCGAACAGTGGACCGTTTTTGCTTCTTTGTAGAATCAGATAATGACGAAATATTAATAATAGCATTTTTGGTATATATATATAATTTTCCTTTATTTTGTGGAAAGGTAATATTGGGTGTAGCTTTGGTTGAGGTTGGTTTAGCTTATCGCGAGACAAGAAAATTTCATCAGGTTGCAACGACACTTTTGCTATAAACGGTTTCGGGCAAATTTTGGAGGCTAGATGTTTTTTGATACTATTCTTTTCGATGAGCTGTTTATACATTGTGGCTTGTAGGTGTTCTTCTCCCCATAACCGTAACAAAATACATTTCTTTCTTCTAGGCAATCCTCCCAGAAGTGGCCTACCTGTTCGCAGTTCCAACATTTCCAATGTGATGAAATATTCTCGCACATCATCATCAATTTGAAATGAAACACGAGTGTTTGCTGGACACCGACCAACCAGACACGACAATTGTGACAGTTAAAAATTGCCCAAATCATTTTTTGAGGGCATCCGTTTGAGAAAGAGACAACAATTATAAGTTCTTGTCTCATTTTATCCAAATAAAAGTGTTGCAAATATTACGTATGTATGCGAAAAACAAAACAAAATCGAACACCAATACTTTCTTATTTCTCTTTTGAACGCCAGTCTGTCAAGAGTGAGTAAGCAATAGATTGCTGTTCGTGTCGCGTCTGGTTGCTCGGTGTCGACGACTGAATGAAAAGAGTGTAAGAATACGTGTGAAAGATCTAAGCAGCGTTACCGTTCGTCGACTAAAGTCGCATTTTGCCATCTTTTTGACGACCAGGGAGCTTTTGTGCGACTTTTTCAAACTCATCTTATGTTGCTACTTTTGTCATTTTTTGCAATATTTTACCCTTTTTTGGAGTTAACTAAAAAAAATAGTTCCGTCTTGCATACATTCTCGGAAACTATGCAAAATTTTCAATCCCAGGAATTTATTGCGAGAATTTTAATCTACATCCTGATAAAATAACTTAATAGTATTGACATTTTTAATAAAATCAAGAACTTATTCACAAACGCAATTTTGTAGTTTTGTCTGCAGAATAGTTATATAATGATAAATTGGTAAAATAGATTCATTAGAAGCAAGTGAAATTTAAATAATAATAAAAATTTAAAAATGTATATACTACAAAAAGTAATATTAATGAAGTTCCTAAATAAAATACTATGGAAACATTGAGTACAATTAAAAAAATAATTAAAACTTCTCTGACCAACAGGTGAAAACAAAAGTACATCTGCTAAAAAAATTTTGAAAATCTATCACAAATTACCGATTACAAATTCAGATCAATTTTTGGACTGAATCAACGGAAAGTGTTGTTTTGTTATTTGGGGCGTTGAATTCGAATTAACACTCGGTTTCTTCAAATTAGTTCTTGTTTTCGAGATATACCGTTATGTCAAAAAGGAAGCAGTTGCACGACAAATATTAACTGGAGAACGTTTTGTCCTATTCAGTTAAATAAAGAATCCGAAACTCGGCAACAACATTATCTTTAAGCCATGAAAACACCGCTTTGGCACTAGCAAAGTTTATTTTGAAAGTTTTAATTCAGCCGGTAGAAAGATGAAGAGATGAAGTTATTACCCTGTCTGTCTTTCAATCGGCTGAATTAAAGCTTTGCAAAGAAAACTTTGCTAGTGCGAAAGCAACATTGTTTTTTAATCAGCTCAGTAGTTTCAGAGCTATGGTGGAAATGGTGGCAAAAAAATTTTTATTTTTTTGTTTTTAAGAAATTAATAAAAATTACAAAAATTCTATTCTTTTTCTATAAGCGTATAGAGCAATATGTTCCAAACAAATCGAGCCATATTTCATTAAACGCAAATAACAACTTTTGATTTTATTCACAATTAAGTGAGGGAACTCAATCGATAAAAATCGCGATTTTAACTTCTGCTGTAAAGCCCGGTGACATCATAAAAAAATAACTTTGCTACTACCACTTGTACTGTTTTATAAAGTTTTTTCCAACTTCGGTTTAAATTTTAAGAACTTTAGTTACATGGCTTTTCGTTTTATATAATGCTTAATTTAAACGCTTTGTATAATCATTTTTGGTTTGTTTTGTGTTTGGTTTGAATTGTTACTTTATTTTTGTTTTTCTTTATGTTTTCCACAAATAAAAACCTTAAAAAATGCGTACGACTTTTCTTTTCTTGAAACGACTTTTTGACCGACTTTATTTTTGTAAAACGACCTTTTGTGCGACCTTCCGAAAAAATCCAACGGTAACCCTGGCTCTAAGCACAATTGTGCTCAGCGTTGCCATATGTGCAGATTTATCTGTATTTTGCTGTTTTTCTAAGCATTGAGCAGTTTTGAAGTTTTTTGCTTAAAAAACCAGTTTTTCTACAAATTGTGCAGATTTTGCAGTTTTTACATTTTTATTTTTTGCTCTAAAATTTTTTATATTAATTCCAAATTTTTAAAGCCATAATTTTATTTTTTAATGCGACAAAGGTCGATATATAAAGTCTGTGCATCAGCCCATATGTTCGGTAATTTTGCTGTCAAATTGTAGTGTATTTTACCATTCCACTCACATTTTAATATTCGCTTTGAGTTTTTCTCATACATTTTTTGAGACCACAATTCCCAAAAAAAGTTGCTTTGTTGTATCAATTCGCCGATAAGTATACCTTATAGATCTATCTTGAATGAGACAATGTAATGCAAGAGGGAATTCACACTCATTTAGGTCAAAGAAAGTAGTGTTTTTCTATATGGAGTTTGCTATTATAGTTCATATGCACGTAAAATTCATATTTCAATTCATATTTAAGTAATTTTTCCAAACAAAAATGAATGATTTTGAAAAAATGATTCGGAAAAAATTAATCGATTTCCCTGTGTAATTTGTAGAAATTTTATAAGTGTCCCATAGTGCAACTGATAGACTTCCTTTTCATTTAATTCAAAAAGTTATATATTTGGATTGTCACATTTTCCTAACTTTCGAGGTGGTAAAGCGTACCAATTTGACTCCTTTTTGCTTGCTTTTCGTTTTCATCTATAAAGTTTGAAAATTCGAACGCGTTCGCCGCAAATATTTGCATCGCATATTAGGCAGTGTGGACGTGTGCTGCGCACAGAAACAACGAAAGAATTTTCGGTACATTCAACGTACACGATCCGTACCTTGTTGGTTTTTGACGAACAATACAAAAATTTGCACCGTAGGCTGTTCTAAGGTGGACGCATTTGAAGAAAGAGTGCTGTTTTTATATTTTAATTAGAAAAAAATTTTAAATAAATAAAGTATATACTATATTTTGGATTTTTCGTGTGCAGTTTTTTCACGTGAAAATCAGTTTTTTTATTCTAAATTTACAGTATTTTTAAAAAAAGTTATGTCAACGCTGATTTTATTAGGACCATCCATCGGCAAACACATCCTAATACATTTTGCTTGTATGGGTTTTATTTTGCAACTCTCGCTCTTACAAAGTTTTTGTTAGTGTATATCAAGCAATAGCAAGAAACAAGCGATAATACAAACTGTTTGTTTGAATGTGTGGGAGTAAAAGAGTAAAAAGCCCCATGTGATATGTTTTGCCGGTTCCTGCTTTGGACATACTAATGCTATACTTTTATATCCCGTTGGTCTCATTCGGGAATTTTTTTTGTTGCTCAGTGTTACAGTGTTGCAACTTACAGAAGGCCCATTAACTACATTGGGAGCTTTCCAACTATGTAAATATTTTAAATTTTTAAAAAGATAAAAAATTTTTATATTGTTTATAGTATTTATAAATCATATTTTAAAGCATAAAAAAGTAACTACATTTTATAATACAAAGCCGACAACAAACTGGAAAGTGGATTTTGTAAGTGAAAATTTATTTGGGTAATCTGGGAATTCATTCATAGTTTTGTAAACACACCACTAAGATAAAAAAATATTCTCATATTCATTCAAAAATCTATACTAGTTTATATTATACGTATGTATGTACATAATATGTATGTATGTATCTATATACATACATACATACAACTAATATGCAAACAGTATGTATATTATGACATGAAATAAAATCTAAACTCTCATCAAATAAAAATACGTTTAAATATCATACAAATGTTAACCTACGATTACGATATTTTATATGTACAAACTATGCATGTGGTCAGTGCTTTTGGAAGAAATAAAATAATCAACTAAACAAATATCTAAACAAAGTCCTTAATATATCCTTGCTTCTTCTGTGTTCTGCCTGTAATATCGGATTTTTAGATGTCTAAACAAAGAAGTTTTGTGTATTTGTTCCAACATTTACGAGATATTTTATAAGTGTGAAAAAATTTTGTAAATATTACATATTTCGTTTAACTACTAAAATAATATTAAGAACATAAATAGATACAGATAAGGCAACATTAGTTATTGTATGTTTGCATTGCATGGTGCAATTGCTATGTTGCCCCTTATTTTACGATTTCCGTTTCAGTTTTTGTTCTCTTCAAAAATTTATAAAATATTACTTAATTAAGGTCTTTTGCAGTTTGCAAGGAAAAGCAAAATAACGGCCAAACGAAAATGATTCTTACACTTGTCTCTGTAGAGTTTTGAAAATAATTTTATAACCAGCATTTTAAGCAACAGGAAAACGTTTACATTTGAAAAAAAAGGAAATTTCTGAACTACGAGTATTATTTTTTGAAAAACGTATTTCTAATACTAATCCACCTGTTATAGCAACATGGTCAATTCAAATGTTGTATAGAAAACAAATTAAAAAAGGAAATAAAAACAAACGTATGCTGCGGGCAGGTGAATAATCATGCAGCTGTTCTATAACAACTATGAAATATTACAAGATACTATTTGTTTCTTATAGATGACACAGGAAGATCTTAATAATATATTTTCTTATATAATATTTTTATTGATTTGCTATACGAAGTTGATAAATATCCTTTTTTTGTTTAACAGTGACATATGTTTGAATAATTCTCCTAATGTCATTTAATTTTGTTAACACCTTGGGTTAAACACAATAATTAATTTCCTGTTCATTACTGTTTCGGCCGCTTAACCAACCGTTATTTAACTTATGACCATATATGTGAGCACATGTAATTGTAATTAAGGTAGTAAATTAATTGTTTTATTGTTAGCACCCTTAAAATAAAAACGAATGTAAATTGCTAAAGCTCTATTGATGTTTTCCAGTAAATTAATAATTTTCATTGAACGCTAAAAGGATAAAAATGCAAAAAAAAAGTTTAAAAAACTAAAGTGATGTTTCTACAATACAAACAACTTATTTGGGAAAACAATTTGTATAGGTATCAAAAAGTGAGTGCTTTTCATACAAATTTTCTACTAAAATCAATTGTTTGTATTGTGGAAACCGCGCTTAAAACTGAAAAGTGCAGTTGCCATTTATGGCTAACAAATTAGTGAACGTTATATGTAGTTTAAACTCAACAGCTATTGGTTCAGACTTTATTATTGATACTATAAAAAATCGTTTTTGTAATCACAATAGTTCGCTTTTTTGTTAAGTTTTTTTATTGCTCATGAAAATTTTTTAAAAATTATAATAGACCCTTTTGCATTTTATATGACCATATGTATATGCATATTTTTTATTCTCAAAAAAAGGGAAAGCATAAAAATAACAGCAAAAACTGCTTAATTATAGAGTTCTTTGAAAAATATTCAGACATTGGTAGTCGATCCATAACGCGTGATAAGCCATCTACAGCAGAGATGTAAATGAATCATTCATTTTTGAATTAATTCGCGAATCATTCACGCACTGTATTAGCAAATTTTGAATTAATTCTTTTCACACAAAAAAATGAATTGAATGAAATTTGAGTCAATTCAAATGAATTTGGTAAAAATGAATTGCAATTCATTTCCAATTCAAATCAATTTGTCAAATGAATTGCAATCGTTTCCAATTCAAATAAAATTTGTAGAATGAATTGCAATTCGTTTCTAATTCAAATGAATTTGTCAAAGAGAATTGCAGTTAATTTTCAATTCATTTGAATTGCATTGATTTAATTCAAATGAATTAGAAGAAATAATTAGCAATTCATTACAAACTCATTTGAATTAAATTTATTGAAGTTTGAATTGATTTTGTAAGTAAATATGCAGTAAGCATCACTGTCGTTTTGTTATTCAATTAATTTTTTATGTAAAAGATAGCAAGCATTACTCTCCTTTTGTACATATATCACCTAGTATAGTGCAAAGACAAAAAATTCCAAGATTTAAAATTTCTATGATATACTGGAATTGTCAGGTAGCATATTTCAAAATAAAAATCAGTTCTTCTTGAACACCATATTTTCTTTGATCAGGCGCGGATCCAGGACAAGGCTTTTCAATTTTTGTACTGAATATTTGCCCTTTTTTAGGAGAAATTTCCATTTTTCATTCCCGCAAGATCTGCTCTTGAATTTGATTGATTGCAACTCATTTTTGATTTAATTCATTTGAATTGCAATTCATTGTTCTATAATTCATTTGAATGAATTCAAAATCAATTCAATTCAAATGAATTGGAAATGAATTGCAATTCACTTTGACAAATTCATATGAATTGAAAACGAATTGCAATTCATTTGCTAAATTCATTTGAATTGGAAATGAATTGCAATTCATTTTTACCAAATTCATTTGAATTGATTCAAATTTTATTAAATTCTTTTTAGTTGTGAAAAGAATTAATTCAAAATTTAGCTAATTCGTAACGAATTAAAATAAAAAAAGAATGATTCATTAACAGCTCTGATCTACAGTGGGCTTTGGCAATGGCTGAATCACTAAATGGCGCAGGTCCACCGCAAAAGGATGTATGTGGATGGATAAAATTAAGCCACCGCTCCATAACATTGAACATATCATCTAAAACATCCTTGAGTCGTTTCCAACAGGACCCTTCAGCTAAACTCGCAACGAAGCTGTAAGTTGCGGCAATGGCGGAGAGGAGTCTTAGAGCGGGAAAGGTGTTATTTTATTGTCTAGGACGACACGGAAAGCGTCTTTGTTTAACCGGTAATAACCTATGAATCGCTGCTCAAGAGGGTTGTTGTAATCTCGCAAAATGCTTCTTTTCACGTTTGCTTAATCCTCTTCATCTATAAGCAAATATGCAACAACGGCAGTACTCATTTCATTTATTTATTTATTTTTATAGTAATTTATGTATTTCTTTTATTTTTTTAAATAAAAAAACACTAATATTTAATATTTTCAACCCGTGTTTAGTTGGTAATCTCCCACCGGGCGCGTCCCAAGTTGGCGGATAGGGGGCGACATTCTGTGCCACTGGCATAACTAGGGTCAGGCTTAAGGCTGAGTGGTCTCAATACACCAGGGGAACACGCAGAGTTATGCCTGGCCAAGGCCCTATACTTATGAATCAATCTCACACATTGTATCTCCCCGGAAAAGGGATGAAACCATATGAGAAGGGACATTCCTAAAGCGACTCCCGATCGCCATTCCACCATGAATAAGCTCTCGATGGGGAATCGCCCTTTGGCCTCATGTGGGTTATATGATACACCGTTAAGTGGTGATAGGGCTCACCTGATGTCAAAGGAATATACCCGCACTTCCCTCGGAAGTATCGTTCCAACAGGAACTCCCGTTCGAGACCGACATTCCACCATGAATGAACTCTCGATGGAGTCTGCCGGCTGGCCCTCTGAGTCATACGATACACCTATAGGTGGTCATAGGGCTCGCCTACAGCCAATGGAATGACTCACTTCCCTTTAAAGTGTTGATTCTGTATAGGACCCTCGGACCAAATACTAACCCACTTGAAAGGCAAGGTGGTTGGTAGCTGTGCCGACGTCCTGGATGGCTGGTCAGTGGTTAAAGAAGACTCAGTCACTAACAGCTCTCCTACGACGCCAGGGCACGGGTCGGTTGTAATCACATGGAAAATATCAAACAAAAACGAAAAACAACTGGGGCAAGCAGTCGAGCGGGTAAAAAACCTTCAAATCTAGTGCGCCGGATACACCTGCCCAAACACCACTATCCAGTGCGCCGGCTGGACCAGCTCCAGCTGTGCCACATGTACCCGAACAAAACACGAATGCGAATGCGGCGGTTGAAACATCAATTGTGCCAAATGCATCCGCCACAACAACAACAGACACAATCCCGTGATCGGAGTTTCCTAGCACGGAAGGCCTTTGCCGAATTATGGGCTGCTCGACGTTACATCGAGCAGTTAGGCGACGAACCAGCTGAGACCGTGACTGGTGAGGAGAAATCTTCGCAAAGGTTGGAGGAGGAATCGCTCTAGCAACGTGCGCAGTCCTCAAGCAAGCGTCCAAAGCAGGGGGCAAAATGATCTTAAGCACCTCCTTACAGCGAAGTTGCTAGAAACCCGCAGATAAGGGCTGTTGACCGCAGCAACGCTTACGGAGCAATCAACCACGAAAAATGGGGATTGATGTCAGAAATTGCTAGATGCCTACCTGCAGGATCTCAGTGAGAGCCAGGGACCCTCGCCACAATTCAATGACGCCGGCTGGTTTCAGGGACACGTGAGGCTAGTATCTCTCATGGATGAGCGGTCAAAACCCAAGCTCAAGCTCGTGATAAAAGCTCTAGGGAAAGTGTGGCCCGCCGCGAGGCTGGAATAGGTCTCGGTCAGCGAAATACCTCGCAGGCCGAGAGCAATTGCAATCATTCCGGCGGAACCACACGACCCAGCGGCAATCTTGAACATCTTCCGAAGAGCTAACGCTAATTTTCAAACCAGCGACTGAAAGGTAGTGAAATTTTTCGATTCGGTAGGTACTCGCAGGAAGGTGATCGTGGTCCTTAATAAGGAGACGTTGTCGTTGCTCCGTGATAGGCAAGGACTGGTATACTATGGGTTCATGGGTATCAGGCTTCGCTTATACCAGTGCGATGACAAACGCGATCCTAGAGCCACCAGCGACCAACTGTTAGGGCCGCAAGTAGATGGCTCTGAGAGCGTAGTCAGCTCGGAGGCTATGGTTGAACCCGCGGAGTCAGTGTTTTCACAATCAGACTCATGTCTGGTTGAAGATCTCCTCGAAGGACTCTGAGAACGACGAAGACGCTCTCCTGAATCCAAATCCAGGAGATGACGTTGACAATGGCGAAGATAGTGCAAGTTAATCTTCACCATTCTAAGGCAGCATCAGCTGCTTTGACCCTCCGCTTAGCAGAGAAAGGGGAGGATATTGCGCTAGTCCAGGAGACGTGGACCAATAACGAAAATATTCCTGGACTTAGCGCCAGTGGCTACAAATTATTGTACGCAGCAAGCTCAGGTAATAATGACAAAAACATTAGATTCAGTATTTTAGCGAAAGCCAGCCTTAACATCTTCATTTTGTCTAATTACAGTGATGAAGATACGGTGACTGCAGCATGGGAGACAGGGGAATCCACCATATGGATTCTATCCTGCTACATGGCTCAAGACCACATGTGCCCACCACCTCACACCTTGGTCCACAAGATGGCGAGAGCAGCCAACGAGAGGGGCGCCGACGCAAACGCCCACAACCATATCTGGGTCAGCTCATATACCAACGCAAGAGGTGAGTGTATTTGCGACTTCATTCTAGATAACAATCTAGTAGTTCTAAATCGGTGTTCAGAACCCTTTTTTGCGGTCTCCAACAGGAAGGAGGTCCTAGACATAACACTTGCCAGTATGAGACACGCACATCTGATTCAGGGCTGGAGTCTCAACAGACTGATCCTTTTCTGATCACTGCTATTTGGAATTTTACATTTTGGCGGTTAATGCTCTGCTCAAAAAACTGGAATCCATGTACATTAAAACTGTTGCACACGCAGATGATGTAGCGGTGGCAATATCTGGCTTCCATCTAGGCACGTTAACACACAGAATGGCATAAGTGTCAATTTAACAAAAACGGAACTAGTACTCTTCTATAGAAGGTACAAAATTCCATCTATCACGTTACCCAAATTTAATGGCATCACACTAGCCCTTTCGGACGACGCCAAGTACCTAGGTGTTATCTTTGACAGTAAGTTAACATGGAGAGATAGTCTTCATGCAAGAGCAGCTAAAGCCTTAACGGCAATTTATGTTCGGAGAAACGCCTTTGGGCCCTCCTGCGGTTATAAATCCCAGAGGGGTCAATTGGATATTAGATACAGTAATAAAGCTGATACTTATTTACGGCATATCAGTCTGGTGGAAAGCACTGGACTCGGCGAGCAATCGGTCTCGTAAAAAAGGTTCTTCGCATAATGGCAATCATGATAATTGGTGCCCTAAGATCTATGCCGACAAAGGCGCTTTTCGCTGTGTTGTGCTGGCTACCAGTGGATCTGCAGCAGTCAGACTTAACGCGACTGGCACATGGAACTATCGACCATGGGGCCATGGAAGCATTTTAGAGACTACTGATACTATTCCGGATCTCGTAGACTATTGCACTCCAAAGCCCCCCTTCAAGAGAGAATTTCGACACTCGTTGACGGGCGACTTCTACCCAGAAACACACGGGGTCATACATATCTACACCAATGGCACCAAGCGGGGAACGAGAGTTGGCGGGGGTGTCTACATTGCGGAATGTTCTACCATCAAAAGACCATTGAACTGGCTAGTTTTATCGGATATCGAATAGTTTTATCCAGATCATAGCCGATCTCCTAATCTCTTTACACAGCTTCTCTCCTTTCACCCTACACTCTATTCTGTTCTATCCGTTCTTTCTTTTCCCACAGGTATCACAAAGGGACCACTATTATTGGACCCTAGTGGGCTGGAACCTTTCGTTTCAATCCTTTACCGGCAACCTGATAACCTAACCTAATATTTTCAATGAATACACTTATATATTTCAAAACTGACACAATTAAAATTGTAAACAATTATACAGATGTAAACAGCTGATTCGAATATCGGTTTTATTTGCATGCGAAAATAACAAAACCGACTTGGTTTCTATAACACCCTCGATAAATACATATAAAGCTTATATTTCTTTCAAATATGCCCACAAAAAAAGTCGTCACCTTGTGTAGTTTTTTCCCCAGTTTTTTCGCCGTGGAGAGTTATGCGCATTTTTTGACGCCCTAAAATATGGAATGAAATTTTAACTGATTTTGGTTCTTGTTCAGACTGTTGCTAATTATAAATACAACAACTATGCGCTATAGACAAGGCGCTTGCTATAAAAATAACAACCAACAGCCACAATCACAAGAAAGAAACAAAAAGGAGCAATGTTTTTGTTAATGTACTTGATAATTACATACATTGCTATAAGAGAACTGAAAACAGTGATCTCAGTCACAGTTTTAAGTAACAGTGATTTTTAAATAAAGTTCACTGTTCACGATATTCTTTAAAAATCACGGGATCGCTCAATAAATTAATATCTTCTCTATCTAGCTAGGTAGGTGAGAGGAGAGAGGGGGAGGGAACAGCCCCCTGGTTACTTAGATATTTTGCTCATCCCTAAAGTATGCTTTTAAATTATAATTCTTTGGTTTGTTAGCATTTGAATACTTCTTAAGGAGTAAATTCCGAAAATTCCTTTATTATGGTAAAAATTTAAAACCCAATAAAATTCCATTTCTAAACTCTTTTTAAGTTTTCAAAATATTATTTTAACAAAACATAAACATGTATAAGAAATGAATGAGTTAATGAGTTAGATAAAGACTCTTTAAAAGACAATTGCTAAAAATAGTTTAATCCTTTCGAATGCCATAAAAGTCAAAGGATAAATTTAAAATAACAAAATTTTAACGGTTTTTAAATAACTAAATGAATGCTATACAACAGATATTAAAAATCAGCATAAGATTTTTTTATTTCAAAATTAAAGAAAATTAACGGAAAAATGAATTTACAAACTATTCAAAAATACATAGTTTACAATATACGACCTTGAGTAATAAATATGTGTATCAATGGATGTATGTATCTATGTATGTATGTATATACACTGTAGGGATTTAGTTAACCAACAACAATTTCGTTAAAATGAAACACAATTCGACCGGGTACTTCAAGGATTTTAATTTTAGAAACCCATGGATTTCCAAGAAATCTTAGCCAGCACACACACAGGCAATGCAATTAAAGGAACAAGAATAAATTCCAAGAGATTTTATTCATAAAACCTTGTTGGTAAAGAAAAAAAAAATCAAACAAAGAGGCAAGAAACCCAAAAATATCTGTTGATGAAGGAAAAAAAAAGACTTGAGTAACTGCAAAATAAATATTATACAGATAAAAGATCTTAGATCTTGTATATTTATTACATACATACATATTTGAATATCAATTATGATAATACACGCTCTCTTTCTCTCCCCTCACCAACACTATTTTTATTGCTTCTTATTTTTTTAATTCTTTTGATTTCCTTACACTAAATCAAAGGATAGCAGTAAATAAAACTGCATTTGAATGTATCTTGTTAATTTAACACTACCACTACACTTTTTTCTGCCGGTCCCCCAAAGACAATAAAAAAATCGAAATTTTGATTATGAAATGAAATCTTAACTCTGTTTGTTGTAATTTTTTTTATTAAATAGGTATTATTTTTTCCTGTTTTCCAGCCAGATCATCCAAGAGAGAATTAAAAAATACATAATATGAATACGAACAAGGAGACTTTTTTAGTCATTTCATTATTTTTATTATTATGCAACCAATTCCAGCTAAGAAGTGTATTTTTGTAAACAAAGTACATTTTGTGATTGTTGTTCTTGTTCTTTTTTATTCGTTGGTCACAGTGGCGAGTTTAAAATGCATGCTTTGCACTTCAAATATTCAGAACGGAAAAGGTATTAGTTCTTAAAAAAAACATTTGGTTCACGTGACAGCTACATATTTTCGAAATTACAAATCAAAAAGTCAGAAAAAAGAATGTATCTATTCGTTATTTGGATCTAGTAGTGTGTTGCTTGCTACATAAAGCGACAATATTATTGAATATTTTATTGTTCATAAAATCGTTTGCAGTAAACTGTGCAATAACTGGCACAATACTTTCAAATAAATATGTCGCATTTATTTTATGGGTATGCATATATATTTTTTCTGCATGTTTATCGACGTCGAGGGATTTCTTCTTTTATACAATTACTTTTAAAACAAAAACAAAGTTTTAGAATTTCTTTTAAATGTAATTATACGACAGAATTCGTCCGGCATCGATAGACAGGCAATTAATTTTATTTTCGAATATCCTCGAAATCTACCAAGTCGAATCCGGTCCATATTCACAAAACATAGCAAAAAACCTAATGAATTGCAAATATTTCCTTTTGATTGGTTAAGCCTTTTGCAGCTATAATACTAATCTCTTTCAACTAACTCCGGCTTAAGCGATTCTTATCAAACATTTTGACATCTCTCTTAGAAAATATGTAGACATTAATTATGTTATATCTAGAGAAATGTAGTAGAGACGACAACCTTGAATACGCTTTGTGGGACATGTGCAAAACATATTACTAAACACAAGGAAGTTTAGACTGCCACCTATGCTTAAAATAATTTTATGCTAGCTGTGCAAATATATATCTTGACCTTCATAAAGCCATTGCAAGAAGTAAAGGATCTCTTAAATTCACATGTGATGTTTGTTGTAATCAAAATCCACTTGCAACTAATGAGCATAGCTCAATACCTACATATACAGAGCGAACTTCGAAAGGGATTAGCCGATATACAAATTAAATTTGGCTGAAAGAGGATTTAGAATGAAAGCTCAAGAAACTCAAGAGTGATGTTGACAATTGTAATAAAATGATATTGCACATACTTGGATTGCTCAACCTTTATATAAAACATACATATATTCCTATGAATATCTATCATCACTGTTAGAAAACTTAGGTCATGTTGTCGACAGTAACTATTTGTTTAGAGAAACTTAAAAATTATAACACTTGTTTAAAAATAGGACATTTTAATATTATAAGCCTTAACGTAGCGTCTTCAACTACTATAAACTCTGATATAACATGAGAGAGAACGTCGGCAGGATAAGAAAACTAAAATGTCGATATTTTTCTTCATATCATAGAACAGGACCACGTATTTTTAATTTTGTTATGAGATTTCATTTGCCGAAAATGTTCATTGAGTTAACATACACTATTTTTCCACAATTCGTTGTTCCGTTTTTAAATTTTCCTGAAAATTTTAATTAAAAAATCAATTAAACAAATTTAAATACATAAAATCACTAAAATTTCATAAAAACATTGATTTTTGTATATTTCAATCAACACATTCACACACATTTATTTATTTTAATATATCTGACATTTCATATCATGAGATTGTTGTGATAATATTTATTATAACAATGCTCTCATAATAATTATTATAATATTGCGATAACACTAATTTGAAGTCTACACGTAACAGAATTCTCTCTGCGATTGAATTTGACGCTTGCTAACAAAAAAGTATTTGATATTATGTCTCGTGAAGACGCTATGTAAACCATCTCTTAGGGCCAGAGAACGAAGCCGATGCTGATTTATCGGCGGCGGCGGCTGACCAAATATATGTACGGCGGCGGCTAAAATCGACTTGAGCCGAATATATATTGGCAGCCGCGACTAACAATTAAATTGTCGGCGGCTAGCTAAAGTCGGCTAATGTCAACAAGTTTAATAACATAGAGTGAGTTCGTATATGAAGTAAGCCGGTCTGCAAACTATTGCAAGAGTAAAGGGCATAATACACAATCAATCAGCTTGATGTCAGATTCGTGTACGTGTGCTTGACGAAAAATCAAAACCAAGTAGATTTTCCATCAATCGTCGTCGGTGTCACTAATACTAACGAAATTTCACACATACTATTACTGCTGCCGTTGTTGCAGCAATCTGCGGCAGCACTGTCAAGTGTTTGTATGAAGAGAGTTTTGACGAAAAAAAGGTATTAAGAAGTGTTTCTTTTCGTGCGCAGATCTTTGATTACTGCACAATTACTGAATTTACGAACGTAACCATATTTTTAATCGTTATTTAATCAAATCTTCTAAGCTAGAGGCGCTTCTGCAAGCAAATGATAGCTGCGTACTGGTGAAAGTCATAAGAGTGGATATTTTGAAGGCGTTAGCTCAAATTCGGAAGTTGTTTCATGTTTATTACGCGAGTAATATATAACCATACCAGTTGGACAAACTTTCTTTTTGAATTATTTAAGATGGGAAATTCTAAACAATATTTTGTATAATTAAAATTCTCTTCATCATACACCGTGCGACTATGTCTATTGTGTCTGCTGTAGCCTTCTCCGGCACCGGTTATTACATTTATGAATTTTGTCTGTTGTTGTTGTTTGCTTACAATATTTAACGTAGAACCAAATAAAATGTCCGGTCTTAATTGATGTACTTTTTTAAGTTTGGTAACACCTTATGCAAATTCATCGGAACTTATCATCATCAGAGCTGTACCATAGGGTAGAAAACGTATGTAGATAGTAGACGGGGTGTTAATGAAAATGAAATATCTGTCCTTTTACCCCTACGCCTGAAAAATATCGCTATAAAAAGCGAAGATTCCCAACAAAAAAAAAAAAAACGTCGGCAGAGCTGTTAACAAAAATTTGTTAAGAAATTTGTTGTGGAGAGCACGTACAATATTTTTGTTAAGCCTAATCAGAGATAGCAAATTTCTTTTGCTTGTTGTCTCTTTCTTTCGTATTGGAAACAATGCTTGTTGTTAAGACATCCTTGTTATAACAATTGTTTTAACAACGTTGTCATAACAACAACAAAACAGTAACAACAGTGGTCCAGACGTGACAAGTTCTTTTGCTAACAATGGTTATAACAAATTATTTGCTCGTCAAGACGCCCTGATACAATTTCGCAATAATTTAAGTGCTACCATATGAGATAAATGTGTTTAAACGTATTGTAGGCTGTCGGCTTTTATTGTAATTGAACACTATGTCGGCTAAAGTTTTTAGCCGAAATTAGCTGCCATGACCGGCGGCGGCTTCGTTTTCTGCTTAGGGCTTCTAAATTTGATGAATTCAAACATATTGTTAACGGATCCTGACATGGCTAGAGTAAAATATCCTATTATAATTCGATTTCTATGTCATTAGAAATGACCGTAAGATTACATGAGAGGTGGGATGTTACGTTTTATATTCGTGATAGTCCCCCCTATTATGAAAGGCGACGTCGACATCACATCAAGACGACAGTAAAGAATTGTCACTTTTCTACTCATTGTCGACAACAATTTACTGCTATTGACAGTCTCTTACGATTTTCTGAAGCTTATGAAATTAGTCCAGCATGTTAATATTAATCAATTGTTGTCGACAAAGAGTAGACAAGTGACAATTTTTTGATGTCGTGTTGATGTGACGTCGACTTGACCTTTCACAATATGGGGGAATATCTCCGCTAAGATAGTAAAACAAATGTCTGATTCTGAATCATCTGAAGGTCTATTCATTGAGGATATATGTAATAAAAACACTTAGCAGGTGTTGAATATTCTCCACACGGAAACATCACCGGGTTAGATAAGGTACTCACAGGTAGTCTGGGAGTTAATTTTACGAAAAAATGCAGCACGAAAAGTGAATATAGGGTTTGAAAGCAGTATATACATACTCTCTAAACTAAAGAAATAATCGTAGGAGGAAATTAAGAGTTATGACTATTTTTCTATTTTTGATTTGGGTTCCCATGGAAAACTCAAAATGTATTTTTAACCGATATCAAAAAAGGAGAAAGGTTATCGATTCGTCATGTTTTTTTATATATGTTCCCTCAAAGTTCCGCCATTTATAAACTGATTTCGTAGTTTTTTTCCTTTATTTAAAAGGATGTACTTCCAGGTTGATCCCGTTGAAAAGTGAGCAGGGTCACGCCCATGCGAAGTAAACACACATGCTTTTTCAACAACTTTTACTTAACCGATTCCTATGAAACTTTACACATTAAAAAAGTTGGCAGTGATACGCCCATGTAAAGTAAATATTATTTTTCAACAACTTCTACAAAGCCGATTCTTATGAAACTTTGCATACACATTAAGTGTTCGTTACAATCCAACATTATGGTTAGAAAAGTGGTCAGTGCCCCGCCCATGAAAAGTAAATATTCATTTCAACTATTTCTACCTAACCGAACATTATGATCAAAATTATGGGCAGTGCCACGCCTATTTTGTAGTCAGTTTTTTTTCGGATGAATTATTTAAAATAGTTTTCCCCAAATTATTAGTTAACAGGCACCCTATTCAAAAAACAAAAGTAGTAATTTATAAAGTATGTACCCGTTCGGCAATTATGTATGGGTTCCCTATATGTTTCTCCATTTCACCAACGGTTATGAAGGAGTTAGAAATTTTGGAATGTAGTTGCTTAATAGGCAGATTTTGTAAAAAATTTCGTTTCTAAACGTATCAAGTTTGTATGAAAAGTAACGCTAATACGTTTCGAAAAAAATTTTTTCATACAAATTTCAAAACGCAAAAAGCGTTTGTATTTACAAAATTGCTTCATAAGACTATGCGTTAACGCAAATTTTTAAAATTATGTAAAAAGATTTTCTAATTCAACAATTTATCAGAAAGAGTCAAAGTACAGCCGTTTTCGTCTTATGCTTTAGTCTGACTTAATTAAGAAGGTTATTTCTCGTTGGAAAAATCGCAAAAATTATCTAATGAGGGACATTATTCAGTCTCAATATGTTGTTAATTGGAATTGAGCAATATTTTTGTTGTATATACTTATATGTTATTTGTGTTTTTCCCTTTTTTCTGTTTTAGTTTTAAACGTATAATACTTATAATTTTCATTAAAATAATACATTACAGTTATATGGTATAAACACAATTGGGACGAACGAGGAACTTCGCATAGTTCGACGAATTTGTCGGCGAAAATTCATTGCGTAAATTCGTTTTTTGGAACACAATTAAACTTGGCGAAAGTCGATATCAAGCCTTTGAAATTGCTTAAAAAAAGGCAGAAATTTGGAATAAATCGCACTTATCGCGAAAATTTTGAAAATTCGCATAAAATCGCAACGTTGAAAACAAGCCCTAACTAAACTAAAATTGATTAAATTTGGTAAAACTGTATGCTAAGCCAATAACTCGGGAGGAAGCGCAAAACATTATGAAATTCGCAAAAGCTTGCTAAAATCTTAAGTCCCTGAATAAAAATAAATAAAGAAAGCCAAAAACTTTGCAAAATCTTAAACAAGCCTCAATTTTTATTTAAAAGCCCTAAATATCTAAGAAATTCTAAAAATTCGGTAAAAAAACGCGAAAATGGCGAAAATTCGCAAAAACTTGCAAAAACAGCGGCATAATAGGAAAATCTAATATTATTTAAAATTCGTGTAAACTCTTAAGAAGCAGAATAATTGCACAAATTCGCTTTTATCACGAACATTGCGAAAATTCGCGAGAAATTGTAAAATCGAAAACAAGCCTTAAAATTGATTAGAAATCGCTAAAACTGTTAAAAATAAAATAAACTCGGAAGAACGCGAAAAAATCGCAAGTTCGCGACAAATTTCTAATTGTGTTGAAGAAATCACTAACACTGCAAAGAATAACAATACCTCAGAAAATTTGATAAATCGCAAAAATAGCGAAATTTTACAAAAAATTGCTAACATCGCAGAAATTGCAATGTCTAGTAAACGTTTTTGTTTAATTTTTATGTCGTAATAAAGCCATATCACTACAATGGACATTTTTTGATATTTTTGAATTAAAAACAAAACAAATAAAATAGTTTGTTGTCGTTCGACGACGTAAGAAATATAAATAAACCTAAAGGCCTATTCACATATTACGTAACGCTATTTTCGGAGGTTTTCGTAACACTTTTTACAAAATTTTTAGTATAAAGTATATAGTCCGTAACAAATCGTAACTGTGTCAAAACAACCCCGATGACGACATACACACAAATAACAACAACAATGATAGCAAAGGGAATGCGATTGTACCAAGTTTGTTTACAGACGATTTTTTAGTGAATCAATTCGTTAATGTCGTTATATTAATTCTCATTCATTTTTTTAAGTCTTTAGATAAACATTCAGACTTGAACACATTTAACAAAGTGAAATTTCTTAAATGCTTAATGGATGATGATGACCCATACAAAAATTTTGTTTAATATATTACAAAAAAATACCGTAAATATTTTAGTTTGATTAAGTAAACTATTTTGTTTAGTATTTTTAGGCTAATTGTTTTATAAATTCAGACAAAAATATTGTTTGATATTTTTCAGAAAATCCAGTAAGTCTTTTTGTTTGATTTAGTAAATTCTTTTGTTTACAATTTGTAAATATTTTTAGACAAATTGTTTTATAGATTTGTTCACTGAAAAAACATGTTTTTTTTCAATAAAATTGTTGAGATACTTTTGTCTATATTTACAAATTTGTTTGTAGGTCCGTTTAAATAAAATATTTACTAAGATCGAACATCGAATGCAACTCATAATAAGGCCCACAGATACAAACATAAAACTCATGTCCCCTCAAGGAAGCTAGGGACAAGTGTCTCCAAGTCACCACTTTTGTCGACAAGTTTGGTGGCATTGTTTTAGGCCCCTATTATGATTCACAACTCAACTTGGTTGAGTTGTCAATGTTACGAACCAACTCAACCATTTTTTCGTATTATGATTCACAACTAATTTTAGTTGTCTTCGAAATAAATTTCGAAAAAAGGATCTTATATATAATCTCTGTTTTTTGAAACCATAGTAGCCATCACAAAATATTTTAAATATTTTTAGTTTTGGCCTTACTATTTCTTCTTGAGATTTTATGTTTTATGGATATGGCAACAATATTGGTTGACAAATTGGATAGATTGGCCCCTAAAATCACCATTTTAAAAGTAATCAAAAGTAACACAATAGTCGAAATAAAAACCAAAACACAACTGACAAAAAGCAGTTGTCTCGCTTTTAAGAAAGTTGTAATCGGTAATAAGAATTTGACAACTACGACTCAACTATCAGTTTAGTTGTGAATCATAATAGGGGCCTTAAAGCACAAAATACACTTTTGTAAAGTTTGCCACCCCTAAAATGATTTCATTATGTTAAAACGCTGCCATAAATGTAGTATACCATCAGATTAGTTGTTTTCTTGTTAGTTAATGCAGTTATCTCTGGAATGTTTCATGTTTTAAGGACAATGCTTTTGCAGTATACTTATATATCCGTCGGATCGAAAGTATGTACATATATTTTATTTTATCTTTTCTTTAGAACGACCTGTTCTCTTCTGCTTTATTTTTATTTGCTATTTATTTTCTTAGGTCTTTATTTCTTTTTCATATACATACATATATTATTTTTTGGGTTTTGTACTTCCAAACGCCTGGTGGGAAAATAAGAATGTGTAACAATAAAAGATGTAGTGAACATGAATAAAAAAAAACGTAAAGGAAAACATACAAATACCGATACCCGAAAAGAAAAAAAATCAAAAGTTTGGGTTTTCTTTATCTGTGCGTATCAGTTAAATTATTTATTTAAGCGTTTAATTAAATGTACAAGAGAAAACAAAAGGACTAAATATTAGATGAGGATCATATTTAATTTTAATCTATGATGCCGTATATTTGAGGATACGTTTTCAATGAAGAGAAATTTTTATTTTATTTATTCTTTGGAATGAGATTGTGTTATTTTAGTTGGTGGAGTTCTCAGCGTTATTGTTTTTGTTAAAGAAACTACTGAGATTCCAAAGAATTTGGTATTAACACAACATACGTATGTATACTTATCCAATTTAGAGTTGTAACATTTCAAATGAATCTTTTATAAATTTTAATACAAAGAAATATAAATTTATTAACTTATTATTTAGATGTAAGATTTTTAAGAAATTTTGGTATTAAAAAGATGTGAGTGTACGTACTATAAACCAAAGAATGTGAAATTCTGAATTATGTATGTATTTTAGATTGAACTTTTTTTTAGTTTATGGCTAAATAGTACATGATCACCTCTTAAATAATTTTGATCAATTATAAAAATAGTAAGTCACAATTAATTTTAATTCTGTAACGATGATTTCATTTTTTCATGATAACATTTTTAGGTTTTATCTGATTTCGGTCCATTATGGCTTAAAATTTTTAAAATAAAATTAATAAAATTTGCTAACTATGGATTTTGTTATTTGTGGTACAAAACAGCTTCCGAATAGACAACATTTGTTGAAAAACGTTAAAATGTTCATTAAAATTTAATTTTGATCCCTTATAACCAGGGACTGAAACCATGAAAAAAATGGGTTCAGGTTCAGGTTCGGGTTCGGGTTAATCAAAATAAAAAGTTCAGGTTCGGTTCAGGATTCGAGTTCGGGTTTAAAACCAAAAATTTAAACACGCGCAATTATTTTGTTTAATAATAAAATATATAAATCAATTTTATATTCATGTTTATACGTTTAAACAATATATTCTTTTTTTTTAAATTTAATTAAAATTAACTTATTTATGGGTCAATTATCGATGGGAACCAAACTTCAGTTTGGTTGCCAGCAGCTAAAAATCATATTACGGATGGAAACTGGCAACTCAGTTGCTTTTTAGTGCTTTTCTGGCAACCACAAATTTTCAGTTGCCGGCTGGCAACGCAAGTTCGGTTCGACCATTCCAATCGACCCATTAGTTTAAAAAAAACTTTTTACAACTTTGTAGCGTACGTACCGAATTGACATAAGAAAATATACTTCAAATTAGAAATTATTAGAAATACATAGAACAAGAAAAAGCAAAAATGTTGGCAGCCATTCGGCACTTTTAAAAATTAAAAAAAAAACTCAGCTGTCGGGTTGGTGTCAACTGGTATGAATTTGCCTTGGTCACTATTTTGATTTTGTTTTTAATTTTTTTTTGCATGCAAGAAATGTAATGTTTTTTTATTATTCTTCTATTAAATATTTCTCAATTTTTTTTTGTATATTTTTGAACCCGAACCTTGCTGAATTTTAGGGTTCACCGCGTTCGGGTTCAAAGTCTTTAAAACAGCGAACCTGGACCCGTTTGGGTTCGGGTTCAGGTTCGGGTTCGGTTTCAGTCCCTGCTTATAACTCAGTCATTTTTTATCCAATCAAAGCGCAATTTTGTAGCCTGTCAAACAAGATAAAGATTACTTTAATCGAAGTAGCCTTTGACTCTGGATGGCGCTTTAAAGGGTAGTATACATAAAAAAATACAAGTGTATCATTATCTGGACAATGGCTGAGATTAAATTTTTTTCGTGTTAATCACATCATAAGTATCACAAAAAAAATGCATTACAAGCTTTATACCTTCCAAAAATAAAAATTGTAAAGCAGTGTTATGCAGATTATTAAAATACTATGTCTAAAAAGCACGTCATGAAAATTTTAGTCAAATCGGATAAATCTAAGGCGTGCCCCATTGATGTCAAATTCTAAAGTTTTTAAAATTTAAGCTCACTTTACATAAAGTTATCTTTCATTAAGCGCAGTTAAAAATTTTATCTGACCCGATTTGAATAACTAAAACGTGCGACCTCTAGTGGTCAAAGTTCAAATTTTAGAAGATTTACAAAAATAAAGCGTAATTGCCAAACAATAATCGTTGATTGGGCGGAGGTAAAAGTTTTAACCAAATTGGAATTTGCTCCCCCATGATTAACTCTGTCATTTTTGAACCGAATTAAAAAAAAATCTTGTTTGAAAGGGGTTGCTTGAAGTTTCCCATAGAAGTGCGAATGGGGTGGAAAAATTGGTAGCCCGATATATTGATTATCGCTTAACTTCGCCATTTCTTGACCGATTTCAAATTTTTTTACCTAAAAGGACATGAAAGGTTTGGTACTATAAAAAATTGCGGACGAACACACAAATGGTAGAAGTTCACACCATTTGACCCAACGCAAAATTGTGTCCGTTTTGCAATCTGTTCAATGGGATCTTTGAATTGAAGTCGGTTTTTTGGCAGAGTTATTTCGTCGTTATTTCGCATATTGCTAGACTATATAGATGATAAATAACGCATTAAGAACTTCTCCTCAATATGTTTAAAGTAGGGATGTAACGATACGCGTTTTTGCCGATAATATACCGATACCGATACCGATTCCGATACACATATTGAAATTTTGTTCATGTTTAAATTAATAAAACTCAAGTAGATTAATTTTTTATGCAAAATTACAGTGTAAGAGATTATTAATATTTAAAATTGATATTAGCCCAGTATAAAAAATTGGAAGTAATTTTGAAGGAACTACATTTTCATTGCTTCCAAGGAATCTATTTTAAAAATATGCAGATAATTAATATAAAAGCAAGTAAAATTATATTTAAATCATACAAAACTTTTTAACTACTTTATAATTAAAAAAAGAAACTTTTTTAAAAAATCGATTTTTAGAGGACATTTATCAACTAATATTCTTCTAAATAAATTAATAGCTTAATTGTTAAAAATCTTCTAAAAGTTTATATTTATTTATTCACTTAAGTTTACATGAAAACACAGTTTACGTTTAAATTCGCGTAAAAAGAAACAAGTTGCGAAAATGGGTATTTTTTCATCCTTTTTCATTGAGGAACAATCATTATAGAACGCCGAAAAAAGAAAATTTTCTTAACATCGCTTCCAATTCGGCGTTTGGTAATCGAAAAAGAGAACTTTTGCAATGACAAGCATATGTAAAACTAATTAGAAATTATCAAAATTTTGATGACTTATTTGAAGTGTTTTTTTTTGCTAGGAAAAAGATTAAAAATAAACGAATTGAATTTGAATTCATGGTAAAATTAACAAAAAATATAACATTTGTAAAAAAAGCTCTGAACAAAATTTAAAAAGTATCGTCGTATCGACAGTAAAATATCGTCGACACCGATGTATCGAAAAATCTGAAGTATCGCCGATATATCGGTATCGGAATCGGTTACTTCCCTAGTTTAAAGCCCGTGCATCGCCGGGTCGAAAAAGCTAGTTTTTATATAATTTATGACCAATTTATTCAAGTAAATGTGTTTTAAACCGACTCAACTGAGATAATTTCACCATACACACAGTTTGACATCGCTACAGCAAAGCGTACAATTACACCAAATGCCCTGGCGCTAACACGTGATTGCGCGTGCATACTGGTGTAGTGTATGGGGGCCTTTAGATAAAAGCCATAAGGGCAAAAGATTTGGAAACTTCACACACAACAACTTTTTAGAAGAACATTTTTCGGTTGAAATTTATTTGCTGGTGCTTAAGCATTGTCTATATGCATTTCATTGGTGCTTTGCCAAATCGTCAGTAGACTTCAAACACAATATCGAACAGTTACAAGCCCTTTATATTACGTACAAACTTTCAAAAACCATTTGAGAATTCACAAATATGTAAATGATTTTCAAAAATAAGCATAGTAGGGTTTGAAAATTATACAAAACCCAGCAAAAAATTTATATTCGATATGAATCTATTTTATTTTTCTACACCTTTAAATTTCATCTGAAATAAAATTATGACAATATGTCAAATAATAAATTTCTTAAAGAACATTTTTGTAAATACTATATGTATTGTTATCTATATATAATATACATAGATAACTTAATACATATACTCCCATATTCATAAATAAATAAAATGTATTTGAAATCTATTTTAAGAAAATTTTGTATGAAAAATTTGAGATAAAATACATTTCAAACTCATTTTAAATTCTATGAATATGGGGAATAGTATTTAAAAAAATTTTCTTTAAAAAATTTATTATTTGGCATATTGTCATAATACATTGTATATACATTAGGATCTTCATTTAATCGGGCTTTTGCTTTAATCGGTTAATCGTTCGATTAATTAATCGAAGTTTTGGCTGATTCTGTTATTAATCGGTTAATTTCAGTATTAATCGGTTAACCGATTAATAAAGTTTTTTAATAAATCAAGTAATTTTAACAAACAGAAATGCATAAATTATTTATTATTTTGAGTTTATTAGTAAACAAAACAAGAACATAACAAACATAAAAATTCTTGAACTAAATCAAGCAAAAAAATCACAAATATGTATTCATTAAAAAATTAACAAGTTTGTGAGATCATTTTATTAGTTAATTCAATAGTTTAAGGATATATTCTAAGAGTCTTTCAGAAAAATAATTCGGTTTGTATGTTTAGGATTTAAACAATTCTTTTCTTTAGTTTTGATAAAACTTGACTCTAAAATAATACAGAATATCTAGTTTCTCAGTCCTTTTCTTGGATTTCTCTAAACGTATAAAACATTCTATTATGTCCTGTTTTAGTTTTGTTCAATTTCTTTACATTTCTAATTGTTTCGGTTAATTCTGTTAAAAGATTTTTTGTATTACTATCGATAGTCTTCTGTTGTCAGGTAATCATCTGACTCATACTGCCCGAGCTCAGCACCGAAACTTGCACAAAAAAGTATATATCCGAATTCCCAAGTTACTGTTTTTGTACTGTATTTTAAAACACTGTTGCTAGAACGAAATATTCTTGAGTAAAGGTATAAACTAATTGAATTCGTCCCTCATTAAATATAATCCTTAGATTTTTAATTAAATCGTTGTCAATAGTATTATTGGCTTTTATTAAACTATTAAACAAAAACTTAATAGTTCCCCCCTCAAATTCAATTAGAGTAGCAGAGCCTTTACTAAGCTCTCTTAATGCCACGTCAAAAGTTTTTAAAGTTTAACTTAAGTTAAGAACACTGAACACACTTCTTTGTTTGTACGAAAAATAATTTCTAAACACATACCTTTTGTATATGAGACGAAACAAATAATTAATAATTCTGGCAAAAAAAACCGCCCGATTTTGTGGGACCAACCTGCAAGCAAGGCCTTTCAAACAATAAAAGAATTCTGAAAATTGGTGCATAAATGGAGAAGTTATGCCATAATCAATATTTTGGGGGGAAAAATTTCCCCCCGATTTTCGAAAAAATTTATGGGAGCAATCTGCAAGCAAGCCCTTTCAAACAAAAAAAGAACTTTGAAAATTGGTTAAAAAATGACAGAGTGATGCGTGTACAAACATAAAAAAGTAAAAAAAATCATACACACGAATTGATAACCTCCTTCTTTTTGAAGTCGGTTAAAAACACAAAAAATATTTTATAATACTACAATTAACCATTAATCGCAAATAGCCAATTTTATATTAACCGATCAGTAAATGGGGTAGTAATTAACCGGTTAATGGTTAACCGTATGAATACACTAATATACATATAATAAAACTGTAAAATGGGCGTGTGTACATGAAATATTTTTGAAAAATTTTATGGTGGCGCAAACAGTAATCGATGTAGAACACAAAACAGCAACTTTTGGAATTTTTTGTCTGTCTTTCTGTGTCCGAACAAGCTTTACGTAAAAACCACAGAACTGATTTTCATGAAATTTGGAATGGAGGTAATTTAGAGTCCTGGTTCAAAAAAAGATGTTAATTAAACACCACATTTGTTACGGACTAGATAATTTATACCGAATATTTCGTAAAAAGCGTTACGAAGAAGGAGGGGTTGAAAACTTCGAAAACAGCCTTACGCAATATGTGAATAGCCCCTAAGGGACTTCTAAGAGAAACATACTGTTTTGCAAAACTTCTTTTAGAAACTCAATAAAAATTTGGTATATTTTACTAGTTTTGGGTGGGTGAGAATATCCCGTTTTCCCCCTTCTTGTATCCGCGCCTGTACATATATAATCCTATACTAAAATTAAAAAATAATAGCAAAATACAAATTCCTTCAAATATGCTAATTCTCAATTTATTGAAATCTCTTCCCTTTTAGTCTTATACCATTCCAATAACAACATGCAAAAGCAAAACCAACAAACACACGTATATGCTTTGTTTGTTTTTTAATAATAAGCTTACACATGCATGTGTACTATGTGCGTATGTATTAATAGCAACTTTAAACGCTTATAGCCCCCAAAATACTGAACTAATTTTAACAAAATATGAATTGTACACCTCTCTGAAAAAATATGCTTAAACTGGAATAAGTTTCAACAAAATCAGTTCAGTATTACGGGCGTAAAAGGGATATAAAAAAACGTATTTGTCTATTAATTATATAGATTAATTTCAGATATTTTAAGCTGTAAAAAATAGAAGAGTGAATAAAAGTCTGAAAACATTTTGCTATTAGTAGATTTAATTATTCCAAATCGAATCGATTTGAAACGACTCGATTTGCAGAGCAGGCAGGATAGATTTCTTAAATTATTTTCCACTTTATATGTCTAAACAATATTATTATATATTTTGAATTTTGTTGTTATATTTATATGTTAGTGAGAAGAACGATTTTGGTTTTTCCTATAACTCGAATAGAATTAAAAAAATCGATTAATCGATTATTTATTTAAATGCATATAATAAAATATTTAAACTAACTAAAATAACAATATCACATACATATTTTCTAGAGATACAGACATAGGTACGTACCATTAAGTAAATTAACATGACCTTATCAGTAAAAAACTGCTAACTAGAGCTGCAAAACAATCGATAATACTATCGATAATATCGATTGTTTTATTTTTAATGGATGATCGATGTTTTTTTCTACTATCGATACTTTCGAAAAAAAAACTTATTCCATAAATTCTAACCCCAGCAGTTATTTATAAGCGAAAACTGTCGATATATTGTTATTAACAAAAATTATTGGATACTTTAGTAGGTAATATTAGAGTCCATACACGAATCCCATAATGCCAAAATTTACAATCCGTACGAAATTAACTGCAATAGCTTTGTCAATGATATTCTATTAACAGCTTATGTTTCGCATTATTTAAGCCCTAAAGACGCCTGTTTTCTTTATTGAACTTATGATAAACAATAGTGTATCTATTGGCAAACAAAAGTTGTAAATGAAGTAGGTTATCAGGTTGCCGGTAAAGAATTGGAAGGAAAGTTTCCAGCCCACTTGGATCCAATAATTATGCTCCCTTTGTGATAAGGTTAGGTTAGGTCATCAGGAAATGAAGTAGCATTATCTAAATTATTGTAGTTAGCTAACTAAAGACTGTGAATTTTGGTGTCAGAATTGGAATTTTTTGTTTTCAAATATACACCTCAACAGAACTATAAACATTTTCGCTTGGTCTTTATCAAAATAAATTCAGTTTGTTAAAAAGTTCTACATTATATTTTTATTAAAAGAATATATCGTCATATAAAGTGCAAAAGGGCCAATCTACATTTTTAAAAAATTTTCAGAACAAGTAAAAAACTGAATAAAAAGCAAACTGTTGTGATTATAAAAATTGTTTTTTCAGCATAGTATCATTGATTCTGACTTTATTAATGATACTATCCAAAAATAAAAAGGTTTTATAATCACAATAGTTTGTTTTTCATTAAGTTTTTTTATATCTTCAGCAAATTAAAAAAAAATGTAGATCGGCCCTTTTGCATTTTATATGACGATATAAAACATTGTAAGAAAGAGATAATTATATTTAGCACTATTTTCGATTCAATCGTAGGCGATATGGGCCTATTCACATATTACGTAACGCTATTTTTGGAGGTTTTGTAACCCCATCCCCCCCCCCCCCTCCTTTCGCTTTTTCAACATTTTCAGTATAAAGTATCTCGTCCGTAACAAATCCTTAACCCGCCCCCCCCCCTGCAGCGTTACATAATATGTGAAAGCCCCTATGTTATAAAAAAATAAACTTTATCGTAAGCAACAATTTATGTAAACAAAAAACATATTTGAATATAACAAAAAACCTTCTCCTGAAAACTTAAATGTCCGTCGCTTACGATTAAATCGAAAATAGGGTTCGATATTTAGATTAATAAATATATATTTTATTTTTTTGAAGATTTGATAAACAAAATTTCCATATAATACTTGCTAAATGAATATCGACGGTTAAAACTCTAGCATTCTTCTAAAAATTCGAACGAACTATCGAATGGGGCGACTATCGATAGTTTTGCAGCTCTACTGCTAACGGTCAATATGTAGTGGGCTGAAAATTTGTATGAAGAAAATGTTTCCCATTTTACTGGGGGAAAAAGGTGATGCAACTTAATCGCTAAAAGCTTTTAGTTTAAGAGTTATAAGTAAACTAAGCCGTATACATTTTTAAGATACTTTTGGAAAATGTTGACCTTTAAAATAGGGAGGTACCGATATATCGGCGATACTTCAGATTTTCCGATACATCGGTATCGGCGATATTTTACTGTCGATACGACGATACTTTAAAAAAAATTTTCAGTTTTTTTAACAAGTAATTTATTTTGGTTCGATTTTACCATGAATTAAATTCACTTCGTTATCTTTTAAATCTTATTAATATCAATTTTAAAAATTAATAACATTTTATGCTGTTATTTTGTAAAAAAAATTATTTATTTTTTGTTAATTTTATCATGAATTCAAATTCAAGTCGTTGTTTTTTAAATCTTATTCCAAAGAAGTCATGAAAATGTAGAATTCGCGATCTGGAATTATTGCAAATTTGGATAATTTCTAATTAGTTTTACATATCCTTGCCATTGCAAGAGGTTCTGTTTTTCGATTACCAATCGTTAAGGAAAAAGGATAAAAAATTACCCATTTAAAAAAATTTTTTTTTTATGCGAATTAAAACTCAGAACTGCATTTTCATGTAAATTTAAGTGAATAAATATAAACTTAGAAGTCTTTTAATAATAATAAATGTCCTTAAAAAAAACGATTTTTTAAAAAGCATGGCGAGTATTTTTTTAAATTATAAAGGAATTAAACATTTTTCTTGCTTT
Organism: Panzeria rudis; assembly: GCA_956483635.1. Classification (NCBI taxonomy): domain Eukaryota; kingdom Metazoa; phylum Arthropoda; class Insecta; order Diptera; family Tachinidae; genus Panzeria; species Panzeria rudis. The sequence goes on along the minus strand of OY101449.1, from coordinate 40,687,010 downwards.
TCTAATAATTATCTGCATATTTTTAACATAAATTTTTTGGAAGCAAAGAAAATGTAGCTCCTTAAAAATTACTTCCAATGTTTTATCAATTTTAAATATTCTCTCTTATAATGTAATTTTGCATAATAAAAAAATTACACTTGAGTTTTGTTAATCTAAACTTGAACTCAATTTCAATATTCGTATCGGTATCGGAATCGGTATCGGCGATATTTATTTTTAAATATCGGTATCGGTATCGGATCGGCAAAACGGCGTATCGTTACATCCCTACTTTAAATGCAAACAGACTGGTCGGTTTACAATTTAGAAACTTATTTTTTGTGCACTTTACCCACAACTCAACTCAAAATGAGCGGTGAGCTTAAAAATAAGGATTCTACGGCGCCGCCATCTGATGATGGTTCCTTACAAAACTCAACGAAATAAGACGAAGTCTTAGTAAAGTTTTTCGAGATATCGACGTTTGAAGTTTGAATTTTTTATAACTTTTTTCCTTAATTTTGATGGTTTTTATAGAACTCAATGAAATAAAACGAAAAGTCTTAGTAAAATTTTTTTATATCTCCTCTCTTTTTCGAGATATCGCCGTGTAAAGTTTTCTTTTTGCTTAAATATAGTTTAACCAAGGTGGTCCAAATGAAATAAAAATAGCGTAGGTGATAGAAAATTGAAAAATAAGAAAATATCTAATAAAAAAATTGGAGCCGACCCATATTTTTCGAGTTATAGCATTCTGTAATTTTCATGTAAAACTGTTATTATTCACTACATTTCTGAATGCAACGCGTCAAGTTATAATTTTTCAGAGAACATACCCAGAGGAGAAAACCATTAAGCACGGCTAGGAAGAAAAGCATTCTTCAGCGAAGCCACTATTTGAAATACCCAGAGGAGAAATCCATTAAGCCCGGCTAGGCAGAAAAGCATTCTTCAGCGAGGCCCCTATTCGACATGTGAAGAGGAGAAAAACCATTAAGCCCGGCCCAAGGCCGGCTAGTCATAAAAACATTCTTCGGCGATTTGGCTATTCAACATGCACAGCGGAGAAAAGCATTAAGCCCGGCCGAAGGCTGGCTAGGCAGAAAAGAATTCTTCAGCGAAGCCGCTATTCTACATACCAAGAGAAGAAAACCATTAAGACTGGCCAAAGGCCGGCTAGACACAAAATCATTCTTCAGCGAAGATGCTATTTCTAATGTAATTTTGTCTGATTTTGTAAAGTTATATAAAAAAAGAACCAAAATAAAAAAAATATGTAGGTATATAAAAAAAAGTCTAACTTCAAACGTCGATATCTCGAAAACGAAACCGTGGTACTATCCAAAAAAATAACACTTGCACATTGCGTACATTTCATGGGTGGTCTAATGTACATAGGCATACGGACATTAGGAATAGCCAATATAACGCATGTTCAATATATATGTATGTATGTATATATGCATATGTATGTATATATGTATATGAATTAAGTGGAGTTGAGGTATGTATGAAAAAAGTGCTAGAAGTCGTAACAATTGGCACAATATTTTTACAACGAACCATTAAAAAAGCGCCAAAATCGAAGTAAAAGTAAAGAAAATTGCGCCAACATTGAAACACTACAGGCAATAGGTACATTGTGCGAAACGTATATGATAGGTATGCATGTATGTAAGTATGTTGATGGCTGGCCGACTGATGATTTGGTAATGGTGATATGTGTATTATGGCTAAAATATAAAACACTTAAGAAAAATGATAATGAAAAGTATTTTTAGAATAAAAAACTACATTCCAAAGTTTATTATTGGAAAAATGGTTCTTGCACACAAGCATATTGAAATTTATGCAAAATTCTAATTCTTAGCAGCAATGTTGGAGCAATAATAATTTAAGATACTACATATCCTTACCCAATAGAAATAAAAAATTTAGAAAAATCCAATTAGATTTAAATTCTTTGCATTTGTTGTGTATGTGAAAAAACTTTCTTACAAATTAGCTAAAAAATTTAACTATTGTTACTCAACTCTGTGAAATGCGAAAATAAAAAACTCCAATGAAATACACAAAGCAGCAACCCAAAACGCTGGCGACTGCAGCCACATACAATTGCGCCAAAACCAGATGATCAAGCGCCAAACTGCAGCAACAACAGTGCTCTCTAATAAATACAACAACAAACAAAAATTTTGAACACAGTACGACAAGATTTTCATTTAACAAAGTTCGCCACACATTCCCCAAAAGACGACGACCGACCGAATTGAAAGAAAACAAAAAATATTAAAAAGCACAGATAAAAAAAGAAGTAACAACAAACCAACAACTAAATCAATCTCTTACCTAAGCATACCAACAAAATATGTATATACTTATTTTGTTTCATTATTCTTTTATTTATTATATACACACATTCATAAATACATACTTTTTAAACCGCGGTCTTATAAAGTAACCGCTGCTGCAGAGACGTCGACATTCGCAGTTACGTTTAACATGCTCTTTTATTTAATAAATTATGGAGACAGAATTAAACAACACCAACAAGCTAGCAGCATAAAATCTAAGGCGAAATCAAATACTAAGAATGTAAAAAGTAGAAAACCAGAAAATATAAAATTCCGATACCTATCTTTTTTTATCAGCTTTTGTTTTTTGCTATCTAAAATTATATTTGGAAATTTTCATTCCCTTTACTTACTTTTAGTATCCCTTAAGCAAAAGCCCAATTTAACAATTGGGTTAAATTTAATAATTTCTAATATTTTTTTGAGACAAAATTTTGCGGTTGACTTTTTTTACCTTTATTCAAAGCACTCACACTCACGGGCATACCGACAATGAAGTCCGAGATTGGTGAGTGTCAATGGGAATGTAGTACATATTAAATCAGCTGTGTTGCCGTATTATCAGTGGAATTGAAGAAAAATAAGTAATTTATTGTTGTTTTAAAACAGTGCTATCAATAGGTTAGTTAATAGTAAAATAATAAAAACTAGATATGCAGGCATGTGACGGAAATCGATTTTGAAAGTAATGCAATTTTAAAAACCCATTTTTTCACAAAGAAAAAACAACACAAAATACAATTTTCGTATAACTAAAAATTCTTTCCTTATGTACAACAAATTTCTTCAAGAGATGCGATTCTAAATCTGCAGATAATTTGTACAGAAGTGGAAATTTATCAAAAAATTTCTCTGGTTGTTCAATGGTGATTTCACACTAGCAATAAAATGTACGTTTCCATTAAACACTGTCGATCCATAGTAATAAGTTAAAATGATTATTTAAAATATACAGCAGCTTTAAATTATTATGGGCTTTGTTGATTTAACCTAAAATTTTACGATCAAAAATAATTATTTTATTTATCTAAGTAGGTAATACTAACGGCCAATTTCACAATGTACGATTAAAAGTTAACGTGGACGTTAACTCTTAATCATACATTATGAAAAGGGACGTATTATATTTTAATATTTAAATAAGTAGAAGGCGTTTACTGCCTGTCCAACGATATAGAAAGAATTCTTTTCTACAATTATTATTTTAGTTAGAATTTGGTTTTTTTTAAACGTAATTGTACGAATTCATAAAATATATGTATTTTTTATAGAACAACTCATTATAACAGAAGCTACAATACGAAATAATACACAAGACCAAAACAAATGGGCAATTCAATGTGAGCTTGGATAATTATTCTATTCCGTATTTTGTATTTAAATAGTACTTGATACTTTGAACAGCTTATGCATAGCGGTTATAATTTTTTTTATTTTTCCGGAAAAAATTCATTTTTTAACATTTATTTTTCACAAAAACTTTTCTTTATTTATTTTATATATTTTATTTTATTTTAAACATCAAAATTTGAAAGAAACTTATAGAATATGAAATAAAATTCTTTTAAAACACATGTCCTTCATGTGTAAATTTTTATGAATTTTTAAAAATGTTTTTGGGAATTATTAAATTACATTAATTTTAATTTTGTAACGTGTTTTTTCCCAAATTAATATTTTACATTTTAAGTGAAATATTAGTTTTATTAAAATACATTGAAATTGATTACGGAGGGGTATTAGCTAGTTCCTAAGCGGATTTCATTGGGGCTAATGCAAATCGTCAGGTAAAGGGGTGAAGGTTCCCTGACGATTTGCATTAGCCCCAGTGAAATGCGCATAGGAACTAGCTAATACCCCTCCATAATCAATTTCAATGTATTTTAATAAAACTTTAATATTTTACTTAAAAAGTAAAATATTAATTCGGAAAAAGCACGTTACAAAAGTAAAATTTATGAATTTTTTGTTTGAAAATTTTAAATAACATTTTATGTATGCTTAAAATAATATGAAAAAATAGGACTGATACGACACTGCTTTGAATTGCCCAAAAGTGTTTCATATATGAACTTTTCAGATATTATGCCGGTAGACTTGAGAGTAAATTTAAAAATAAATAACTATGATTATGAAATAACTATGTACATAAAGAACGCCAGTCAAGAGCACACTAGGCGCTTCTTTAAAACAATTCAAGTTTTGCAGTTTTCTATTGCGTGCAGTTCATGAAATAGTTTTAAGTAAGATGTTACTAAGAACTTTCAATATAAAAGTACGTTTTTATTTATAATAGTTTTAGAAATATTTCGCGGTATTTAACTAATATCAAAACATTAAACACAAAACTTGATTATGAAGACTGCATACATATTTCTGACCTGACTCAACCAATCGAGATTAGCAAACATTAAGTTTGTATATAAACATATGAGAAATCTTAAGTAACATGAACAACCATTCAATTAAATAAAAAAAGTTTTAAAGTAAACAAAATATGTAGAAATTAGTCAGCACAAGCACTAATTAATTGCAACAAATAAATGAAATCATTAAAACAAAAACCTCTTAATAAATAAAAATCAACACACATAAGCACTTCACACAAAACGAATGAATGAATTCCCCAACTGAAATACATTACTAATGCATATAAAACACTTTAACGTGTTGGCATCACTGTTGACAAACAACAAAACAAAAAAATTTGTTTACACAACAAACATAAATTTGATATTTTTAGACCCAAGTTTGAACGCATTTTTCGCAAAGACATATCATGAAAACGCCCATGTATGTCACCATTCTAAAAAGCTTATATCCTCTAGAATCAGATTCCGTCAAAATATCGGAAATCAGGACAAATTTGTGGAAATAATTCACATTTACTTTTTATGATTTTGGCGCGCGCGGGCTTTTTGGGCTAGAAATAAAGAGAATAAGAGAACTTGACACTGACAGTTGAGTAGCGCGCGCACTTAATAATATGGGCGCGAGAGAGTATAAAACTGGATGGTTGACTGGAGCAGCAGCATGAATAGCTGCAGCAACGACAGAAAGCCACCACAATATGATAAAATATGAGAAATGATAGGAAAAAAGTTTTTGTTACTGTGAAAAAAAGCGGCAAAAATCCAGACTAGTGACGACTGCAGAGCAAAAAAAAAAAAAGAAAAAACTAAAAAGCGATTTAATGAAAAAATTAGAAATCACTTGTGAACAAAAGCCAACAAAAAAAATAATGTACTTTTTAGGGGGTCAAATAAGGAGATGACTATGCATATGCACCCGTTTTTACAAATTTAGAAACAAAAAGGAATGTCGATACCGCAAAAAGACACCTGCCTGTCTTTGTTAACCTGTTTTTGCTTGCCCCTAGTGGCATATTTTTGTGTATATTTTAAGCACTTACCTTGAAATCTAATCCTATCGATAATATTCGCCAGCGAATGTTGCAAATTGTATTTGTTGGATTGTTTGATCCTGTAGAAAATTATGAATATCTGATGCCAGCCATGCCAACTAATAAAATGAATCTGTTGTAGCGATTAGTTCGTTTCACTTAACTTACAACAAGACCTGTAGGTAATAAGCCACTCTTGTAAAATTCAGTGGCGATTACAGCACCGTGAGTTTTAATTCCAAATTAGATTAAATAACTTCAGAGTATTCCAAATGTGTGGACAATTATGCAAAAACCATATTGTTAAATTTTCAATAATCTCTTGGCAAGGCGTGACCACGTTGCTAAAATTGCTCTTCAAAGGCCAATATACTTATTTAAGCACCGAATTAATTTTATAATTACAAACTAAGACACTTGCACGTTTTACTACGGTTTACCTAAATGTTTATTTAATTTTCCATATAAATTGTACAATAATTTTAATAAAATTATTAACTTTTCTGTAGTAACTTTTGCTAAAAATGATGACGGCAACACAAATGGTGTGTGGAAGTTAAACGAACCAAATTTTTTTTATTTCTTTGGTGACAGCACAGAACCAGAACAGAGCAGCAAATGCGTTGAGATCGTAAAGTGTTAAGTAAAAGGCAACGAAACCAACCAACGCTAACGTAGCTAAATTCGCTTCTTGGGCTCTCACTCTGCTAGTGTATGTATGGATAAAGCAACAACTTCGCCGCAGCAACAAAGAAGCAGCGCGCGAAAACATTTGACAGCTGTCAGGAGCATCAGCTGGTTGGATTTTTTGCCTTTGTTTTCATTTACTAACCTGCTGATCGGACTGCCAGTATGGTGAAAATGCCATTCCATTGAAAAACTACTAACCATATGTGAACATAAGATGGGGAAAACATATGTTAAGTGGTGACTTCTGGTGACAAGCAGAAAAATGCAATAAACGCCCCACAATTGCGGCGAATTTAAGCAATTGAATGTGTGTATATATGTATATGAAAGTAAAAATGCATGGAAATGTTGGGTTTTTGATATGGGGGTTTTGTTCTTGAATGGGTTATTGTTACTGATTGTTTTTTTTTCAATTGAATTGGGGCATAGTCGTTGGCATTTTGAAAACGGGTAAAAATATGTAAGTAAGAAAGTATTTCTTTTATTTTTTTTTAATAGTTTAATTATACTGATTTACAAATTCATATTTTTAGAAGGTATAAAGTTTATACTGAATTTTTCAGGGTAATATAGGATGTGCTTAACATGAGAAATATAAAAAATTAATTTTGTCCATTGTCCAGATAACGGCACGGCACGTTTGTTTTCCGATGTATACTTCTCTTCATTTGCAGTCTACGCCTAACTTAACTTAACATTAACTTCAAATTAATGTTAAGTGTAGACCGCTCAAGTTAATGCTTTTTTCAGTTTATAACATAGTTGTTAGAGCAATTGTTTTAACAACGCAGTCATAACTTCAAGTTACAACAGCATTTCAAGTTAGGTGGAGACGTAGAGTTAAACCGCCATGCAGCGTCCGCGGCTGCCAGTATTATCAGATTAGGGGATTTACCCCCAAATCGGGGATTTCCTTTTCGAAATGGGGCTAAAAAATTTGGTTTGGGGATTGGGGAATTCATTGGGGATAATTTTTATGCTTTGGGGATTTTATATGATTTTAGGGCATTTTTATTTTGCTTTATAGGTATATTTTTATTTATTCTTGGATTATTTTAATTTCAATACATTGCGCTTTAAGAAAAGCAAAAATTAGAAAGAAAATGCAGTACAAATTGTTCGAATCTCTATTGAGACTTAGGGGCAGATTGTGTAAATACGAAATTTTTTGTCGTTTTGAAATTTCTAAAGAAACATTTTTGTTTTGAAGCGCATTTAAATAATTTCTCATACAAATTTAAAAATGTTTAGAAATGAAATTTTTTTTACAAAACCTGCCTATTATATTCCAACATACGCAATGGCTTGAGAAAAATATTATAATAAGCTTACTAACAAGCCTTAAGCTTGAAAAATATTGAAAATAAATTGAAAAAAGCTATCGTAACAATTGTAGAAAAATCAAAACGGAACCCTCTTGAAAATATTATAAGTGCATGCTTATATAAGCTTATTCTTGCAATTGTAGAATAAGCTTATCAAAATAATATCATATTAACTTTTGTATATAAAGCCTAATTCACAAATAATATATTTTTTAATGTTGAAAAAGAAAATTTTACTTCAAATTCATTCGATTATTTACTTCAAATTCATTCGATTTCATTTATTTATTACATACATATTTATGTTTTTTGTGTTGCAATTTACAAAATTACACGTGCACCCAATTTGCAATTTAAGATTAGATGTAAATGCCGCTGTAGAATGTATTGAAAAAGATAAGTCTTTCAATAGTTATATTGTTCTCTTGAATATATGTATGACGTTTATAAACATACTTTAGAAACAGTTGTGTATAATAATAGCTTCTCAAGCATTGTTAAAAGCTGCTTGTGAAATCACATTTTATTTTTATTTTTCTTTTTTTAATTATAAAATTGGTTGGCGGAGAATTCTATCTCACAAATTGCCAGGTTATATATACTCTAGGAGAGCTTCCGTCATGTACTGCCGCCCGACCTATACCATCATATAGGAAGGAGGAATCCAAGTTTTCCGTTCCAAGTTTAATGGTCTCCACCAGTTTAATCGAGTTTAGGTTGGCACTCGTAACCAAAATAGTCTATAAATTGTCTAAAAGTAGTGCATGTGACTAATGGCCACCGACGCGAAACTGTACACGATACTGTTAACCGACGCCAACCACTACACACATGCGATCGAATCGCAAAACTCTCGAAGACAAATAAACGAACAGTGGCCTGGTTGCATTTACGAAGTAATTGCCAACGACGCTTGAAGTTGACTCGTCCAGAGCTGCTTTATCACATTTTATAAACATTATTATAAACGTAGTTGAGAAAAGCTTAAGGCCCACTATTTATATAAGCTTATTCTCAAGTTCTATTGCCTTTTGATTGCTATATGATATGTTGGGATACCTTTTAAAAATAATGGAATTTGTTGTGACATTTTTGATCCACATCCAGAAATGGTGAAATTGTTTAACTTCAAAGCAGATTTGGACTCCGAACTTTTGATTTTATTAATCAGCTTAAATAATGTTAGAAATACACATACAAAAATAAATACTTAAATATACACCATATCGATAGTCATATGTTGACAATACGTAACTGATTTTTACAAATTTTCAGTTGAAGAAATTCCATTGTTAATAGACAACAGATCTTCTTCCAAAAATATTTCTGGTGACTAAATATGGTCAAATTAAAAAAAAGAACGACGGGAATGACTTTTTTCATGTAAATATAAAAAAATTAAAATAAAAAAAATATTGCCGCAGCTGGGATACGAACCATGCTCTTCTGACTGTTACCCTACGTCTTCACAAGCCATCAACTTGCACATGACATTAACATGACGCCGGCAGAGCGACTGTAAAAAATTCATCAAATTCTTTGTTGTGGTGAATACGTGCGATGTCCATGTTCTGCTTTATCAGTGTGTTTTGTGGTAGTGCAATAGAAATAGAATATTTGCTAATTTTGTTCTGTCTCTTTTCTTTCTATTGAAAATGGTTGTTGATGGCGAATCTCATGGCGAACATTGATGCTCAGAAATATGTTCGGGCATCGATGTCAGAACATGGACGAAACATGGATATGAGCGGTCTACATTAGCCAAATGCGATGTCCGACATGATGTTCATGCCAAGTTCATGGCTAATGAAGACCACCAGTTAAGACATGCTCTCTACTACTGAGCTGTTCTCTTCTTATTTTTTGTTGGAGCTAAAATTTGTTTTATGAAAATGTGTCAATGTAATGATTTAATTCCGTTTTTGCATGCCTTTTTGCTGGATATTTTATGCAATATATTACCTAGTAAAATCGCATGCGTTTTTAATGAGTTCAAAAACTATACCTTTATTTACGATTTACGATGGCATTCAGAATGCATTGGAAGAAACAAGTGCTCAAGAAATCATGAAACACTATTTCATTTTGAACGCATTCATTTATTTATTGCTGGGATGTTTACAAATTTCGAAAAGCGTTTTCGTTCGCTAGAAATGAAAGTTGTTTCTTTAGTTATTGAGAACGCTGCGCGCGAATCGGCACTCCATTTTTTCCATCAGCTTTAGTTTTCGAGATATAGCGTTACGTAAAAAACAAAGGCACTTTCACTACTTATAGTAGCATAACTTGAGAAGGGGTTTTTCTTAGGGATGTAACGATACGCCGTTTTGCCGATCCGATACCGATTCCGATACTTAAAAATAAATATCGCCGATACCGATTCCGATACCGATACGAATATTGAAATTGAGTTCAAGTTTAGATTAACAAATCTCAAGAAGAGCAATTTTTTTATTATGCAACATTACAGTGTAAGAGATTATTAATATTTAAAATAGATATTAATACAGTATATAAAATTGGAAGTAATTTTTAAGGAACTACATTTTCATTGCTTTCAAAGAATCTATATTAAAAATATGCAGATAATTAGTAGAAAAGCCAGTACAAATTTGTAATTACTTTATAATTTTAAAAAATACTCGCCATGCTTTTTAAAAAATCGATTTTTTAAAGGACATTTATCAACTAATATTCTTCTAAATAACTTATTAGCTTAATTATTAAAAGTCTGCTAAAAGTTTATATTTATTCACTTAAATTTACATGAAAACACAGTTTTGTGTTTAAATTCGCATAAAAAGAAACAAGTTCTGAAAATGGGTAATTTTTCATCCTTTTTTAACCGACTTCCAAAAAGAAGAAGGTTATCAATTCGTGTGTGTTTTTTTTTACTTTTTTATGTTTGTACACGCATAACTCTGTCATTTGTGAAGCGATTTTAAAAATTATTTTTTTGCTGGAAAGGGTTTGCCTGCAGTTTGGTCCCATAATTTTTTTTTTTTTTGAAAGTCGGAGGGGAAATTCGCTTTCCCCATGCTGTCATTTCTGAACCGATTTTCAAAATTCTTGTTTTGTTTGAAAGGGTTTGACAAAAACTGGTCCCAATTTTTTTTTGTCGAAAATCGGAGAAGCAAGTTTGCTCCCCCTCCCCACCAATCCATAACTATATAATTTGTGAACAGCTTTTCAAAATTCTTGTGTTGTTTGCAAGGGTTCGCTAGTAGTTTGGCCCCATAATTCTTTTCGAAAATGGGAGGGGGAACCATGTATAACTTTGTCATTGGGAACCGATTATCAAAATTGTTTTTTTATTTGAAAGGGTTTGACTACAGTTTTTTTTTTCGAAAATCAGTTGTGAAATTTGCTGCAAACCCCCCTTCAGGTTGGTACCATAATTGTTCTCCAAAATCTGTGCGGGATTTCCCCTTTTCCCACAAATATTGATTATCGCATAGCTCCTCCATTTATGGGCCGAATTCCAAAATTTATTTTTTGTTTGGAATGGTTTGCCTAGAGTTTGGTCGCATAATTTTTCTACGAAAATCTGTGGGGCAAGTCTTCCACGCCTCCACCCAAAATATTTATTAGAGCACAATTCCTCCATTGGCTTACCGATTTTCAAAATTGTTTATATGGAAGGCCATCAAGTATATACTCTTTATACTGAAGTCGGCTTTTTTCCAGAATTATTTGAGGAATCATTATAGAACACCGAAAAAGAAATTTGTCCTAACATCACTTCAAATTCGGTGATTGGTAATGGAAAAAGAGAACTTCTTGCAATGACAAGCAAATGTGCAACTAATTAGAAATTATCCAAATTCGCAATATTTCCGGATCGCGACTGCTACATTTTCATGATTTCTTTATAATGTCTTTTTTTGCTGGGAATAAGATTTAAAAAACAACGAATTGAATTTGAGTTCATGGTAAAATTAACAATAAATAAATTATTGTTTTTGCAAAATAACAGCGTAAAATATTATTAATTTTTAAAGTTGATATTAATAAGATTTAAAAAATAACAAAATGCATTTAGTTCTTGGTAAAATTAACAAAAAATAAATAATTTGTTTAAAAAAAACTAAAAAAATTTTTTTAAGTATCGTCGTATCGACAGTAAAATATCGCCGATACCGATGTATCGGAAAATCTGAAGTATCGCCGATATATCGGTATCGGTATTCGTTACATCCCTAGTTTTTCTATTCAGTAAAGAACAAAAACTGAAATTCGACAACAAAATAACAAACATTGTTTCAAAAATTTCTGACTTTGTCTTTGTGTTTGCTACTGTTGTATGGAAATTATAATTTTATCAATTCAGTTCTGACACTAAATTGTGAATAAAATCAAAAGTTGTACACCAATTTCAATGGGAAAGTGCTAAATTCTTTTGGAATATATTTAGCTACACGCTACTTAAAAAAAACTGGTCCGTTTTGTATCTTTATTTTGTTATAAAGTTTTAAAAACAAAAATGTAAAAAACCTTATACATTTTACAAGTCAGGTGTAAAAAACCATGTAAAACCAGCCAATTTAACTGTGTTAAAAAACTGTCATAAAAGTAATATGTATTAGCCCAATTCACAATCTTGTGCATCTAACAATTATCAAGTGGTCAGTATCAATATACTATACCAATTTCCAAATGCTACGATGCAAGACCATTTGCACAATATTGTGAATTGGGCTATTGTATTATGAGTTTGCCTCATCATTTCATAATTTTACTAATACAATAGTGAAGTGCTCAAAATTGGATGTGGGTTTGCTCTTAGAATAAAGTTTAATTTCCTGCAAATTCTAATTTTCCTATATTCGCACCACGGGTGGGTCTAGTAGTTTATATTCGCACAAAAACAAATGTGAAAATAAGGCAAAGTTCCTATCCAAAAATTTCGGCCGTAAAAAGTACTGAGATCAAAATAAGGACCAAGTTCTTGATCCAATACCATCTCATTTCTGGGCAACATGTCAGCTTGCCAACATTTTCCCCATTAGAAAGGTAAAATATTAGAAAGGTAAAAAAATTATTGCCAAGCTAAACAGGTTGCCTAGAAATGAGATGGTATTGTGCCTATCAAGAACTTGGGCCTTAGTTTGATCTCAGTGCTTTTACGGTCGAAATTTTTGGATAGGAACTTGGTAATTTGTACCGAATTTCAGCTCTCTGGCTATAGTGGAAGTGCCCTATACAAATAAGGGACACTCTAGTCCCCCTAGATGAAATATGTATACAAAATTTCAGCGTTCTAGCTATAATGGAACTGTCCCGTACGAGCAAGGGGCACCCTAGTCACCAAAGATGAAAATGTCAGTTTTTAGATTAGTCTGACTATTTTCTGACTATTTTGAGTGCCCCATACCCCTAGTCCCCCCTACAGCAATTCCCAGTGTTACCGTTTTTCAAACAAAATTTTATTTTATTTAAAAAAAAATTTATTTGACTTTACTATAAACCTCGATTCTAAGGCCAATATGTAACTATACATTGTATACTATAATGCATACTATACATTGTATAGTGTTCTCAGATGTCCCTTTATTCGTGTAATTTTTACTCGAATAATTCCTGTTTGAATAATTTTATTAGAATTATTTTTGTTTGAATAATTTTATTCAGTTAACTTCGATTAAATAATTTTTATTTCAACAATTTTACTTTACACGTATGATTTGTTAGTCTGATTTGTTAGTCTGATTTGTTCATGTTCAACTTAAGTTTTTATGTTAATGGGATTGTTAACGAACAAATCAAAAAAATTTTTAATTGTTACACTTTTCTGATTTCTTCGACTTTGTTTTTATGTTAAGGCAGTTGTTGGCGAATATTTGAGAATTTTTTATTATAATTTTAGTTTTAAACGTTAAATACGACCTTAGGGGCTATTCACATATTACGTAATTTTATTGTTGGACTTTTTATAAAAAATTTTCAGTATAAATTATCTAATCCGTAACAAATCTTTAACCCCCCCCCCCCTCGAGCGTTACGTAATATGTGAATAGCCCCTTATAAGGCATATGAATTGCCAAAAATATGCAAAAGTTAAAGGGGTCTAAACCCAATCAAAATGCTTGATGTCAAATTCTTGTACGTGTGCTTGACGATAAATCAAAACCAAGTACATTTTCCATCAAGCGTCGTCTATGTCACACATACTAAGAAATGTTCACCCATACTATTAACATGCTTGTCAAGCATTTTCACCGTGCCCAGACCCCTTGAGACTATAAAGCGTGTATATGTGCTTTCGTTGCGGAATTACAATAAATAACCAAAATTTCAACTGCATAACCCGCTTCGTCACCAATGTTTACTTATTCAAATTAAGCACAAAATGATATGTTCAATATGTATTTAGAAATACTTTGACGAACAAATCATACGTGTATGGCTAACTTTACTAAACTTTATTTGAGAAATTTTTATTAGACATTTTTTAGAAATTATAAAAAAAAAATATTGCATGTTAAAAAAAAATTATTATAATAACTTTTAATTCAGTAATTATGCATATTATTCGAATAATTTTAATCAAATAATGTTATTCGAATGAAATAAATTTTTCAGAAATTATTAAAAAAAATAATCGAACAATTTTTATTCCAATAAACAAACTAATGGCTGCATGCACATAGGCTGAAACGACGTGCCAACACAAATACATTGGCTTTGTGTAAAAGCCGCACTTTATCTCATTCGAATGTTTAATTTGAACCGAAAAGTATTTATTCGAATATGTAACATTATTCGAATATTTTTGATTCGAATGGTTTTTATTGCAATAATTTGTAATACATGATTTTATTCGAATTATATTTAATTTTAATGGAGAAAAATTTTATTTTATCCGAGCAAAATTAAATTGTATTTGCCAAATTTAAAAGATCACAAGACAACAACTTAAGTTAAGATGGAAACTATCTGTAAAAGAATTATGTGTCGATTCTGGATAGCAACCGAACTTTAGTTGCGTTGCCAGCTGGCAACTGGAAATTTGTGGTTGCCAGAAAAGCACTAAATGGCAACTAAAATTAACATCTCTCAGTTGCCATCAGTAATGACGTTTTTATCAACTGGCAACCCAACTAAGGTTCGGTTTCCATCCATAATCGACCCATTAAAGAATAATAAATCTAGGCCTGATTGCCATCGAGCTATTGAGACTTTAAACTGCTGTCCTGAAAAATGTTAAGACGACTTAAGCGATTAAGGCTTATGAACACAGATTTGATGCGAATCATTTTTATTAACAAAATTTTGTTTTAAGAATTTTTCAAATATAATAAACAAAATAGTGGCAGCCATGCAGCATATGGGGTGTAACGTCGTCCAAAAACGTCGATTTGGCGTAAAAGTGTAGGCATAAATAACGTGTCGTGCCATAACAAGATTGATTAAAATATTTCTTTCAAAAAATCCCGACTACAAAACGGGGCGATAACAAGTCTAAAAAAACTAATTCTAACAATAAAGGGACCAATCTGACAATATACCATTTCATCTAAACTAAAAAATTCAAAATGGTGGAGGTCTGAGGTAACGAGCACTAAAAAAAATACAAACGAATTGATAACCTTGTTTTTTAAAAACGGTTATAAAACACGGGGGACATAAGATATAGACTAAATGTACACGATCAAATATTTCATGCAATTTTCTTCATGAAACTTTTTTTATTTGCTTAATGTAAGTGCGGAACTAGAGATGAGATAAAAAACTTGACAATATCCATCAAAAATTCATTTCATACCACTTTTTCCACCCAACTTGCTTCCCCGACCATTCTATTGGCAAATGAAGAAAGTTTCATGAAACAAATTTCATGAAATACCTATTCCACCGTCTTAATTTAGTCATAGATAGCAAGAATGATAGAATACAAGATTAAGAAATGCGCATGATTTCCCGTTAGATGACGCAGTTGGTGCTTTTCAAAAGGTTACCAAGTCAATGTGTCCCTGAGCCAGTATAATTTTATTGGAAACAATGTATGCAATTTTGTGGCAGCCTTGCAACAGCTTAAAATTATTAACCAATAGGAACACAGTTAGTGACGTCTTTGGCGACACATGCGCAGAAAATTTCAATTTTATGCGCGGGATGTCATAATCTTGTATTCAATCATTCTTGATAGATAGAAATTTCTATTCAAATTCTATTAAAATTTCGATTGTTATCGTATGCTCTAATTTGGTCTCTGTTCTTCCGGTACAATGAACCAACCGATTCATAAATCACTGTAGAAAGTGGAAGCAAACTGAACATTAAAAATAAAATCATTTTTGAAACAAGCGGTGTTACTCTGTAATTCGAAACGAAAGAAATGCTTTCGCATTGTAATGTAAATAACATACAATTGCGAACAGTTTTCCTTTCGCATCGCATTACAGAGTAGCCCCCAAGTTTTAATGCACACTTTAATTTTAGAATAAATGATAGAAAAAAGGATTACGTTTCCCAGTCATAATACTTATGTATATTATGTTCCCTCAGAAAAAGTTATGGCAAGTGCTTTAGAACTAGTTTTAAACGAATAAACAAAAGCGTTGTTATAAGATAATTTTATGAATTATATGCTTTACAACTATTAAACAAAGTGTATACTTTGTAAAATTAGGTCATATTAAAAACATGATGCCAGCGAAATTGCAATAGCCACAGTGCACTACTTTTAAAATAGCATTCAAGTCGTTAATAAAAAAAAGTTTAAAAATGTCAGTCCACAAAGTAGTCAACAAAGTACATAATACTAATTTTTAAACTCACCAACATTTTAGCTTAAACATCTTTTTACGAAATATCGCATTCCATTTTTCTTCATCTTGCAAATTGATAGTTCGATCATTGTTACAATTACAAACAATATAAAACACTTCTCAAACGAGAAAACATTTGCAAATCACCAACAAATAAATTATAAAGAACTAAATATTAAAAAAAAAAAAAAACAAATATATTAATATAAATTGCCGCAATTAAAAGCGAATCGAATGCAAGTATAAACAATAACATCAAGTTAAAAAGAAAATATGTAAATGTAATAATTACCAAGAAACGAATGAAGTTGTAAAAAAGAACTCAAATGCAAACAAAAGCAATATGCTAAGATCAGCAAAATATAATTTTTTAGATACAACTTGGATGGAAAACAAATTATTTATTATAAAACAAACCGTAAGTGTACTTGGACGGTGATGTTTGGCAATCGCATTTGGAACATGATCATTATTTCACGAATATCCTTGATGGACAATAATAACTTGCAAACACATATTTAGAATTTACGTTCTTTTCGTATTTAGATTTCTGCGTATATTTTTAATTCTCTATTTTCTCTATTCTCTTAATAATTGAATTATCTATCATATCAAATGGTATTGTGTTTTACTGTCAAGCATATTTTATAGTTGCATAAATAGAAGATGGGCAGTTTAGATGGGTGATTGTTTGAAACCACGGGCAGCATAGTCTCCTGGCTTTGAACGATCTGATAGTTTGGGGTAACCTTCGTCACCCGGATTGCATGCTGGGCGAGAAGTTATTACTCGCCAGCCACCTTTGCGAGTCCAATCCTGAAATAAAGAAATAAATAATGGAATTTTTTAACATTTAAGGGTGCATAAAGAATTCGAAGAACATGAACCAGACCAGACAAATTAAACAAATCGAAGGAAATAACTACCGGTATTTTGAAGATTGCCACAGTTGATATTTAAATAAACTAATGTGTCCCGGGAGGAGGGCCCTCTTAAGGTGATTTTTTTACTTTTATGCTCAGCCCACTTGGGTCCTTATTGGTCCAATTGTGTTACCAGAAACGGGGACATGAAGAAAGATAAACTTCTACATTTTTCCATTCCGTTCAGTGCTGAACCAGCCCGACGATCGTATAAACGAATATAAGCATCTAATGTCGCAGTTTGTTAAGGCTGCTAAGTCTTGCAGCACCGGGCTGCTCAGTGAAGCCAAACTTTGCTCAGAGAGGGAGAGAGAGAGAGAGAGAGCGAGGCAGGGACAGAGGAGGTGCTTTACATTTTCTTCCTCCTCGTCATTATGGCAACTTCTATAGAAATCATTATACGGTAGATTTAATCTTCTAGCATTCCCACCTATAAAACAGTATCCTGTATTTTTTTCCTTTTTTGCTCATAGATCTGAGACTATAACTTTTAGCAAAAATTTCTGCATAAAAGAGTTACAAGCCGACAAAATTTCCTACAAAACTGGATTTATTTATTTTTCACTTAGTCCCAGTCCACACATGAAATTTTGGTTGCAGCAAATTTCTGAATTTGTGGGAGAGTGTTGAAATCAGCGATGCCATTTTCAGCAGCGATGCCATTTTTAGCTCTTTCTTACGATATGACAAAAACGATTTGACATATTGTGTTATCATATCGTAAGTTTTTTACGATATAACAACACTAGGATAGCCATACACTGTGTTGTAATATCGTAAAAATCTTACGATATGGCAACACAGTATGTCATTGAAATTTTTCAAAAAGGGACACAAAAAGGAGATTTTGAAAATAAAAGGCGCACAAAAAGGGGGTTTCTGAGAAAAAACTTTAACAACAAGAAAAATTGAAAAATTTTTAAATGTTATTTAATTTTTAAAAAATTAAGGTTAGCAAACATAAACTCCCGCTCATATGATTAGGTTTAACATTTTAGCAATACTTTTTGGTAGTTACTCAAAAATTATTACTCAAATTACTAATACAATTGGACTTATTAATAAATAATATGCACTACGTGAAATCTATGAAAAAAATTAACGGGAATATTCTACCATTATCAAATAATTGCTGCAAAAAAATTTTGTCCGAGAGCAGTGCCTAATCGGAATAGGTTTCTGATTAATTTTATATTATAGCGTAGCTAGAAATTTTTCTGGCGGGGAAGGGGGGCTAAAGACCCATTTGTCCCTATAATTCGCTTATACTATCAGAGTGATTATGGGGGTGGCTTAGCGCCCCTGGAAGGGCCTATCTACGCCAATGATTATACATTATAACTTTCCCGCGAATTTTTAGTTTTTAATACATTTTTGAACTTCCTAAGCCGACGCAACAATTTGAAGTTTAAATGGGTCGAGGATAATATTTATCTGAAGCTGAAAAGATCAAAATTAAATATTATGCTAAAGAAGGTCTTACTCGAGTGTTGTGTTTTTCTTCCGACGGGGTTTTTTTTTAATTTGGAACGATTTTCCGTCATCCCACGTCAAACGGCTATGTGCCATCTTCAGTGTTCTATTGAATACTAAATCTATTGTATACTAAATGATTTAGTATTCAATAGTACACTGAAGATGGCACATAGCCGAAACCGGTCTGTTTACAAACCAAATTTGACGTGGGATGACGGAAAATCGTTCCAAAGGTCTTACTCATGATAAAATTTGCAAAAAAAAATATTAATGAAAATCAACATTGTATGAGTACTTTCTTATTAACTGCCAGTTTTTGTAAAATAAATAAATTTTATTGTTATTTCCAACATAAATTCTGACACAAAATTTTCTTTTTATTTTACAACAACTGGCAGTAAATAAGACTAATTATGGAAAGAACTAACTAACAAAAGAGCTCAGCACCTGAAAGAAAACAGCGAAACTAAAGAAAAAAGTTAGTACTAAAACTAGTTTGGCGACTGTACACAGAAAAAATAAATTTCATTTTCTGTAAAGGAATTCAATGAAATAGAAAATATTTTCTCTAGGAACTGACCTACAAAGAAATTTGTAGATATAGAAAAAAATATCTGAACAATTTATTGAAAAAAAACCGTGTTTTTTTCAGTGAACAAATTGTTTAAATCTATAAAATCTATAGATTTTTCTAAAAATATTTACAAATTGCAAACAAAACAATTTACTAAATCAAACAAAAAGATTTACTGGACTTTCTGAAAAAAATCAAAAAATATTTTTGTCTGAATTTATAAAACAATTAGTCTAAAAATACTAACACATATTAAACAAAATAGTTTACATAATATACCTAGTTTATACGCAGAGCTTATTTGCAAATAAAAACGTAGTGATACCAAGTATTGTTTTTTATTGTAAGTTACAATTAAAAACAATACTTGGTAGCACTACGTTTTTATTTGCAAATAACGCATGCGTATAAATGTAGTATTAATCAAACAATACTATTTACTGGATTTTTTGTAATATATCGAACAAAATTTTTGTCTGGGTCATCATAATGATCATCCATTAAGCATTTATGAAATTTCACTTTGTTAAATGTGTTCAAGTCAAGAATGTTTGTCTCAAGACTCTAAAAAAATGAATGAGAATTAACGCAACGACATTAACGAATTGATTCACTCAAAAATCTTCAGTAAACAAACTTTGTACAATCGCATTCTTTTTGCTATCATTGTTGTTGTTGTTAATTGTGTGTATGTTCTCATCGGGGTTGTTTTTTTACGACACAGTTTTTCTTGTTGTTTTTGGTGTTTGCGTTCTAAATAAGAGTCAAACAAACAATTCATTTACGGAAAATGAAATTTATTTTTAGACAAACTTTTGGTTGAAAATTTTTTTGGTGATTTACAAATTTTTATTTTTGGAAAGTATAACGCTTCTCGTACATTTCTTTAGTGTAACTAAGATATGCTAAGTACAGTCAAAGGCTGGTTAAATTAAAGTGCTCTTGTTTGAAAGGCGAATAAATTACGCGTCGAATAGTGGATAGTTGACTTTGATCGGATAAAAAATTACTGAGTTATAGGGAATCAAACAAATTTTTTTTTAATATTTAACGTTTTTCACCAAGTGTTGTCTATTCGGATGCTGTGCTGTACCACAAATAATAAAAAAAGTCCGTAGCTAAAAATTTTATTGATTAGTCTATTCGATTTCAAAAGTTTTAAGCAATAATGGACCGAAATCGAATAAAAATTAAAAATGCTGGAAGGAAAAAAACGAAAACACTAGCATTTCAATTTACTAGCAAATCCTTTATTTAATACACAGAAAAAACTAAATTTAGTTTTCTGTAAATGAATGCAATGAAATAATAAATATTTTGTCTAGGAACGGACCTACAAACAAATTTGTAAATATAGACAAATATAATTATTTATTTATTTTACTTGTTTTTTTTCAGTGAACAAATTGTTTAAGTCTATAAAACAATTTGTCTAAAAATATTTAAAAATTGTAAACAAAACAATTTACTAAATCAAACAAAAAGATTTACTGGACTTTCTGAAAATATCAAACAATATTTTTGCCTGACTTTATAAAACAATTAGTCTAAAAATAATAACAAATATTAACCAAAATAGTTTACTGGATTTTTTTCATAATATATCAAAAAAAAGCTTGTCTGGGTCATTATCATCATTAATTAAGCATTTATGAAATTTCACTTTGTTAAATGTGTTCAAGTCTGAATGTTTATCTAAAAACTCTAAAAAAATGAATGAGAATTAACGCAACGACTTTAACGAATTAACGTATGTAAAATTGCCCCAAGTATCTCTTCATTTAGTAAAAAGTATCAAAAAAAGTGGCAAGAATTTCAAAAAGTATCACATTTGGCTGCATTTTGTAAAAATAGCAAAATAGTATCCAAGCAGTCGAAAAAGTGGCGAATTGCTAGTTGGTGCTACTCAACGGTAACGCTGATCGCTGGTTCAGCTCTTTCTCACTGAAAAATGAAGAATTGCTGCAACACAAATTGCACGTGTGGACCGGGACTTAACATCAACTTTTTGGAGTTATAAAATCAAGAAAACAAGAAAATTAAAAAAAAAATTCTTTAAAATCAACCAAAGCACTCCGTTACATATAATATTTTCTAAAAGTTATAGTTTCAGATCTATGCGCAAAAAAGTAAAAAAAATGTCATCTTATGGGGACCCTCTCCTACCTCCCTTTAGCTCACCCGACAATCACAGGGACTCTCTAGTTTATTTAAATATACATATAACAACTGTGCCAATTTTCAAAACTCCGGAAATTGTTTTCTTCGATTGGCCTTATTATGTTCGGTTTGAAAGGACTACTTAATTTCCGCCATTAGGATACGTAGTCGAATTGATAAAAATTATTCAAATATTGCTCGATTAGAGCTTTTGTCTATAAAATGTGTTCCGTATAGAATATTTGTCAAAAACCACTCACTGAATTTTTTTCAGAAACCGGCAGCAGTTGAAAGTTATAAGATAAATTGTTGCATTTTACTTTATCGTATTCAGTCCAACTTGAATTTGGTCCCCGACGCATAACTGCCATTTGTCAACCGATTTTTAAAATTCTTTTTTTGTTTGAAAGCGTTTGCTTGCAGTTAGGTTCCATAATTTTTTTTCCAGAATCAGTGAGGGTATTTGATCCCCCAGTGCTTAATTCTGTCATTTTTTTTTTACCGATTTTCAAAATTCTTTTTTGTTTGAAAGGTTTTGCTTGCAGTTTGGTCCCATAATTATTTTCGAAAAAAGTAGCAGGGGGGGGGGGGGGGGTAATTCTTTCTTGGTTTGAAAGGGCTTGCTTGCGGCTCAGTCCCATAATATTTTTCGAAAATCGCAGAGAAATTGTTTTTGTGCCAGAAAGGTGTTGCAAGGAGAGGTCGGACAAACCAGTAATACGCTGACGATATGAATGTATATGCCTACTGTACCTATTCACCCCTATCGCGAATAACAAGTGAAATTTATGTTCCCATGAAATTTTCATTTCACTTCGAGGGAAAATTGCTATCGTGAAGATCTCGTGAGCATTTTTTCCCGCTATCAGTTCTTAGTGAATGTAAATAAGGAAGAAGCTTAATAAAATATATTAAAAATTAAAGAAATTTTTGTTAAAAAATAAAAAAATGCAGTGCTAAGAATTTTAGTTATCTTTTTATTCCATGAGGAATCTAAACAAAATCGAATTGTTCGTCCAGGATTGCTAGATGCATACAATGCCTTGGAGTACCCGAGCCATTGCAGGCAGCCTAGTTCAATCAAATAGTCTTTTGGTGTTAAATTAAGTTTTCTCAAGAGTAAGTAAAACTGGGTTTTTACATATTGTGGATGCGATGAATGATTCTCTACAGACGCGGAATCAATTGCTATTCCATCATTGCGAGACTTAGTTCATGTGTGCCGGGAAGGTGTTGCATGTAGATACTGTTAAGATAAATGTGCTAGTATTAAGATAAATGAACATTATTTACTTAATTTGTCCTGAAAATAAATATTTATAAGCTTTAATAATTAATTGGAAGGATAAAATAGCAATTTCATGATGTATTTATCCATTTCGCCTGTTAAAATAAAGTGAACAAAAAGAGGGGAAAAGGGAAAAATCCACGTAAAAAAAATCATTCATGATACGGGGAATTTTTCGATTTTTTATTCACAATCGCAAAAGAAGGGAAAGTGAAAATATTTCGAGGGAAAAAATATTCACGATAGGGGTGATTAAGATACAGTTCGACTATAGCATATGAGAAGCTTGGTGCAATAACTCGGTAAGCCGCAAAAACAAAATATTCCCCCTTTTTATGAATGGCGTCGTCGACGTAACATTAACACTACAGTAAAAAACTGTCACTTGTCTACTCATTGTCGACAACAATTGACAGTATCTTACTACTTTCTGAGGCTTATGAAATTAGGCCAGAATGTTAATGCAAGTCAATTATTGTCGACTAAGAGTAGACAACTGAAAATTTTTTGCTGTCGTATTAATGTGACGCCGACGACGCTATTCATAATAAGGGCGATTGAATAAATCGACTTTTAAGTTTAAACAAAATTTTAAATTGTATGGTTATTGAAATTATCTACTTTATATAAGCAGCATAATAGTAATAAGTAGAATATGCACGGCACAGTGTAATAATGCTAATTTGACATCGCCCAGTTAAATTTATACAACTGCACAGTCCGGCCAAAGGTTCCTTTGTGCGGTCAAAAGTCGAAAAAACAAGTTTTTCGTTGGGGATTTTTTGTCATTAGGTTTGCTAAAGGCGTACCCTAGGAGATGAAAAATATTCATAGTAAGGTCCCTTGCCTCAAATGCACTTCATAATTTCAGTTTGAATGAGGCCTTCACCCGAACGGCACACTACCGTAGAAAAGATCGGCTAGTATACGCTTCCGTTAAACACGTGTCAAAGTTCTTGTAATCAAGCAAATCAAACGATATACAATGAAGAATACAGTATACAGTATATTTTGCTAAAGACATTGTACAACAATATTCCTGGTATTACATACCTACACCAGTTCACAAACTTTTAATTCATGGCCCAGATATAATGAAATATTCCGTGCTACCTATCGGCCAAATGTCCGAAGATGCAGAGGAAGCCTGCAATAAATTTTTTAAAATCTATCGCATGAATTTTACAAGAAAACATTATCGTCAAAAAACTATGGAGGATATTTTCAAAAGATTTTTAATAGCATCTGATCCTCACGTTTCCAGTTGTCGAAAATTACCTCTAAAACCACTCCAATCTTTGTCTAAAGACTGTAATAGTTTGCTAGAACCACCACCTGTAAATAATCAAAGAGAAGATGAACAACAATATTTTGACAGTTCTTCAGCCTCTGAGACAGATACAGATGTATACGATTGTGACTGTTACGATATTAGCAACGAAAGCTTTTTCATGTAATATTATATTATTAACTTTTTATTATTTTATTTGCTCATGTTCAATTTCAATAAAAATATAATAATAATTTTTTGGATTTTTTTAAATATTTTTAAATCGCCATGTTGCATTCAACCATTTTATATTTCTTCATCTCTTACGAAATGACGTCATATCAGGTCGGTCATTTTGAATTTGGTATTTCTGATAGCGGATTCGTAGTCAGCGATCCCAAAAACCCCCATATACCAATTTGTGGATCATTTTCTACATTTTTCGACTTTTGGCCGCACTGTGAACTGTGAAAAAGCAGCAAAATCACATTTGTACCCCATGGCATAATTGGGGGTAATACACTAAGAAAGGGTTTTTGAGTACGAGATTAGGTATTAAACTAAATTTAATACAAATCTTTATTTTACTCAGAGTTGATTTTTTTTTTCTTTTTGCTAGTTTAGGATTAAAACACCAACATTGACGCTCAAACTAGCAAAAAAAGTTTAAAAAGTCAAAACCCCATTTCTAAATGTTGATTGAAATAAGCACCGCCGCAACACTAATTCTTGGTTTTTGAGATCTCAGTTAAACCAGGTTTAGTTAATCTGACGGAACAGCTTAGTTTTGCTTAATATGTTGGTATTTAGTGAAATAACAAAAAAAAAATCAAATTTCGCCGGATATATCCGAGTTTCGGACTACGTTAAACTAAGTTTAAGCTTAATCTACATCTCAAAAACCAAGCCTAAATAAAATTAAAAATATTTTGGACTATTTTTTACCAGGTTAGTGATTGATGTTTTCTTCACTATCATCAACAAATTTAGTGGTAGGGCTAATTTTTGCACTATCACTAAACGCAGATTTAATACAAAATTCTGCACTCACTCAATTATTGCAAAATTTTAAGCTTCAATCAACAAATCTGCATTTCAACATACTCTTACTAAACGTCCAAAGATTTTACCTTAAATTTCTACGTTGCAATCAAATAAGTAAAGAAAAAAAAGTAGCAAAAAACTAAGTTGTTTTTATATACAAGGTATACTCGTCTCACTCAATATACCGTCTTGGTATTTAAAAAATATATATGTAAATATATATGACTTCGAATTGCCCTCTAGTTTCTTATCGAGCAAGCGGGAAGTTTGTCAACAAGGAATTGTCTAATGTAAAAATATAGTACGAATAAGGAGGAATGAGTCAAGGAAGTCTTGGTAGAGCAAAAAAAAAAAACTCTTTCATAACCAACGTCCTTCCGTATGTATTAGTTCAAAGAGTAAGGATATTTAACCAAAATATGACCCAAGTGGATGTACTCGGGATTCTGCCTCTCGAGTATAACTAAATATGTCCATTAAATTTGTAATCAATACAGTCCGACTATAAATTAAGTTATTTTTTAATTGCTTTAGATGTTAATGTTTACAATCGCAAAAGCTAAAAATCCCTCTGCATAGGGAATCTGGTCTTATTGGTTAATTATTTTTGCTACTTACGTTTTGGTTGTATTTAAAATAGTAATATGTAGAGTAAGCGAAAGTTCCGGCTAAAGCAACTTTGCCGATCCAAAAACGCAGGAACCAAGCACGATCATGTCCCTAAAAAATTAGAATTCTTTTCATAGTTCTCATAAAATAAAATTTATTGAAATTATGGCTTAAATCAAGTTTAGCTACGTATCTAAAAAAAAGAACCCTATCCTGTAGAGAATCAAAAAATAAAATAAAATATATAAAAAAATTGTCGGCGAGGCTTGGTTTCCGAGTTATGGGCCTCTGAAGTTCCAGTAGAAAATTGTGATTATATGATTTATTTTTCATACAATGCGGTCAATATTGGTATTATTTAAAAGCTTTTGAGAAGATATGTTAGGAAATGCTAAAATTTTTTAAATTTTATTAAAAACCACAACAAAATTTATTCAATTTGAGTATTATATTAAAATATTTATTCCGCGAAGCTACTATTCGACATACATAGTGCAACAAATATTTATTCAGCGAAGCCACTATTCGACATACATAGAGGAGAAAATTTTTAAGTCCGGCCGAAGGCAGGCTATACAGAAAATATTATTCAGCGAAGCCACTATTCGACATACATACAGGAGAAAATTCTTAAGTCCGGCCGAAGGCCGGCTATACAGAAAATATCTATTCAACGAAGCCACTATTCGACATACATAGAAGAGAAAATCTTTAAGTCCGGCCGAAGGCCGGTTATGTAGATGATCTTTATTCAGTGAAAATTTTTGCATTTTCTAACAGATCTCAAAAGCTTTTAAATGATACCAATATTGAACGCATTGTATGAAAAATACACCATATAATGACAATTTTCTACTAGAACTTCAGAGGCCCATAACTCGGAAACCAAGCCTCGCCGACAATTTTTTATTTTTCTTATATTTTGATTCTCTATCGGATAGGACACTTTTTTTTGAGCTACGTAGCTAAACTTTATTTGTTCCGAAATTATTTTATGGTTATATAAGAGTGCAGGTAATTTTACAAATTGCTTGCCGTCTCAGCTACTTACAAGGGATGGAATCAAAGCCTTGTAAAGGCCATCCAATGGTGCTCTATAAAAGCGCTTTATAGGATTGGTAAGTTCTTTGTCCAAAGCGGGTACTGTTTTGGGTCCGTGATGGAGTTCCAGATCTTTTAACCATTGCTTGCGCCAGGCGCGTTCCTCATCACTCATACCAATTAAACGCTCACGATCCCTGACCATGCGACCAGCAATGGCCATGGGTTTAACACCTCCAGTTGATGAAGCCATTTCTGTCAATTGCTAGAGAATTTAAATGAAAATTAATAAAAATCGTCAGCAAGAATGCAATAAACACGCCACGGCTAAGAAAAAAGAATTGTTAACTAATTGAACAGCTGTGTGTCATTATTGACAGTATTTGACATTTCTAATACACAGAGTTGTTACTTCTGAATAAGTGGATACCAAGGCGAATTCGCTGTGGTGGATATTAATTCTAATCTGTTACAATATATTAGAGCTGTATCTGATGGTAGCTCCGTTATATATTTTTTTCTTTTGAAATAATTTTGTTATCAATATCGCGAAATTCTTTATCACAGTAAATTTGAAAAAAAGTTATTGAATAAAGGGATTTTTGTTATAAAAAACGGAACTTATTTTTTGTGTGTGGTAAAAAGAGAATTTGAAAATCGCTGTCAAAAAGAACTGAATTTAGATTAAGCTAATTGTTGTATGCTCGATGTTAGCAATTTTATAAAAGTATAATGATAAATACACTTTGACCTAACTCGATTTTAGCTGTTATTCTTTGTGGCCACATATATACTTTT
This sequence comes from Panzeria rudis, assembly GCA_956483635.1. Classification (NCBI taxonomy): domain Eukaryota; kingdom Metazoa; phylum Arthropoda; class Insecta; order Diptera; family Tachinidae; genus Panzeria; species Panzeria rudis. Next base: position 40,659,302 of record OY101449.1, on the reverse strand, counting down.
TCTATTACTTTGTGAAGTGTATATAAGGTTCGGCACAGCCGAATATAGCACACTTACTTGTTACTGATATAAATCATTGGCAATATTTTTTACTTTATATAAATAAGAGATATTTTAGAATTTATTAAAAAAAATAACTGAACATTTTTCTTAAAGCAACTTGATTTCATAAACTTATTTAATAAAAATTAAAATCGTACTGCGTACGAAATAGCCCGTTTTTTATTTACCTATGTATATAAAATCGTTTGTGTGTTTGTTAGTAACGCACGATCTTCTGAACTATCTGCCTGTTCCATTGGCGTAGCTGGACATTTTTCTGGGGGAGGCTAAATCCATATTTGACCCTAAATTTCGCTTATATTATCAAAATTACTCTAATATTTTGAATTTTTAGGGGGGGGGGGGCTAGAGCGTTTCTGGGGGTGGCTTAGCACCCCCAAAAAGGGCCTAGCTACGCCAATGTCCTGTTAATTGAATCCGATACAGATCCGGCAGAACGGCAGAAGAGGCGTTCATGAAAACGAACCGAAATTGCTTTTTTCAAAAAGTATTTATTTTTGTTCAAAATTCAAAATATCGTTTACAAATTTGTGGATTTAGCAATTAGACGCTAGGAAAAATTTCTTCTACTTGTTAAATGCATAAATTAAAGGGCTCCATGAACAATTAATTCCGTTTTTCAACGGTAATTTTGCTAATTCGAGTACAAACGGATTTCATAAAAGCAATAATACCAAACCAATCTGTATTGGATTCTGTGAACAGGCTATATAACAGCTTTCGAGCTAAAATTTTTTACACAGATTCGGGTCCATTCACGTTAGGCTTTTGTTTTATTTTTGGCCTAATAGATGGCCATGGGGAGAAGTTATTTTGAAAAAAAGAACGTACGGTGTTATGGGACACCGGGTAGGAACGTAGTTCCTTACCTTTCACTTACTTTAGAAATTTTATTTTCACTATCTCTGAACGGTGGAAATTATTTATGTCGAGATGACAAATTCTCTTTCAAACGTGGCAAGTAAAAGAGTTTCTTTCTCTTCAGAAAAATATAATTTTATTTGTACAATTCAGGTAAGTATGTATGTATGTCTGTTTTAAAAAAGAGGGAGCATGGTAGATTCAATAATTTTAATGTCCTACCTAACCTCGTTTAAAACAATTGTAGCCTATTTCTTTTAATACTCCGATCTATCTATGTTTTGAATTTCATCAAAACCCGTTAGATAGTTCCGAAGAGGCAGAAATTTCCCCCTACCACTCCTCGTGCTCCTATTTTCAAAAAACTGTATAGTCTATGTGCTTTTTTAGATTCAAATCTATCTATAATTTGAATTTCATCAAAATCGGATAGATAGTTTCAAATAGGAAGAAATTTGTTCCTACCTACCCTTGGGGTTATATATTTGAACAAATTTATAGCCTATGTCTTCTTTAAGACTCAGATCTATCTATGTTTTCAATGTCATCAAAATCGGATAGATACATATTTTCAAAGAGGAAGAAATTTCCCCTACCTTCCTTGGTTGTCCTATTTATGAAAAAAAAATTATAGCCTATGTCTTATTTTAGAACCAGATCTATTTAAGTTTTGAGTTTCATCAAAATCGGATAGATAGTTTCGAAGAGGATGAAATTTTCCCCCACCTTCCCTCGTGGTCCTATTTTTGATAAAATGTATAGTATATGTGTTCTTTTAGACTCAGATCTATCTATGTTTTGAATTTCATCAAAATCGGATAAATAGTTTCAAAGAGGAAGAAATATCGCCCTACCTCCCCTCGTGGTCCTTTTTATTTCTAAATGTATAGCCTATGTCTTCTTTTAGACTCAGATCTATGTTTTGATTTTCATCAGAATCGCTTGGATAGTTTCTGAGAGGCAGGAATGTGGGATCTGCCGCGCCCACTAATTTTTGTCGGATTATTTTCTCTAAAACAAAGCATAAAATCAATGGAGTAACTCCTACAAAATTATAGGTGTTTTACCGCATTAGTTCCCATTATATTTAAAAATATATATTTGCTATATGTATATGGGAGGTGCCACCCACTCTTTAATAATATCTCTTTAAAAATATTATAAAAAGAGTTACTCAAACAAATGTTTAAGTCTTTAGCTGCTTTAGTTCCATAAATATCCTAAAATATAAATTTCTTCTATATGGGAAGTGCCACGCTGACTTATAATTTTTCAAAATTATATAGACTATTGTTCTTTCCAGATCATCAGTACTGTGAAAATTTCAGCAAGATCGGTTCACTTTTATACATATGTATATAAATATTAGTTAGCTGAAACAGCTTCAGCTATCACTGCCACGAACCACTTATCCGAGTCACAAATGAAAATCTAAAAAATCCTAAAAGTATGCAACACTATTATGCCAGTATTTTTCTAACCAGTATTCGCCAGTATTTCTTCATTTTCAAAAAATGTTTATTTTACCCCCCAAGCATTGATTCTTGTTATTCAAAGCATTGATGTGCATGGCGCGCCATAAGGAACTTACGTTCCAAAAACCTATTTGAAGTTTTAAAAAAAACAATATATTTGGGTGTAAGACAATGTTTGTTGGGCTCAGCTAGTAAATTAATAAAATATAGAACAACAGATTCTAAAGTTCTTTATATTAAAGCAAAAAGAAATTGAAAAAATTTTAAAAGTTATATCTTTTTTCCATGCAAATTCTTCACCAAACAAACACATAGAAATTCAAGCCTTCTTTGCCCTTAAAAATTTGTAAGTAAAAAAAACCAATTTCTATAATATTTGATATTCTGTATTTGTTTTCTATATAAATTTCAAATTGATGACGTGCCTTACACAATTGGGGCCTAAGTTTTTTCTCATAAAATAAAAATGGCAATCTTCTAATATTTGAGCAAAGACAACAGAATAAAGAAATAGACTTTTTACAGAAATTAAAAAAAAAAAACAAATCGAATTTAAAACTTCAAGATTAGTGCGGTTTTTAATGATAGTGGAAGATTAAAAATATTTTTCTGTATAGTTTTTTTTATTATCCATGAAACCAGAATACATATTCCGATTTCGGTATTTTCAAAAATTGTTAGAAAGCAATCGCTGTAATGAACAATTATTACAAGTTTTAGCACCCAATGGTAGTCTCCTTAAATATTTTAACAATTTATAAACGTCTTTAATTTTATTATTAATTATGAAAAATAACTCTATTCCTACTGTTTCCATGTACATATTTATATAATATAATAGTAAATATACATATTATAAAAAAAATTGTTTGAAAAGGTACATTTTAAGTTGAATTTTTAAACCATTTTAGAATCTTGGTTTTCCATCTTTGAAAAATTTTTTCCACCTCTGGATACAAAATCAAACCTAATATAAAAAACTTTGTGTATGTAATCGCAAATTACCAGCACTTTAACTAAGGCTCTTTGGTATAGAGGGTGAGGTTGAGATTTGCATGTTTGTGTGCTGAGTTCGAGTCTGATTTTTGTCTTTTAACATTTTTAGTATATATATAATCTTAGTCATTCATGAGCCGATTTGTTTGTTTTTATATTCATGAATGTTCGAATCAATTATAGCGGATTGGTACATAAATTAAGACCTTATGTTAACTGGGGCCTCGTCAGAGGTGTTTCAACATAAGCGAAAACAAACCTATAATACCCTTCCAACATTATGATGAAGGATATAAAAAAAGTGTGCGAACACTGTAAATTTGTAAGTCCAGTACCGTAAATTTGAGTTTACAGTGTTACGGCGACAATGAAAACAAGAGTCGGAGGGCGGTCATTCGGGGTTATCATATTAATGTCATTAGTGCATTAAAATTTTGGTAAACAGGATGTTGTAATGATGTTAGTAGACCCTCACAGTGGAAAATATTTCTAAGTTCCGTGTCAAAAATGTTTTTTTTTTTAAATATCGAATTATGATATAAAATCGGTGTCAGTGGAAAGCTAAGACTTCAGACTTTAAGAGCATATAGATATTTTTTAAATCGTAACACTATAAGAAATCGAAAATAGCCGTTAAACACAGCTATTTTAAGTTGAGCAATTTATTGCTGTTCGGATACATCATACTGAAAATCAAATTTTTAATATACTTATATACCACTAGCTGCTGAAATCTTTCCACCACGTATTTTAGGTCGCGTTATGTTTAATTAATTCCATATATTAATTTGAAAAAATTTTAATGCGTGACTGAATTTTAATCTTTAAGCTATAAACATTTAGACGACAGCAGGCTACCGACTACAATGTGTCAAAATTAAAATACACACGTTTAAATGAAAACGATTATTTTGACGACTGCACAGCTACACGACTACACGACCACCGCTGGAGCTGTCGCCAACTTAGCCTAATTTCTATTTTTATTGGCGACAATAAACAGATTAGTGCTGCCAACATAATGAAGAATGTGAAATAAATAAGCGCTTAAAATTTTTTTGGAAACTGGTCAAGAATATGCAAATTGTTGAAAATAAAAAAAAAAACAGATAAGGTAATAGCCCTTTCAAAAATAATAATGATTGTATAACTTTTTTTCAAAACTTTTATTTTTAGTGGGTTATAACCCCTAGAATATACAACACATATAAACGATATTTGTATCATTTCAAAGTGTTCTAAAATGCCTTTCTATTGGTACATAAATTTTTAAAATCTTTTAACCCATTGCGAGTGAAACTCAATTTAAAACTTTTATTATCTAAGTTTTCATGTAAAAATACCATTATCTTTAAAAGTGCCCGATACAACGATACTTAAGCTTGTACACAATTTTATAGAGAACTTTCCTAGCTTTAACGGCTATCAAGTATACGCCAAATGAAAGCTTGGAAGGTTCTATATAAAACTGTATACATGCTTAAGTATCGCTGTATCGGGCACTTTTTAAGATAATGTTATTTTTACATGAAAACTCAGATAATAAAATTTTAAAATTGCATTTCACTCGCAATGGGTTAAAATATTTTCAAAATTTATATACCAACAGAGAGGCATTTTAGAGCACTTTGAAGTGATACCAATATCGTTTATATGTATTCTATATTCTATGAGTTACAACCAATTAAAAATAAAAGTTTTTATCCCCGTAGCTCCGGAGCCCAGAGAGAGCGCCGAAAAAAATTACACTAAAATTGATAAGCCAAAAAACCTATTACCCAATGAAATTTTTTAGTTTTCAACGATTTTGGTATTCTTGACTCAAGTCAATTGTATTTTATTTTCTTTAACAGAAAAGAACATCACAAAATTCAAGTATGTATTAAAAATGCAATAACAATAAAGAGCTATAAACAAATAAATTGATTTGTTTTTAAATTGTTTCGAGATATATTTGATAGTGGCACCACTAAAATCTAGACATCTACAGCAAACAGTTAAAACGTCAAACTTAAATGTCAGCTGTTTGCGATTTAGCTGCCGCGTTCAAAATAATTAAATAGCTGACTACACGACGACAATTGAAGCCAACAGCATTTATAGTCGTGTAGCCGTGTAGCCTGCTGTCGTCTAAGTTATTATAGCTTTAGTGATATATTGTAGCATCGAGTCAAAGCTTCAACTGAGATTTTAGTTAATAGCTGACGATACCCTACAGTTAATTTCTATACACTATTAAAGCCTTATATACATATAGTGTATAGAAATTGTAAAAAATTAGATGCTCCAATTTGCTCCGAAAAAATAAGATGCAAATATATGAGCTTACCCAGAAATTTTTTTTTTGAATTATTTTACCACTTCCTTATTTTTTTTTTGCATTTAAGTATAAAATTTCGTGGACTTAAGGCAAATTTAAGAATACAGCATTTTCTGATTCTTGTCAAAGTGGTATAAGGCTTTTGATCAGCGTTGCCATAATGATGATTTGATCATATTTATGATGATTTTTAAGCCAAAATATGATTTGCTGATTTTCTTTCCCAAATGATGATTTTTCTTTTTCCCAAATTATGATTTTTCGTACTTGCTTGGAAATATTTTAAATGGCTATTTTAATTGTTTAGATCAATTAGTTTATAATTTTCCATAGTTTTTAATTTAAAAGTTTATGTTAGTTCATTGTGCAGTGCGTGAACTTCCTCTGACTGAAGTATTCTGAATTTTGGATAATAAGATTTCTCTGTTCGCCCAACTTAGTTAGTTCTTTTAAAATAATCACTTTTCCATTTTAGCGACTATTAATATGTAAAGCGTGTACATATAATTGAACTTGAGTGATGGTCAAAAATTCATCACCTTTGAATGACGGTTTTGACTAGCAAAACTATTTTTAATGTTGGGTGTTGAAAAAGTCATTCAAGAAATTAATTTACTAGAAAACATGGAAATTAAGAAAAATGTATGCACTTCGTTGATAATAAGTTCATATTTGCATAATATTTAGCAACTCCTGAGATGACACTGCGGTGTCAGCAAGTATTCAAAGAGAAGCTTCTTAAATACTAAAAAACTAATTTTTTTAAATAGTAATTACATAAATTTCCGAATGCAGCAGGATTGTAATTTTGTTTGATATTTTTTACATGGGCGAATTGAATGCCTTGAATTTAATTTGTGTATTTAATATCATATATGCAAAATCATATATATATTTAATAAAATACTGAAAATTGTATGTGTCCCTATTATTTCTTCCAGTATACAAATATATGTTTCATTGATTTCGTTAGTTTATGGCTGCGTCAGAAATATCAAATCACATTGTTGTGATGCAATTTTAGTAAAACAAAGCAACAAAAACATTTATTTAACATAAAAACCGTTATATTGTTTGAACATCGGACATGTTCTGAAAACCATTTCGTTTCGAAATCGGTAACTTTCAGGAAAGAATTGAACTAAAAAGCTCACTGATTGCAGCTTTTCAGTTAATTTTTAAGTCTCAGATATTTTATCCGAACTAAGCACAAAATTTTGCGATTTTGGACACTTTTCGGAACTTGTTTTTTCGTTACATATTTTAAGAAATAAATTTTTTCGAGATTAAGGAAATTTGTTAACATTTAAAACTTTTGGGAAACTCATGAAGATGTAGAAGCTAATATATATTTGTTGCATTTTTTTTTTAATTTTGTTAGTGATTAATTGAAAACGAACTTAAGCCAAACTAATTAATGTGTTGTTTCAACAATGCAAACAAGCACTGCTTGTCTAAAATTCATATGAAAAGCACTCAATTTCTTGAGTGATTTCCATACAAATTTTAGACAAGCAATGCTTGTTTGCATTGTGGAGACATCACATAAATAACTTTGGATAAAAACTTACAGTTCGCCTAAAAATCATCACTCAATTATAAAATTTTAAAATATACAAGAATCTTTTATATATTTGGTTACCAAAAAAGTATTAACTCTCCTATCGAGAAGGAAATGTAAATGTAAGGAAATCATATGAAATTTTAAAAATGCGTTTTTGTTTTAGTTTTATATAAAAGTTTCATTGTTTGTCTTTGCTTTGAATAATATTTTGGAATAAAATACTTAAGATGATTTTTTATATCAAAATATGATTTTTATTTCGTCAAATGATGATTTTCTTCGGAAAGCTTATGGCAACGCTGCTTTTGATACACATTTTCGCCCAAATTTATAAAACAAAATTAATTTACCAATTTAAGTGATTAACTCACTATATTGTTACAATTTATGTTGCAGGTAGCAAAAATATCCGGCTCGATGGCCAGTTTCTTCGTAAAAAATATGAATTTTCAGAAGAAAATAGCAAATAAACAATGAATTATGTATATAAAAAAGTATTTTATAGCACGGCTTAATATTCTGTTACAGAAAGCAAAGAAGTCTATTAATCCTTTTTTACAAAACAATGATGAATTAGCGTTAATTTGCCATCAAAAAGCGATCCTGTTAATACTGCAGCAAAGCGTGGTAGACACTTTACACGAAAAATACAGATTTATTAAACAATAATGGATTTAGATAGGGTATACATTCAAGGTCTGCGATCGGAGATGAGGCAAATGTGATCGATATATATACTAAGAGTCTACAAAAGAAAGTGTTTCTTAAAATACTTGCAAATTGTAAATTTGGCTTACTCAGTAATTCGATTCGAAAAGAAAGCTGTTCGATTTAGTGTCATTTACATTAGAGGGTTGCAAAGTTTACTCAAATGTATTCGTAGAATGTACTCGTATGAAATTCGTGTGTGCATGGATGTATGTTATTATGTATATATGTATGTATACAAGCATGTATATGTGTGTTCATACATAGCCACGACCAAATATACAGCGGCATTTACAAAATTGACCGCTTGAGCCGACTTTAGCTACAAAAGTTTTTGTTTATTAATTAAGTTATGAGTTTAGTCGAACTGTTTGCGTTTATATCCAAAGAAATTTATTTATTTTGGCTTAAGTTCGGTTTTAATTTAATTTTTCAATTAAATTATATTTTTATTTATAGATAAATGTGAAGCATATAGACAAAGAAAATTTTTGACTGCACGGAGGGTTGAACGGACGTTTCGATAGCTCCCGCTAATCTGTTCAGAATTCTTTTCCGCTTTGTTTATTTGTAAAAATATTTGTTATTTTTCCATAAAACTAAAACTCTAAAGTGCTTACAGCTGGAAAAAATTACAGTTTCGTGTTCGGCGGAGCCAAATTAAGTCTTTGTCGGATCGTAACAATTTTAAGCTTTATTTATTCTTCATGATATTCTATTTCACTCAAAGGCTTAAACATGTTAAGAAAGTAATTTTTCTCGTCTTATTTGAGCCGAAACATCGGGAAATGTATTTTTTTTAAATTTCAACGTCTGTAGCTCAATACATTTTGGTACGATCAATATAAAATATGTCTTGAAAAAAGAATGAAAGAGTAAATCAATGGCGTTAGCACTATGTAAAATTTGTGGCGTTCAGATGACACATTATCGAGAAATAACTAAATACAATTGCAAAAAAAAATAGTTTTTCGCGGATATTTATGTAATAAAAAATAATTTCATATTTGTGTTCAGCGGAGCAAAATTAAGTTGTTTGAGCTGCTTTATCAACATTTTATTAAAGCTTCATAAAATTTTACCTTTACAGAGCAAAAGCTAATTTTAATCATGTACCTTTCAAACAGTCTGGCGGGCCTTAACGACTGATGAACAGTCAGCCTTACACGTAAAGGTGTTTTTTTTTAATTTTTTATTTTGCATAATGAAGTGCATCTGGTGCAATGAAGCGACTTACTGATACCTGCCAGACTGCGTTAAAATAATAAAAATCGTCACTAAAAAGTTTCAAGCCTTACACGCATACCGTTAGTCGAAAGTTCACTAGCTCTAGAACTACGATTGTCTTTTTCTGCCTGGGAGCTTTACTCAAAAAACAGTTCGGAATTCCATAGGATTTTTTAGATGAATCCAGCGATTCGGTATTTATTAGTCCCGAAAAATTCGGGATTTTGGGACTTGCATCCCTAGTAATTAGATACATATTTGAAATTGAGTTCTGTAATATTAACCATTGATTGCTCTACACCTTGATGAAGGGTAAATAAGAATCGTCATAGCCGATTATAGCACTTTAATTTCTTTTATTCATCAATTTCTAAATAATTCTAGTATGGCAACATCTTTTTTCTAACGCAATGCAACACTAATTCAAATTCGAAAAGTAGAGACAACAACCGGTAAAATAACACACTACAAGTCTGAATAACACAAATTGCATTACATTGGAAGGGGTGACATTGGGAGCCATTTGGGGGCTGTTTTATAGCACACAGCAACTTTATGTTCAAGTATGTGAAGACAACATAAAAGAGTACATCCAGTCAGCCATCGAACTAATCAAGCAACATAACGGTATCGAAATAATAACGAAGTCTCAGTTTAGTGCGTGAACCCTTCGAATGTGGATGTCTTTCGTAACCAAGGCAACCATATAGAAAATTGTTCAAATCTGTGAACGCGTTTTGAGAAAAAAAAAGTTAAGAAAACCAATCCTTTGCACAAAAGTGTAATTAATACAATGAAAAGTGTGAAATGAAAAGTAAATTATTAATTTGAATAAATATAATAAGAAATTATGGAAAAAAATAAAAGAGTATTAAAAATTTGTGCCTGATTTGTTACGGGTCAAATAGCATAGAAAAAAAAATATATGAAAAAAATTTTTTTGGTGGAGGAAATTTTGTATCCACCTTAAATTTTTTTTACATGATAAAGAAAATTGTTGAAAAATTGTTTTAAATAGTGAAAATAAAATAAATTTTAGATATTTTCTTATATAGAATAAGTTATTAAAAAAAATTTTAAATTACAGAAAAATTAAAGAATATTTGTTTAAATAACAGCAATTTTTAAAAAGAAAAAATAATTTTTTTTCGAACAAAACGAAAAATCTCTGTACACCACAATTCCTTATTGTAGCCATCATCACACACACATACTCTCACACTCTTTTGAAATACATACCTATACATATAATATAGAACAAGTAGCGCATAACATTAGTCGTTGTTAATGTCATACATTTAGATTTAGTCCTCATCGTTATCGTCGTTGTTATCCTTATCATCCTCATCGTTGTCGTCGTTGTACTCGTAGTAGTTGTATTGTATAGTGACAACGTGTCGCGTAGACGAGCCTTTTCATTACCGTTACACTTCGGGCCGCGCGGCGCACCCCCAATTTAAAGTAACATTGGTATTGCCAAAGTCCTTGTATGTACTACGAGTATCACAATGTGCCGCATTTTGTAAGCCGACTTGTACTATTTTTTTGCTCTTTGTTTCTCAATTTCTAAATGTCTAAAGTACTGATGTGAGAATGTTTGAATAAGTGCTTGTGAAAAGAATGTGAAATGAAGAGTAGTTGAGAGCTGAAGAATTTTCTGTGTTATTCAATTTAGTGGTTGAAATATTGCCACCATCCACCATTTTGTATTTAACGACTTGTTTGTGTTCTTGGCCAGAGACCAAAATAACAGCAACATACACATACATATGTATAACTAAATGTAAAAACTCGACATCGAAAAGCCTAAAACGGAAATTGCAGTTCTTTTCCAACCAACTTAAAACTTCGAAAGCAACAACAACAATTGCACTCTTATGTTGTAATCCATGTAAGTTCGAAAGAGAGTAAAAACAAATCATAAAATTTTTCATAGCATTATTTTAATATTAAAAAAGAACATTACAACTCTCCGAGAGCTGTAATATTTAGTTAGAGAGCAACAGTTTTTATGTGCAAATAATAAAAAAAAGAACTTAACAAATATCATGTGACCATTTTTTATGTATATTTTTTTAGTTTTTAATTTGTTTGAAAGATTTTTTTTAAAGAAAATTTGTACTAAATTTATTCAAACTTATAAATTAATTTTATTTAAAATTTCTTTTTAACGATTTTTAAAATGTTTTCTCTATATGTATGTTTTCTCTCACAATTATGCTTTCAAGGTTATTTATTTATTTTTTTTGGCAGTTTTTTTAAGCGCATGCTATTGGTTTATTAGTAGACAATTCCTTTTAATTTAGTTTTCCTTCTTTGCATCGTTTTTCGCGCCTGTAATTTCAGAATAACAAATGTGCTCTTGTCATATTATGTTTTCCATTTTCCTTTTTCTCTTTCTTCTTTTTCAATTTCATTTTAGTTGTATTTCGTTTCCAAGCTTTTTTCTGTTGTTGCGTTTTTCGTCTTATAGTAAAACGTGCCCAACAAAAACAACATGATTTGATTTGATTTGATTTTTAATTCTTCTTTATTCTTTTGCTTGCTTTGCTCAAATTACTACTACTCGTATGTAAAACCTTTTTTTTATATATTCGGTACTTCCTTCCCTTTCCTCTTTATCACACACACACACACACACTTAAACACATATTTTAATTGTGCTCTTATTGAATTGTATTTACTATTGCAAACACGAATCTTATCCAGCGGTAAAAGGAAGGAGTAAAGAGGGCTTCAATAAGGCCTTATTTAGCAGGCACTAGTACTCCCAGTCCCATTGCATTCTCATATATTTTTTATACGCGATGTCATTGAGGGCAAATACCTTCCTCGACTCCTTACGCAGCGGGCCTATTTGCAGGTCATACGTGGCAGGCCTGGTCTAGGAAGGTCTGTTAAAAAGCAAATGGAGGTAAATTTTTTTATCTGCGTATTTTTAGAGCGGTTTCTATATTTTTTATTAATGTGATTTTTTGTTGCGAACTATATCCTTTCCTCTAAAGCAGTGGTGGGGAAAATCTCAATTTCGTATGCACTCATGCATAGGCTGTTTTTTCAACACAATCTCATTCACACAGAAAAATTTCCATGTAAAATCGTCGAAAATCAGGTTAACTTAAAATTTTTCGGTAGTGATTTTGCTTCATAGGTGTTTCATGTTAAATCAACATGAATTGAAAGAAAAGTTTTTCTTTCGAATTAACTATATTTCATGTTGATTTAATATTCCAGTACAGTTAAATCAAAATGAAGTTGATACTGAAATAATACGAAAAACCATATTGAATCAAAGTAATTTCGAGTTGAAACAACGTGAATTTGAGATTGAAACAACACGAAGAATCATGTTGAATCAAAGTTATTTCAAGTTGAAACAACGTGAATTTGATATTGGAACAACACGAAGAATCATGTTGAATTAAAGTTATATCAAGCTGAAACAACATGACTTTAATGTAGCTATTTTATTAATTATTTTACTTACGTGACAGTCATCAGAAAACTTTTCGTTGTAGCTGACTGCCCCCAGCCAAAATTTGAACTCGTGCCACCTGCATGATATTCCACGCGCTAACCACTGCAGCCATAACAGCTTCAAACTTTTCGTTACTTATACACTAAATAAATACTATCGTATGTAAAATGCATTTCATTTTAATTCAACATGATTTAAATGATTATTTAACATAAAACTTATTTGAAATTAAAGTTATAGTCATGTCGATTGAAAATGAAACTTAACGTTTATAACAAAATTGTTTTAACGGTGATTTAAGGTTAGATTAATTATTTTCCGTTTGAAATCAATATAAAACAATGGTAATTTTAAACCAGCAGCAGTAAATATTCGCTGGTAATTCGTTTTTTGTCGTATACATAGACGACACATGTAAGAATAAACAACAACAAGTCACACAACTAAGCAGAACGGTGAATTGTAGCAATGAACAAAGCAAGTAAACACTAACACACTCAAACGACAAAATATTTCTTGTAAATTTAATATGATTTGCAATCAAAATTGCGGCATGTGGATTTTACATTCCTTTATTTTCTCTGTGTTCATGTACGCTCTTCGTGAGACTCATAGCCTGTCTATTAGGGATGGGCAAGTGAAAAAATATATCGATATATATATATATATATATATATATATATATATCGATATATTTTTAAATATCGTTCGGCAACAATATATATCGAATAAAAATATCGATATTTCGATATACATATATCGATATTTTTTGAGGAATGATTATTCATACATAATAAAGAGCTGCACCAACAAAATAAAAACCAGGTTTGAAGATGATCGGCTGGTTTTTTGTATCATAATCGACTCTGTTCATTGTATTGAAGCAACGATTAGTAAACATGTATAAACGATAAATACTAACGAGCAAGTATGAGCTTGAACATGAACATAAACCAGCATGTGTGTTTATGAGCATGAAAACAGTTGAGCCCAATTATAATAATTATGAGCAAATACAAACGCAGTGACATGTTCGAACAATCAAATACAAATACTAGAAAATAAGGTTTTTTTTATTAACAATACGAAAACTTTCTTTTCACTTTAGGCGACATATGCATCAATGATATGTAAAAAAAACGGAATATAAATCCAAAACTTATTTCAAATTCAATAACTATTAAAATTCTTAGTTCGAGCACAACTCATGAGCACCAAAACACATTCAGATGGTATGAACCAGAGTTGCCAGTTTGGGGGGTTTCCCCATAGATTTAGAGCTTTTTATATTATATAGGGGCAAATTTAGAGGGCTAAAATTCTTAGGGCGAAATTTAGTGGGCATAAATTTATATTTAGGTGATTTCTAGGGGATTTTTCTATTTGCATGCCTATACAAGAGCTAAGTATTATTATATTTTACAGCTGGTCAACATCTTTTTCAGTGTCATTGTTATTTATGATAGCTAGAAGATTTCTCTATAACTAAAAGTTCTGTATTTTACAACTTATCAATTTCGTTGCCATAGTAGGTAAAGTAAAATCAAACTGCAACTTTTTCTGTTAATTCAAGTGCAAAATTTATAAAGAAAAGCCTTTTGAAAATATTTTGTTTTTCTATTATATGCCTAAACTTTTTCATTCCGATGTATAAAGTTAGTGATGATGATTTGGCATCTCTTGATATTTTTGACGAAACTTGATTTCATTTTTAAACTACAGCTACTTTGATATAAAATTCAATTTATATACTTACATATCGTCATATAAAATGCAAAATTGCTTATTATAATTTTTAAAAATTTTGAAGGAGAGATAATAAACTTAATAAAAAGCAAAGTATTTTGATTGCAAAAACTGGTTTTTCAGGATAGTATTATTAATTCAGGCGTTATTATTAATGATAATACCCAGAAAAAAAATTTTATAATCATAAAAGTTTGCTTTTTATTATGTTTATTGTCCTGAAAATTCTTTGAAAATGATGATAAGCGTTTTTGCTTTTTATATGCATTTATATATATGTACATACGTAACATTATTTTATTAGTTATTTTTGTAATTCAAATGTATTTTATTAAATAAAAATATTCAAGAAACTATAAAAATACTTTTGGGGGAATTTCAGAAAAATGTTTAAAATTAGGGTGCATTCGCTTTATTCAGATAAGGATATTACTACGTAAGTTGAAACTGAATCAAGTAATTTACTTAAAGTAAACTACATATTACATAAACTTTTACATTTAAGGGTTTTATTCTCAAAATAGGCTCAATTCAGGGAGTTTTAGAATTATTTTTTGGGGGAAGAAAAAAAAAAGTAACGTGGCAACACTGGTATGAAAAAACTTTTGCTTACTGACGTCGCAGTTCAATCAAACATGTGGTCAGAAAGTTACATTGTGTTCGAACATAAGCATTTTATATAATTTAAACGGGTTTGATCACAGGTTTGTGGCAAGTCTAATGCTGATGTATAAAGCTAGATCATACAGCTCATTAATACATAATCCCAAATTGTTTTAAAAATAAAGCACAAAGCTAGATCATACAGCACTTTAATACATAACCCCAAATTTTTTGAAAAATAAAGCACAAAGCGTAGATACTGTTCTTATAAATAATTAAGCTGAAAAGAGTTAATTCCATACATCCCTACTAATTCACCCATATTTCATGGAACGTACATCAAAAAAATTATACTTAAAGAAAGATAATTTTCGAATTAACAAAAGATTATAAATAAAACATAAGATTTTATCTTTGAAGTCCTTCAAAAAGGCCTGTTTAGTGAATGCCTCTTAAATTACATATGCACACATACATGTGGGCATATGTTTTTGTAATCTTTATCTGCTTTTTAGTTTTGTTGTTTTTCCTTGAGTTGTATTATTGTTTTTTTTCTGTAAAATGGGCTTTGTGTCAAAAATGAGCCCTCCCTCTCTGGCTATAATGAATGATATAAATCTATTCTTTATTTTATCTTAGCCTGTTTGCTTTTTGACCATTAATCTATCTTTTCTTTTAATTTATTTATCTATTTTGTAGTTTTAAAGAAGTGTATAAAGTACATATGTATTTGTGCATTTTTTAGCGATACTTTTCTTATATAATGTGATTTTTAAAAGTTGCAAGTTGAAGTGTTTGGAAAGCTATTCCGTATATACATATTACATTCAATAGGAACGTAGTCCGATCAACTCAGAGTTTTTCAAAGGATAATTCTTGCAAAAAAGCGACTTTAATACAAAGTGAAAACTTTTAACAGCGACAGCAATTTGGCGGCATAACCGTTTATTTGCGCTTACAAATCGGTTTATAAAGGACGGGGCTCTGAGGGAAAGGCCATAGAAAAATACACACACGCACGTACAAATGCAAAAATTTTTTTTGTGCTTGGATATTTAAAGGAAGTAGAGCCACTATATTGTGAATATAATCAAGACTTTTTTTATTTTTATTTTGTGAGAATTAACATAATCAGGCAATTAATGCCTACCAGTTAATTAATTAATGTGTTACCTTCTTTGGGAAAAGGATAGTGTAGAGAGAACAGGTGGTGAAGTGGGAGAGAGATAGAAAGCTTAATTCATTTACAACCCTGCTATTGCGCGTTTTTTTTTTATGTATAGCAGTGTTGCAAGCCCTTCTTTTACTTCGCCAACGGTTCTGCTACAATACCGACGAAGGAGGGTGCTGTGAAGTGCATTGGGATATGTTAGTATTAATCACTGCCGGTACTGCCAAAGTGATCAGTGCTATGCCTTGATCACTTTAACAGTCCAACAATAACCAACACAATAGCATATCAATGCACACGAGAAAAATGCATGATGTTGTTGGATTGCCTAAAACTAGTCTTGAACTCAAGATCTCAGCGCTTGTAGTCAAACGCGCTAACTACTCAACCAACAGCACCCTCAAAACTTGTCGATCGATTTTAATGATATATGACTTATTTTGTTAGCAAAATAGTTTACTTAATCAAAACAAAATAGTGTACTTAATCAAACAAAACTATTTACTGGATTTTTTGTAATATGTCAAACAAAATTTTTGTCTGGGTCATCATAATGAAATTCCACTTTGTTAAATGTGTTCAAATCAAGAATGTTTATCTCAAGACTCTAAAAAAGTTAATTAGATTTAACGCAACAACATTAACGAATTGATTCACTCAAAAATCTTCCGTAAACAAACTTGGTACAATAGCATTCCTTTTGCTACACAGAAAAAAATAATTTTTCTCTTCAAATACCAAATTCCCTGAATCAAATGTAAATTTGTTCAATTTAGGTCCTATAAAGAAATTTGTAAATTCAAATGCAAAAATTTGTAGTAAATTGTTTGAAAAAAATTCTGATTTTTTCAATAAACAAGTTGTTTCAATCAAAAAATGTTTTAGAGAAATATAAAAAATAAATCAAAGAATTTCATAATTTTATCAGGTTGCCAACATTGGCGATAGGTAAATGAAATGAAATAATAAGTCAAACAAAACTATTTATCAAACTAAATAGAGACAATAATAAAGATTTAAAATCAGTTTCAAAAACATGTTTCGTTAAAAAAAAGCTATCATAATTTTTTCTGTGTATCAGTGTTGTTGTTGTTATTTGTGTGTATGTTGCCATCGGTGTTGTTTTTTTACGACGCAGTTTTTCTTGTTGTTTTTGGTGTTTGCGTTCTAAATAAGAGTCAAACAAACAATTCATTGATTACACAGTTAACAAATTTTCAACTTTTTGCGACTACCTCAAAAATGAAATGTTTTCTAAGGTAATTTGGGGTCACTGAACACGAATATGACATTCATATATTTCTCTTAAGAGGCGTTTTCGGGAAATTCGCAAAAACGTTTTTTTTTGCAGTTTATAAGGCTATTTCCAAAATCTGGAGTACTGTTTCCTTAAATTGAGCAAATTTGGCATTGTTGCATAGATATGCTTTTCCTCTTTTAGTCCATATTCAAAATGTGTTGATCGGATCAAAATTCAATGAGTTACAAATCTTTAGATTTGAAAAAACTTTGTTTTTACACGTTTTTTTTTTAAATTTACTATATTAAGACGCTCCAGTAAGGCAAAATAAATTTTTAAAATTTATTTTAGACCCACATCTTAAAGAAAATTTTGTTCTAAATATAGCAAGCTTAAAATTATTCACATCGGACCAAATATGAGAAAGTTACAACATATTTAGTAAACACATCAACATTTTAATTTTCATTTGTTGGTCCCAGGAAAGGTCGACATATCGCATATCAAAGTTACCAAAATTATGTATAGTTTTCAACACTGTATTTAGATTTTTATAATTAAAATTTTTATGAAAGAGTTACAGCGAAACATGTGGAAAAATGGTATGTGGTGTTTCGTGCATATTAAATGTTCTTTTAATTCTATAAAATCGTTCATTAATGATATTTTGCAATGAAATTTTGCAGTTATATAGGAACTTATGTGAAAACTAAAATTTGTTTCTCATAATCATTAGAATTCCTAAGTTCCAATAAATCTAAAAAAATAGGTAGATTTCAAAAGGGTGCATGCCCATCAAAAATTGTAAATTCGATTAAGTTGTTTTTCTAAAATCATGTCTGTGAAGATACCTTTTAGACATGTATATAATAATTATTTGATCCTTGAGAAAAGTTTTATAGAGAAAACAGTTATGGTGCTTTTTTGGGCAAAAATTGTCATAAATTCAAAATATTTCAATTTTCAAATTAAAGATTGTATATTTTCCTACTCTGAAAGAATACTTCGATCAACTATTTTTTTAACTATTCGAAATTTTGTCATGTAAGTAACAAAGAAATAATTGTGAGAATCTATTGTTATTTGGATCTGATATCTTAAAAATACTGGACCAAGGACTTGAAAAATTTAGAAATTTTAATATTAAAATGAGTGCACCTCACTAACTATACAAGATATTTGTTTAACCAAAGACTTTTTTAGAACTTTACAAGGTATATAAGAATACAAACAATTTTTGGAATCGAGTGAGAAACAGACAACTTTAAAAAATTTTACATGACCGAAGTGCACTACTTTGCACTTCATACCTCTGAGCCTGAGAAATATGGGAAGCTTATCTTCCTAAGTTAAATAAGAACAGTTCTCTGATATCTCCATATAAAATTTTGTACTGATCGGAGAAATGGTTGATATATTTCCAAAATATTTAATTCTGCCCCACTGGCATTTTTCTTATACTCATACTCCCTACAAAATTTTTTTTATTAAAATTCAAATTCGGATTTTATCACTAAATCTATTGTAACTTTCTAAATCTTTGCCCGATGTTAACAATTTTACTTTTGTACGTTGGGAACAAAATTTTATTTAAGATATGGGTAAAAAAAAAATTTAAAATTTTTTGTTTGCTTTAATGGAGCATTTCAAAATCGTGAATTTTGAAAAAACGCAAAAATTTAATTTTTTTCAAATGTAAACGCTTGTAATTCAGTGAATTTTTATCTGATCAACACAGTATATATATGAACTGAAAGAGGAACAACATATCTATGCAACAATGCATGGTAGAATTATACTACAGGTAGTAGCGAAGCTACAACAACCCAACAACAGCAAAAACAACACGGCTTTTTATTGTTGTTTATGTTCGAGGTTGTCAAAAAGCACAAAAGAAAATTTGAAGAAAAAAATTTATATGTTCACATGTGTGTGTTTACTTCGCCATGTTTTTTTCAGAGTCGAGCTCAAAAAAAAGTTCGTTAACGCTTCACCACTACCTGTATTATTCTACCATGCAACAATGCTAAACTTGCTCAATTCAAGTAAACAGTACTCACGATTTTTGGAAATATCTTTACAGACTGCAAAAACACTAGTTTTTCGCGAATATCTCGAAAACGGTTCTTAAGAAAAATAAATTAATGCCATATTCGTGTTCAGCAGCCCCAATTTAGCTTAAAAAACATCTCATTTTTGAGGTGCATTTTTTTTTGTGAACCACTGTTATGTAAAGAACATTTACTGAAAATGAAATTTATTTTTAGACAAACTTTTGTTTGAAAATTTTTTGGTGATAATTTTTTCTGTGTATGGGGTCAAGAATAAAAAAGTAAAGAAGAGCGATATAATGCTACAAATCCAAATTTCTTAAAATTACGTCACTGCGAAAGATGTATGTATTTTGCAGCAGTGAATAAACTCAAACTAACCACTGTTGGCATAAAAAAGAGCATGCTCAATGCGCCGCTCAATATGAGCAATGCGCAGAGCAAAGCACTAGACAAAAAATTAAATGCTCATTGCGCAAAGTGTGGCGCTAATAAAACGAAAGCGCTTCCGCTGCGCATACCAATTGCTTTTTTTCCGCTCCGCTCATTGCGCTGGGCACATTTTTAATACGCTTGTATGAAGTGCGGAATGCGCAATGAGCAAAAGGAGTGCGCAAATCCAAATTCTGGCAGTTATATGCATCTGGTCCGCCCAGAAAGAACTTTTTCTCATCAGTAAAAACCACTACTTTCCGATGATTAAGGTGCCTCCACGTCATGTGCTTAATCGCAAACTGCAATAGATTTTGTTTGCGTATCTCATTCAACGGGACTTTTCCATAAATTTTCAGAACTGCAAGTGTTCACAGCTTATGACGGCACTACGTACTGTTGAGATACTTGCTTGTATGCCAGCTTCCGATCTAGTTTTTGATACCGAACGATTGAGTTTGACGCAATTCTGCGAACTTTTCTCGTTTCTCGCGGAGTTAAAGCTGTTACAACTCTTCCTTTGTAAGTTTGTCCATACATTTGTTTGTCCTTGATGTATCTGAGCACGGTTTTGTGGTTTCGTTCGATTACGCAGCCGATGCACAGTGATTTGTGCCCATACAGTGAATCGGCAAAACTAGAATAATTGTCGCAGAAAGATTAAATTTCGTGTAATGATATTTAATGACTAAACTAAGATAAATGTGAAGTTAAAAAAAAAATCGGTGCAAGGACATGCCTACCTCCCATACATCCTGAATTTTAAAATTTTTATTTTAGCTTCAGTTATTACCAGAATGTGGGAAAATTTGGTATCTGTCTCTAAAATTTAGCATTTTAGCACTGTTATTAATTATGTCTCATTCGGTACAAGGACATGACTACCTCCCATATAAAATTTTTCCAAAAATTTAATTTTAGCTGCATTTATGGATAGCATGCACTAAAAACTAATATATATTTCTAAAATTATGCGTTTTAGCTCTATTTTAAGTTTTGTTTCATTCGGTGCAAGGACATGACTGCCTCCCATATATCCTTTTTCTCAAAAACTAAATTTTAGCTGCACATATCGTTAGGAATAGCAACCGGTTCGAGCTCTGGAGCTTTAGATGAAAGGGACCGTTAACTTTTACATGCCGTTGTCATACAATTGACATAGTTAAGATACTCAGTGATATGTTCTAGACCAAAACTTAATGCACTTGTCCTGTGTTGGTTTCTTTAATACTAGTTCAATTATTCTACTTTAGACAAATAATTCTTATTTGGAAAAAAACTGCTTGTACAGTGTGGGTATTTTGCTAACATTTTTGTTCTAGTTTTGTGGTATGTTCACTTTTACACCGGCCACGACTCTGGAACATTTGGTACCATTCCCATTTTCACTAGCCACAGGATAAGTATGTTTAAGACAATTGGTACAACATTTACGGCAGGGTCCCTTACGAATTTTTGTTATTGTATAAAAAATTTATAATTGAGAAGCTTGTTATGTTTTTGTACAGTTCTATTTGTATTTTTTGAAGCACGAAATTGAGGTACACAGAAAAAAATTATGTATATGCAAGGAATTTTCTTACATTTTATTCAAATAAATCGAACAGATAGTTCTCGAGTCATGGTATATTACGTGCTGAAAACTCCTTAATTTTTTGGCATATCTCGAAAACCAGAGTCAATTAACAAAAATAAATAAAAAATAATAATTTGTAGGCATCGAACCTCATTATCAAATGTATCCAAGTTAATTAAGAAACACTATGCCGCAGAATAAGTGTTGTGTTGTGTAATAATAATTTTTGAATACACACAGAAAAATTTCCATGTAAAATCGTCGAAAACCAGGTTAATTTAAGATTTTTCGGTAGTGATTTTGCTTCATAGGCGTTTCATTTTAATTCAACATGATTTACAATAATTTTGAAGTTGATACTGAAATAATACGAAAAACATGTTGAATCAAAGCTATTTCGAGTTGAAACAACGTGCATTTGATATTGGAACAACACGAAGAATCATGTTGAATCAAAGTTATTTCAAGTTTAAACAACGTGAATTTAATATTGAAACAACACTAAGACTCATGTTGAATTATAGTTATATCAAGCTGAAACAACATGACTTCAATTTAGCTATTTTGTTAATTATTTTACTTACGTGATAGGCCTCAGAAAACTTTGTGTTGTAGCTGGCTGCCCCAGCCAAGATTTGAACTCGTACTACCTGCATGATAGTCCACGCACTAACCACTGCAGCCACAACAGCTACAAACTTTTCTTTACCTATACACTAAATAAATACCATCGCACGTAAAATGAGTTTCATTTTAATTCTACATGATTTAAATGATTATTTAACATGAAACTTATTTTATAAAAACCTATTTTATTAAAGATATAGTCATGTTGATTTAAAATGAAATGTAACGTTTATGACAAAGTTTTTTTTTAACAGTGAAAAATGTAAAATCAAAGAGATTTAAGGTTAGATTAATAATTTTTCATTTAAAATTAATATGAAACAATGGTAATTTTAAACCAGCAGCAGTAAATTTTTGCTGGTAATTCGTTTTTTGTCGTCTACATAACCGACACATGTAAGAATAAACAACAACAAATCACACAACTAAGCAGAACAGTGAATTGTAGCAATGAATAAAGCAAATAAACACTAACACACTTGAACGATAAATTATTTCATGTAAATTTAATATGATTTCAAATCACAATTGCATCATGTTGATTTTACATTCCATTTTTTTCTGTGTGTACGAACAATTATTTTTAAGTGTAACATTACTGCAACTTTTTACACAAAATATTTTGAATAAAGTTAAGCTTTTAAGCAATTTTCATTTTTAATGTTTGGACGTGTTAAATTAAATCCAAATTTTTTTTCTTTTTTTTAAATAACAAAAATGACTTTTAGGAAGCTGCATGCAAGTCGTGTAAGAAGGAAAAAATTATTATAACCAAATACAATATTCTAACTTGCATGTATTTTAAAAATGAATGTAGAACAAGTTCAAAAACTAAAAAAAATCCGCACATAAATATAAAAAAAAACGATAAGAACATTTAAAATATGAAAATGTTGCTTTTCGATAATCGTTTGACCTTCTTCCTCCTCTAGTTTGCATGTTGTTCAGCTCGTATGCATTTTTGTTTGCAAAAAAGAAGACACCAAACAATGTAGACGTACAAATGTTTTTCAAATGCCAAAGCAGGGGTGGAGGACAACGGATGATTATGATGACGATGATGATGATGATGACCAATTCAATTCAATTCAATTTGACCTTTCTTGTTAAACCTCCATACCAACAGATAAACAACATAAAAAGTACTTAAACTCAAACGAGTGCTTGTCCATATTGTTTGTGTGGGTTTGTTTTAAGCAAAAAAAATAAAAAATCAATTTTCGTAATAAAATTTCTGTACGTCTAAAAAAAAGTCCTTTGAAAATTGAATGTATTAAAATTTAATGCACAATATGGCTCTTGCAATAACAAATACTTATGATCGTAATGTGCAATGAGATCCTTTGAGTTAAAAGGAATATATTTTAGCTTAGTTTGAAATATTAAAATTCTATATAACTTATATTAATTTTTCAAGTTTAAGCCAAGGATGGCAACCGTAATGAATAACGGTGTCGGTAGCGGTATTGGTATTCAAATTATTTTTATTTCGGTATCGGTAGCGGTATTTGAGTTATATCGGTATCGGTATATACCGCTACCGAAACTCTACTTTCCACTGATTTTCAAAAACAAATTATGCGACCTAATTGCAAGCAAACCTTTTGAAACAGACAAATAATTTAAAATTTAAAAAATCGGTTCATTAATGGAGGAGTTGTGCGATAATCAATATTTGTGTCAGAAGAGGGGAGGGTGGAGGGAGGGGCAATGACACGTCCGATTTCGGAAAAAAATATGGGATTAAACTGCAAGCAAAGCTTTTCAAACATAAAAAAAAATTTTGAAGATCGGTCCATAAAAGGAGGAGTTATGCAATAATAAATATTTGGGGGGGATTTTCTCCCCGATTTTCGAAAAAAATTTCTGGAACCAACCTGCAAGCAAGGCCTTTCAAACAATAAAATAATTCTGAAAATCGGTGCATAATCAATATTTTGGGCGGAAATGTTTCCCCCCAGATTTTCGAAAAAAAAATTTATGGGAAGCCCTTTCAACCAAAAAATGAATTTTGAAAATCGGCTAAAAATTACTTTTTTGAAGTCGGTTTAGCTACACTCCTCCAAATAAAAAATATCCTATGTGATAGAAAATTTAATTTTAAGAAATAAAGAAAAGTACTTAAATCCTCGGAAACTGATATTTTCAGAGTTACGGACCTGCAAAGTTTTACAGATCTTAGGCATTTTCTTGTAAAATTTTTAATTCAGTGTGTCAATACGGGTATCATATGAAAGCTTATTAAAAAAAATTATCTCATTTCCAGCCGGTATCCTTTCCTTTTTTTTGTAATTTTTCAAATTAAGCCAGCGTTGCCATTATTGGTAGGTAGTTTCCAACCAAATTTTGTAGGAATTTTTTCATTTGGTAGGATGGTAGGCTAAATCTTTTTTTGGTAAGTTTGATAATATATTTATGCATAATTATTAAAAAATGTTTTCAATGCAGATTATAAAAAAATTTTACGAATAAAAGTAAAAAAGCTTCGTCGATCTTGCAGAATAAGTATTAAATTTTCTTCAAACTTTAAGAATTCTTCATCTCGTTTATGCAAAAATTGCAAATTAGCATCCTTTTAAGATAAAAATTTACCGTGGTAAGTGTTAATATAACCTGTAATAAATTTAGTACTTCAAAAATTCATTCTATAAAACACCCAGGGTATATATCAGGAATCGAACCAGAGACCTTTGGACTGCCAGACTAGCATTGCTATCAATCAGCCACAACAGCATCCATAGGCCGAACTAAGCAGTTTTGAGTTTTTAGGCTTTTTTAAACGTTTTTTTCTTCTATTCTTTAATGATCATCTGATTCACAATTTTATTGTTATATTAAATATCATGATAAATATTTTTTATCGATTCGATTTATATTTACATTTTTCAAAATTAGTTTATAAATCTGATGAAAGTCGAAATTCTAGTTGTTGATATATCTTTTTTTCTTAAGAAGAACAAAGCGATCTCCCTTTTCAATTAATTCAATGTAATTTTCAACAATATACTGCAAATTGTAAAGCTTAGTGCTAGCGTTGCGTGTAAAAAGTTTAAAGGACCTTCTTGAGATATGACAACTTTATCGCTGTAAAATTTAAACACATAATATAAGGAATCTGAAGATGATAAAACGAAAACGATAGGAATAAAAATACGGAATTAAGAGCACTCCGATCGGAAAATGTTTTGCGATAAATCAATTAAAAATCAACATTTTTTTAAAGAAGGTGTATTTCAGACTTGACTCCCAGAATGCTTTAAAAACGCAATTAATGAATTCTAAGAAATTGGTAGGTTTTAAACGGGTTTGGTAGTTTTTTGAAGAAAATTTAATAGGAAAATATTTTTTCCAGTGGCAACGCTGAATTAAGCGGCTTCTCATATGAAAGCTTTTTGCCTGCTAGGCAAAAAATCTTTACCCAGCGAAGCCACTATTCGACATACATAGAGGAGAAACCACTTAAACTCGGCTAGGCAAAAAATCTTTACTCAGCGAAATACATAAAATGTTTTTCGTCGAATAATTTTGATAAGCGTTCATTCACATGACACCCGCATTAATACAATGGATTAAAATTTTTACAAAAAACTGCCTAAGGGGTCCCAATCGACGTTGAGGATAGTGGAGACCATGGTAGGGTTGGGGCGACTGGAGCATGACATCTGCCTCCCTTTCAAGATGTGTTTGTATTACTTTTAGTAATTTAAAGTGTTGATTCTTTTGCAAGTTTTCCTTTTTATTGGTACGTGCTTTTGTGCTAGAGGTATGGGACTAATGCAAACTCCACTGAGATGCCACTAGCAATCCGAGCGCTCCCTTTAGTGCCACACAAGGCTCACGTAAGATTTGCAAAACTTTGTAGGTAACTCCGTAACTCCGAAAATATGCGTTTCCGAGGATCTTTGTACTTAATTTTTTTTTAGAATTGAATTTTCTATCACATAGGATATTTCATTTTTATTTGGAGGAGTGTAGCTAAAGTAAATTTGTTCCGAATATTTTTATACTTGGAGTTTCAGTGCAAGTAAAATTTTTTCATAATGCAATAAAATTTTTATTAATAATATTTTCGATTGAAGTTTTGCACTGCATATGAAGCGCTGCTTTCCAAAACTCGTTCAATTGCATTTTCAATCTATGGAAAGAAGCAAAGAAGAGTGTTTGAGGAAAACCTTAAGCAAGCTGCTCTAAATGCTACTACTGCATATCTTCAGGCGAGATATAATAAAATCTATTCAGCAGATATGAACGGCTTTTATCTGAAGAAGAGTTCGTAGGCTGAAGGAATATACTAAACAGCTTAAAACTCTACTAGGATATCAAAAAACCGCTTCTCTCCAAAAATTTCTGAATGGGCTCGTTGCGTCGAGCCCATTCAGAAATTTTTGGAAACAAACAGACTATTCGCCATGGAGAGCAGCCAGAGGCCTCAAAAGATCAGTGATATAAAAGCCTCCATTACGAGGTTCGAGTGGAGACTGGGCAAGAACTGACGCTGAAAAAGATACTGTGTTTGTACATCACTTGCAGAAAGTATTTACTCCAAATACGTCTGATACTATAGTTGAGCTGGCATCAGTCCTCGCTATAAGAGATAATATTCGTGAGATTGAACACTGTATTTCCGCCTTAAATTCGAAAAAAGCTCCAGGTGCTGATAAAATAAGCAATAAAATGCTCGTAGAGCTACCCTATACTGCAAAAAGGATAATTGTATTTATTTTTAACGGTATTTTGCGCCTCAAATGCTATCCCGCAGAATGAAAGGTTTCGCTGATTACCATGATACCTAAGCCAGGCAAAGATGATACGAAGGTAGAGTCCTATAGGCCTATAAGCCTATTTTCTAACATGTCAAAACTATTTGAAAAGCTACTTATGAGTAAGCTAACACCCATACTGAATGGGACTGGATGCATTCCAGACCACCACTTTGGTTTTAGGAGAAAACATAGCACGATCGAACAAACACATACACTCAATTTATATGCTGATTTTTTCACTTGTCTTTAAATCACGTCTTATTGTGTATGAGAGTGAGCGGGGTAGAGAAGAAAGCGGGGTAGAAAAAAATACAAGATTTCTGTTTTCGAGATTTTTTTCATATATTTCTTTAGTTCCATTTACATTTTCTTTCTCTTATGTGATTCTGTTAGGGCTTTTGTTGTTATGAACGAGTAAATAAAGCAAATTTTGAGAGTAATGTACAAAAAAGAAATGAAATGAAAAATCATTGTATAAATGCCAAAAGTTTTTGGTAGCAACTTTAATAGAGAATTAAAAAAAAGACATGTCTTAAAAATCACGGTGTAAATTGCGTGATAGACTCGTGAACGTGGTTAGAAAAACCTTCGAGGAAAATAAATATTGTTCTGCGCTCTTCATCGATGCTTCTCAGGCATTTGATAAAGCATGGTACGATGGTTTAATACATAAACTAAAACAAAACCTACCCGCAAACGCCCTCAAGCTTTTGGAAAGCTACTTAACTGAGCGAAAATTTGTTGTTAAGGAAGTTAATTTTCTAAGCCCTCCGCCACCGATTGAAACCGGAGTTCTTCAAGGCAGCATCCTCGATCCTGTATTATATTTGATACATGCCTTTGACTTCACGGTAAGCAGTAACATACACATACCTACGTTCGCTGATGATACAGCATTTCTAAGTGTTCAATTGGACAAGGGCGGGTAAAAATTAATGAACAAAAAGGTTTACATATTACTTTTACATTGTGCAGAGAAACCTGCCCACCTATACAAATAAATAACCAAACTATACCTCAACACACTGAAGTAAAATATCTCGGTGTTCATCTTGATCGTCGTCTAACATAGAAGTCCCGCATAAATGCAAAGGTGACCCAAATGAAATTAAAAGTAGCTCAAATGAATTGGCTCATTGGAAGGAACTCTACACTAAACCTAGATTGTAAACTTTTTCTATACAACTCCATTCTAAAACTAATATGGGGCACTGCCTCGGCATCAAATGTAGAACAAATTCAAAGGTGACAAAATAAAATACTCCGTACGATTACAGCAGCTCCATGGTATGTCAGAAGCAAGCGAATTCATAAAGATCTAGATGTGCCGCTGATTAAGACAGTGTTTTCTAAGCACGTGACAAAATACATAAAAAAACTTGAGTTGCACCCAAATCCCCTAGCCCAAAACATCATTAACTTTAGAGGCCACACTCGGCTGAGAATGAGGGACACTCTTGCTCTCAGCCGAACACGAGAGACGTAGGCACCCAAAGAACCAAACGCTGAAACAAATAGTTTTCTCTGCTATTGGCTAGACTTAAAAATTAAAATTTTTGAGATTTGATTACTTATTGCTAGTTCAATTTTATTGAAGATAAAATAAATAAATATAACCGGAAAAAAACTTTCAGTCATGTGTTTTTTTAAATAAATTGTAGTTCGCATCACAGAGGGATGTGTGCGGAAGTTAGAAAAATAGGCTACCATTTCTGATTCGCAAAATAGGGCTGCCAGATGTTTAATATAGACAAGAAAGAATGAAGAATGAATGAGAGTTTTCACACTATACTATTAAAATGAGGTATCATTAGAAGCGTCTTGATTATATGTTGGTTATAAGATATGTGACATTAAATAAAGTTCAATTGGAGCGCGCCTCCAAAGGACAAAAAATACTTGCAGCCATATATAAAGAGGCAACCCTGCACCACTATATTTCACTGCTTTAAAATATTAACAAAAAAATTATTTAATTAAAAAACAGATGAGTGCAGAAGCTTGCACTTAGCTGGCTCTCGTACTATAAGATAACTATAAAATAACTTATTTGTAGGATACGTGACGAACGTTACATTTTTTCTTAATAGCTATAACTTTTTAATTGTACAATTTAAAACAACAGTGGAGTTGTAGATAATATTATTATCTAAAAGATAGCTTTTAACAAAATTTTCATATTCCTTATAGCTTGCGAAATAATCTAAAAAATGGTAAAAAAGAAATTCAAACTTAAACTAAACTAAACACATAAAAAATAGCAACCTATATGAATTGCGAGGTTGGGTCTTTTTTTCGGTGTAGGTATATCCCTCCTTGACAACTCTAAAATTCTGTCCTTGGTAGACCATTTCTGGCATTTGCCCTTATACTACAAATAAAATATGGGTCATTTTATGAAAATAGTTGTATAAATATTGATTTTATTCATAATAAAGAGAAGTCACCTGATTTTTGCCAAAATTACGAATATTTACACTGTGCAACAAAATATATATTTTTTAAAAACATGGTTCTAACGGCTGATTCTGGTAGAGGCCATCAAAAAAAAAATAATATATGCATTTATCGGCATTTTAAAAATTTGCATCTGGACTTTATTTTAGGAGGAGTTAAATTTCCTCCTTTAGCACATAGTTATACTGACTCGGCATAGGATATCTCGTAGGCTTTACGTTAAATGTATAAGATTTGCTTAGCACTCTTATGTAAAACACCATGGTAAACATTTTTCTAGAACATTTTAGCCCTCTCACTCTTCGCATTAAGGGTCTTTTTATCCCTTATTTAAATAAGGGGCTACAAACTCCCCATGAGATGCTATATAGCTAAAATGTGGCACAAAAATGTTCTTTTATATATTTAATAAAAGAGTTGAACACACCATATACCTTATATTTATCTATCGATTTTCACGAAAATAGTAGTAAATGTGACTTTATGATCAATTAAAAAAAAATGCATTGTAATTGCATAAAAAAATATATTTTTCATAATTGTGGTCGGAATAATTCCGCAACCGTTGAGTAGATAAAAAAATAATGTTAGAACGGCTTAAAGGTAATTTCGCTCCAAGTTTTTTAGTCTTCTTTGTAGGGCAAACGGATAACCCATTTCCAAGTTATGATGAAATGGGTGTAGCAGCCTCTTAAAAAATCTCACATTTTAGAAAAAATTAAAAAAAAATGTAACCATATAATGTTAAATTTCGGCTGTTTTTGTAACACACAAAAGAAAAATATAATGGTGGTCATGACAAAAGCTTCATTTTGTTGCATAGTGGTATTAACCAATCTCTTTAACCAGAAACACGCTGTAAATACTTCATAAGATTGATCAAGTGAAGTTCCACAAATACATTTCACAATTTATGTATGTATTTGAATCCTAAAAATATACTCAAAAACTCCTTATTTAAAGCCATAACGTTTGTATGTATAATTCCGCACTGCTAATTGTCGAATTAATCGATGATACCAATTTGATTTAAATACAATTTTCGTTTAAGCCAATATTGGCCAATGATACTTGGCCATGTTTAAAAACATACATATGTTTGGGTTAGTGTCTTGTACAATTGTAAAGAAAAAGAAAAAAGAACTTAAACTAAGAAAATCTTGCAAAATGAAGATGGACGGTGCTAGAAAGAACAGCAATGCACATTGGGGGCTTTGACAAAATAAGTAGTAATTTTCTAAAACTTAAAATATCAATAAAATATCAATAATACTTTGCTTATTCGTAGAAATTATGCTCAAAGCATATTCGTATATCTAGCTTTATAATAGTTCAGTCAGCTTATTTTGCTAAATGCCCCACTGTGCACTTTAAACACAATGATAACAGAAACCATGAACAAAATTATCGTTAGTAGAAAATGCAACTAAGAAACTCAGTCGGCCAACGAATAAAACAGGAAACCAAAAAATAGTCAGCCTTCTATGTTAAAATACATCGATTATATTTATACGTGTGTACGCGCCTGCAGGCATGATTGGCCAGATTGCCCTGCATGATATTGTCATCTACAATTCTTGCACGAACTGTCCTCTGTCGATTGGTTTTCTGCTCGACATTGGTTTTCTTCACGACAATCTGAGCGACAATTTCCTGCAAGTTGTCCTCAATTCAACTTTGTTGAGGACAATATGAGCGACAATCTCTTACATTTTGTCTTCAATCAATCAAATGAATATGTTGGCCTTTTGTTGTCTATGTTTTAAGTGGTGCAGCAGCAGGGTGGTAAGCGCGAAAACTTATAAACATGCAGCCTCAGTTCGAATCTCAGCTAGTTCAGTCAATAATTTAAATGAAACGGAAAAACAGACAAGCAAAAATATTCAATAATTAAGTAAGTGACATTGTCGCTATGTAATCGTTAACGACAAGGTAAACGACATTGTAGTCTATGTAATCATTGACGACATAATAGGCGACTTTTTTGTTTATATAATCATTGGCGACAACATAGGAGACAATGTAGCCGACGGAATCATTTTGTGTTATGTGAACGACAATCTGAGCGACATTGTCGCTCATTAAATCGTGCACGATTTTCGCGGCACTTGTTCGAAAAGTTCATCGATGATTTGTTCCGACTGTCCGACATTTCTCCTTGAGGATTTAACATTGTCGTGCACCCGTCATTGATAATGTCTTAAAGACGTGGCCAACTGGGTGTGTGCCATGTGTCTGAGTGTGCGTGCGTGTGTGTATCTATGTATGTGTAAGTGTCTTAAACCAAGTGAATAAATAACAATGAAATAAAGAAAATGTTAAATGGCTAAAGAATTAGATTTAGAATCTTATGTTGTGGCAAACGAACTGCGTATAAAACACTGCATTCTGTAAGCCTGTGTACGTGTATAATTGTAATTTTGGCAGTGTTGTTAAGCTGTTACTTCTCATTTTAAAATATCAGGCTTGTTCTGGTGATTTTAAATTGAGCAATTTTCAGAACTAACATTTAATTGTTTTTTTTTTGCATAAGCTCTTAATTAGTGAGATAATCTTTAAAGAAGAAAGAGAAAGATAAATATGACCAGCTAGGGATTCGATTACATAAAAGTTCAAAAACACGCATTCAAATTGTCTTCATTTTTTTCATCAGATCAATAGTTTCGAATATATTTAATGATTTGTGGCGAAAAAATATTTAGCAAAGTTTTAAGATTTGGGTTCTTAGAAAAATTACAATAAATCAAAAACCACAAGAGTACCGTTGCTACTCGATACACATACATAGATATATAGATCTGAGTATGTCACAAAGGACACAAGTAAAATGTCATTAAAATTAAAGGTAAACTTTGATTTGATTCAGAAATAAGTGGCGGAACTTATTTGACAAAAATTGCCATTTATATACAGTACACAGTAGGGCCTATCGCAAAAATAATAGTAATAAATCTGTATTTTCTAAGCCATTGATCCGATTACAGAACGATGTAAGCAAATGTCATATATGATAGCTTAAGTTTTTAGTAAATCATATCACTCACCACCCTGTTGGAATAGGCGATTAAGCTTAATTAAACACGACCATTTCGTGTATTAAAAACATTGCAGCTGTCGCAACTTAAACAAACATACCTCGATTTTATTGAATCTTAACCTTCTTCAAAGCTTATGAGTAGATAAAGAAAAAAATGATTAAATAATAAACTTATCTTTGTCTGTTCAAAAGGTATTTAGCTTTAAAATTTTTATTTTTGACCTTGACTTCATTTCGTATTTCGAAATTAAAAAAACAAAAGCAATTAGCAATAAAAAAATGACAAGTTGAAAGGACTTTTAATCCTATTTGTGAAA
This sequence comes from Panzeria rudis, assembly GCA_956483635.1. Taxonomy (NCBI): domain Eukaryota; kingdom Metazoa; phylum Arthropoda; class Insecta; order Diptera; family Tachinidae; genus Panzeria; species Panzeria rudis. The sequence goes on along the minus strand of OY101449.1, from coordinate 40,626,590 downwards.
AATAACAAAATCTAGATTTTGAAAAGTTTGGAAAATTACAAAATTCTTAAGAATGGTTTTCGAAAAGAACAGATCTTAAAGATGATTACTAAAGCTGACATTACACTGACTGAGTTTTCGTCTGATTTCAATACGTAAAAGTGAAATATTGTGTGTAATGTACAATGTTTAATTTTTGAAAATAGAACTTATTCTATTTCCATCTAATATACATATATAATATGAGTTTTAAATGTCATATTCTTAAAGATAGATTTTAAAATCAGATGAAAACTCAGACAGTGTAAAGACGGCATAAGGAAATTTTTGGTCGATTAATGTAACCAGGAAACAATTTTGTCCGACATGTTTTTAAAATCAGAAAAAATCAAGACTTTACCAGACAATCAGCCGAGTTGTCTAAAACTCCCGCACACATTTGGCGGAACAGTAGACACTTTTCTGGTACTACGTTTCTGCACATTGTCTGAAATATTATTCGATTAATATCGGAATAGTCTGCACATTATCCGAAGGCAATTTAATTTCCTTTAAGATACTTAACAGAGTAGTCTGCACATTTTCTGATCTACGTCTTACGACTTTTATCAGTCACTGAATATTGTCTGATTTTAGTTTTCGTTACAATTCTCATTTATCTCTTGAGTTTATACGCACAAATATTTGAGTTATTAAACTTATAAAATGTGGGTAAATGTTTTCTGATGAGCTGACATAAGCAGCACAACAATGCATGGAGAATTTTAAACGACATTTGTGATAAATTTCTAATTTTAGCTCAGACTTTTCTCTGATATTAATACGCCAGGACGTAAAACGTATCAGATAAATCAGAAAATTTTCCGATGTTTTGTCAGAAATTTTTCCGACATTTATAAGACATGTCGAAAATTCCATTAGAATTTCCCTACGAAATTCGTCGGAATTCATACAGAATTCTGTTAGACCTTTCGGTATAGTTTTTAGAATTTCCTCAGATAAAGAGGTCCGGTTTCTTGTCAACCACTCATATGATTTTCGGTACGTTTTCTGACCGACATCGGATACGAATTCGGTATCTTGTACAGACTTTCTGACCGACTTCTTACCGAAACCGGCACAAATTTTTTGCTGGGTACACACATACATAAAAAACATGCATGCATACAGACACAACATCCATGCGAAACTAACGAGTATATTCGCACAGCCTTTAGTTTGTAAGGTTTGACTCTAAAAGTATGCAACAAATTTTATTACAAATATACAGTGGCATATTCGTGACCAGGGCTGCCAAATAAATTTGCGGAAAAATCGCCAATTTGACGAAAAAAGAAACATATCGTTATTTTAACTATTAAAAATCGAAAATAAATCGGGCACTAAAAATTCAATACATTTACTGAAAGTTTTGTCAAAAAATAATCAAACTAAAACATGACAATATCCGTTCGCAGCTCGCTATCCCGCAAATTTCGAAAGTTCGAGAAACACTTAAAAATCTCGAAGAACTTCTTGTTTTCGCTATTTACTCGAAATTTGAAGATCGCCGAGTCAAACGGGCCTCAGATTCGGACTTAGCGCGTCGAAATACTTGTAGATAGGTGGGTCTGGTGGAATGTACGGCCCACTTTTTTATATATTGTGAGTAGTCTACTATCAATGGCAATCAAACATAACGGCCTATTCACATAACGCCATTTTCGGAGGTTTTATACCCCCACCCCCCTTCGTAACGCTTTTTACAAAATTTTTAGTATAAAGTATCTAATCCGTAACAAATCTTTCACACCCCCCCCCCCCCCTTCCCTTGAGGGTTACGTAATATGTGAATGGCCCCTAAGCTAAATGACGCAGCTTGTTCAAATATTGACAGGAGTTAACAGATATATGCCTGTTAACGGTAGCAGTGCTGCCCTTTCAGTTAAAAAGGCGGGAAGTTTCAAAAGTCACGGACTTATTGACGCCCCTCGTTTATGTATGTCCTCTTCATACACATATAACATGAGGAAAATCCAAATATCTCGCTTACAAAAATATTTTTTTGTGTTGCATAATATTTATTAAAGGAAATTGCCCAAAATTTTTTTGTCGAAAATCGGAGGGGGAAATTTGCTTCCGCCATGCATAACTCTGTCATTTGTGAACCGATTTTCAAAATTCTGGCTTTTTCTGAAAGGGTTTTCCAGAAGTTAGTTTCACAATTTTTTTTCTGTATTCGGAGAGAAAAGTTTTTTGTTTGCAAGACTTTGTTACCAGTTTGGCCCCATAACTCTTTTCGAGGGGCAAATTTGCTCCCCCCTTCGCCGCCTCAATCCATAACTATGTCATTTGTGAACCGATTTTAAAAAATTCTTGTGCTGTTTGCAAGGGTTCGCTAGTAGTTTGGCCCCACAATTCTTTTCGAAAATGGGAGGGAGAAACTTGCTTTCTCCCCATACATAGCTTTGTCATTTGTGAACCGATTTTCAAAATTGTTTTTTTTTGAAAAGGTTTGACTACAGTTTTGTTCCACAGTTCTCTTTTCGAAAATCAGTTGGGAAATTTGCTGCAAACCCCGCTTGCAGATTGGTACCATAATTTTTCTCCAAAATCTATGCGGGACTCCCCCTTCCCCCCGAAATATTGATTATCGCATAGCTTCTCCACTTATGAGCTGACTTCCAAAAGTCTTTTTTGTTTGGAATGGTTTGCTTAGAGTTTAATCGCATAATTTTTCTACGAAAATCGGTGGGGCAAGTCTTCCACGCCTCCACCCAAAATATTTATAAGAGCACAATTCCTCCATTTACATACCGATTTTCAAAATTGTTTGTATGAAACGCCAGCAGTATATTGCTCTTTGTACTGAAGTCGGTTTTTTGCCAGAATTATTTAATTGAAACATCAGGTTTAATTCATATTGGCGAATGTGGAATATATACATATTTTATGGCAGAATGTAGGCGAATATAGGATACACTTGTTGCAAGCAAAGCCAAAAAAAACTATTGTTTCCATAGACTGAGTAATTTCAAAGCCAATCGATCTAGTCTACGTTCATACACTTACAAAGTTGAAAAAAATACGAAATTTTTCTAAGAATGGCAGAAATAGTCAACTTTGAGTCAACAAAATTTTTTTTCTATCGATCCAAAGCTTGATATATACATAAATATATTAGTTTTAGGACCAATATAATAATTTTTGGTACGACGACGAATTTGCTTTTTTTCTTGCTTCATCATATAACGGAAGTACGACCTAATACTTTTGTATAAAAATATTACGAATTTTTGTCATTCTGATAATAAAATAACACTGTACAGCAGGAAAAAAAATTACGGGGTTCTATAAATCGATTTTGGTAGAGGAGACAAAAAAAAATTATCGTGTTTCGGCGTTTTGCAAGATCACATCGGAATTTTATTTTATGGGATTAAACTCCCCCCCTTTTTGATCCGATCGAGCAGCATAGTGGTACACGAAACTAAATGTGTTGAGTAACTTTGTAGAATATATTAGGGCAAATATTTTTGTGGAACATATTAACACTCTAACTCCCCCACATAACCGTAATTTTTGGATGTTTTCTAACAAATCGTAAAAACATCCATAAAAATTGGTAGTGCGGGAATAAAATGTTTTACAAAAATATGTAAAATTTTTCAAAGCCAGCCAATTTTTCAAAGCCAAACAAACTCCTGACTCAACTTGCACGCCAGAAATCATTAAAAACTTTAACTATGTTTAAGAGTTCACTTCATACTTATTCACAATTAGTACTCGGCATAGAAAATCTTGTAATTCTTACGTTTAAGGTATAAGATGTGTTCAGCATACACATATTTTTGAAACATTTTAACCCTCTAACTCTTCGTTTTGTGGGTCTTTTAGTACATTTCTAAAGAAAATTAGAAAAAAACTCCCCTTCAGCGGCGATATAAGGGCTAAAAAGTTTTACAAAAATATTTGCCATAAAATTTTACTATAGGTCTTTAAAGAGATCCAAGCTCCAGACTTAGCTCGTACGCTAGAAATTATTCAACACTTAAAATGCGTTCAAAGGTTAATTTCCTACATATGCACATATCGTACTTGTCATGGAAAAAATTACATTTAAACTACGTGGAACATTTTTGTAGAAGAAATTCTTCCGCTATATCGCCGCTGAAGGAGAATTCTTGCCATTTTTTTAAATAAATGTACAAAAAGACCCTTAAAACGAAGAGCTATAGGGTTAAAATGTTTCAGAAAAATGTTTGCCCTAATATTATCTACAAAGTTGTTAGCAAAAGTTCGAAATTGTCGTATAGTGTAATTAAGAGAATATTATTTGTAGTACAATTAGGGTCAAAATAGTAAAATTTGTTTATCCAATAAAGTACAGTCCCAAATTCGGGGTTTATTTTCGAAATTTCTCTTTGTCCTTTTCGTGGTTTCAGTTATATTACAGCAAAAATCAAAAACGTCAAAAATGAGGCAAAGTTCGTAATGTAGGAACTCGAAAAGCAAATCGTAAAAAAATATCTTGCATAAAGTCTGCTTATGAAACAATGGGAAGTTATATACAGATATAACCAAACAACGATAAGCAATAAACGCTGAATTTGCAGCACTAATTTTTCTTAACAAAGAAAAAAATGTTTTTGAAAAAGTAGCAGCAATATCAGCAAAAAAAAAACACACACACACACACACAATAGAATTTAAAAATGGTTTTCTAACCATTTTGTCGTCTGAGAGACAGTTTGAAGGAGTCAGAAGCAGCATTAAATGTCGCACTTGGAGAAGTGGTAGAAGGCAAAAAGGCGAAAAGGCTGAATGACGAAAAAAAATAGGAAGAAAACTGAATGTGTTCTCGATAAATTTCCATTATTTTCCAAAATTTTGTTGTTGCCGTTATTCTAAGAAGATATTCCTGCTGTTGTTGCCGCTTTTCTTGGCGTTGGTTGATGCTGCCCCAACTGCTGTGGTTGTTGTTGCTCTTGTAAGATGCTACTGTTTGTCTTTATTTGTGTGTCAGTGTCGTCGTTTGTTTCTGTAATCATTATTGTCCTTTGCAGTGCTGCATTTCACTTCGTTTTTTTGTTTGTTTCTTTTTTCAGTTTGTACTTCGTTTATTCATGAGTTTTTTGTTGTAGTTTCTTTTCGAACGTGCCTTGTAGTCCATGTCTTCGAGACATCATCGATGCATTTTCGCAGCAAGTATTTATCACCGACGACGAATTGACGACAGTCCAAGCGAACTATTGACGACATTTTCGAACAAAAGGCACAAAAGTCGTTGATGACAACGTTGGTGACATGCTACTTAAGTTGTCGTTGATGACAACGTTGGTAGCATGCTACTAAAGTGGTCGTCAATGAATCAATATAAAATTAAAAAATATAATAATCTTATCGAACCAACAACCACAAATTTGGTGGACTAGCTCGCTATCTACTAGTCTACCGAGGTACGTTTTTTGGGCAACTTAAATTCTTTAATACACATAAATAAAAGCACGACAACTTCGATGCAGTTGTTACTCATGTTGTCGTCAATAAGACTGTACACACAACAACTTCGATGCAGTTGTTACTCTTGTTGTCGTCAATAAGGCTTTGTAGCAACAATTTTCATAGTCTGGTCAGAGTAAATTCTTTATACACGACAAAATATAGCACCATGTCGCCAAACTTATTGCTAAATGTGACAAAACACTGGAATACAGGGCAGGCATGCATATATGTATGTGTGCTCGTGTATGTATAAAACACCAGCGCTTGTTTATATAAAACTATTTGTTTTTTCCTCTTATTCTGCATTAGAAAACTTTTCCTCAAATCTTGTTTTTGTTCCTCTGATACCGATAGTGTTTGATGCTGTTTATGCCTTCTTTCTATGTGTTTGTAAGTGCATTGTGTGTGTGTGTATGTGTGCTTGTTAGTCTGTAGTTTTCATAGTATTTAAGTGTTTATCAGTTTGTATGGAATTCTAGTTTAGTTTCGTATCAGAAATACAAAAGTTTTCTTCGATGTTAATAGAAATTATCATTTGATATCCTTGGGGATGTTGTTTCTTTTATTTCAATGAATACAATTGCCAAACTAATATTTAGTTAAATATACCCAGCAGGAAAACTCAGAAGACCTTCTTACTTCAGGCCTTATTAAGGGCCTACTTAGAATTTATTTGATTCAATTATAGAACTAGCAAATGGAACACCTCCCCCGCAATGACAACGTGTGTAAAAAAGATATTAGTATGGAATGGAGCGAACAGGCCTTGTACATATAAAAGAAGAATTACAGAGGCCTTTTAGAAGGCATCCGTGCTCCTCGTTTTTCCCGCTGAGTACTTACACACACATATAATTATTTCAGACATCCCACTTGACCTGAGATTCGATATAAACGAGTGTTAGCTAAAGCAAAGAAATTTCGAAACAAAACTCTTTAATATTTCTTTGCGAATCTAAAAAAGAATCGAATGTTCGCTAAAACGATTTTCTCTCGATAACTTTTCGAATGTGTGACGATAGCTTAGTGGATGTGCGTTAGTCTGTTAGCCAAGAGGTATCGTGTTCGAATCTGTCTGACTGCATCGTAAGTGAAAGAATTAAAATAACACATACGTGCATATGTGCAATAATTGAACAGAAAAAAATTTGCTACGATAGCATAGTGGATGTGTGTTAGTATGTTAGCCTGGAGGTACCGTGCTCAAATCTGATTGACTGCAGCGTAAGTTAAAGAATAAAAAAATAATTAAAATAAATAAATTAAAAAATAAGATAATTATCTTAAAAAATTACTTTTCTCCTGCCTTTTTTGCGATATCGAAATTTGTTCGATATTGGCTCATCTTTAACGAACCTTCGAAATCGATTGTTTTTTTAAACAAAACTGAGCGACAGGTAAACTTTTTTCGATTCATTTTGAGTGTCATTCTCGATAGTTTTACACGATAAATGTTTGAGATATATTCGAAATCGATATCATTAACGAAAGTCTTGGTCAAGTGGGAATGAACACAGCAAACCAAAACATTCGAAAATAATATCGCATTCGAATATTGCGTAAACATATCTCGGACAAATCACTCGATAACGCCTATCGGAAGTCGGAAAGAGAAAGAGCTGCTAGAGCTAGCTCACTCGTCGCTCAGTTTGTGGCAGCAAATCTTTCGATTTCGATGTTTCGCTAACAAATCAATAGCAATATTTAGCAATGTCAAAAGTGAAGCATTATCGAAGATATATCGATACCGCAAAAATGCAGGAATATGCAATTTTTCAAGATTGTTATATTTGTCGTGACAATTTGTTTTCTATTCAATTATTGCACACTAGTTCGATGCTGCGAACACTCACATTTTATGAAATAATGAAAATGTTGATAAAGTTCACGTTTAATGAAATTTGGTAATTGCGCTTATTATTGCGAAATTATCGACATAATGAGCTCGCTTTAGCGAACATTAGATTTTTTTAGATTCATGAGCATTTATCGGAAAATATTGTTTCGAAAATTCTTTGTTTTAGCGAACATTGTTTTATTTCGAATCTCAGGTTTAGTGGGAATATACAAAACCATCTATATACATGCCATACACAAATATTTATATACTTGGCTACATATGTACATATATGCATAAATACATATATAAATTTTATGCACATTAGGGTGGAAATGAATTATTTTTTTATTTAAACAAAACCCATGCGGATTTTGTATAGAACTCACGTGGTGAAAATTTTGGTCAAATCGGATAACTCTCATCTCGCATCGAGTTTAAAATTAAAATTTTGTGAAACTTACTACGCCTTAAAGCTCTCCAATTCGGATAAAAATTTTTCATATGCCCAATGAAAGATTTCTTGTTAAACATTGTGCTTCATTTTTGTGAATATCACAAAATTTGATTTTTTACCACTAGAGGCCACTCTTCAAAGTTATCCGAATCGGCTCAAAATGTGTACGCTTGCTTAATGAAAGATCATTTTTATGTATATGGAGCTTCATTTTTGTAAATTTTACAAAATTTTAACTTTGACCTCAATTGGGCACCCCTGAGAGTTATCCGATTTGGCTAAACATTTTTGCCACATGAGTTTTATACCAAATACCATAATAATCCACAGGGTATATATTTCTATTTTCATTGCCACCCTAATGCACATACATACATATATACATTTGTACGAGTATGTATATAAATCTAGTTTTTGCACTAGAAAGCAAAAAAGGGTTTTTTTGTTTTTTTTTTGCAAAAATATCAGATAATGGTTCTGTTTTTTTTTTCTTAGGAAATTTATAAAGTTCATCAGCCAAAATATACAATTCTAAAAGAGTTCTTGGGTATTTTGTTAAATAAATATGTTTTTTGTTTGTTTTAATTTAATATTATATAATAATTAAAAACAAAGAAAGAGGTCTTGCTACATTGGAATGTTTCCCAGTTAACGGAGACTTCACTTACGAAAATATAAAGAAATAATTAAGTTTCGAAAACAAACATCTTCCCCAAGAACGTTCTTAGGGGGCGCATTGTTTTACAACAATTGAGTACATCTAATTTCTTTACACTCAAAATATTCCGTACTTAAAACTAACTGAAATTGCAATATAGAATTAATTAAAACTCAATTAAAAACCGGTCTACTTATTTTTCATTTAAGTTTAACAAAAAGTTTATTCAACTTTAAATGTTAAACGATAACCGATTTAAAACCATAAAAATGAATGATTCCGTATTTGTTTGGATCAATTCAACTGTCAAAAGAACTAATAGCAGCTTCCGTAAAAATAATAGAGATTTCCTTGTTTCTGCTATTTTCACTGTTAAATAATCAACCCCAAGTTCCGTAAAAATAATTGATATTTGCTTTATTTTTCAATATTAAGAAGCTTATTATTTTCTTATCTTTAATGATTATTTGATTAAATTTATATTTTTACTCACTGTTTGTTATGTTAACTTCTACTTGGATCGAACAAAGCTCGTTCGGGTTTGAAATCCAACGTATCAACCATCTGACCAATGCATATAATGTTAATTAGCTGCACGAAGACAACATAAGCTTACTCAATTTTATGCATTTAACATTACAAATTATAAAAAACACACCCATGGTCTTGGTTGAAATTGAACATGTGACCTCTCGTTTAATAGTCTAACGTACTAACCACTACACCACTGATTTTAAATGTGTATTTATATAATTTCAATTGCAATTTCCGTTAATTTTACGTACAGAATATTTTGAGTATTTGTATGTGTGTGTTATTTCTATGCATATACTTTTTTGGTATTTCCCACTAAACCTGAGATTCGAAATAAAAGAAGGTTCGCTAAAACGAAGAATTTTCGAAACAAATTTGTTCGATAAATGCTCGTGAATCAAAAAAAATCAAATGTTCGCAAATGCGAGCTTTTGTCGATAATGTTGCGACAATAAGCTCAATTGCCAAATATCATAAAATGTGAATGTTCGCAGCACTGAACTATTTTCGATAATTTATCGAATGTGTAATTTACATTCATGTGTGCAATAATTGAATAGAAAAAAATTTGCCACGATAGCCTAGTGGATGTGTGCTAATCTGTTAGCCTGGCGGTACCGTGTTCGAATCTGATTGACTGCAACCTAAGTTAAAATTCTAAATTAATAAATATTCCATTTACATTAAAATAGATAAATTAAAAAAATAAAGATAACAATCTTGAAAAATTACTTTTTCCTGAATTTTTGTGGTATCGATATTTCTTCGATATTGGTTCGCTATTGATTTGTCAGCGAAACATCGAAATCGAAAGCTTTGCTGCCACAAACTGAGCGACGAGTTGGCTCTAGCAGCTTTTTCTCTTTCCGACTTCGATAGCCGTTCTCGAGTGTTTTGTCCGAGAAATGTGTACGCAACATTCGAATGCGATATTGTTTTCAAATGTTTTGGTTTGCTGGCTTATAACATAAACAACGGACTATATTGAAAGCAACAGAAAATCCGTATAATGTGTATTTAGTTTTTTTTTATTAAATGTTTGAATCAGTTAAAAATAAGATTGCTTAGGCCCAAATTCACAGTCATTAGTTAGCTAATGACAATAGTTTAGCCAAAGATATTTTATTCACAATTCTTTGTTTACCATTAGTTAAACCGTCAAATGCCATTGGTTAACAATTAGTTAGATGCTTTGGAACATGGTGCAAAAAGTATACAGATGTCAGCATAACGCCAGCTGATTATTTTTTGTTCTGGTAGTTTTGCACATAAGCAACGTCTAGCACGTGTATCTTTTTTGACAAGCATTATCTAGTTTTTTGTTGTATTTGTTGAACCTGCATTCTTATTACACCATGTTTTAGAAATTATTACTTGCATATAGCATACTTTTAGGAGCGACAAAAAATATTTACTCCATTAGCTTTGTGTGCTTAAAAAATTTTTATATTGCCGCCTTAAGATGTGAAATACTCTTTATTTCTTTATTTCTTGTTTATTTATAATTGATAGGGTTACCACTCTTTACCCATATTAAAAATTTTAGTTAAACAATACACTGTGAATATGAAGTTTTAGTTAAACAATAGTTATCATTTTAGTTTACTAATAATTAACTAATGACTGTAAATTTGGGCCTTAGAATTTTAAATGCTTACTCTTTTAAAAATGATTGCACGGAATACTTCTTGAACAAAATACATTCCGTTACTGTCATAATATTGTGAGTGTAGCTTATCACATTGTACTGTATTTCTATTACCTTATCATGTTGTACTGTGTCGAAAGCCTTCTCATAGTCGATAAAACATAAGAATATGTACTTATATATCCTTGTAAACCTCTCGACACTTTTGGAACAGAGCTTTAACACAGAATAGTGCTTCTCGAGTCCCTATTAATTTTTTGAAGCCAAATTGATTTGTTCCCATAGCTTGTTCGCATTTTTGTATATTCTATTGCGTATTATTCTAAGAAATACTTTAAGAGCGTGGCTTATTAAGCTGATAAGTCGGTAGCTTTTATTTCTCACCTAAGTTTGAGAAATATTGCTTATCCAAGTCTTAATGATGAAACAGAACTAAGTCTGCAACTTCAGGCAAAAACGCTACCATATAAACAGGCCCAAAACTAAATCGACGGCAGTAGCTTCAAAATACTCTCATATTATTGTTTATTTTCTTTTGTTCTTATATTTCGTATGAAAAATGTATGAAGTTTTATTAAAGCACGGCAAAGACAGAGACGACAGAGAATGAGTGGCAAAAACTGAGAGCATGAGAAAAAACGTTCTCAAAATAAAATAGATTCTATCCCATGATTGCTTTTTACGGCGTATGATTAATGACAATTTGTATGGAAAAACTCGTCTAGCACCAGTTCTGTTTCATCATTTAATTTTAAATATTTTTCATAACTGCAATAACATAGATAATTGTACGAAGTTTTTTTTGAGACATATAAATCACCGGTTCAACATGGTATTTTTCCGACCATGTTGGTTTGGTGGTAAATATCTTCAGGATATGTTTGATTACGAGGTTTATATCTAAAGGGTAGATCTGCTCAGAGAGCGCTTTATGATGTGGTTGGTTTTATAGAGTGGGGGCTGCAGCACAAGTATTACACCTTGGCTTCGTTCTTAGACATTGAGGAAGCTTTTAACAATATTAGCATTAATGCCATTAGGGTGCCGCTGGAGATACTCAGTGCTCGTAACTTTTTGGTGGACAGGATTGTTCCAGTTATTAGCAGGAGAATTATCAAGTAGAGTATGGAAGGCGAAAGTCTGATGGAAATAGTGACTAGCTATACGTCGCCGGAGGAGTACTATCACCAGTATATTATCACCTCTTCTTACGAGTTTTGATAAGAGTGGCCGGAAGATAGCCAGCTATGCGGCTGACGTTGTGTTACTATTAGCGGAAAAGTTTCTCCCACTATCAGCGAAGTCATGCGTGCAGCGCTTGGCGAAATGTCCTCTTCGGCTACCAGCAAGGGTCTGGAGATCCACCCAGGGAAATCGGAGGAGATAAAAAATAGTTACTAGAGCTGTGGCTAGCAAAGAAGGCCAACTAATTGGGTGTTTTCCTGGTTAGTAAGCTTTCATAAGAAAATAACATGTAGGACAGGCTTAAGACCGAAGACGGTAAACTGGATTTACACATCGATTAGCAGGACGGCTTTTTCTTATGGTTGTGTAGTACGATGGGAGGCATTGAGGAAGGATAGTCACAGGCCATTACTTGCTAAAGTCCAGAGATATGCCTCGCTGGGTAGCACAGGTGCCCAAAGAAGCATGCCTCAAGTTGCTTGGACGCCATTCTTCACCTTCTTCCCATAGAGGATTTTTTGGTGGGAACGGTGGCAAGAGGTTTGATTAGGCTCTTAGAGCCAGGCATAGAAATCTTAAATGAGATCAGTTTTAGTGGGCAGCTCCCAATAACCCCTCGGTTTATGGATTCCAAGGTCATTCAAATTGGTTTTAGTAGGACACCTTCACTATTTATTCCAGGTAGTGACTTTTTTGATAGGATATTCGGGGGCTGTGCGGTCTTTATAGATAGGTCAAAAATGGGAACAGGAACGGGCGCTGGTGTGCCCATTTTGAGGATGAGCATTTATAAGTCTTAAAGACAATCGAATGAATGTAATGTTTTCCAGATTGAAATCCTGGCGATTCTAAGAGCCATAGAATTGGTGATGAAAAATGTGACTGAAGCCGAGGACATTCAGGCGGCATTAAAAGATTTGAAAGGACATAGTGTCTAATTGAAACTAGTTAGCAACTATAGCAGAGCCCTCAACTTGCTTATGGGCATACATATATAGTGTCAGTCTATGTTGGGTTCCGGATGAGTGCAATATTGTAGGAAATGATGCCGCCGATGAGTTGGCAAGGTTTGACGTTAGATGAGGAAGTAAGTGACAAATATTTTACACTGCCGATTGGTCACTACCAGAAAGCTGCAACAAGTATGATCGAGCCGTCTTATTCAATAGTACTAAAGAAGAAGTACAAATCAATCAAACCTTTGGCAGTTTTGTTCACATTCTAGTATAATGCACGAACCGAAAAAATCAGCAATAAGTATGTATCATTCGCTTACGCGGATGATATGGTGTTAATGGTATCAGAGGTGTTCACGGATGCGATAAGTGATATCAAGTCCAATACTTTGGGCATACTCAGCAAATGGGCTACAGGTTGTGGTCTAGGAGTGAACCCAAATAAAACTAAACTGGTACTACTTACTACAAAACCCAAAGTTCGGAACTTTAGACTCCCTCGGCTTCAGAATTAGGTACTGTCCCTATCGGACAACGCAAAATATCTAGGAGTTATCCGGGACTCTAAACTATCGTGGAAACTAAATGTTCAACACAGAGTTAGAAAGGTCTCAGTTGCCTACTACTCTTGTCGCAGAATGTTTGGTTCCAAATTGGGTTAAGCCCCAACATGCTCAAATGGATGTACATAGCAATTATTCGTGCCATATTTACTTACGGACCGGTAGTATGGTGGACAGCCACAAGCAAAAAATACGCGGTAGACCAACTATACAGAATACAGAGATCTGCTTGTATCGGGATTACAGGGTGTTTACGTACTAGTGCTTCAGAAGCTCTGAATGGTGTACTAAACGTAATTCTAGGTATTGGCTGCATCCTCGAGCAGTGCGGCATGACTAGCGGCATCCGGGAGGTGGAGGTCAATGACTTATGGTCATGCCAAAATCTTTGATCAATTACCACTGACACTGAGGAAGCCATCTGACTACATGATACCTCATCTGGACTTCGAAAGAACCTTCAAAGTCCTTATTCCATTCAGACGGGACTGGATGGGAGGTAACATAGAAAAAGACTACAACTTCAGGGTGTATAAGAGTGATTTGCGGTGTAGGCTCCGGAGCCTTCTCGAATGACCTTGGGGTAAGACTCTCCTTCGGACTTCCCAACGAAGCCAGTATATTTCAGGCTGAAATCCTGGCTATAAGGGAGGCGGGCAGAGTGTTAATTGGCAGGAATGTTCAGGGGAGAGTCGGTCACACACTACTTCTTCTACTTTAGTTAGCCAGTGCAAGGACATGCTATCCAGATTAGGTGGTCAGGCAGACGTCACCCTTATCTGGGTTCCTGCACATAGTATCTTTCTTGGCAATGAACAGGCGGATGAGCTAGCCAGGGCTGGCTCTGCTATGGACGCTTCCCCTGCTGAATCGCTAGCCATGCTGTTTGGCACTATTAGAAACCATATTTTTAAACGTTATCGGCAGAAAGCTGAAGATAGGTGGCGCAAGTTGAGAACGTGTAAGGTGGCAAGAAAGATGTGGCCTTGCTACAACGATAAGCGTAGAATACAACTAACTAACAGAAACCTTAGGGATATCTCGAGGCTCGTCGCACTAGTGACGGGGCCTTTCCTACAATGCATTCTGCCGTGGCTGCCGGGATCAAAGTAAAGAAGAAACAGTTTTTCACTTCCTTTGCGAGTGACCGGCCTTGCACCGCTCGAGACACAAATTCTTGGACAGCAATATACTAGACGATGTATCAGAGCTAGCAGAAATTGGTCTAGATGACCTGATTAAGTATCTCAATGTGACGGGTTTGATCTAGTACCTACAACCGGATCCGAGATCTGGGTTGACACTGACCAGTGGAGTGTTCTGTCAAAACGGAATCTTACTGATTATACTTGATTGCTTGCGTCCTGTAGGCAGCCACGTATACCAACCAACCAACCAACCAATGCATCATGCGCAACATTAGCTCCGAGTAGTAAGCAAGAATTACTCTCATTAAACACAAAAGTACGGGAACAGCAAAAACCAAGTTTTTATCCCAAAAGTTAACATGAAATTGTTGAGAAAATAAACACAAAAATAATAAGCAACATTAGTGATTTTTAATAGAATTTTTGTGTCTAGATACTTTGTTGAATATATAAAAATGTATTTTGCTTTGAATTTGCAAAACTAGCAAAAATTTCGTTATTATTTATGTGAACAAAAATCATATTTTTCATTTGTTATTGTTTATTTTTCAAGGCCCTGATTGTTTTGCACTGAACACTGTACGGGCTGTTTCGTGCAAGATCCCGCGGGATCCCAATGTTGAGTACGGGATCGCACCTATTATACTTGGATTGATTGGTTTACAAACTATGCAGCTTGCTTACGAACAATCGCTCCCTTGTAGCTCGGCTGATTTGATTGTGATCGAAACAAAATTACTCGAGTTACTCTACGAGTACATTTTTTTATTTTGCAAAGTATGTATTTGTATGTGTGTATGTTTTGTTATGCCATTTTGTAGAGAAGAAACAACACGAATGAATTACCATTTCCCACTAGGTATTTTCAATTTTCCTTTAAACTTTCTTTCACTTCTGCACACGCATAGTTTATTTTGAAGTTTGTGTTGTTTTGTTGTTGTTTATGCAACTATACACATACATATAAACGAAGAACAAAGCAACTTTGCGAGAACATCAAAGTTTGCACTCACCCTAAATTCTTTTTCACCTTCTCTCCAACAAACTCAAGGCCTTGCCAAGTAAGCCTTCCTAGTGTGAAATGGGACGAAGATTGTACGCAACAACTACAATAGCACGAACATTTTATAGAATGTATCTATTGTGTGTGTATTAAAACGAGTGGCTCAAGCCGGTCATGAAGAGTCTTACAAGAGTGATGCGAACATCATGTTCCTTTCGATCCGGTGCGGCTATACTTATACCAAAAAAAAAAAAAGCAATCACAAATATTCATGTTCATTGCGAATACGAGTGATTAAAACTGAATGTTTGAATCAAGCTATTGCGCTTACAATCATTACTTTTTGTTGAACAACAACGGTTTCATCATAAAAAATCATAGTACGTTATCAGATGTGTTCGAAAGTTTGATATTTGTTGCAGCTCACTGGTCACTACTATAGGGAATTCAGTAATTGGGTGATAGATACGACCAATCCTTCTTGCGGGTTAGAGTGGATTGTACAGTCTGGAGAGCTATGTGGACAAAACATGACTTATGCATAGGAAGGTTGTAGAAGTCTTGAGTTGAGGGAGTGGCGTTGAATGGTCATTGATCGATCAGAGCGAGGACCAGCAGTTGGGAAACTGCCACTCCGATTTGTGTAGGCTGTGCTAGGATGAAGAGGAACCAGTAATCATTTAGCATATTATCTGCCATTGCCTAAGGCTGCAACGCCATAGCCTTACATGGCTAAGCCGATGCTTCCATGAGAACATTAGTGATATCGCGTAGTGTAAACTTGAACATATCAGTGGCTTTATTATGGGAATTAAGTGGCTTTATGAGAGGTAATAGGGTTTTCTAAGCACAAAGACGGTTAAATCTTGATAACGTCGTACCCCCATGTAGACGACCCATGAAGGCAATATTTTACATTCGTGTTTTTATTATATATAATTAAGTCCGCACCGAGTCTCATTAAAATCGGAGAGGGTGGCGTCTGTTTTACCCTTTTTCTTATATGATTTGAGGCGGATTATTTTGTTTTGCTTCAATTATTTTTATCCTACATTGCTTATGATTAATATTAAATTTTTGTCGTTACTTATACGTCTATCATATAAAAGCTTAAATATGTATTTATAATTTCTATCATGATTAATAATTTATTTACATGTTAATACCACAATAATTTCCTGTTTCCTTTTTTCCAGACTCTCTCATATTCAACATATCAAATTTGACAGCAACAGCAACAAAAGCCATAACTAAATACACGTTTTATAAAATTTCACAACAAAAAACTAACAAATAAATTTGTCATTAACAACATTTTGAGCCCAACGAAATTTATATATAACCTGACATGTTTTCGAAATTAATTTCTGGAAAATGTATGTATGAACCACGATAAAATTTTGTTGAAAAAATTTAATAACCTTAAACAGACAATTAAAAAAATTATGTATATAAATGAAATAAATTAACGAAAAAATTATATATGTATTTAAAAAATGTTGGCTAAAAGTAAATAAAATATATAAACCGTGTAATTAACAACAGAACCAGAAACAACAGTAGCAACAACAAACAGAATAACAAAGTGACAAAAAGTTAGAACAACAGCGACGACTAAACAACAATATTTGTCGTTAATTATAGTGTGTGAATTGTTAAAAAGCCAAAAATAAAAATAGCCACAGCAAACAAAAATTAAAAGGTTAAAAGCCATTTACAAAAATGTCATTTAGTGAATAATTGTTTTTATGAAAAAAGGTTTATTAAAAAAAAAAAAAACAAACAAACACCAGCAAACGGGAAATCAATTTCCGTTTTATGCATTTCAGTTATTCACACTTCTCACTCTCTTTCTCGCTCCTTCTCATATAAAGGTTCCACACATATTTACATTTATATTAAGTTGTGTGTCACAAAGTTTTGTTCAGTTAAATTGTTAGGAAATAGTTTTTATGTTTGAAGGTGGTTGCGTTAAATATGTAGTCAGAGTGTGTATGTAGTTGTTTGTTTTAGTAAATTATCGATTGATGGTCCATCAAATTCAGTAAAAATGTTTTTTTTTATAATTATGGTTAAACAAACCAATAAATTTTAATTCTTGATTTGTATTTCATAGCCATAAAGAAAGTATACTTTAAGTCCCACATTTACAGTCATTAGTTAATTATTAGTAAACTAAAATGGTAACTATTGTTTAACTAAAACTTCATATTTACAGTGTATTGCTTAACTAAAATTTTTAATATGGGTAAACAATGGTAGCCCTATCAAATATAAATAAACAAGCAAAAATAAAGAAATAAAGAATATTTCAGATCTTAAGGCGCAATATAAAAATGTTTAAGCACACAAAGCTAATGGAGTAAATATTTTTTGTCTCACCTAAAAATATGCTATATGCAAGTAATAATTTCTAAAAATGGTGTAATAAGTATGCAGGTTCAACAAATACAACAAAAAACTAGATAATGCTTGTCAAAAAAATACACGTGCTAGACGTTGCTTATGTACAAAACTACCAGAACAAAAAATAATCAGCTGCCGTTATGCTGACACCTGTATACTTTTGGCACCATGTTCCAAAGCATCTAACTAATTGTTAACCAATGGCATTTGACGGTTTAACTAATGGTAAACAAAGAAGTGTGAATAAAATATCATTGGCTAAACTATTGTCATTAGCTAACTAATGACTGTGAATTTCGGCCTAAGAGTTCTAAAGAGTACTTTCGTTAAATATATGCTTTTAGTTTATTATAGACAATAAAAAGTACACTTTACAGGTAAAAGTCTGTTTCAAACTTAAAAATAGCTGAAGTTGCTTTTAACTAGCTTAACACCACATTAAATAATATGTTTTTCTTCTATGAACAATTTGCAGTGTAATTGTTGTCTAAATACATGAAAATTCACTTTCAAAATTTTTTATTCTTATTTTAAAGACTAAACATGTCTTTTTAACAATACACTCAAGTTATTTTTGAACATTTGCATTTTTTTCCTTTTTTTGTTTTGCGTTCTTCTCTTTCTCTTATGTACAAAACAAGGCAGGTACAATCATTAGAGCAAATGATCATCAGCAGATTTTATCAAGGCTGTCAAACTCGATGTACAAAGAATAAAAATTTGTGCGTATATGGAGTTTGACAACCCTGCAGACAAAGTAACTGGTATGTAGTTGGAACTATACTAGTTGCTTTTTGTTTCAGACTAGTTGCCTATCTATCCTTTTTTCATACATCGAACCATCGATTTTAACATTAGGTTGTCATAGGAGACCAACTAGTTCATTTGTATACAGTTATATCCCAGTTGAAATCGTAGTTATAGTAAACTAGTACGCTTACTAGTTTTTTATTAATAGTTTTTTAACTCTTAAAAAAACTTTGGCTCAACCGGGGTACGAACACACATTCCTCATACTTTAAGGCAAGTACTCTACCCACAGAGCCACATTCTACTTATTATTTTAAGAGCTAAAAAAATGTTTTATATAAAATCGTATAACTAATAATGTTGTCCCTTTTTGGCTAGTATCGTTACTAGTCTCGATACAACTAGTAATATAATTGTCCTTTTTTGACTAGTATCGTTACTTGTCTCGATACAACTAATAAACGGATTGTTTTTTTTTACCAGTAAAGTTACTATTCTTGTTACAACTAGTAACATGACTGTCGTTTTTTGACTACTATCATTACAACTAGTAATATGACTGTCCCGAAGCGTTACTAGTTGTAACTTTAGCTGCTGGGAAGTTGGTTGAAACAAAGTGTAGCTATATTGGTTAGGCGCTTATCTACATATATTGTGCGCGTTGGTACAAAGTCAGCTAATCAGAGATGCCACTTGCATTATATTTCAACATTTTGTATGCAAACGTTTTCCGCATTTGACTTGTCACCCATATAAAGCTGGTTCAATTTAAAACATACTTTCCTTTTGACTATAATGGATAAGTAAATAATAAAATGTTTTAAATATTAGGTTATTTATAAAACAAAACAACTTTATTGTTTGACTATGATTATGGGCCAATGTATTGGCGGTGAATTTTTATGTGGTTAGACATTTTCGTATTGGGAGTACAAATAAATCAAAGCAAAACTAGATCACAACTGCACGTTGTAAGTTTGTGCATATAGCCCATTCACGACCAAGGCGGTCGCGCTAGAGGTGTCCTTAAGAGGCTTTGGCAACGTACTGTTTGATTAAATTCATGTATGTGGGTGATTCTCATATCAAATGCTTTTGTTCATTATGTGTTAAAAACGAAGAACGAAAATACTGTTTTTACTCTCTTCATACAAAATGGCGTGTCCGTAATGCATGTTGTTGATTTTCCACATTAAGAAAGTATGCATTTTTCCAAAAACGATAATAAACTTATAGCGTTTGTGGAATATTTTCATTTTCTTCTCTTTTTCAACACATACAATTTTTGAAAAATAATAGAAATTATAATTAAAAAAAAATTGTGCATCCAAATTGATTATTACTCTATGGTACGTAACGTTATATTGAGAAACAATCGGGCATGATTAATATTCCAAGGAACAAAGGAAAAATTAACATCAACCCAAATTTTCAACGTATATATCTGAGCATAGCAGCGCTACTTTCGGAACGCGCTACACTTCACCACTTGTCCCGACAAGTTGATGTTGGCGATGAACTAATCACGCCATAAAACATGTACGAAAACTACCCTAAATTTATCAAATACTTTAAAGAAATCGAAGATACACAAACTAGTTATGGTACTCCGAAAAAACGAAAGTATTCCGATTTCTTGATTTATAGCATACATATAACTACATATGTATATAAAATGTAAAATAGATCTAAAGTATATTAAAACCATTGGAAGCCCACAATTTCCTCTAAAGCTCCGAAAATCCGATGTGGAATATACATTCGAAAATTCACTAGCTGTGCTTTAAATCATCCAGAAACCAATAATTCTACCACAGCAATATAATGCTCGCAAAATAAAAGATAATGCGAAATTGCTCAGAACATTTGGAATTTAACACATAGAAAGTTCGCAAAAATTGAATAAGAAATTCGAAACAACACATATCCAAATTTGCATCAAGCGTATCTCAAAATGCATAAATGCCTATAAACTAATTAACCTGTTTGAAAGGTCACAAAGAGTTTAGTTAATCTGACAAAAATCGAGAGTTCGATGTATAAAGAAAGATCAGAAACTCGGAAGCTCATTAAAAAACCAAAAACTCACTAGTTACCAAGATACTCTGGAAAAATTGAAAGTTCTGCAAAAAATTCAGTATGTATATAACGCAAGTTTGAATATGCTAAAAAGGGATAAAGTTGTCGGAAAAAGACCAAGGAGATAAGCAACTCGCGATAGTCGAATTTAATTCGAAGTAATAGATTGTAACGATTCCATGAATATTATGTCACTCCAAAAAGGGTCATAACATCCATGAGCGCAGTGTCATAAGGTCCATGGGCATTATGAGACTTTTTAGAGTATAAATATTTTTGCATAGCTGGCCTTCGGCCGGGCTTAAGGGTTTCTCCTGTTGGTATATCGAATAGATGGGCTTCGCTGAGCTGAGATTTTCTGCTTAGTAAGGAGACAAAGGCCAGCTATGCAAAAATCGTTACTCAGCGAAGCCGATTTTCGATATACTGAGAGTAGAAAATCCTTAGCTGCCATACCTAAATAAGAGCGGCAAGCGTCGCGTTAGCAACAGGGCACGTATTTACAATACAAACTGCAAAAAAAAGAATTTTACTCTGAATGTTCTGTAAATACGTACCCTGCTGCTAACGCGAAGCTTGCCGCTCTTATTTAGGTATGATAGTAAGTCCGGCCAAAGGCCGGCTATGCATTTTTTTCGATATGCAGAGAATCTTTAGTATTAAAAGTAAAATATCTTAAAATTTTCAATTCATTTCAAACATTTCTCTAAGTCGACATACTTTAAGCATTGTTGACGCTTTTTGCAAATTTTTGTTGACGTCAATTGACTTTATATCCACCATGGTGACCGGGCTCAAAGATATAAGAATCTATGTACATATAAGCATATAAATATGCATATTTGAATTTGTTTTCATATTTAAAAATATGGAAATTATGACACATCTAAAAGTGCCATGATGTCCATAAGAATAATAATAATAATAATAATAATAATAATAATAATAATAATAATAATAATAATAATAATAATAATAATAATAATAATAATAAATAATAATAATAATAATAATAATAATAATAATAGTAATAATAATAATAACAATAATAATAATAATAATAATAATAATAATAATAATAATAATAATAATAATAATAATAATAATAATAATAATAATAATAATAATAATAATAGTAATAATAATAACAATAATAATAATAATAATAATAATAATAATAATAATAATAATAATAAAATTAATAATAATAATAATAATAATTTTTTTTGGGCGAGATAGGGAACTGCGTTACTGCATTCAAACGTGGACCGTCGTCTATCGTGATATGTCGGGCTCTCCCGGTTGGGCATACCGACTAAAAACCCACCTCGGAACATTGGGAGTTATGTCCACCTCGAGACCGTTTTCGCATTACTTCGAGATGGCTCCCTCTTTGGTCTTAAACCACGATCTTCTCTTTGCCTGCGTCCAGGCCCCTGCTGTTTTTAATTTGTTTAATTGCCGTTGTTTTGACTTGCGCCTGGCTCTAACGACGCTCTGTCCAGATCTTTTTTCTTAGTTCGGAGCACGTACTCACAGTATTTCGCACCAGCATCCCATGTTGCTTCGTCGCTTGTTTGTCGATCAGGTTAGTGGCTGTGATCATCCCGGTCATCATTTCCATTTCTTCGCGTCCGGCAGACCAGCGTTGGCACGAGAAAAACGTATAATAATAATAATAATAATAATAATAATAATAATAATGATAATAATAATAATAATAATAATAATAATAATAATAATAATAATAATAATAATAATAATAATAATAATGGCCAGCATGCTTGGCCAATAGCCAAGCATGCTGGCTTCTCCACTGCCTTGATTTAGCATGTCTGAAGGAAAACTGCAAACCACAAGGAGTCTCCTGTTTCTCCGGTACGTGTCTCTTCCGGGAATGCTCGGCTTTATGCAGGGTAGGTGGGAAATAAAATACCACCCGCGAACTAAAACTGGAACTGTCTTTGGTATTCAGACTTTAAAGAAATACCCCCAACATGATGGTGAATACGAGAAGAAATATTAATATGCGATCCCCTGAGGAAGGGCCTCTATCGGCTGGAGCTGATCCTGGTGATGGAGCGATGGCGAGCGATCAGCGCCCAGGACGGCGTACGCGACCTGGGCGGGTTCAACCCGAAACTAATCCGACGACACAAAGAAACCGACCAATACCAGAGGTTTCACCTGCTGCAAGTGCTACCCAGGAAATCCAACCAGGGCTCACTAATGCAGGTCTGCCAAGACAGCGCATAAAATGGACTGAAGTCATGAATAAAGACATATTGCGCATTTATTACCGTGTCATTAATTGCGAGCGTGACAGAAGCGGTTATGGGCAGAAACTATTTGAAGAATTTACCCTAATTTACCCCGAACTTCCAGTAAACGTACAAAGAGTTGCCGACCAGTATAGGACCATACTTAGAAAAAACCTTGTCCCACAAACTGAAAGAGATGCCATTAAACGCCAGATAGATGATGAAATGGAGAGGAACCCACTGGCTGCGGATATAGAAGAACTAGAGGAAGATATATCCCATGAAAACCCTACAACCCCGCCCATTCCAATTCAATTTAGCGAGATGAGCATAACACAAAGTATGGAAGATGTAGGAAATTTATACGAAGAGCTTGGAATTGAAATGAGGACGGCATTAACATTGTTTGAAGGAACAAATGCAATATATAGACCACCAATTCCTAGAATAAACTCCTATAGGAAAGCTGCCAAGATTATTGAAATAATGAATAAAGAGATAATTCCACCGTACCTCTCAACTATACAAGATTTAGAAAGACTACACCTTATACTGTACTGTGCAGCTGTTGCTGTGGTTAAATCCTTGGGTTAAGATTTGGGGAGGAGCCAACTAGGAGACGGAGGCCAGAGAAACTACTACCAGCATGGGAAAAAAGGCTGCTTCAATCTATTGAAAATTTACGCAGAGATATAGCAAGAGTAGATGCTCTAGTCCGAGGAGCGAGTAGCACAAAGAGAATAGTCGCAAATGTTATCAAGCGGCACTCAAACCATTGCCAAAGGGATCAACCAAATACTACACCAATGCAGTGCTTGGATACTCTTAAGCAAAAGCTATCTGTGGTCTCAACTAGGCTCTCAAGATACCGGGCTAGTAGATCCAGAAAAACTGATAACTCTATTTTTTCTAGATCTGAGAAAATGTTTTATAGAGGCTTAAAAGATGGAAATAATACCACACGATCAAACTACCCATCTATCCAGCAGATTTCCTCGTTTTGGAATGAACAACTTGCAACAGCCACCGGGTACAACTCCAATGCAGATTGGATCCTGCAGGAAGAGAGCCGCCTCCAAAACCTTCCATGCATGGATTTTAATGAGCTCGAAGTAAGTGAAGTCCAAGGAATACTGCGAAACCTAATGAACTGGAAAGCACCCGGACCGGACAAACTCCAGAACTTTTGGTTGAAAAGGTTTTCATGTGTAGATGGGAAATTAACAGAGCTCATAAATAACGTCATACAACACCCCAATAATATGCCCTATTTCCTTACACAGGGAATCACCTACCTGCTGGAAAAAGACCCGCATAGCAGGCACGACCCTTCAAACTTTCGACCAATAACATGCCTACCAACTTTGTATAAAGTTATAACATCTTGTTTGGCGTGGAGAATAAACATGCACTGCGACAGAAACAATATAATAGCGGAGCAACAAAAAGGTTGTAGGAAGGGTTCGAGAGGATGCAAGGAGCAATTAATAATTGACTCTGTAGTATGTGAACAGGCTTATAAAATGCGCAGAAACATCTCTATGGCTTACATAGATTACAGGAAGGCTTTTGACTCCGTGCCACATGAATGGTTGCTGAAGGTGTTAGGGATGTATAAGATCCACCCGTCAATAGTCACATTCCTAAGACGAATCATGATAGACTGGAGAACCAAAGTATCACTACGAACATCAACAGAATACATGGAGACTGAGGATATTCCTGTCAAGAGAGGCATCTTCCAGGGTGATTCGTTAAGCCCTATATGGTTCGTGCTGAGCCTTAATCCGCTCTCCAATATTCTTGGCTCAACACAATATGGCTTTGAGATTAGGCATGATGGTGAAAGTCTTTATAAATTAAACCACCTGCTATTTATGGATGATATAAAACTATATGGATCCAATAAACACCAACTTACATGCTTAATCAATGCGGTCGAAACATTCTCCAATGACATCAGTATGAAATTTGGCCTCGATAAGTGCAAAACCCTACATGTCATCAAAGGCAAATTGCAAGAGATACCTCACGGTCTCAACGACGGCCGCATAATGGAAGCAATGATGAACGAGGAAACATACAAATACCTGGGTATGAGGCAATCTATCCGGATTGAAAAAAGCCAAATGAAGGAAGAACTAAAGAAAGAGTTTACTAAGCGGGTCAGGAAGATCTTAAAGACTAGCTTAAATGGAAAAAATATGGTCAAAGCTATTAACACATATGCAGCTACGGCCCTGGGTTACTCGTTTGGAGTAATAAATTGGAGCAACACCGAAATAGAAGGTATACAACGCAAATGTAGGGTGCTAATGACTAAGGCACGTAAACACCACCCAAAATCAGCAACCGAGAGAACGATGCTCCCTAGAAGCATGGGTGGAAGGGGCTTAGTTGATATTAACAACCAAAGAAAACAACAGATTGATGGCCTAAGAGCATTCTTTATAGAAAAGTCTACGATATCCCCACTACATAATGCGGTGTGTAAAGCAGATGACACCTCAGCTTTGTATGTTGGTCAAAACATCACGGTACAACCGATTTCTACAAACAGCCAGAAACTGGAGGCATGGATTAGTAAACCACTCCATGGTAGACACCCATACGAAGTCAGGCAAGAACATGTCGACACCAAATCGTCGAACCATTGGCTGGTAGCAGGTCAATTGTTTCCTGAAACCGAGGGGTTTATGGTGGCAATCCAAGATCAGGTGATCCCGACGAGAAACTACTTGAAAACCATAGTAAGGGATATGACAGTGACAAACGACTCCTGCCGGTACGGGTGCAACTCAATTGAAACTATACAGCATATAACATCAGGATGTACATGTCTAGCCGGGACGGAGTATATCGACCGTCACAACTCCGTTGTTAAAATTTTACACCAACAACTTGCACTTAAGTACTCTTTAATTACAACTGGTGGAGTACCGTACTACAAATACCAACCTGAGTCTGTTCTAGAAAATGCAGGATACCGGATCTACTGGGATCGTACGATTCTAACAGATCGAACTATAGCAGCAAATAGACCAGATATAATGTTGATGAATAAGGAGCGGCGGGTGGTATGGCTTATCGATGTTGCAATACCAAACAACAACAACCTGCAAACAAAACATCGAGATAAAATAAGTAAATATAGTGTGCTCATAGAACCCATTAAAAGACAATGGAACATCGACAGCGTGCGGACCATCCCAATAATAATTTCAAGCACGGGATTGATACCGAAAACTTTGCACGATGGTCTAAAGGAGCTTGAGATGCCAGAACAATTATGGCAGATAATGCAAAAAGCGGTGGTGATTGCGACTACACGAATCGTTAGGAAGTTTATGGGGATATAATGTGATAAACCTTAGATTTAGGTGTGCGCTGTGATTTTAATTAATTTGTGCATCATCAGAGCCTAATCCCTTGGCATAGCCCGGGATAGGTATTTTCCAATCTCATAGAGATTGAGAAATTTAGAAACATAATAATAATAATAATAATAATAATAATAATAATAATAATAATAATAATAATAATAATAATAATAATAATAATAATAATAATAATAATGTCATAAAGGCCATGGACATTATGTCACTGGACATTATGACATGCCACCTTTTCGGGTCCTAATTTCATTCCGAAATATCTATTAAGAAGTCCCAAATGGCAAGTAGGTTAGGTTAGGTAAGGAGGGCAGTCACGACTGTAGAAGTGACTCACTTGGGTCCGTTGATTCGGTCCCTTTGTGATACCGTAGAGCAGACAGGGGATAGAAATTACGACTGCCCTGCCGCCGTGTCAAACCATCCCGATTGAACTAAGTAGGAGGATAGCCTGACTAGCCCTACATTAGCCAGACTCTCTAAGTTTGGAAATATGCTAACGCCCAAGATTCTCGTCCTTAAGCTGGCTAGAGCCGGACACTGACATAGAAGATGGAGAACAGTCTCCTCCTCTTCCTCATCATTACAACTTCTGCAGTAGTCGTTATGATATAGACCCATCGTTCAGGCATGGGTCCCAATATTACAGTGCCCTGTGAGCACTGTTACTAATAGTTTCGTTCGACCTTTACCGAGCCTGAGCAGATTTCGTGTCCTGCTGAGGTTGTATTGGGGCCACGTGGACCTAGCCACGCGACAGGTGCCTTCGCATTCCCAACTATATTGTGCCAGCCTGAATGATTCAAGCTGTATCAGTGATTTACAATGTGGTAGAGGGATGCCAACGAAGTAGCATATCATCGAGTTGCTCAATGTCATGCCCTGTTTGGCAATTCCGTCCGCAATATCGTTCCCGGGACAATCTGAGTGTCCCGGAATTCAACACAGTGTTACTCTCGAATGTCTCGCTATCTCGTTTAGAGATACCCGGCATTCGACAACCGCCAAGGAAGTGGTGTATACACCATTTATAGCGGCGATGGCCGCTTTGCTGTCGGTAAATATATAGATATCTTCCGATATCGTATAGTACCTAAGCCATCTTGCCGACCTAGTGATAGCGGAGATTTCAGCTTGCAAGCCGCTACAACCGTCCTGCAGCCTAAATGGGACTCTTACGTTGAAGTTTTCCACATAGATACCTCCGCCAGTTCTGTTGCCAATTTTGGAGCCATCCGTAAAGACATTGATCGCTCCATCAGGGTTGAGGGATGAGAGGTGCTGTTCCCTGCTGGGAACAAGTGAGAGGAATAGCCCACCAAAGTAAGGCTTCGGTGCGCAATAATCAATGTTGCTATGAATTCCTTGATGTTGTCGCAGAACCTTGGAGTGCCCATAATTAGTTCGTGACCATGGGCATGTACCGTTCAGCCTGATCGCCGAGAATAAAGCTAGCTGTTTGGCCATACCCTCCACCGGAAGCCAGTTCATCAACGTGAAGAGTGCTTTCGTTGGAGTCGACCTGAGCGCACCTGTTATCAGGGTCGCTGCTAGCCGAAATATTTTATTAAGTGTTCTGCGATGAGAGTCTTTCTCTACCGCTTCCCACCAAACTAATACACCATAAAATAAAATGGGCTTAGCTACCGCTTCAAAGATCCAGTTGATCCCTCTGGGCTCTATGCCCCAGCTGCGACCAATGGCTCTTTTACAAGTATAGATAGCCACGAGGGCCTTATCCGCTCTGTGCTGGGTGTTTCGATTCCAAGATAGTTTGCTATCTAGGATTACGCCCAAGTATTTGGCGTTATCCGAGACCGTTAATGTACTTTCTAGTAAAAAGCACCAATTCAGTCTTAGCTGGATTGACGCTCAGCCCTCAATTGACGCTCCATTCACTAACGAGTGCCAGTGCGGACTCCATAAAATGGCAAGTAGATACATATATAATAATAAATGTATGTGGCCGACTGAGGCATTGCGCTGACAGAGGCATTGTCCACAGAGCGCTACTCTCCTTGCTTTTCCCATAAGCTAGACTTTGAAAGCCCGTATTTCGTGCCGTTCTTGCTTTGTTTCCTTAACTACTTATATGTTATATGTATATAAGAATATATCCTTATATATTTTGGATAATTGCACCACTTTACACTAATTATTTTTATTAGAATCTCATTAAAATTAGTAAAATGATTTTTATTGTCAATAATTTCAATACATTTTGGCATTAAAAATGGTGTTAAGCGAATAGGTAAACAACAATAAAACCATCAAAATAATTAAAATTCAAAACAGGAACAGCATCAAAGGAACGATAAAGGAACAATTGAAAAAAAAACTGTACAAACAACATCAGCAGAAAAAAATATACAAATAAATTAACCAAACAATTAAAAAACATAAGCACACATACACACTCGCGCATGTAAACATAAAAGCAAAAAAAAAATAAACAACAATAAACGAATGAGGGAAAAATAGAAAAATAGAAAAATAATACAAAATACAAGTGATTTCTACCTTTTGAAAACGGGGGAAAAATTGACAAACATTTAAGTGAACGAAACGTTAAAACAGCAGGATTCCAATACCCTAAAGGCTTATTTAATACAAACATATTAACCCACTACAGGCCCCACCATAAACTTACTCACTCATACAAAAAAGCGCACATCATTCCCACTTGACCTGAGATTCGTTATAAACGAATGTTCGCTAAAGCGAAGAAATTTCGAAAAAAGACTTCGATATTTATTCGCGAATTTAAAAAAATGATCGCTAAAGCAAACTTCTCTCGATAATTTCTCGAATGTGTGATCATAGTCTAGTAGATGTGCGTTAGTCTGTTAGCCAAGAGGTACCGTGTTCGAATCTGTCTGACTGCATCGTAACCCAGTAAAAAAATGTTCATGTTTTCTGAAGCACTAAAGAAATAAAGCGCTTTATAATTCGCTTTAAAATATGAGCTTGTTCAGAAGCTGATTTCATAGCGTCACAACAATGCAGGTTTTGAAGCGAGAAAACTATTTGCTTTTTACTTATACAAAAGCTCCGTACACAAGCTATACAAAAAAGCTGATTTTATAGTTCTCATCCAAAGCTGGTTTTTAAGCGAGAATGAAGAGTACGTTTATTTGAGTTTCTTGGTGCCGTTTTGCAACAGTGTTTTTGGTCGAGTGATTGGTACGTTGGACTTCAAACCTGAAGGTTCGTAGTTCGATACTAGCTGAAGTTAAAATAACAAACATTGAGTAAAAATATGAAATGGATAAAAATTAATAAAGAAACGAAATAAAAAAAATTCAAAATGGCGTTAACGATGCCAATCCACATCGAACCATTTTTTTCATATATTTTCAATTCTAGTGCTGAAAATGTCGATGACTTTCAGCGCTTTTGTGAGCAAAAATGTAGTACTCCAATCCGGGAACTCGCCATACAAAAATCAGCAGCGATATCAGCAGGTTTGTCAGCGCTACTTTTATTCCATAATAGTAGAAACCTGCTTTATTGGAAGTAACTTTTTTACTGGGAAATTAAAGAATTAAGATAACACATACGTGCATATGTGCAATAATTGAACAGAAAAAAATTTGCCACGATAGCCTAGTGGATGTGTGTTAATCTGTTAGCCTGGAGGTACCGTGTTCAAATCTTTTGATATTGCAAGCGAACCTTCGAAATCGAATGTTTCTTGTAACAACCCACTTGACCTGAGATTCGATGTAAACGAATGTTCGCTGAAGCGAAAAAATTTCGAAACAAAACTCTTCGATATTTCTTCGCGAATCTAAAAAAAAATCGAATGTTCGCTAAAGCGAACTTCTCTCGATATTTTTTCGAATGTGGACGATAGCCTAGTGGATATGCGTTAGTCTGTTAAGCAAGAGGTACCGTGTTCGAATCTGTCTGACTACATCGTTAGTTAAAGAATTAAAATAACTCATACGTACATTTGTGCAATAATTGAACAGAAACAAATTTGCCACGATAGTCTTGTGGATGTGTGTTAGTCTGTTAGCCTGGAGGCACCGTGTTCGAGTCTGATTTACTGGAGCGTAAGTTAAAGAATTAAAAGATAAATAAATGAAAAAATGAAGATATTTATCTTAAAAATAGCTTTTTCCCCTCCCTGCCTTTTTGCGATATCGAAATTTGTTCGATATTGGCTCAATTTTGATATTGCAAACGAACCTTCGAAATCGAATGTTTCTTGAAACAAAGCTGAGCAAACTTTTTTCGATTAATTTTTGAGAGCCATTCTCGATAGTTTTACACGATAAATGTTCGAGATATATTCGAAATCGATATCATTAATGAAAGTCTTGGTCAAGTGGGCTGCCGTATTTGTAAACACATAAAGCGAAATCCACCAACAATTACAACAAAAGCCAACTGCAGCAAAAAGTATCGACGAAAAACATAAAACATTCGTAAAGTCTATTGTCTGACATACGAATTCTTAAAATCCTTATAATCTCTTTCATTTGTTTTGCTTTACTCACCCTCCACCTCTGTATACCACAAACATACAATATGCGCTCCATAGTCATAAGGTCACTTTATTACGTTTATGATTACTTAATGGCATCTTAACCGTTGTACGTGAACTTTACAAGGGTCAGATTAATTCATTTTTTGAAAAATAATTAAAGATTCAAGATATTATATGAGTACTACGTTGTTCGTTTTCTGAACTATTATTTTGAAAGCTCTAGATCACAGAAATCCTTTCGGTGTATTAATGTTGCAAGATTTCAGAAATGCGGCAAGCATGAAGAAGAAATTGGGTTCGAATGCTTAAACAAGGATTTCGAAAGCCATTTTTTTCGCTGAGGGCACTCTATGGGTTCTTAGGGTCCCATCAAACGAGTTCAAGTTTAGTACAGGATTATCGTAAGGGCCTCGTCATTCAAACCTACAATTACATTTATTTTTTTTAAGATGACGGAACTATTTATACTTGTGTGATTATTGCCACACCGCCTTTTATTTAATGCACGTATTATATACAAATAAGAATATAAAATAATTTATTTAATTATCTTCAATAAAGATATTTATATGTAGGAGGGAATATAGAAACAGAGCACTGCTATCTTGGCTCACTTTTCGGCACTCTTCATACGTCAATGGTTGTTGGCACAGATATTAGACACATACGTCATGGTTGTTGGCACATTAGGTTGATCTACATACCACTCAATCACTGAGACATGCGCCATCATTAGCATTTGCTGTAGACTTTGGTGATATCTGGCAGCCGACTGGTAATTATTGACTTCCATTTTTATCACTGAGTCCTTAGTAAATGCTAGTCACTGGTATACGCTAAACTCAACCATTGGCACCCACATCAAAATGTGTCAGCCAATGGTTCCCAGTCTAATACTAGATAAAGCTGGTCATTTGGAAATGACGTGAGCTGTTGTCTCGGTTTCTACCAGGCATAGTCGGAAAACATCATCTAATAGGATTTTCATATTAAGCAAATGATATCTGAAGTTTTTTTATCCTGTTACTAATGATCCCTACATCGGTTCCTCTTTCGTCTCAGCTCTTCACGCATCCATGCGATCTAGCTCAAGTCGGAGTCTTCGATAATAGATACATTACTGACTGATGTTGACAGATTAGTTTCAATGCCCTAATACTAGACGCCATTGCATAACTCTCTCCTTTCAGTCAAAAACTACTGCTATTCCGGCTCCTGCCTTGTTTCAGTTTCTATTCCGTGTCATCCATTGCAGGATCTAACGAACTAGGAAAATATTTCCTAAAGTGAGCTCGGGGATTAACCTCATCGCTTGCGGTACCGTGTTGTTAACTCGAGTCATTTATCGCACGACATGTTTAGTCAGCACTCCTAGACAGTTATAAAACAACGAGGAATCGGCTTCCTGTTGCAACCACCAGAAAGTCCAAGCCACACTTGTAGCAGTATACCCTTATCTTATGTACAGACTTTCAAAAACCATTTGAGAATTTACAAATATGTAAATTATTTTCAAAAATAAGCATAGTAGGCTTTGATAGCTATACAAAACCCAGCAAATAATTTTGTATTCGATATGAATCTATTTTATTTTTCTACACCTTTATACAATTAGAAATCCATCGGATAGCAATAAAAGTATTTATAA
Organism: Panzeria rudis; assembly: GCA_956483635.1. NCBI lineage: Eukaryota > Metazoa > Arthropoda > Insecta > Diptera > Tachinidae > Panzeria > Panzeria rudis. The sequence goes on along the minus strand of OY101449.1, from coordinate 40,594,107 downwards.
GGCAAAATGAAAAATAAAATTCAAATTAAAAAATAAAATTAATATTAAATGGCGCGTGCTTATAGTTTTTGTGCACGGATCTTACCAAAATTTCTTAATTCGGATTTGAGCAGCTCTTATGCCATCTACTAGGGTATTCACTCGAATAATGTTTGCTCGATTAATCGAATAACTAAAGTCAAATAATGTTCGATCAAACAAAAAATTTAAACTTCGAGTAAAAATTTATTCGAGTAATTTAGGTCGATTAATCGAATAACTCGACTAAAAAATTTTATGTAAATTTTCTTTTTTTAATGAATTTTGTAGATTTCTTAATAAAAAGTGGAAAATTTTTTTGATTCATATGAAATTTGCAATTCAATTCGAACATTATTTCATGCACTGAAAAAATTCCATGCAATATATGCACGAAAACACTCGTAAATATTACGAAATATTTCGTAATTTCGCACCACGAAATTCTGTCGTAAAATATACGAAATGTACAAAAATAATTAAAAAATAAAAGTAAGAAAAAAGTATGGCTCAACCGGGGCACGAACTCGCAATCTTCATATTTCAAGTCATAACTCTACCCTCTGATCCACTTTCTACTTATTTTATAAGAGCTAAAAATTTGTTTTATTTACATACATCTGAAAAATACGTCAGTTTATAAAAAAATATTTTAATTTATTTTTTTATTTCAAATATATTTTTTAACAAGGAAAAATGTTTACGAAAGGTATTCGTTACTTTCGTAAATTCAAAAAAATATTGCCTAAATGTTTTTTCGTAATATATACGAAAGTTTCGTATATTCTACGAAAAAAATCACTACGAAAGGTTTTTTTCGTAAAATGTTGCATGGATTATTTTCAGTGTACTAATAATGCGTCCGCATGATCAAAAAATTAAGTAAATAATGTAGTAACAATAACAGGGAGAAAGAAACCAACTTCAAATATCTTTTAAGAAAATTCGGATATATAAACATCAAACAAAAATTATTTGAAATAAAGATGATATTTCGAGAGCAACTAGTTAACTAGATGTTTCGTAAAATATCGATTGTAATGTTCGGAATTATAAAAGCCTTAAGGTCACACTTGGCAAATAATTGCCGAAAAAAACGTAACCCACAGACAAGTTAAAATTGTATTTCCTTTAATTACAATATTTTTTTTAATATGGGTTCGCATTTATTAAAAATAATATAAAAATTGCCTTTTGCAGCATAACTTATTTTGCGATATAAAAAACAACTTAAGTCAAACTAACTCTGAGCAAAATTAGTGGTTACGTTTTTTTGGGCAAATATTTCCAAAGTGTAACCGTATTTATATTTATAACAACAATAATGTTATGCCAATTCCGACTATTTTTATTCTGCATTGAATACAGGACAGGTCGGAATGGTATTGAATATTTCCTGGCGCAAAATTTTCTCAAAGCGCGACATTTGAATAGTGAAAAGAAATGTTGTGTTTTTATTATTAAAATATATAAAAACGCGAAAAAACTTGTTTTGTTTTATATCTGCCCACAAAAATGTACAAAAAAAACCGATTAAATTCCGTAACTATGTTCAGATATTAACTCCAGCTTAACTGGTATTTATAACATTGAAATGTAAGTGTCCGTGCGGTCGAGTGGGTAGTGTATTAGCCTGTCATGCCGGTGGTTGTCGGTTCGAATCTTATCAAAGATAAAAAAAATTAATCGAGAATTACAGCTGAATTTTGGAAAAATATTTATATATAATCTAAATTATTATACACCGATTAGGACTCCATATGATAGTTTAGAGACAAGTTACAAGGTACATTCAAAGTATCAATTAACCCCATCCTAGGCCAACTCCATGTAAAAGTGGCTGGTCCGCTTCATAGGAAGTGTTAGAACTCGGACTGGTCTCTACCACCTGGGCACCAGTCACTTGTCTTGTTTTGTGTCAGTTCCATTTACCATAGGGAAGTAAAAAACAAAAATTTTTAATAAGGTCAGTCAGTATACAATATGTCATAGCCAGTGTGACCGTTCGAAAACTAAAAAACAATGGTCCAAAAAAGTTTTATTTTTAGGAAAAGTTATCATTTTATCATTATGTGCGAGATTATATAGTTGTAGCGAAAAATAAACCGAAAAATAAATCCGCACAAAACATAAATGTGAAAATAAGGCCAAGTTCCTATCCAAACATTTCGGCCGTAAAAAGTACTGAGATCAAAATAAGGCCCAAGTTAATAGCCAAGGTAACAGCTAACAGGTTGCCTACAAATGAGATGGTATTATATCTATCAAGAACTTGATCCTTATTTTGATCTCAGTACTTTTTATGGCCGAAATTTTTGGATAGGAACTTGGTCCTATTTTCACATGTATGTTTTTGTGCGAATCTCAGTTCTTTTTTTCTAAGCTATTATTTAGTACAATAAGTGTCCCTTGTAATAAGCCACTGATGAAAGTTTTCTTTTTTCCATCAAGACCTACCTGTGTATAAAATTCCAGCTTTGTAGCTATACTGCAAGTGCCCCATACAAAGAAGAGCCACCCTAGTCCCGCCCAGATGAAAAGTAACCGTTTTTTTATATTTTTCGTTAGTTGCTCATCAGGACCTACCTGTGTACCAAATTTCAGATTTCTAGCTATACTGGAAGTGCCCCATACAAAGAAGAGGTACCCTACTCCCTCCAGATGAAAAGTGCCCGTTTTTAATATATTTCATTAGTTTCTCATCAGGATCTACCTGTGTACCAAATTTCAGCTTTCTAGCTATTAGAGGTCTGCACGAATATACTCGAAAGTACTCGTCTGTATGTTTGTGTGTGTATGCATGTATGTTTTTTTGTATACATGTGTGTATATATGTATGTATATATGTATATTTGGTTGTGGCTATGTATTTACACATATATACATGCATGTATATATAAGTATATACATAAGAACATACATCTATGCACACACGAAATTCATACGAGTACATTCTACGAATACATTTGCGTACACTTTGCAGCCCTCTACTAGCTATGCTGGAAGTGCCCCATACAAAGAAGGGGAACCCTCCTCCACCAAGGGAAAAGTGTCAGTTTTTAGATTTTCTGGGTAATTGCTCACCAAGACCTACCAGTATACCGACGGCTCTCTAGCTATAGTGGAAGTGCCAAATAATATTGATGAGTCAGTGAGTCAGTGAATATGTACTAAAATATGCACTTTTTACACCTTAATATCTCGGGAAGCTTTTACGGTACAACTTTCAAATTTTTCCTATGAGGTTACCTCTGTAGGGAGATCTAATATTTCAAGGTTCATTATTTAATGATTAAGTGGAGCAAAGTTTGGATGGTTTCCTGTAAATATACACTGTGTGGCCGTGCGCCTAGATGAAAAGCAAATGTTCCAAGTTCAAATTAAAAAACCAAAATCATTAAACCAAATGTACTAAATCCTAAAAGAGCCATTTTGCCGCAAACAGCAATATTTTTAAGCTGCGTTTACAGATGTAAAAAATATTAAGCCCAAAAAAGTTAGACAGTTTTTTGTTTCTCCTGTAAAATTTCGAAAAAAGGACTGATCACGTTTGCACGTTAAGGTGACGATATGCATATATATGCACCAGGGATGCCAGAAGTCCTTCATCAATAATGGCTAAATGTAGACAAAAAAATGGTTACAAAATGGCTAAAAACTAGCCAAAAAATTGCTAAGCGAGATCGAATGTAAAAATCATGAGTATTAAGCAAAAGTAAGAAAGTAATTCATATATTATCTTTTACATCAAATTGGAAAGATTTTTTTTATGTAAACAGCACCCTATGGATTGCCATTATTGCGCTCACCGAAGTTTTTTCTTTTTATAAGCAAAATTTTTTGCACCTATTTTTGTCAATCTTAAAAAGTTTGTTGGGTATAGATTATTAATACAAGTATTTCAGATAGTGACAACCCCTGTTTTTGAATTGTATTTTTGCCATGTATTGTATGGCCATTCCTTGTATTGCCATTCAATAGCCATCACCGATGATTTTTATTTTTATAAACGAAACACTTTGCTGTGATGTTTGCCAATTTTGAAACGTGTGCTGGATATAACATCTGAACGCAAGTATTTCAGAAAGCGACTACCTCCGTTTCTCAGTTGAATTTTTGTCCCCTATCGATTGCTATTAGCTCTTATTCGATTGCCATTAGCTCTTATTGCGCTCACCGATTTTTGAAAATTTTTAAAAACCTTGCTGGGTATAACTTCTGAACGCAAGCATTTCAGAAAGTTACAACCCCCCTTTCTGAATTCTATTTTTGCCTCCTATTGATTGCCATTAGATATTATTGCGGTCAACAAAGATTTTTATTTTTATAAACGAAACACTTTTTGATGATTTTTGCCAATTTTTGAAAAGTTTGTTGTATAACTTCTGAATGGATCAACGAATATGAATTGTAAATAAAACAGAATACTTTGTTTTCATCTCTGAAAAATAGTTTTAGGTCTTACTAAAGTGTGTTTTCTTCTCATGTGCGCGAAAACAATAACATATTGATTGTTCTGTTGTATTTTTTAGTAGTAAATGAGTGTTCCTTTGTTGCGAGTTTAATTTTTTTTATGAAAAATCGGTACAAAATTTCATGTATGAAAAAATTGCTAAAAAATGGCTAGATTAAAATAAAAGTGGCAAAAAAATAGCTAATGGCTAAATTAACTTTTCTTCTGGCTAAACCGGATGCAAAATGGCTAAATTTAGCCAGAAAATGGCTAAATTGGCATCACTGATATGCACATATAAACTTTATAGCATCAAAACTAATTGCCCTTCCCCGCAGCGATGCTAGCTTAGCGCTTTTCTCGCTAGATTTAGTGCTTTTTGATGACCCAAAAAGCGTATTTTTATTTTTTAGCCTCTTTTTTAAAAAAGCGCCAAATTGGCGCTTTTTGGCCATTTATTTTTAGCTCCTTAAGCGCTTTTTATATACAACAGTGAATACTAAGAGCCTATTTCAGCAATTTATTTCAATATCAATTCATATTTAAAAGAATTTTTTCCATACAAAAATGAATGCAAATCGACATTTAAATATGAATTGATATTTAAATAGAATTGGCGAAATAGGCTCTAAGAAATTTTTCAAAGATAGTGTGGTAAAGAGTATGAAAAGTGGCTTTATTTTTCAAAACGGCTTATTTCCATATTAAGCAAAATTTCATTAATGAGAAAAAATGTTTAAGAGCTTTTTAGAGTAACTTTTTTTTTAAATGCCTCCAGTGGTGGTGTAGTGATCTAATATTTTGATCCGCTTAAAGCATTTATTCCAACTTATTTCTATTTATTGCAAGAAGTAAACTATATTTGGAAAAATTTCTTTTTAGCTTAAAACATTTGGAAATGTGCCAGTTTGTTGTAATGTTTCATGGATACTTAAGTATGTGATTATCACAACTGGTTGATAAGTTTGTCCAAGGTGTGCGACGTATGCGGAGTGGGAAAAGAATAATGAATTTTTATTTGAAAGTCAAATGATATAAAATATTTCTCACGATCAAAACAACTTAATCACCCCTATCGTGAATAGTCTTTCCCTCTAAATGATTTCCCTTTCCATTGTTTAGCAATCATGAATAAAAATTCGAAAGATTCCCCTTATCATGAATGATTTTTTTCACGTGGAATTTTTCCCTTTTCCCCTGTTTTTGTTCCCTTTATTTTAGCAGGCGTAATTGCTACTTTATCCTTCAAATTAATTAGTAAAGCTTATAAATATTTATTTTTAGGACAAATTCTTAATACTAACACATTTATCGTAACACTACCTCCATGCAACACCTTCCCGGCACACATGAACTAAATTTCGCGATGATGGAATGGCAAATGATTTTCCGCGTCTGTAGAGAATCATTCATCGCGTCCGAAATATATAAAAATCCAGTTTTATTTACTCTTGAGAAATTTTAGTTTAACACCAAAAGACTATTTGACTGAATTAGGCTGCCTACAATGGCTCGGGTACTCCAAGGCATTAGATGCATCTAGCAATCCTGGACGAACAGTTCGATTTTGTTTACATTCCTCATGGAATAAAAAGATAATTCCAATTCTTAGCATTGTATTTTTTAATTTTTTAACCAAAATTTCTTTGATTTTTAATTTATTTTATTACATTCACAAAGAACTGATAGCGGGAAAAAATTTTCACGGGAACTTCACGATAGCAAATTTCCCTCGAAGGGAAATTAAAATTTTAAGAGAACATAAATTTCACTTGTTATTCACAATAATGGTGAATATGTATCATCAATAACTAAATGACCTCAAATGTACAAAAAATATGTAACATATAAGAAATTAATGAAACATTTTGTTTCAGATAAGAGTTTTGTTTTATTAAAATTGTGGCCTTTTTAGCGCTTTTCGACTTCTTATAATTTAGCGCCTTGCAGCGCTTTTTGATATAATGTTTTGCGCTTTTTGCTTTCAAAATGTTGGCATCGCTGCTTCCCCGTCCCTTATGTTTTTGTCGCGCATATTACACAATTATGTTTTGTATGTATACCAACGAGTAAGTGAGAGTTACTTCAGAAGTGTGTGTCCATATACTAAATAGCAGTTTTGTTTACACCATATTTTTTTGATTCACGTGTACTTCTCGTCATTGTATATATTATTGTATATTTTAGCTTAAAAGAAATCGCTGTATCGACTGCTTAAATGTTTTATAATAAAACCAACAATTACAACAATTATAATACCTTTGTTACATTAACTACGTAATAATATAAACATAATATCACGTAACATAGGAAATAACAAACAAAAATTAAAACAAAAAAGTAATAGAAAAGAAAACAAAATAAAATAGAAAAACAGAAACAACTAAAGATTAAAAGTGCAAAAAGAAAAAAGTTCCAAAATAAACCAAACAAAGTGTTACGAACTATTTGCCAGATTAACAACAGTTCAAACATTTAAATCCTTTTCCCCGCCCTTTAATTGATTTTTTTTTTGATGCCATTGTCATCGTCTACAACATTAACATCATCAACGCCAATAGCGTTGTCATCATTATCATCAACAACAAAAACAATAGCTACAACAACAACGCAATTGTAATTATCAGCAAAATTGTCGGTGAAATCATCGTCTCTAGTTATCTATTGGCACATTTATCATAATGGAGCGTAAACAATTTTGTGTACTCACCCTGTTATTGGGAATTACTATTTTTAAATTGAACATTATTATTGCTGGCGCTGATCAGGACGAGGACATACCACACAATGAGTAAGTTTAATGTTCTATTTTTTTATTTATTTTTTAAGATTTTAGTTTATATTTAGCTTTTAGATAATTATGTAAAAAGTCATAATTTAAAACTATGAAGAAAGAAACCAAAATATATATACTTTTGAAAATTAACGTTTTTTAAGATATAGTGATTTTAAATTTCGGGAATCCAATAATTTTTTAAAGATATTTTTGAGTTTCGAGAAAATTTTATGTTAAGTCATTGTACACAAAAAAAAATGTCATCAAACTCCAGCTAACAATTTCAATTGTTAATATGTAATTTAAATTCAAACATATATTTTGTTAATATAACAAATTGAGTTGTTGATACGACAAAGACAGACATTTTTTTCAACAAACTGAACTAAGCAAATTTTTTGTTATGTACTGTGAAAAAAATGAGCAATCATCATTGTTGATATAACAAATGAATGCGCACACGTAAATGAAACAAAGCAAATCAAGAAATTTTTTTCAACAAACTGAACTAACCAAATTTTTTGTTATATATTGTGAAACAAATTAACAATCATCATTGTTGATATAACAAATGACTGAACACACGTAGATGAAACAAAGCAAATCACATTTTGTGCGTATTTAATAACGAATTGCTTTGCAGATGAGATTTAAGAACGTTAGTCTATTAGTCCAGAGGTCGCCGGTTCGATTCCGCCCAAAGACGTTTAGTGTTTTTCGCAGACAAGCAAAAAGTCGCTTCAAGGATTGTGATTGTATAAAAAAATATTGTTAATATAACAATAATGGTAGTTAAAATTTGTTCGGAAAATCAACAATTCACATTGTTGATATAACAATAATCTTGAAATAATTGAAATAATTTTTAAATCAACAAAAAAATTTTTAAAATAAAAATCTTTGTCAACAAATTAATTGTTGATATATTTAATTGAAAAAATGTTCTGATTTTCCTTTAACTTACAATTTTGTAATTGTGTTTACAAAAATCATTGTAGGTTCAAAATCAACTAATTATTTAATTGATATAACAAAAAAATTAATTGTATTTACAAATGTTTTTTTTCCTGTGTTGACGGAGTTTTATAGTCTTTCCAACGGAATGCTGCTAGAGTCTGTACATTAAGCACGTTTGGAGATATTTACAATATTTTAAATACTCTCCACTTTTATAGATATAGTTTTTTTTAATTTTGATGGCATTATATATCCACGACCGAAGGAGTTAGAAGTCCAAAAAATGATATCCTTAACATAAATATATTAAACAAATTCCACAAAAAATTGTATCACAATCGGAGTTGTTGAGGTCCACCTGTTGATTAATTTGTGATGGATTAACTCTATAGAAGAAAATTTTTGTTCATACTCTGGATGTTGTTAACAAAAACTTCCTCAGAAGTCGAAAATACACACTTATTGATACTTTGGAAGCTCTGAAAAAGTAGTTTCTTAAGAATAACTTCCAATATTCTGTACAGATAAGTTCAATACAACTTTTAATTGTGTTGCTTCGATATGGTAGTAAAACTGCATTACTGCAATATATTTTGATATATTGGAGCTCATACTATTTAAAGATTTACATCCTAAATTATAAACGATTGGTAAAGTTAAAGTACATAATAAAAAGGGTTTTCTAATACAAAATTCATTTTTTACACCAACTTTAGCAATAAGGCGGTTAGATTAAATATTAGAATAATTTATTTTATATACCTTTTTTACGTAAAAAGCAGTTGTGTATGCATCACAGCAATGACCTTTATTATTTATAATAACTGTGTTCAGATCTCACTTCTTATCTAAAATCATCTAGAGACGTATGAGTAATATATTTATTAATCCATGTCTAACCATATTACTCATACTCCTTGCAACATATAACATGTTTGCCGACTAATTTCACGCTTGGAAAATAAATTATGCACCAAAAAACTGTATCAGTATACATTGAAATATTACCTTAGGGACACCTCCCATAACCGGGCACCTTCCATAGCCGGCTAAACTTTGTCGAACAGAGATTGTCAGCAGTTTTTCCATACAAAATGTATTCCCATAACCGGACACTCTAATAACCGGACGTGGACACTAAATTTTAGAAAATTTTGCTCAAAATACTTCTCATAAGCGGACAAAAGGGTTGGAATATACCAGGTTTTTATTAAATTTTAATGTAGTTAATCTTTTTTTCAACTATGATTAATATTTCTGTTAATGCCAATGAAATTGATAATTCCACCATTACCACAAATGGACACACTGGAATAAATGTTCATTAAAAGAGGATGTTTTTTAGAGCGAATTGCTCTGAAATAAATAAAATGTACATTGATTGGTTCGCTAAAGTTCAACCACAATGGACTAGTTCTCCATTGCTCTAATAATATGCAACATTATGAAACGAAATATTTAAAATAATAAATGTGTACCTCTTTCACAAGCGGACACAATTCATAACCGGACAAAAATACTGCGTTGGTGAGTGTCCGTTTATGAGAGGTTTCACTGTATATGTTTAAAGTAAATACCTTTTGCAAGCTGTTAACATTCTGTTCTTTTACAGAATGAGTTGTTGTTCAGTCTTCATTCGAACTTCACAATGGAGGCTTACATATCGTCCTTACCATGTCCAAATATCCAATATGCAAATTTCTACTTTTCAGAAGAGCGCAAAGACCCGTCAATTGTGAACTCAAAGTCAACGTGTTCCTAAAGAACAAATTTTAAAATATTTCTTATTGATTTATCAATCCTTTTTGAGAAAGTCAACATTTTGATACGAGCCGTATCGTATAACGAATTGTAAATAAACTAGCTTTTTTCGAACCGGCGATGCACGGGCTTTAAACATATCATCTATCTGGTCTAGCAATATGGATGAAATAACTCTGCCAAAAACACGACTTCAATTCAAAGATCCCATTGAGCAGATTGCAAAACGGACGCAATTTTACGTTAGGTCGAATAGTTTATACTTCTACTAATTGTATGTTCGTCCGCAATTTTTTATAGAACCAAACCTTTCACGTCCTTTCAAATAAAAAAATTTTGAAATCGGTCAAGAAGAGGCGGAGTTATGCTATAATCAATATAACGGGCTATCACTTTTTCTGCCCCATTTCCACTTCTATGGGACCAAACTTCAAGCAAACCCTTTCAATCAAAAAATTATTTGAAATTCGGGTAAAAACTGACAGAGTTAATCATGGGGGAGCAAACTTCCCCACCGATTTTCGAAAAAAATATGGAACCCCAAAATAAAATTCTAAATCGGTTCACAAATGACAGAGTTAAGAATTTGGCAGCATATTTCCCCATCGATTTTGGAAAAATATTACAGAATAAAATTGGAGGCAAACCCTTTCAAACAAAAAAAAAAAAAATTTTAAAATCAGAGTATATATGCATGACAGCGTTAATCATGAGGGGAGCCAATTTTCCAACCAATTAAAAAAAAAAATTATGGGACTAAGCTTCAGGCAAACCCTTTTAAACAAAACAATATGTTTGAAAATCGGTTCGCATTTGACAGAGTTAAGAATTGGGGTGGAGCGAATTTCCCCACCAATTTTTTAAATAAAATTACGGGACTAAGCCGCAAGCAAACCGTTTCAAACCAAAAAAGAATTTTAAAAATCGGTTGACAAATGACAGAGTTATGCGTGGGTGACCACACTTCCCCAACCCCTTCACCACTCTTTCGAAAAAAATTATTTCAAGCAAAAAAAGAGATTTGAATATCGGTTCACAAATGTCAGAGTTAAGGAATGGTGGGTGACAATTTCCCCAACAATTTTGGAAAAAATTATGGAACCTTAGTGCAAGCAAACACTTTTAAACTAAAAAAGAATTTTAAAAATCGGTTGACACATGACAGAGTTATACTTGCGAGACAGAGTTAAGGAAAATGGGGCTGTGCACATTTCCCCACCGTCTTTGGAAATAATTTTGGAACCTAACACAAGCAAACCGTTTCAAACCAAAAATGAATTTTAAAAATCGGTTGAAAAATGACAGAGTTATGAGTGCGGGCCAAATTCTCCCACACCAATCTCCACACCCATTTTCCAAAAAAAATCTATTTTGAAAAAAAAGTTACGGGAACTTAAAAAAAAAAAAAAGCATTTTGAAAATCGGTTGATAAATGACAGAGTTATGCGTAGGGGAGGTTTTGACCCATTTTGTCCCCTCCTGGTCCAAAAGTCGGGAAACAATTGCAACCTATATATATTAATTGTGGGCCAAATACCTATCTGTGTAACAAATTTCATTTAAATCGGTTCAACCGTTTAGGCGTAATGCCGTAACAGAAATCTGCAAACAAACAAACAAACAAGCAAACAAACCTACACCACATTTTTATATAATATTTATATGGATTAAGTAAAGTGCGACTTTAGCTCGCACACGAAGGGCTACGTACGAATACAGATATATCCCTTTTCGTTTTTGCCCTTATTTCATTAAAAAAATTTTCTCAAATTTTTCGTTTAATTTTAGTTATTTAATTTTTTAAGATTTTTTTGTTGATTTGCGTCTTTTTTTTTGTTTTTAGCGCTTTTTTTCATTTTGGTGTTTTTTGTTTTTTTCGATTTTTCGTTTTATGCAATTTTTTTTTGTTTTTTAACGAATTTTTTTAGTTTTGGTTTTTTTTTCGTTTTGGCGTATTTTTTTGTTTTAACGTTATTCCGCTTTTTGATGATATATTTAGTTTTAGCGATTTATTTTAGTTTTGGCGCTTTTAGCCAGTTTTGGCGCTTTTTTAATTTTTCGTGATTTTTTGTAGTTTTAGCGATTTTATTTGGTTTTGACACTTTTTTTCGTTTCGGCGATTTTTTTCGGTTTTTGGCTATTTTTTGTTTAGTTTTTTATTTTTATGTTTATGTTTTAGATTTTTGGCAATTTTTTTCGTTTTTTGGTGATATTTTTAGTTTTAGCGATTTATTTTAGGTTTTAGTTCTTTTTTTTGTGTTGATGAGTTTTTTGGTTTTTTGCGGTTTTTTTTCGATTTTTACAGTTTTGGTGATTTTTTGCGTTTAACGATTTTTTTATTTTGGTGCTTTTTTTCTCTAAGCTCTTTTTTCATTTTGGCGATTTTTCGTTTTGACATTTTTTAATTTTGGATTTCTTAGTTTTAGCGTTTTTTATAATTTGAAGATTTTACCTCCTACGGTTTCCAAGATAAGGCAAATTGTCTAAATTACATAGTCAAAATTACATTAACTGATAGAACACCCTTTAATTTTTATTGTTTAAAATATCGGAGTTAATTGGTGTAGTCAATTTCAGGTCCGTAGCTCTTACGGTTCCCGAGAAAACAGCCTGTGACAGGCAGACAGACGGACGGACAGACAGACAGACGGACAGCGTAGCGAAAACAATAGGGTTCCCTTACACTTTTGGTGTACCGAACCCTAAAAACGAATTTTGCATTTTGGATAGTTGGTCGTGGTAGGAACAACATCACATATCTTTTAAGGCATCTGGCTGCTCACCTAAGGAAATAATTGATTGTGGTGTTGCGCCGAGCTTATGCATACATTTTTGTGGAGATGTAGTTTTTTGATGTTCTTGGAGATGTCTGTCCATCTCCCTCTTATTATTATAAGAAGAGGGCAAATTATGGCATTCAATATTTAACCATTTAGCTGTTATCAAGATTTCGTTCGATATCGAATACCGTAATTTGGCCACTGACTTAATTTCCTTTTATTTCAAAGCAAGTTTCTATTTTTTTTTTGCTTAAATTTTATGTCCGTCTGTGTATATATCTTGGAGTTAAATTTTTTTTGCAAGTATTATTATAATTGTCTGCATTATTAGCTCATAGTTTTTTAAAACAACGTAATTTCTTCATTCAATTTACAAAGTGCAAAAAATTACTTTTTTATCTTAAGCATTTTTAAAGAATATATCTGTCTGTAGCCATTTTCAAATTCTTTTGATTACTTTTCCCAACCAGATTTCTTAGCGTAAGTGTAATTTGTCTAGAGCATTTGCCCTCGGAAATGTGCATTTAAGCATGTCTTAGATTTCGTGATAACTTCATTTTCATTTTGATTTATAAGTATTTTTGAAAGAAAAAACTAATTTTTGCACTTAAGTTAGAAATTAAAATACACATTTTTGTTCGTTCCTTCTTTAACTACATAAATCTCTTTAGCGTTTACGTTGTGGTTGGTTGTAGAGATGAAGAAAAGTAAATGAAAATTCGTTTAAGAACACGATCATGATAATTGAAATTCAGATTAAATTCACATACAATTCATACACACACACACACACATACACTCATACTCATTTATTTAAACGTACATAAACGGTTTATATACTGCGAAAGAATATATATTTGCACCTACACACATATATATTTTCACTTACACAACTAAAACTAACTTTATTTCATAATAATAAAATAAAGCATCTGGTTTTCATGTAACTGAAGTTTTTTTTCGCTCTATATTTTTCGTGTTTTTCGTGTTTTTCTCATTGTTTTATTTTATATATTTTGTTAGTGTGTGTACGTGTGTGTAAATTATGTGTAAGAGAGGTTTGTTTGTGTTTTTATTCTTATTTGATTTTTCCATTTTCTTTTGTTTTTTACAAAACCTTTTTGTTTTTCATAAAATCTCACAAAATAATTACAATGAGGAAAATTATAGAAGACCTTTTGTTCCTTAAATAAATTTAAGCCGCAGATAACGCTGAAACAGCATGGTAAATTACAATAAATTTTACTTCTTTAATGTACTCTTGTATCAAATATCTTGTTTAGATAATATGACAAAAATTGCTACTAAAGTGCCGTGAGCTTATGATAGATACAATTTATTTTGAATTCTTGTCATTAATTAAAACGTAACGCGTAGCAAATATAAGTTATGGTAACCATAATCTTAGAGCAACATCTAATGGTTACTCGCTTACATGATTGTGGCATGGCTATGGCAATTATATTATGTTTATGGCAAACAATTTTCGATTATACTAAACATATTATTTGCACAGTGAGATATAAATAAATAATTGTTGCAAATAAAACCGATCATATTATGATTTGATCATAATGTTGTAACTTCACGAGAACTAATTGTGTGTGTGAAGTTTCATAAGAATCGGTTAAGTAGAAGTTGTTAAAATTCATATTTATTTTTGATGGGCGTGGCACTGCCCACTTTTCAAAACATAATGTTGTATTATAAAGATAATGTAATGTGTATGCAAAGTTTCATAAAAAGTTGTTTAGTAGAAGTTCTTGAAAAAAATATATACTTTGCATGGGTGTGTCACAGCTAGGGTATTCATTTTAATCGACTTTTCGATTGTTCGATTAATCAATTAATCGAAATTGAGGTTTTTAAGTTACTCGAGCAATCGAGTAAAACTTTTATTTCGTTCGAGTTATTCGAGTAAGCTTTACTGCTATAAATGATTCGAGTTAATCGGAAAATTTTTGAATTTAATCGGGTTTTTGTACATTTTTGTGGACAAAAATAAAACAAAAAAGTTTTTTCGCGTTTTTATATATTTTAATAATAAAAATAAAAGAAAACACAACATTTCTACATAAATAGGATCATAAACTGATCCTTTAAAATAGTTTATTTTTCACTATTCAAATGTCGCGCTTTGAGAAAATTTTGCTCCAGGAAATATTTAATACCATTCCGCGCTGTCCAGTATTCAATGCAGAATAAAAATAACCGGAATTGGCATAACATTATTGTTGTTATAAATAAATGAAATTTATTTGCTGGTGTTTAAGCATTGTCTATATGCAACATTTCATTGGTGCTTTACCAAATCGTCAGTAGAATTCAAACACAATTTTGAACAGTTCAAACCCTTTATCTTATGCACAAACTTTTAAAAACCATTTGAGAATTTGCAAATAAATGATTTTCAAAAATAAGCATATCAGGTTTGGAACTTATACAAAACCCAGCAAATAATTTTTTATTCGATATGAATCTATTTTATTTTTCTACACCTTTATACAATTAGAAATCCATTGGATAACAAGAAAAGTATTTATACGGCAAAATTAAAAATAAAGTTCAAAGTAAACCTTTAAGAAATTTATTATTCGACATATTATCATAGTTTTATTTTAAATGAAATTTATTTGCTGGTGTTTAAGCATTGTCTATTTGTAAATTTATTTGTAAATTCTCAAATGGTTTTTTAGAGTTTGTGCATAAGATAAAGGGTTTGAACTGTTCAAAATTGTGTTTGAAGTCTACTGACGATTTGGTAAAGCACCAATGAAATGTTGCATATAGACAATGCTTAAACACCAGCAAATAAATTTCATTTAAAATAAAATTATGACAATATGTCGAATAATAAATTTCTTAAAGTTGTTATAGGAAATATTTCCCAAAAAAACGTAACCACTACTTTTGCTCAGAGCTAGTTTGATTTAACTTGTTTTTTATATCACAAAAGAAGTTATGCTGCAAAAAAATATTTTTATATTATTTTTTAATAAATGCGAACCCATATTTCAAAAAATATTGTAATGAAAGGAAATACAATTTTAACTTGTCTGTGAGTTACGTTTTTTTCGGCAAATATTTGCCAAGTGTGACCGTACCTTAAGGCTTTTATAATTCCGAACATTACATTCGATATTTTACGAAACATCTAGTTAACTAGTTGCTCTCGAAATATCTTCTTTATTTCATATAATTTTTGTTTGATATTTATATTTTCGAATTTTTTTAAAAGACATTTGAAGTTGGTTTGTTTCTCCCTATTATTGTTGCTACATTATTTACTTAATTTTTTGATCATGCGGACTATTAGTATGAAATATCGGTCGAATTGGATGGCAAATTTCATATAAATAAAAAAAAGTTTCCACTTTTTATTAAGAAATCTACAAAAACTCTTCAAAAAAAAGAACATTTACATAAAATTTCTTAATCGATTTATTCGATTAATCGACCTAAATTACTCGAATAATTTTTTACTCGAATTTAAAATTTTTTGTTTGATCGAACATTATTTGACTTTAATTATTCGATTAATCGAGCAAACATTATTCCAGTGAATACCCTAGTCACAGCCCACTTTTTAAATCATGATGTAGTATTCAAACAGAAGCTTAATGTGTGTGCAAAGCTTCATAAGAATCGGTTGAATAGGAGTAGTTGAAAACGAATATGTATTTACTTTGTATGGGCGTGACTCTGCCCACTTTTCAACGGCACCAATCTGGAAGTACATATAATTCAAATAAAGCGAAAAAAAACCAAAATCGGTCAATAAATTGCGGAGTTTTGAGGTAACATACATGCAAAGAAGAAATTTAATTTTACAGAAATATATGTACATATTTATGTGGAAAGTCTCTTCCGAATCGAAATAGAAGTAATTGAAAAATAATATTTACTTTGAGTGGGCATGTCATTGCCTACTTTCATAATCATAATAATGTATTGTCACATGAACTCAATGCATATGCAAAGTTTCATAAGTGGGATAAATGTCGCTAATATTGACGACAAACCAACAAGCAAAAGTAAAACTTAAACAAAAGTCTTTATATCAACATAACAAATAAAATACACAACATTATAATTAAACTACTTTGCAAGCAAAACTTTAAGAAGTTTTCTAAATCTACAACAATTTCATATAGAATTTTCTTCTGAAAAATTACTAACAAAAAACAAAAACTAATCATTAAACAAATTAACAATGCTTCCAAAAAATTCTACAAATATACATTTTCATTGCTTACGATACAATTTCCAGTGCAAGATTTAAAGCCAAAGAATGCCACATATTAAAGTAATTAAAATAAAGAATCATGTACCCCATCCACATATTCCATGAACTGTCGGGATATATGGCCATATGACTTTATGTCACTGTAAAAGTATTTATATACTTTGTGCGTGCAACCATATCTAATGGACTCATAATAGGATTTTGTGATTTTGCTGTTTTTTCTTTCATTTCAATTCCAATGTTCATGTTTTAACATATTTGTTTTGACATTTTTGTTACCACTCATACCAGTTTTAGTTCTTTATAAACATTTTTCCTAAATACATTCGGGAGCTTTTTTTTGTTGCAAAAAGGCTTAATTAATCGTTCATTAGATTTTTTTAAAATAAAATGTTTAAAAGAAATTAAGGCCATTGAATGCCTTGTAAATGAAACTGTGTAATTAAAGTCAGTAGTAAAAGAGAATTAAAGATTTTAATTTTTACTGTTACACTGGAGAATGCTACGAGTTGTAATATAATCATGTATTTATTAAAATTGCTAAAGTATAAGTAACTAAAAACGAATTTGTTTGGGTGCATGTACACTGATAAAAGAACACCATAATGCTCATGTGCTCAATGCTACATCAAACGTCTTCGTTTTTTAAACCATGACACTTTTTCATCACTGTGATGTCTACCTTTACATCAGCTGGTTGTCAATGCCAATGATGACAAACCTATCATCAATGCATCAAATTGGCATCAATTTAATGACAAAATGTCATTGATATGATGTCACTCATAGAAAAACTGTCATAACGCTGAGGTAATTTGATATCAATGCTATGTCAAGTGGTCTTCGTTTTTGACCCAATGACACTTTACATCATTGTGATATCAACCTTTACACCAGCTGTCATCAATGGAACGATTGAAACAGTTATAGATATTTCTTTTTTCTTACTTTTACTTGTTTCTATTGTAGTTTTACGTTTTATTATATTATTTTGTCTTCTAATTTTAGTTTTGATCCCAGATTCCTTAATTCATCGAACATTTATAAACAAACGCCTCTACCATTCCATCTATGTCACCATCCAAAACATCGGCAGCACAAAGTCAGCATATACATTATAGTTGCGACATACATATGATGACTAAGTGTCATCAATATGATGACTGAGTGTCATCAATATGATGACTAAGTGTCATCAATACGATGATCAAGTGTCATCAATACGATGACTGAGTCATCAGTATGATGACTAAGTGTCATCAATACGATGACTAAGTGATCAATATGTATAAGTCATCAATATGATAAAGAGGTCTCACACTATAGTTTGCTTCAATATTTTGTCTGTGCATAAATGCTGTACTGGCTTAGTTTTTAATAGGACTTGCATATTTTATTATTAGCTCTGTCATAATAATGACGAAAAATGTACAGCAATGCAATGTCATGTTTTTTTATTTTTTTAAAAATTCGTTTAAACACAAAAATAAAACAATATGATTTATACTAAAATACAAATTACAAACATTTACTTATTTCTTTTATATATATTTTACACTTTAATAATATATAATAAGTGACATCGTATTGATGTCATTCTTAAACTATGATAAAATTCTATGATGATGTTTGTCATCAGATTAATGTATCTTTTAGTTCTATTGATGACATTTGTTATAGCACTGATGTCAGAATTCTGATGATAGGGCGTCATCAATGCAATGATACATTTTTCTAAATAAGTAAATATTTGTATGTACGAATATGCATGAAAATAATGTCTAATGAAAGTAGAAGAAATTCAAACAAAGCACTTTTTTAAGTGACTACTGCCTACCAGTTAATTAATTAATGTATTACTTTCTTTGGGAAAGGGATATTATAGAGAAAACAGGTGGTGAAGTGGGAGAAATATAGAAAGCTTAATTCGAAATAGTAAGCTTATTGCGCGTTTTTTGTAGAGCAGTATTGCAGCCCCTCTGGTGTCAAGTACAGGCATTGATTTGTTTAAGTTGTGTAGCCATTTATTAGTCCTTTTACTTCGCTGACGGTTCTGCTGCAATATAGTCGAAGGAGTGTGCTGTGAAGTGCATTGGCATATATTAGTATTACTTGCTGCCGGTACTGCCAAAGTACGCCTTCATCACTTAAGCAGTCTAAGAACAACCATCAGAATGACACACCAATGCAGATCAGAAAAATTCATGATGTTGTTGGCTTTTCTGAAACTAGTCTTCGAGCTCAAGACTTCAGGTTTTCTAGTCAAATATGCTAACCATTCAGCTAGCAGCACCCTGATACTAAAAGGCGTCACAAAAGAGTGTCTTTTCAATAAGTTGCCCTGGGGAATAAAGCTGACACGAAAGTAGTCACTTAACCGTTTTCCAAGTCATAGGGACCGGTCCGACCTCTAACAGTTCCTAAGAACCAGCCCAAAGCGGTTGCAATTTAAAAAAGGGTTATAAATATGTTTCTTAGAAACTTGCGATCCGATTACAAAACGATGTGGACCTAAGTTTTGGTCTATCCTGTTTAAACATAAGTTGAGCTAGACGGTTTCAAAGTTGAGTACTCCGAGCATGAAAACCGTCGGCCTCATAACTTTTACAAATATTTTCCGATTGTAATAAATTTAAGCTTTGTGTATAGCTTATAAGCAGATAAAGAAAATACAGTTTTTTTCATTAAGATATCTATAATATTTTCAAAGATTTTTTTAATACAATACTTGATAATATGCAGAACAATTTTTTAGTTACCTCAATTCAAATTCCCTCAATTCAATTCAAATGAGAGTTAAATAAAAATGGCTAAATTTTCGTAAAAATAGAGCTTAATTGTTTGACGTTTTTCACAAACATATTTTAAAACTAAAAATGCTAATTTTCAATATTTTAAAAGAATAGTTGAAATATTAAGTCGATTAAAGAATGCGTGCTACATTGGACGAAAAAGGCGAATTTTGCAATAAAAATTCTAAACTAATCGCTTAAGAAGAAAAAAAGAATGCTGATCGAATTTTTCAACTTTCTTTACAAGTTCTATTCGATGCAGTTTATATAATTAATGTAGATTTTAATTGTTACCCGCCCACTCAAAAATGTGGCCAGTAGAGCAAATTCTCAAAAAAAAAATTTTTAAATTTTCAGAAGCATTTTATTTATCTGCATGCAAACTGTACTAAGCTTCAATTTTTTAATTTTTATTTCTTTACTATTTATTTAAAAAAACATAGCAATGTTCTTATGTCTCAAAAATTTTGTACGATACATTAAACAGTAATTTTGTTTATGAATTTTTAGTTAAAAAAAATATAACATATGTGCAGAAATTGCCGATATCCAATATTTTTAGTTTATCGCGTATGAGTAATATTATAGTTCCATCATATTACTCATACGTAGCCTTTTCCCTAAATATATTGGATAGTCGCATTTTCTTTACATACTTTTTTATATCAAAAATTTATAAAAATACAACCGTTTAATATATCGTTAATATTTGTTAAACATAAGAGGATTGTTATGGTTTTTTAACACATAGTAAAGCAATAAAAATTAAAAAGTGAATTTTAGTAAAATTTTCGTGCAGGTAAATAAAATGCTGGACTATTTTTAGAAAATCTGCTCTCCTGGCCATATTTTCGAGTGGGTTGGCAACAATTAAAAGCCTGATTAGTTATATTAAATATATCTAGTATAGTTTGTAGAGAAATTTGAAAAACTTGATGGGCGTTTTTTTCTTAAGCGATTAATTTAGAATTTCGTAGAAAAATTCGCAATTATCGTAAAATGCTGGATGTAGCGTGCATGCTTTAATCGACTTAAAATTTCTATTGCAGTCATTTTTTAAGTATATTCTTTTGAAATATTGAAAATAAAAAATTTTAGTTTTAAAAAATGTATTTTATTTTTGTTAAAATTTAGCAATTTTTCACTCCCATTTCAAAGTATTGACTTTGATTCCTTTTCACAACTACATGACTTGAGATAACTAAAACTTTTTTGCCGCATGTTATCAAGATATTTTTTTTTAAATTTGGCTATAATATTACCGGAGATATTGGCGCAATAGAGAACAAAGTTGAGGCCAATACTCACAATTTTAAAATTTAAAGGCAAATATCTTTGCAAATATTAATCATATTTTAATGAAATAAACTGTGTTTTCTTTATCTGATTATGAACTACAAACCAAAGGGAAAATTTGTAAAATCGGATAATATTTGTAAAAGTTATGAGGCCGGCAAGTTTTTCCATGGCCAACGCAGTCAACTTTGGTACAGGGAGCCCATCGTGTATTTCAACAGGGTGGTGCAAATTTCAACATTCTTAAAGCACAGGATATTCTTAATGATTGGTCCCATAAATTTTTTTTCGAAAATTGGTGGAGGAGAGGGAATTCCCCCCCCCCCCCCCCCCCAAATATTGCTTATCACATAACTCCGCTATATATTCACCGATTTTCAAAATTATTATTTTTTGTTTGAAAGGCCTTGTTTGCAGTTCGGTCCTATATATATTTTTTCGAAATTCGGGGGGGCGGTAATTCATCACCTCAAAAAATATTGCTTATTGCAGAACTTCGCATTTATGCACCGATTTTCAAAATTTCTTTTTTTGTTTGAAAGGCTTTGCTTGCAGTTTGGTCCCATTAATTTTTTTCAAAGTTCTTTTGGTATTTGAAAGGGTTTGCTTACAGTCTGGTCCCATTTTTTCAAAAATCGGTAAGTCAATGTGCCCTCCCCCCAAACATATTTATTATCGTATATACTTTTCTTGAAGTTTAATCCCATATTTTTCGAAAATCGGACGGGCCATTTTACCCCCCCCACCCCTCCCATTCCTTTCTCAAATATTGATTATCGCATAGCTCCTCCATTAATGAGCCGATTTTTAAAATTATTCTTTTGTTTCAAAAGGTTTGGTTGAAGTTGTTTTCGAAAATCAGTGTGGCCATTTTTGTTCGTTTTGGCTATCTTTATAATTTCGAGTTTTTTTTTAGTTTTGGCGTATTTTTTGTGTTTTGGCGACTTGTTCGTTATGGCATTTTTTTCGTTTTGGCGGTTTTTTTAGTTTTTTTGGCGCTTTTGTTTTATGTTTTTGGCAAACAAAACTTATTCGTCTGATTTTTGATAGAACAAGAACTATTTGAATAATTTTATTAGAGTAAAATTTTTTCGAATAATATTCGTGCTAATTAATTAATTGCACTTAAAGAAAGATAAATTAAAAAGAAATTTTTTGGATAAAAATTATGCAAATATTATTCGAACAAAATTACCAGAGTAAACTTACTCAAATAAAACTTTTTTTATAAGAAATTTGTCGAGTAAGAACTATTTGAATAAATCTATTCAAGTAAATATTATTCGAAAAAAAATTATTTGAATGAAATTATCGCATTGCTTTGACTCTCACATAAATATTTTGTCATCTTTATTAGGTAGCAGCAGCACAATAATAGTAGCAATCTTAGATGGCCTCTAAGATTGCTACTATTGACTGTGCAACTAATCGGACAACTAAATTAAAAGAATAAATTAACTAATTCGGGTTTCGGGACTTCTGGCATATGCATCTATTTTGGGTAAAACAAATAATTGTCATCTTCCATCATTTGTTTGATTAGAACAAAGTTCTATTTACTCTACTTTTTTTTAGCTTTTGTTATTATTGTACTCTCTCTTTCTCTCTCTTTTTATATATTGACATACTTAATATGTTTCCTTTTTCCATATGCCCATCGGCTTTCGTAAAAGTTGTCTTGCGTTCTTTGCCACCTTTTCTTTGCTGCTTCTTTCGCTGAGATAAGAACCCATTAATTGATATCCTTTATAGAAATCTAGCCATTATTTAACATTAAATTAAACCAGCACTTGTCAATTTCTTTAATTTTCCAACTTTCATGTCACTGTGCCAGCGTCTTTCAACAATTGTTCTTATTATTTTTCTGTAATTCTTCTATAGCAAAAAATAAAAGTTAATTTTGTTAATTTGTGAAATTTTACTCGTTGTCATAAAAAAATACTTTTTTTCTTCCAAGAATCGTGCAGTAGAAAATCCAATTAAACTTTTGTAAACTCGACGGCAAGATGAGACAGCGTTGTAACAGTTTTTTTCTGTATTACTACTACTGTATTACTATTGTTATAGAATTTGTTATTGTTGTTCTCGTTCTTGTTGTAATGTTGCTGGTATGTTACCAACAAATAGTTAGTGTTGCTCTTGCCGGAGCTGCTGCTGCTGCTGCTGCTGTTGCTGGTTTATTTTCATTTAATTCTTCTAGTGTTAAGTTTATAGCTGCTGTTGTCGTTGATGAAAATGACCCAAATCTTGGCATAAGTTTTCCGTATTCAGTTTTTGTTTTTGCTTTACAAATTTTTTTCTAGTTGGTGGAATAAAAAACTAAAAGAAAACAGAACCAAAGATATAATAAAAACACTAAAGAATCAGCCATGTTTGTTATTAAAACTAAAAAAATAAAAAAAAATGAAATAAAGAAGTTTTAAGTTTTACTCTTTTTTTTCGCTTTAGTCGTGCTGTTAGATACGAGTATAAAAATCTTAAAGTTGTTATATGTATATATTTTTTCACTATTTAATTCCTCTTTTGGGATCAGATTTAGCGTGGCCATGTTTTTTAATCCATGTTGCACTTCCTTATGGTCAACAAACTGTTTACATAAACTTTTTGCTCTTAAAAATGTTTGTGTATGGAGAAACTATTTCTTGTCACGTTTACTTTTCCTTTTGGAGTTTCTTTCCATTGAACAATTAAAAAACGAAAGAAATTGTAAAATTATGTAAATCTATTTAAGTGTTTCATGGAGGTTCTCACAGTTGCAATGGGGAAACGCAAATTGTACTCTAAAAGTTTTCTTATTGGTTTTGAATGTCGGACCCTTATTTGATAAGAAGTAGTAATTCGATTTTCGATATATCACAATCGTTCTGTTTACTAAATGCATATATAAGCAGATTCTACGCTGCCTTAAAAATGGAAAGCAACCATGGTAGAACTAGATTTATAGATTGCTGCTGTAATGCCGGGAAAATTTTGTTAAGCCCTTTTGATTTAATGCGTGTAAAAATAACTCTAACTCTAAAAATAACCCAGCAAAAATAAATTTGGTACAAGGAAGCAGGTAGATTAATTAGAAGTGCTTCGGAGATGCGGAAAAGCACACAGTGCATCCCCTCTGCCTTACGAGGATGCAATAACGTAAGCGAGCAAAGAAATTTACCACACACACGATGAATTTGGTAGGCTATTTATGTTTTTTTCATGTGTTTTAAACACGAAGTTTTTTATTCAACTCAAACTTTTTTATACTGCATCATCTCTCGCTTACGTGGGTATAAATATAGATGGAGTGTGATTTTTGCTTCGTAATTTGATTTTTTTATTCTTGCATTGAATTGTGTATGAAAATAAATGTGTCTCGATAGCTTAGTGGTTAGTGTTCTAGTCTACCATGCGGAGAACGTGGGATCGATTCCTGATTCAATACGCGAACAAAAAGTATTTAATAAAAGTAAATTGTAGTGTAATATAATTTCCAATTGTATTTTGTACCATTTAATACATAAATAAATATAAAAATAACATAAAATAATGGCAAATAAAAAATTAATCCAAGTGTAGTAAAATTGTGATAAAAAGAGCAAAACATTTTTTAATTATATACATATAAAAAAGACATGAGGTTAGTGCATTTAAGATGCGCAGAAAGAAGCTCATGCCTCCAGACCTACCAAGTGGGACATCGCATACAAAAGTCATGTAATACCGAAGCAGGTTGGTAAGGGAGAGTACCGAAATCTCTCCCTTACAAACATGCTTCCGGTAGACGGATATTTTTGCTGGGTAAAAATAAGTTCCTTCGCACTTACTAAAAAAACATACAAAAAATAAAATTTTCTTAGCAACATGACTTTGCATCCAATGAACAGGCATAAAAAAAAGAGAACTTCTTGCAATGCCAAGCCTATTTAAAACAGATTAGAAATTATACAACAAGTTCTTATTGACATCCTTGGAAGCTCCTTTTTTTACTGGGACGTAACGCTCCAGAGCTAATGGACAGGAAGGGGGGCGGGGAAGGTTAAAGATTTGTTACGAACTAGATAATTTATACTGAGAATTTACTAAAAAGCGTTACGTGCGGAGGGGAGTATAAAACTTCGAAAATAGCGTTGAGTAATTTGTGAATAACCCCTAACATCTTAAGGCTAAAAGTCGTTTTTGGAGATTTAACGATTTAGTGTAAAGTATCTTGTGTTGGTATTCTACAAAGTTAAAAAATAAACCGTGATAACTTTTTCAAAAATTGGAGTATTTGAAAACGTATTGGACCCAAATTTG
Source organism: Panzeria rudis (assembly GCA_956483635.1). Classification (NCBI taxonomy): domain Eukaryota; kingdom Metazoa; phylum Arthropoda; class Insecta; order Diptera; family Tachinidae; genus Panzeria; species Panzeria rudis. The sequence goes on along the minus strand of OY101449.1, from coordinate 40,568,750 downwards.
GATTGTTAGAAGACGATCCAGAATATGACTTTAGATCGATTTTGAGTAGAGTTACTTAAGATGTTATGAAACAACGACACTAGAGTTGAGCTTTTCAGCTCTTTTGAGTGAGCGCACTTTTCAGCTCAGCTCACTTTACTGAACTAGGACGCTCTTTTAGTTCAGTTAGTTCAATAGTTCAGTTGCTCAGTATAAGTATGTGCACTGGGCGATCACATCCATAACAGGTAAAGCTGACAGCGCAGCTGATAACTTCTTGTTTGTAATATTATCATGGATGAATATCAAAATTACTTTATTTGCTTTGTGCCTTTGACATCGTGCAATGATTTTCCAAAAATAAAGTACTTGAGGTGTTTTTAGATTTCGAACTTTTTGTACTACATAGCGAGTTTATCTGGTATGTGTAGATTTCCCTTGATTACAAAATGTAATCTGATTACTGTGAGAGTGAGCAAAAAAGAAATACAAGCTAAAAAGAAACGTGAACGAAAAAGAAATGTGAGCTTAAATAAAATATGAACTAAGGAGCTGAGAAGAGCTCAATGATATGACCAGCTCACTTGGTTCACTTGTGTGAGTACGTAGTTCAATTGAACTAGTTCGTTCATGAACTACCCAACTCTAAACGACACAGATAGATACCCATACATACATAAATATTCATGTAAGTAAAAATTCTAGATCAGTGGTTGTCAACCAAATCTGGCGACCCCTTAACATTTTTGCTATCAAGGTTTTAATTCTTCAATTCTACAATTTTATTCTTTCACTAGCTTTGAAAGTATTGCAACAGAAATTTCATCCGATGAATTGCTGAGCGATTTTATTCCTACCATGATAGAAGCGCTGCAAAATTTAAAAAAGGAACTATGTATACTGCTATTTTCCAAAAGAGCTGCAAGAAGATAATGGTGATTGGTGGGTATTAAATCTATTCATAACTAACTGCGTTAAGTTCGCCGATCTTGCCAATAATTTAAAATAAAAATTATGTGAGCTGAGCATACTGTCCTCATAATGGAATATTTATCTCAAAATAATTCTACATTTTGGCTAAAGCGAAAGGCAGAATATCCTAAGCTAGCAAAAAAAGCGCTTAAAATATTAATTCAATTTTCAACATCTTATCTGTGCGAAACGACTTTTTCACAAATGGTGAACATTAAAACATGAAAAAAGGAATAAACTAAATTTAAAAAATGATTTGATTTTTTGCAAGTCCCAAATGCAACAACGTTTTTCGCATTTAATTAAAAATAAGTATTCCCAGCGTTCGCCTTAATATAAGTACTTTTATATTTTTGAATTAAAATTTTTGTTATGTTTTTGGATTAAAAAAATGAAATAATTAGAAAAAATCAATAAGGCTCCTCATGAAAACGTTTAAAGTCCTCGCAAACTGCGCTAGCTGTACATGTTTCCACTCTCGTAAATGAATTGTCAAACAATTTCTTAAAATTCATTTGCACAACTAATAAAAATATACGAGACAGCTCAGGCTCGTAAACTTGCACAGAGTATTTGTGCATTTGAAAAATAAAAATAAACGTCATAAAAGTATAAATAAAGATTTTAATTTACAAATATTATTTTAATAATTTATGTAGAAAAATAAGAAAATATAGAAAAAAAAAAGACGAAGTGATAAAAAATTCATATAACTCATTGTTGTTGTTGTGATGCAGAGGCAAGTACAAGAAGTAACTGGAGAAGTAAATTGACATTGGCTGTTAAAAGCTGCACAACAGCTTCCAAAGGGGCTTCATGAAACTCGCCTCGCAAGTTTACGCAATTGCACAAAAGGCAATTTCTTCCGCTTTCATGAAAACCCTTAATGTACTTTATTTAGATCAGCTCGCAACCCCCGAGAAAGGTCATCGCGACCCACCGGTTGAAAACCACTGTGCTAGATTATCAATACGGTATATGTTGTACTTTTTATTTTGTGAGTTGTGTAGATTAATTATCACAACTGCCTAATGGCCAGGGGTGTTAAGTATGACGATTTTTTACGATATGACAAAAAACGATATGACATACTGTGTTGTCATATCGTAAGTTATTTACGATATAACAACACCGAGAAAGCCATACACGGTGCATCGCTTTCTCAGTGTTGTCATATCGTAAAAAACTTACGATATGACAACACAGTATGTCATATCGTAAAAGATCGTCATACTTAACACCCCTGCTAATGGCTCTTGTTCGTGCGGCTTTAAGCAGCTACTAGCTATTGTTCGTTTTTGAAGCAGTTTTATTTCTGTTGTTTTTTAACACTTTTAGGATTTTTCACTAGTGGTTTGTTATAAGTTAGCTTTTTCTTTAGGTACAAGTAGAAGAGCAATGCCCATTAAGCTGTTTTTAAACTATTATACAAGCTGTTCGACTTCTGCACAAAATGCTACCCTGATATAATGTGTTGTTATTGCTTTTTTAAAACTTTCCATAAACTCATTAGATCAGGGTTGCATTCTATACAGAAGTCGAACGGCTAGTGAGTGACATAGTGTAAAACAGGCATAAATAACGATTTTGTGCTAATGCCTTTTAGCTGGCTATTGATTGATGAAAAAACAATGCCAAAAAATAAAAGCACACAAAATAAGGAATTGGCTTTTTGCACAAACTAAAAACAAGACATTGGCTACTGCCATGCATTTTTGAAATTTTCAATAGCAGTAGCAAAGGCAAAAAAAAGCACTGGTGATATCTGCGTGTGCTGTTAGCTGAATAGTTAGCGCGTTTGACTAAAAACTCTGAGGTCTTGAGTTCAAGACTAGTTTCAGGCAAGCCAACAACATCATGAATTTTTCTGATGTGCATTGGTGTGTTGTTGGACTGTTAAAGTGATGAACGCATAGCACTGATCACTTTGGCAGTACCAGCAGCGATTAATATTAACTCACCCTAATGCACTTCACAGCAACATCCTTCGTAGGTATTGTAGCAGAGCCATCGGCGAAGTAAAAGAACTAATAAAATGGCTACACAGCTTAAACAAATTAAACTTGACACCAGAGGGGCTGCAACACTGCTCTACGAAAAACGCGCAAATGCCGAGTTGTAAATGTAACAAAGCTTTCTATCTCTCTCACACTTCACCACCTGTTCTCTCTACACCATCCCTTTCCAAAAAAAGGTAACTGATTAATTAATTAACTGGTACACTGAATAATAGATAAAAAGCTGAAAGTAAAGCTGAAGTAACAAATCCCAATTACAAGATTTTCTTATTGTTAAATATACAATAAACTTTTAGAGAAGTTATAAATTGATAAAAAGAGAACTAAAGAAATTATTAAGTCCAATTAACAACCATTAACAATCCTTAAAAGAAACTTTTGTTAAAACTACTTTAACCTGCTTCGGGATAATAGAAGTGGCAGGTTAAGCAAATTTTTCATTGTTGGAGTAATATGACAAAAGGCTTGCAAAAAAATTAAACCAAAAACTAAAAGAAGAGAAAAATATACTTAAATATCGAACCAAGGGACCATATTGCATGAGATTTTTTCTTTTCTTTCCAAAATTTTTTTTCTATATATTATTTAAATTTATATTTTTGCTATTTACAAATTCTATGGGCATATTTGACAAGCAATGTTTGTTCATGTGTTTCTTTGTTGTGTATTTTGTTACATTAAGGAAAAAATATTGCAATAACAACAGCAAACAAATAGCAAAATGCAAGAAAATAAGCAGACGGTGAGGTGAGACCAGTGTAGCCAGATTGAGTGAATGAATTAGGGATTTAAACTTCTATTTGTGGTCAGATTTTCGTGGGGAGAGATTTGGGGAATTTTCATCATAAGCACTTTTAATAAACATAAATTTTTTATACTTGTAGTACGAGCTCGATTTTCGTAACCCGAAAAAATCAAACCTGTTGCAATTACCGAAAAGTTACAATTATTCAACATTTTTGGGGTTCCGTACACCAAAAGTGTAAAGGACCCCTATTGTTTTCGCTACGCTGTCCGTCCGTCTGTCTGTCCGTCTGTCTGTCACAGGCTGTTTTCTCGGGAACCATAATAGCTACGGACCTGCAAATTTCACAGAATATGTAAAACTTTTGCCGCTAGAACAACAAATATAAGACAGTTAAAAATAAAAGGGTGTTCTAAAGCGAGCAATGAAACATGTTTAAATACTAATATACAGACACTTATATATAGACACTTTAAATGTTCAAAGTTAGTGTTAGTTGGTGCAGTCTGTAGAATAGACTACACCAATTAACACTAATATTTGAAACAATAAAAAGTAGAGGGTGTTCTATCAGTTAATGTAATTTTACTATGTAATTTATACAATATGCTGTATCATGGAAACCGTAAGAGGTAAACTCTTGAAATTTTAAAAAACGCTAAAACTAAAAAATTTCAAAATTAAAAAAATGTCAAAACGAAAAATTGCCAAAATGAAAAATGAGCTTAAAGGAAAAAAGCACCAAACAAAGCACTACAACATAAAAAAATCGCTAAAACTAAAAATATCATCGAAAAACGAAAAAATGAAAAAAAATCACCAAAACGAAATAAGCGCCAAACCCAAAAAAGCGCCAAAACTAAAAATCGCCTAAAAAAAATCGCCAAAACGAAAAAAGTGTCAATACAAAAAAAAACGCTATAACTAAAAAAAAAAACACAAAAAACCATTATATCCCAAAAAACGAAGAAAACTTCAAAACTTAAAATAGCGTCAAAAGCGAAAAAATTTTAAAGCAAGAAAAAAAAACGCCGAAGCTAAAAAATCGGCAAAAAAAAGCAAAAAAATCGCTAAAAAACTAAAAAAAATCGTCAGAACGAAAAAAAGTGTCATAACCAAAAAAAAAAAAAAAAAAAAAAAAAAATCGCAAAAACTAAAAAAATCATCAAAAACCGAAAAAATCCCCAAAGCCAAAAAAAGCTCCAAAACGGAGAAAAATCGCCACAACTAAAATAGATCACTAAAACTAAAAATATCGTCAAAAAGTAAAAAAAACGTAAAAAATCGCCAAAACTTAAAAAATCAGGAAAAAAACAAAAAATTGCAAAAAGCCAAAAATCGCAAAAAACCAAAAAATTTGGCAATTTAAAAAAGTGCCCAAACCAAGTAGAATTTTTAACCATATATGTTGATTGAAAGGGCTCCATTAAAATCATTACTTGACTTCTGACCCTTATGACTCACTACTTGCGAATTTGACAAACAACCTTTTCTCGGAATTTGGCGTTTGGGGGTGTTGTTTACGTTTTGCAAATAAGATGTCCTGGAAATGATAACATGAATTTTGTCCACCTAGCATGTTCTAGGCGAAACACTGGGTTGCGGTCTGAATAATTCCGAAGCCACTGAGTATGTAAAAGATAATGTTGAACCGGCTTAAAGTAAATTTTTTTTCCAAGTTTTTCAATGTTTTAGTAAGGAAATTGGATAACCCCTTTCCAAGTTATGATGAAATTGGTGTATGTAATTTTGGGGTCGTGGCATTAACTGAATATATTAAAAGCTAGACATACAAAGTTTTAGAAGGGCTTTCTTGCCACGTAAAAAAAATTGGACATTAGGAGGGAAGGATCCGAGATAACGTAAGTGGCGCTCAGAATTCGATGTCGGATTAAAAGCCACCAAAACCAAAAATTAAGCCACCCACAGTCAAGCCATAAACAACGATATGCAATATGATGAAATTGGACTTCAAATGGCGGCGCCATATATAAAAAATAAAAAGTGCAGTATTTTCAGGCGTGGCAAAAATTGTTTTTCTTTTCTTAGAAACGTCATTGATGTATCTTTCATTCTAGGAGGTGATTGCTGCAACTTTTTCTCGAAACACACAACCTATAATATTACCATTATTGGAATATGTATAAAATGCATAGCTACCCTGAAGAAAGCCAGGGGCCAAGTGTCTCCAAGTCACCACTTTTGTCGACAAGTTTGATGACTTTTTGGTGACGTTGTCAACGAATCGTCTACACTTTTTATTTTAGCTTTAATGAGAAGAGAAGTTTTTAACAGCTAGAAAACGATTTTTTATGCTCTAATTTTGTTGTGTTGAAAATATATGCGGCTGAACGGAAAACTAAAAATTTTCATAAAAAATCTAATTTATTTGTCTTAGCTTATTTTATATGCTTATATATATGCTTATTTATTATCTTATTTATTAGCTTAGTTTCATATGTGTTGACTAGAATCGTTAAAATGCACTAGTGAATCTCTGGTATCAGTGCCTCCATATGGTCCCATAAGAACCAGCTGGTCTATAGTGTGTCAACAGTTCCGATGTCAGTAGTGGAATCTCAATGACAAGCACATGTTAAATGTCTATAGCACAGAACATTGCCTGGTTACAATTAGTCAGTAGTACTGGTGACAATGTCAATAGTGAATCAGTACAATTTTATTATCGACATTTCCTGCAGGGTAGGAACACAACTGGGACGAACGACGAATTTTTGGCAGCGAATATTCGTCGCCAAAAATAAAATATATACATGTATATGAAATACACACAATAACGGTGTCGGACAAAATTCCCATACGCGGCGAACTCTGAATAGATTTGTTTTTATTTCTTATGTCGGCGAACGACGAACAAATCAGTACCAAGTGACCATGTTTGGTTTTATTTTTCAACTGTTTGAGTAAAAAAGTTACTTTTTACCGAGGTAGATCAACACCAGATCGGCGCAAGAGAATTCTCCGTGGAGAATTTACATTTGGGCTGTCAAAAAAGCTGACACTAACACTGCTGACAGGTTAAATGTGTAAACATTTTCGTAAACAGCTGGGCTTTTGCGGCAACCTAGTATAAATTAGCCTTGCTATTTACTTTAATTATTGTTTAATGTTTATAGTATTTGAAATAAATATGGATAATAATACAGTGCAACAGTCTAAAAAACACACAGACTTGACAGTATAGATTCGATTGTACCACCACGGGACCTCCAAATTTTTGGAAAATCAGCGGGCCCTTAAAAAAAAGGTGTCATCAGCTTTTGGCCAACAGAAAATTGAAACTTGGTGATACCGCTTAACTATATATGGCAATAATGTAGCTAAGAGTTCGCTAAAGAGATCTTATTACCATTTTATGCCAAAAATATTATTTTTTCGTGAATTTTTTTTTGAAAAATTAAGGAAAACATTTTTTTTCACTTTTTTTAGAATAACTTACAGGGACTCGTAATTTTTTATTAACAATATTTGGCAAAGTTGTAGCTACGGTAAAGTTGAACAACTTTTGTGAACATGTCAATACAATCTGAATGTATCTGGGCACCCTAAACAGCATAGAAAAACTAATTTCTACCTTAAAAGTTTTCGTTTTTTACGAGTTAGGCTATATTTTTATTGAATTTTTTTACTTTCTTTGTTATTGTTCCACTTCTTATGTTGCTGATTTTAGTATTTACTATTTTTTATTGTTTGTTGTTGTTTTGCCAAATAATGGTAATGAAAAATTTGGAGTCCCTATAAGTTATACGAAAAAAGTGAATAAAATAATTTTGAAAAATTTTTTTTTTTCAAAAAAAGTACAGGAACATATTATTTTTCTGGGCACAAAATGTTAGTGAAACACAGCAGAAAAGTATGCACTTGAATATACTATTTAAAAAAAAATTTTTTGAGCTTAAAAAAATAGTGAAAAACTACAATTTTTAAGGTAAAAAGTGGTCTGTGTGAGCTTTTAGAGTGCGTAGATACATTCAGATTGTATTAATATGTTCACAAAAGTTGCTTAGCTCTACCGTAACTATAAGTTTGCCAAATATTGTTAGTTAAAAATTACAAGTCCCTGTAAGTTATTCTGAAAAAAGTGAAAAAAACAATTTTTTCCTAAATTTAGCTAACAAAAAGTTCACGAAAAAATTTTTTTGGCATGAATGAAATGTTACAAAAAATCTATTAAACAGACTCTTAGCTACATTATTGCTATATATAGTTAAGCGGTATTATAAAGTTTGAACTAGCTGTTGGCCAAATACTGATGACACCGTTTTTTGAGGCTCCACTGATTTTCAGAAACTTTGGAGGTCCATAAAAAAAAATTGGTCACCAAATTTGCCAAACTGAGTATAGGGTTTTACTATCCCTTTGTAGGACAATCGAACCTGTATTGTCCAGTTCTCGTGTTTTTCCAAAAGTCTTGATTTGTCGCATAGTGTAATTAACTATAAAAATTGGTGTTAGTTGTGTTTTTAATAATGTTTAATTTTTCAAGTATGTATTATTTTTTTAATAGCTTTATCAACAGGGCTCGGACTTCGATGCAAATGCATGTTTTTTGTGGTGATGTATGCGAACCATCAAATTTTAAGCAATTTGTGCATATTTTTGCATGTTTTGGCAATAAATGCATATTTTTGGAGTAATAAAAATTTTTTTAAATGCATATTTCTTAATTTTTGAAAAAAAAATTTAATAGGCCGGTTATGAATGGCAATTCAGCCTTAGTTGGGTTGCCAGTTGCTAAACACGATACTACTGGTAATTACTGGCAACTGAGAGCTATAAATTTCAGTTGCTATTTAGTGTCATCCTGGCAATAATTAATTTTCAGTTGCCAACTGGCAACGCAACTAAAGTTCAGTTGCATTATATATTAGACCAAATTATGTTTGTTTTATGTTTTTTTTTTCTCTAATAATAATAAAAAATTAAAAAAGACATATTCATATTATTTTTTGTTTAGGCACTTTGTTTGTAGGTAAATGCATATTCTTGCGCATATTTTTGGTTTTTAGGTGCATTTGTTAAGCGCTTAAAACAAAATTTTAGTTACATGAAAGTCCGAGCCCTGTTTATCAATTATAACAGCTGCTACGTTTTCGTCGCTATTGTGCTTCATACGACGAATTTACACAGAGAATTTGACGAATTCGCCGTGCTGGGCGAAATTCGTCGTTCGTCCCAGTTGTGTTCCTAGCATAAAGTGCAAAACTTGGATGCAAATATAGACATTCTGTTCTTTATTGTGTATATAATAGATATGGGGAATATTGGGGATCTTTATAACTATTACGCTTGTGAAATATTAAAATGTAGAAAATATAGTCAGTCTACAGTTATACTTTGCATATCTTGAAAAAGCGGAAATTCGCTAAAAGTTGCAAAACTTTAAATAAATGCCAAAAAGTCTGAAACAATCGCGAATATAGCGAAAATTCGCATAAACTTGCTAGCAGCGGCCTGATAACAAAGTCTAATATGGTTTAAAAGTCGTGAAAACTGTAAAGAGCCAGAACACTTGCAAAAGGCCCCTTCTATCCCCAACATTGCGAAAATTTGCGACAAGTTACAACATCGGAAACAAGCCCTAACATTGACTACAAACCGCCAAAAAACGCATGTTTGCTAAATGAATACCAAAATCTCAGAAAAAAATCGGAATAGCTAAAATTGCAATGTATTGTTGCAAAGCTTTAAACAAGCCATAACTTTGATTAAAAATTGCAAAAACTGTAAGGAATGCCTAAATTAAAAAAAAATAATATAAAAAAAAGACGCGAAAATGGCGAAAATTCGCAAAAACTTGCTAACAGAGGCATGCTACCAAGGTCTAATATGGTTTAAAAATCGTGTAAACTATAAAGAGCCTAACAACTGGCAAAAAGTCGCTCCTATCCCAAACATTGCGAAAATTCATGAAAAGTTGCAAAATCGAAAACAAACGTTGATTAACGGTGGTCAAAGTTTCAACATTCTTACACACATAATTTTGTAATCGGATCGCAATTATCAAAGATACGGATTTATTACCCTATTCCTTTACCAATTGGAACCATTGTGTATCGCGCTGTTCATATTAGGGATTGCAAATAATCGACAATTTTCATAATCGCGATAACGTTAAAAAAATATGCGATTAATTGTATATGAAAATAAATATGTGCCTCGATAGGTTTGTGGTTAGTGTTCTATCGTACCAGTGCGGAGATTGTGGCACGCATTAGACGGAAATGGTGAAGTTTTCTATGAAATTCTAAATTAATCGCTTAAGAAAAAAACGACCTTCGGAGTTTTCAAATTTCTTTACAAATTATATTAGATAAAAAAAAAGTTTTATTTGTTGTGGGCTAAGCATGTCTATATGCCTGCATTTTATCGGTGCTTCACCAAATTATCAAAAGACTTCAGCCACACTTTTGGTAAAACAAATAAAACTTTTGTAAAATGAAATTGGGAGAATATCTGAAGTAATAAATTTAATAAATATATATTAGATATATTGATTAAATTTATTGTTTGAGTTATTTTCCAAAATTTATTTCAAAACTATATTTATTTGTTAAGGGTTAAGCATGTCTATATGCATTTCATTGGTGCTTTAACAAATCGTCATATTTGAATCGATCAATTGTATGTAGTTACATCTGTTATATTCTTGTTGCTTAGTATAATTTGCAATTACAATTATGTATCGTAGTCAGGGTGATCGTTGAAAATTTTTAAAAAGTGGCACAAAAAGGGGATTTCGAGGAAAAAAGTGGCACCAAAAAGGGGATTCTTCCAAAAAAGGGGCAATTTTTTTGAAAAGGGTATAATTGAACCAAATTCTAATATTTAATGAATTTCTAGGGCGTATATGTAATGCTTTTGAAATAAAATGAATCAATTTTGATGTTTTTTCGTTCAAAAAACTGACTGCTTCTTATATAAATTTTAGACAAACAATGCAAACAAGCCTTGTTTGTATAAAATTTATGTGAAAGGCACCCATATTTTTTAAAGCAATTTCCATAAAATTTTTTTTACTCAAGTTGCTTGTTTGCATATGGAAACAGCACATTAGTAAAGTATATCGAAAAGCAGTTTCGCTTAGTAAAGATTTTTGCATAGTCGGCCTTCGGTCGGCGAAGCCGCTGAGTATACTGAGAGGAGAAAACCGTTAAGACCGCCGAAGGCTGCTTTTCAATATACCGAGAAGAAAAAATACTTAAGCCCGGTCGAAATTTTCTTAACAATTTTAATTAATTTCCAAATATTTCTTTGAATCGACGATATCGATTGGACATATTTTAAGCATTGTTGACGCTATTTGCAAATTTTTCTTGATTTTATTTCACGTTTTAAAATGCAATAACGTCAATTGATAGTCAAAAACATGTATATTTGAATTTGTTTTCATTTTTAAAAGTGTGGACATTATGACATATTTCAAAGTGTCATAATGGTCATAATAATAATGTCATAAAGTCCATGGCACTATTAAGTGTCACAATGTCCATGGATGTTATGCCATTTTATGCAGTGACATAATGTCTTTGGACATTATGTCACTGGATATTGTGACATGGCACCAAAATTTGCATGAAAATTATTTTAAAAATATTTAAAGCTGCGTGATTTTCATAAAAATTTTCAACAAGGCGTTCTTGTTCGTGTTAGTGAATCTGGGTATTAGTTTTTAATAATTTTAATACAATAATGAATATCTATAGATCTAAACTCTTAAACTATTTCAAAATAGTTTTTGTCATAAGACTTTACATGATAGACTTAAAAAAATTTTTTTGTCTTGAGATTTTTTTCTTTTATAAAAACAGTTTCGTGCCGTAAAAAGCTTATATTAAAACAAGAAGCATCATTTCATAAAAAGGGGCCAAAAGGGGCATAATATTACAAAAGGTGGCAGATTTAGGTCATTTTAAAAAAGGGGCACTAAAAGTGGCAAGGCAGTTGAAAAAGTGGCAAATTGCCACTTTAGTCGCAAAACGGTCACGCTGATCGTAGTATGTACAATCAAGACGTATGAGTAATATTTTACTTCGTTTATATTTTTTTACGAAACATACGTCTTCGTTAAAATCACAAATTATCACATTCAAGCCAAAACACTACAATTAGAGGTTCATGTCACAATATAAAAACTAACAAACAGATTTTATCGTAACAGCTAAATCAAAATGAAAGCTAAAAAAATATAAACTCGTATAATAAAAAAGAAACAGGTCAATAAAAAATTTTTGTGTTTGTTTTGAAAGTGCTACAAATTACATTTTTATGATGTAAATTAAATTCACCCACATGCCAAATGGCAACTAATCTAAATTTATAACAAAAGGGACAACAACTGCCATGAAAAAATTTACTGAAATATTATGGCTTTGACAAAATATCAACGAAGAAATAATAAACAAAACTTATATTTACTTACAAACACATACAAATATCAAACAGGTGATTTTTGTAAACACACGAACACACACACATACACACACACACACACAAATATGCATACTCACAAATTGACACGAATATGGAAAAAAGAACGAAACGGAAATTATAGACAGGGCGACAGAGTCTATTACATAGATTCATAATTTAAGCAGTGTGCATGTGTGTCTGTATTTTATAAAAATAACAAAAACATTAAAAACCAAATCATGCATTTAAGGTGCAAACAGCGATACTGTAGCAACTTCATTATGTTAGCGCAATAATACAATGCATTAAGGCACTCTTCGTATACATTATACAGTAGGGCAAATAAGAAAAAAAGTGAAACAATATTGAATTCGCTCGGACAGGGTTAAATATCACTAAAGGAAACTAATATAGTTAACATTTGGGAAGTTCAAAATAAGTTAATGCCAGTTATCTCCCAGGATAACAGATATGAAATGAGATTTAAAGTTCATCTTCATTTAAATTCTTTATTCAGCATAACTAATTTATCTGTGCATCCCTCCCTGGCTTAACAAAGAATAATATCTAATAATGAATCTTCAAATGTTTCACGCTCCTGGTTTAATTTTTTTGCTGACACATAATTTTTAGTTCGTAGAAAAATTATAATGGCAAACAATTGATAATGTGTACTTGAGAATACCTTTTAATTTATTCTGCTCAAATATAATGTTAAAATTTAGCAAAACATACTTGAAATATTTTATAATATAGTAGAATTTAACACTCGTAAAAAAGAATGGTGAAGAAATAAAATGAAACAAACTTTACTAGCAAATATAAGTTTACAATTTAATTGGATAATTAAAACAAATCATGACTTGAATTGTTTTTAAAGTCCCGAATATACGAGTATTTTAAAAAATTTATTTATATATTTATTTATTATATTTTTCCATTATTATTTCTTTAAGCAAACCAAATTCCTAAAAATACATGCATGTGGCTAGTATGTGCTCTGCAGATAGTATTGGACTACGTGGTTCATTTTAGCTGGCATGGACTAGTTACAACATGGTCCTATGTAATGCAGTCATGAACCATATCATTTGCAAACAAGAGTTTGTAGTTAACCGAGAAGGGTTCACGTTTTAAATATTGTAAATAGTACATGCAATCGGTAGTGATATAGATTATTTTTAGAACTACTCTGATGTAATGTATAGCTGTTTTGCTTTCTCCATACATTTGGGTTACCTTTGGACTAGTCCTAGTCCTCTATGGAGTATACTTTACATGCATGTATGGACTAGTCATGTTATCTGCAGGATAATACCTGCTACATAATGAGTAGTGGCCAGCGAGTATCGAGTATTTAGTCTTTTTTGCTTACTCAATACTAAAGATTAGCTATTCCATATTTTTAAAATTTTTAACGTTATAGTATTATAGCTGAATTAAATGGAAACTCTTAAGTTTAAAAATGGTGAGAAAATTCCATTCGAGCCTAGGAATTATTATGTTCTTTGACATATTCTCGTAAGATGCCAAAGAAGGGCTCCGCTGCTATAAACATACGTTGGGCTCCTCTGTTGGCTAGACATACACAATTCATGACAACATCCAACCTTATTTCATAAGACATTATGGCTTTGAGCGCTGCCTGGCTATCAGACATCAAGTAGATCCGAACAGCCTTACATTTATCTAGCACAAATAAGGATAGCAGACTTCCGGCAGGAAAGTCGTGGATTATTTACCCATGGGAATGACTCTTTGGAAGTTAGGTCTTTATATCCCTGTCTTCGTATCTCCATTTTTCTGTTTGGAGCCATCAGTGAACCAGATCTAGTCGGCATCTTCGTGCCATGAAGTGCGGTTCAGCCATTGGCTCTTTTCAGTAATGAGAACGTCAAAGTTTTTGTTCAAGACTAATGTTGGTTGTATTCGATCACTTATTCTAATGTATGGGCCGTTTACGAAATGTTCTAGTATGCTCAAGTGCCCAACCACGTCCCCACTTTCTATAGTAGAGATGTAAGGTAGCCAAAATGTGCTCCCTACTCCTTCACTATAATGTGCAAAAAGGGAATGTTCAGGAAGGTATCCATGGCATATGTAGGACAGGTTTTCATTGTCCCGATAATCGAAATACATGCATACAAGGCGGTACACATATTCGAGTATTACCCTAGGAGTGACCCGTTCCGTTTTTGGCCACCAAACTAGTGCAGTATATGTTAGTATTGGTTTTATTAGTTTACTGGTTGGGCCTGATGGCTTTGTGGGCAGTATAGGAAATGTGTTGATTCCAAGTAAGTGACTTGTCAAGAATTACTGAAAACCTGATAGTTGAACCATTTAAAGTAGGTTCCATGACTCTAAGTTTTCTTCGTCTGGTAAAAAGCACTATGATTGTCTTTTCTAGGTTAATGGACCATCCTTGTACCATTTGTTAGTTAAGTTTAGGGCTTGTTGCATCCTTTCCGATATGGTTCCATCCTCCCAGCCTACCAAGTCGTCGGCTTAACCATACGTTCAGAAGCAAAGATTGTATGGCTACTACCGTCGATTTACCCAGCTGCTAGGCAAACTTGAATTGGCGAATGGGATACACTGTGAGATAATTTTTTCTAATGTAACTGTCTAGCAGTTTCTCCATTGTTTTCAAGGAAAACGAGCTGCGACTGATTGGACAGAAAGATTTTGGTAGATGTTCGATACAAAGACCACATATTCCGCATATATATTTTCTTAAGGCTCATTTAGCCGACCGTAACGTTGATGTAGTTACATGTGCTGATCGTTTCTGTCACACTGAAAAGCTATGAGACAGAAACGATCTGCACATGCAACTACATCAACGTTACGGTCGGCTAAATGAGCCTTTAGGCTTGATTTGAAAATCATGGACAGTTGTGGAACAATATAATATCGACCCTGTTGTACAAAATTTTTAAAATTTTGTCATAGCCTGAAAAAAGAAATGCCTTCTAAAATAATTTGCAGCCACTAAACACATATATAAAATTCATTGATTTTTCTTAAGAAGTGTCTTAAAGATATTTGCGACAAACGCAAAATTTCGAGAATGAATCATTTTATTATTATAAATATTACTCCGTTTCATAGATATCTTTCTCGCCTTCCAGTCAATAAGGTGATTGTGCTGATCAGATCAAAAATCATTGAGTAAAAGGGGTTAACATTTTAAAAATGTGCAGTTTCATAGGTTTGTTTTTTTAAATTCATGACTTTACGTTACTTCATTACGATGGAAATACATATGAAGGGCTTAGTGCAATAACTCGGTAAGCCACATGATATCAAAAATTAGTTTTATCTGCTCATTCCCTTGCTATGTACCATAGCTTTGCATCCTAGAGAAATTTTTGGATAAATTCTAGTATTTTGCAAATAATTATGTTGCGTATTTAAAGTAGAAAATTCCAAAAACTATACAATTTTAAATTCTGTTTAAACTTAAAAGTCAGTTTATTCAATATTTTGTTATTGTGGCTTACCGAGTTATTGCACTAAGTCGCTCATATGTTTTGTTTTAGCCCACATTTTAAAGATAATTTCGTTTCAAACGAATACAATAAAAATAAAAAAGTTATAACCCATTCACTGAAAAATTAAAATTTATTTCATTTCAAAGTTCGCATAAAAGGCATTGCCTACCGCAGGATGCTAGAGTTTTTGTTAATTGCGGCAAATGCCAATTCTACTTTGATATATGTGACGAAATATTGAATAAGTTTTGGTTATTACACTGTGCTAGGGTCTCTAATTTCTCGGATTTTTCCCATTCCCGGGAAACGGGTAATAAAATTTCTTATTCCCGGTATTCCCGATGATTTTTGAAAATTAGTGATTTAATCAAACGTGTTCAAGATAAGAAACCAGTGACAGTAACGATTATGAGTAATATCATAAAAATTACGATTTAATTGTTATTTTAAATTTTTCTAAAAAAGATCAATTAATAATAATTACAATTGAGTTTTATTTTTTGACCGTAGGATTCTGGGGATTTATAAAAAATATCTGAAATCCGGGGAACTTATGGGATTTTGAGGAGATTTTCGTACAAATTTTTGGGAATCCTGGGAACTTCTTGGATTTTGGGACGATTTTTTAAAGTTTTTGTGAATCCGGGGAGCTTCTGGGATTTTGGAGAAATTTTTGTAAAAGTTTTTGGGAGTCCGGGGAACTTTTGGGACTTTGAGGAATTTTTAGACCGGTTTGGGTCTAAGGGTGGTGAGCTGAAGGGTGGGTTACGGAAGGTATCTCGGCTAAACACCAGGTGTCTCGGCTGAATTCTTGGGAAGTATCACTTAAGTATCTTCCAGGCAATATTTAAAAAAGTAGTTATGAATTGAAATTCAAAAGGCTTGTTGCATATGACTAATAAATACATCAACAAAGTAACAATTAAAACCTTAAATAATGATTATTTTTAAGCAAAAAATAAAAATCAAGAAATAGTCGTTACTTTCGAGCAAAAAAAATTTAAAATAATCGTTATTTTTGAGCTAAGAAAGCTCAAAAATAAGAATCATTTAACGATCAAAAAATAAAACTCAATAATAATTCTTATTAATTGATTTTTTTTAGTAAAAATTTAAATTTTAAGTTTATGGCATGAATGGAAAGCATGTCAAAAAATAGTAATTTTATTGTTCAACAAAATGTTACTAATTTTCTGGGATCACTATGATTTTTTTGGTAAAAAATTTGTGCAATAATCATTATTTTCGGTCCCTGTAAGAAACCCAATTTGTTTTTTAATAATAATATAAGGAGTAAGCGCCAGTTTATTCAATCTAAAAGCAAAGACATACATATACATATTTAAGAACTAATTATTGTATGTTCTTTTTTAAATTATCTAGATCACATCATCAAAGTGGAATTTATGGGAACAAAAACCAAATTTTAAAAATTATATTTCTCCTGAAATGTGCGCCAATCCTAAGTTATGCATTTTATAATGTAGACCGTACAGGCATATATTGATCCTTTATTAGAACGTACTTACATCTCAAAAAAATTAAACTTGGAAAAGTGCAAATGTTAGCAGATATATGGCCCATATTAACCGTTTAATGGCTATACCTTCGATTTCTAGTTTTTTTTTTACATATAAAGAAGGCATTACGGAACACTTTTTCTACAGTAACTTAGAAAGTTTTTTTTCTCAGATATCATTACGTTGCAATAAAGGATCGATATTAGGCTACCGTCTTTGTTTAACACTTTGTACAAAGAATAAAAAAGATAAAAAGCTATATAAAATATTTTAGAACGCTTGAAGTAGGAATCCCATGTGAAACCTCTATAGCATAGATTTCATTTGGGACTTTAACAAATATCGCAGGAAGTTAATAGTACTTCCATCTAGGCATTTTCATACAAAGGGAATATTGGACGTAATCTTTGGTTTTAATGCAATAGTTTCATATTATTGATTGTGTAACAAAACAACGAACAGAAATGTAAAAGGTTCAATACATAAAAGCTAAATTCTATTTCCCGAAAATTCCCGGACAAAATTTCCCGTGTTTTGTTTAAAAAAAATTCACGGAATTTTCCACGATTTGGATTTGGGTTTTTTTGCTTTTTGATGACATAGTTTTAGTTTTAGCGATTTATTTTAGTTTTAGTGATTTTTTCTGCTTTTACGCCTATTTCGGTTTTGGGGATTTTTTCGGTTTTTTGTGATTTTTTTTTGGGTTTTGACATTTTTTTTTCGCTTTGGTGCTTTTTTTGGTTTTGGCGTTTTTTTCGTTTTGGCGATTTTTTTCTTTTTTTGACGATATATTTAGTTTTAGCGATTTATTTTAGGTTTTAGTGCTTTATTTCGTTTTGACGACTTTTTCGGTTTTTACATTTTTTGTAGTTTTTGTTTTGGCGATATTTTAGTTTTGGTGATGTTTTGCGTTTTTGTGATTTTCTTTTTAATTTTTGTGCTTTTTTCCTTTAAGCACTTTTTTCATTTTGGCGATTTTTCGTTTTGAATTTTTTTTTAATTATGGAATTTTTAAGTTTTAGCGTGCTTTAAAATTTCAAGAATTTGCTTCTTAATACATTAAATATGCCGCCAGTAAAGTAAATATGAGTAATTCCATTTAGCCGGGTGTGACCACGTTACACATATTTTTTGTTATAAATAAAGAATACAAAATTTTTGCTTAAAAAAAGGCTGCGACTCGCAAAGCCATTAAACCTAAAATCGTTGAATAACGGGTAGACACTGCAAGAACGCGATTCCTGCTCAGAATGGTCGTCAGAAAGCTGCGACGGGTGCGACCTTACAAATCTTAGTTTTAAAGAATTATGACTTTCAGCATAAATTCTGTAAAATTTTTACTATACCATACACAATAATTTTGGTATATCTGTCTGTTCAAAGTGCTTTTAGCTGTATTACGTATTTACTGTTTGACAAAAAACCAGCTTTCTTAACAAAAAACTGTTTTTAAAATGTGCCGGGTGTGACAGACGGGTGTGACCTGATATGAAAATTTAAAAAATTCGAAGAAATAAAACTTTTTATTGATTTCATTAATATAAATAATATAAAAATAAATCATAAGAAAATAATAACATTAAATTATTTGCTATTCGCTCTATTATAGACAGCAGAATACTCTAGCTGAGTATTTTTTTAAATTCAATAAAAAGCGAAAGAAGTATATTATTTTCAGAGATAAGGGTTTTTATTAATAATGAGAAAGGGAAGAAAAAAAATCTGAAGTAA
Source organism: Panzeria rudis (assembly GCA_956483635.1). Taxonomy (NCBI): domain Eukaryota; kingdom Metazoa; phylum Arthropoda; class Insecta; order Diptera; family Tachinidae; genus Panzeria; species Panzeria rudis. The sequence continues at coordinate 40,549,855 of OY101449.1, read as the reverse complement.
ATATTAAATATACAAAGAAGGAGAGCAAAATGTTTTGTGTATGATCATTTAAAAGTGCCTCAAATTGCTTAAAATATATTAAATAATTTATTTTTTTATTTTTTCTATAATTGTCATGCTGTAAAAAACATCAATTGAGAGATTTTTATTAAATATAAGAAAATAATTTTTTTCTTGCATAGGGCCGTTTTACGTGGAATCACTCATATGTAAATGTATTTTAAGGAACTTCCGGTTATCCGTGTTTAAAACAAACGTTAAGGTTCTTACACAAAAAATTCGCATCATTTGTTTTTTTTTTGTTATTTAGCGCACTGTTTTATTTCTTCAATATATTTAATAACTTATTTATTGAGAGGTCAGAAACTGACGGACACTTTATTCGGCTGAGAGCTGTTCAGCGACTGCCGATAATAACAAATGCCGGTGCCGTACAAACTCCTCACAACTATTTTCTATTCTGGTTTCTGCCCCGAATATCATTGAAGGCATGTCCTTGTCCCGAGTGTGAATCTTCGGGAAAACGTTCTATTCCTCTTGCTTGAAAACAGTGCCTTACTACTCCCAGTCTGTATGGCATTCTCTAGTCATTCTAAAAACATTTCGGAAGGGATATAATGTAGATATCCAGCGTGAAGCTCACATAGGACCTACCGAAAGCCCACCAATTCTTAAATTAAATGTATTTGCTAGAAGACATTTAAAATATTACTGAATAAGTAACGTTGCCAGTTAAATATTTATTGCCCACAGTAAAGTTGATTCTTGTGGTAGATCAAATCTTCAAACTCTTTTGTAATGTACTTGTAACAAGTAGTGCATTGTCACACAAAGAACTGTCGGGTATTTATCCTCACATACTAAAACATCAAGTTGTTTGTAAGATAAAAATCAAAGGTCTGCATCGAGTACGTTTTTCTTATTCATGTGAACAGAAAAAACTTAATTTTATTTTCTGTAAAGGAATTCAATGAAATAGCAAATATTTTGTCTAGAAACGGACCTACAAACAAATTTGTAAATATGTACATAAATATCTCAACAATTTAATTGAAAAAAGTGTTTTTTTCAATGAAGAAATTTTTTGAATCTATTAAACAATTTTTGTAAAAATATTTACAAATTGTAAACAAAACATTTTACTAGATCAAACAAAAAAGATTTACTGGATTTTCTAAAAATTATCAAATAGTACTTTTGTCTGAATTTATAAAACAATTAGTCTAAAAATACTAGCAAATATTAAACAAAATAGTTTACTTAATCAAACAAAAATATTTATTGGATTTTTTGTAATATATAAAAAAAAAATTTTTTTTGTTTGGGTCATAATTATCATCCATTAAGCATTTATAAAATCTCACTTTGTTAAATGTGTTGAAGTCCGAATGTTTATCTAAAGACTCTAGAAAAATGAATGAGAATTAATGCAACGACATTAACGAATTGATTCACTCAAAAATCTTCAGTTAACAAACTTGGTACAATCGCATCTCTTTTGCTTTCATTGTTGTTGTTGTTATTTGTGTGTATGACGCCATCGGGGTTGTTTTTTTTTACGACACAGTTTTTCTTGTTGTCAAACAAAAAATTCATTGATTCAGTAAAGAACATTTACTGAAAATAAAATTTATTTTTAGACAAACTTTTGTTTGAAAATTTTTTGGTGATAATTTGTTCTGTGTGAAGTTCTTTCTTCCAATTATTCGTCGATTAACTGCAAAATCTTGTTCAAGTCGAATTGATACCAGGCGACCTTATTAGTTCAAATGCTCATCAGTTGACTACACCAAAGTGTCACACTTTATATGAAAAAAGTAAACAAATACTTTTTATGTATGCATTTAACATGACAGTTTGGTGAATGCCAGTTGTTGTTGTACTAATAAGGCCGCTTGGTATTAATTCGCTTTGCTTTTGTTTGCAAATGACATGGTCCATGACTGCATTACATTGGAGTGGTCTCACAGGCTATATAGACATGACACGAGACGGATGATATTTCCTAATCACTCTTGACAGACCAGCATTCAAAAGAGGTGTAATATATTATTGATGTTCTCTTTAATTTTATTTTTCGCAAACATTTGTAAAATGTGTAAAACTTTTAATAAGATAAAATTAAACAGCTACATATAATTCTTGTCTCTTTCTAAAACAGCCAGCATAAAAAATCTGATTTGGGGAATTATTAACTGCCAAAGTTGAACACGCGCACAGACGAGACAGACGAGTATACAGTACGCATGCAGTTTTGAGATCACGATGCCTATACAACATTGATGGGAATTGTGGCATAATTGTGCCATTTTTGGCACTGTGATACACTAGCTCTATTTTCGGCCCTTTTTGTACATTGTAATGCATATTTTTTTAAAATACGTACTTATTGTTTTGAATCAAACAAAAACTCTTAAAGTCAGGTTTTCCAATTTTCTTGTTTTTCTTGGCCTTTTAACTCCAAAATGGTTGGTCTTAAATTAAAAATATTAGACACAATTTTGTAGAAATTTTTCCAGCTTTAATCCATTTACACAGAAATTTTTCCTAATACTTGTGTTTCCAGATCTAGGAGAAAAAAAAAACTAAAAAAAGTCACCTCAAGCTAGCCTGCCAAACACCAGGACTATTTACTTTCTTAAAATATATATACCAAGAACCAACTGTGCTAATTTTCAAAACTACAGGATTTATTTCCTTCGATTGGCCTTGTTACGCCTTATTTGACTTGGCTAATAAAGAAGAATGTACAAAATATCCATAAATGGTAAATGTAAATACATTTTCGGACCGTTTTTTTTCTGCATTCATAAGAACTTAATGTATGTTTACGTCTATATATAATATGTATTAAACATGTGAACGGATACATCTGTTTATATCAGTTTCTGTGTGTTAACTCATATGAGTGCACACTAATCAGTAATGTAGTGAGTCTGTTATTAGGTGGTATTGTTATTGTCTGAACTATAGTAGATATGAGTGGATACAGGGAGGGTAACACATTTGTTTTCTTATGATTGGCCCAAACTGATATTAATAGATACTGATGTCGTACAATAAGTACTTATTGTAAAAACAGGCAATTTGTCATGCAACACGATGTTTGCTGGCAATTGGCAATTACAACGAACACCAAAATAAACAACCAAAATAGCAATAACAAAGCACAACAGTGAGTTGTACCTATCAACAAAGCATTGTAAGCTGGCAATAAATTTTGCACACAATATGTTAATCTTACTGTTGAGCACGAATAGAATGTGTGCGTGGAATAAAATCATACAATATCATTTTATTATTTATACTTATACAGGGTGGGCCAACTTCGCCTGACTGATTTGAAATGCTTACAACTTTTTGATTTTTACAGTTTTTTACTTTTTTATGAAAGTATTATTTACAGAACTGTTGTTAGCTAAGAATGAAAAATGACGTCCATTAAATGGTCTCTATATTCCTGTTGGCAGTTAATGGCTCTTTTCAAGCATTATTTTCGAAAAAATATGGACCAATAACTCTATCAGCTATAATTCCGAACCGTTCATCTCAGAGCGTGTAATTGTCGCTGATGCACTGCTTTAGGATTTTGAGTACCCCAAATTCGGCAGTTCTATTTATTAACATGTCCATTTAAATGCAAATGAGCTTTATCGCTGATACGGTGATTGTTCAAAAAGTTGGCATTTTCTCTCGCAAGCAAAGTCAATCTATTGGCATATTGTAGCCATTGTGATTATAAAATCTTATTAAATTGTTTATTACCTGCAAAAAAATGAAATTAAAAACTGTACAAATACAAAAGTTATAAGAATTTCAAATCAGTCAGTCGAAGTTGGCCCACCCTGTAGCATCAGGTATGCATCTGTTACATCTGTTTTAGCAATACTTTCTGATATAGGGTTGCACGTCTTTAATATGTACATATATAAGGTTAAAAGTATTATATACAAACACAAATGTATATAAAACTGCTAGCATTTTATTTGTGTTATAAAATATAATATTGACCCGAAATCATAAACTAAAATTCCCATCACTGCTTTGTCATTCCTCTAAATGTGTGCCTTGTTTTGTTGTGATACTTCGAATAAGTGTTTATGCTTTTCCACTTCAAGTACATGAATATCATTGTGCAGACCTCTAATAAAAATAATGTAATTGTGCATGTGTGTGCGTGTTTCTCAACTTGTTTGTATTCATAAGAGGCGGCGGAAAGTCTCATAAAAAATCACGAGACAAATCCACTTATTTAGTCACTTAAAAGTCTACACAGTGCAAAGCGAGACACTTTTTTTCCTTCTTTTCACTTTATTTTGTAAATAAATAATGTGAACCCGCGTGCTATTGTTCGTTATATTTTTCCAAGTCAAAGTATAATGTGGTCTCAACAGTTTGTCGTGTTGTATAAGGAAAATTTACAATAAGAAAACCAACAATATACAAATATAGAACACACATTTTCAAAGACCTCACAACAGTAGCTGAAAACCCGTTATAAACTAGCACATACACCCCCATTCTCATTATTTTCGACTTACAAATGCACACATGGTTTAGTTGTTGATTTGCACAAGCATTAGCTGTGGTTTCCTCTTCTACTCCTTCTACGTTCTTGATTTATTCTTTAATTCATTTGCTTAAGCTGCCTAGATTGAGTTAATTTTTCTGCTTTTGGCTTTTCTTTTTCATTGTTGACTTTTTTATCCGCTCACGTGGAAAATTCGTAATCATGACTTGGGCCATTTTAACATAATAAAGTGTTGTTAATTTTTATATTATTTACTCTTCACTTTGGATCTATACTAAAATAGAAAATTGTATATTGATAAATTTAATTAAATGTTTTATGTTTAGTTGACTTCGTTAAATACTAGCCCCATGTGCTTCGCTCTCCCATTGTGATGCAGATATAGACAAATTAATAACAGCTTCGTATGATTAGTACCCGTCTCCCCACTACTATATCTCCATGCTTTTGCTTAAAAGTGTAATTTGCTCTCAATGCTATAGGTTGCTAACAAACTGCAATTATTTTCATTTCATATCATTTTACTTCTGCTTATGCTTTTGAAAAATACGTCAGCTTCAGTCAAGGAAAAATCACAAAACGATTTAACAGTGGACGATTTGAAAAGTTTAAACTTGCTAGTCTTTTGCTTTTGGTTTTTTCGTTTTTCGTTTTTTTTTTAGTTTCGACGATTTTTTTTTCGTTTTGGTGTTTTTTCAATTTTTAAAGATATATTTAGTTATGGCGATTTATTTTAGTATTGGCGTTTTTTCGTTTTGGTGATTTTTTTGTTTTTGGCGATTTATTTTAATTTTGACGATTTTTTGTTTTTGGAAATTTTTTTTGTTACTTGGCTCTATTTTTGTTTGTTTTTTGTGATTTTTATCAGTTTTGGCGATTTTGTTTCGTTTCGGAGCTTTTTTCCGTTTTTGAAGATATTTTGAGTTTTGGCGACTTTTTCAGTTTCGGTTTTTTTGTTTTGGTAATTTTTCGGCTTTTTCCGATTTCCGATTTTCTAGAGGAAAAAGTACCAAAGACAGTTCCAAAATTTAACCTTTATATATTCGAATTTCCAATTTTATTTCTATCTCTATTACTTTAGGATATAAACGTGTTAGCAAAAAAGTACCAAAATTATATTTGTACCCTTTTTCGGCCCTTAAATGTACAAATATCAAAAAAGTACTAAATCTTAATCTTATTATGATGGTTTTGGAATATTATGTCTACCTTAGTTAGATCCAGAGATATAAGGTTACCTAATTTACCCGTTTTACCCCCTTAGCATTTGAATTTCCAAAAATCATTCCTTGCTGGATCTATGGAATTTACCCGTTTTTACCCCCTTAGCATTTGAATTTCAAAAAATCCTTTCTTGGTGGATGTATACATCGGGAGAGGCGCCGACTTACACAATTTCAAGTCACTAGCTTTAGTCGCTTCGGCTGGGCGATGATGAATCTGTCAGTCAGTCACTAAATAACGTTACTCTTTTTTTATATATAAATATTGTAAAAGTTAATTTGTAAATTAAAACCGGGTTTCCCATACAAAATTCGTACCTTAAGCCAATATTAACTTTAATAATCGGTTATGAATATGGTACTAGTTTTTTATATGCTTTTGTTACCCTTGCCTTAAGCTTATGTAAAGATAGCAGTCGGAATTGCACCGAATTTGGTTAAATCTTTTAGTCCATTGTGATACCAGAGAGTATTGCCAATGAATACAATTTCAGGTAGATGCCCAAGTCAAAAAGATACACTGAGAAAATTAAATCGTAAAATCAAAGAAAATACACTTTGTTGCAAAGAATTTTATTGGTCAGATTGTGCCCAAAGACAAAACAACTTTACCGGAAAGGCGCAAAGTTCTTTAGATTCCCATGAAATATATACTTAAAATCGAAGACTTAAAATCTTTTGGCAAGGATTCACGTCTTTGGAAACACTTAAAAAAGTCTTTAAACTGAGGAAAAAGTATTTTGGCACAAAGACTTTCATTCGTTAGTCTTAAGACTTGAATTTTTGATTTTAAGTACAATTTTCATTGTAACAAAGACGTAATTTTAACATTATTACAAAGAAATGCAATTAAATTCAACGAAATAATTCTTTGAAATACTAAAGACTGATATGTAGGAACAAAGGCAATTTTCTTTGAAATCTGCTATAGAAATGTTTTAAAAAATTCAAATTTTTCTGCAAAATAAAATATTTAATGAAACCAAACACAGCATTTTTATACAATTTTTTTATTTCAGTTTAATGTAATAAAAATAAAAATATAGTTCATATACAGCATAACTTTACTTAACTAATTAAAATCTAACAACATTTTTAGACTTTGACTTTAATACTGACTCTAGACATTTTTAATGTTAAAAGAGTTATAATACATTTTTTTATTTATGTTTAATACAGGGTGGCCCAAAATTAAGGAAGGGCTTTGAATAGTCTATATCTCCATTATTTTTAAATTTTTTTAATATATTTTTTCAGATTGTTGTAAAAAAGATTTGGGAAATTAAAACTGATAAGGTTTACTACTGACCAACGAACATACATCGAGAGAAACAATGGCGCTGTTACCGGACATTTTCGTGGTTTTCAATGACTTTTTACGATTTTCGAAGCCATCGTTCGAATTTTTCCTCGACTATTATTATTTTTGGTTGGGTCATGGTCTGTGGCTTATTACGTATGCACGATCTTTAAAATAACCCAAAGACAACACTTCTAGAGCGGTTTAGTGCAGCTAATAAAATTACTGCTTCTTGAAGTAATGCGTTCGCTGAAAACGCTCCGTAAGAACGTCATTGTGTCTCTTTCTCTATGATCGTTGTTCAATAGTAAATCTTTCCAGTTTCAATTTCCCACATCTTCTTTACAAAAGTTTGAAAAAATAAATGAAAAACATGTTAAGATCATGGATTTATAGACTATTCCAACCCCTTCGTTAATTCTGGGCCACCCGGTACAATAAAAATAAAAAATAGTTCATATACAGCGTAACTTTACTTAACTAATTAATATCTAACAACTATTTCACACGATGAGTTTAATATTAACTCCTGACGTGGGTATCTGAATAATTCAATATTTTTAATATGAAAAGAGCTATTTGCATTTATAATTTTGTGTGCCTGAAATTTTTCCAAAAATACTGTATTCATTTCTTGAACCACCAAAAATAAATTCTGGGTTTCATAAAATATTAATAAAATTTTCATAATAATATCGTTTTCACACTTTACATAAAAATTTTGCTCAAATAAAGCTCCGTTATATGTTGCACTTTTAACTTTGAAGCCTCTTAATAAAACAGTCGTTAGATTTTTATAAAAATCGTACTGTGATAAATCAGATTCTGATATTGATTTGAAATTACAAGCATCTTTTTGAAACAAATTTTGTTCTATTAGGTTACTAGAAAATTGTAGGCTGTGTTTAATGGCTAAGGTGTAAGGTAAATTTACTCTAGAACTTGAGACATGGCTTTGTCGCTTTGATAACACAGTACAACAGCCAATCTGGGGGTGAAAAATTCCAAGTCAGGGTGATGGTACTAGGTCAGTATAGTAAAACCCTCAAAGGGTTTGGCGTTCGTATGTGTCAGTTTTTTTTATGACCTTTTAAATTTTTTCCTTATCTTGATGTTTTTCGCTTAGTTGTAACATTTTGGCAAAAACGTAGTTTAACATAACTCGAGAACCACTTGTCCGATTTTGCTAAAACAAACTCAAAAAAATTAAGAATTACAATTTCTCTAATCTGTTTCTATACCGTTGTCCTATATGTGCAACACTTTCGAAGTTAAAATGAATGTATGAAGGGAAAGAAGTATTTTTTGCCTAAAAATTTAAATATATCTTTTTTTAAATACATAAAAAATCCAAAATGGAAAAAAGTGCCAAAACTAATTACTTTCGCGTAAAGTCACATAACTCATGAGCAAAAAAAGGGATAGATCATGAAAATCGATGCACGCGTTTCTCATTTATTCACAATTAGGTAAATGTATGAATTTCAAAAATTTGCTCCAGATATGCACAACATTATTTGGAGAAAACATTGACATTCACAAGCCGAATTCTCTCATATTTTTCTACTGTACTAAAAGAGAAATATTGATGTGGCAACACTGGTTCTGTAATGTTCACATAAAACATGCATTCTCATTATACATTTTCTCTTTCTCACACTGGTTCTGTGATTTTTGTCATTCAACAAGTGCCGACGAACGCCAACAGTAAAAGTGATTTTTCTCCAGTTTTTTAAAAGTGACCAAAAGAGAACAGAATATGGAACTGTGCAAGCCAGATATAAATAGCTTTTGCTACTGCTGTGGTCAATATGTCTCAACACATAAAAAAAGTGGAAATTTCAGTACTGATTTTGTTCAAACATACGAGATGTACTTCAACCAAAATGTTATAGTGAACGAAAATTGGGTACCAAATATAGTGTGTAAAAGCTGCTACAACCGTCTAATGGATTGGAAAAATAGAAGACGTGAAAAATGCCATTCGGTATCCCAATGACTTGGACTAATCCTGGCGAAGGTCACAATCCATTGAATTGCTATGCATGTGCGAATAAAGGAGCCGCAAAAAGGATAAGAAAATCGTATAATTACGTTGGTGTTGCAAGTGCCGCAACACCATTGCCTCATTCGGACCACATTCCTGTGCCAAAAGCTTCTAGCCCAGACATTTTCTCTTCTACGACTGCTCTGACATATCATGCACGTGATGATCCCCCATATGAGCCATCAGTATCCAATGTGCCAATTTTAATAAATCAAAATAAGCTTGATTCAATTGTTGCCAAGTTGGAATTAACACAGCATAAATCGGAAGAGCTGGCTTTCATTTTGAAATCAAACAATTTGTTGGCACCCGGTGTGAAAGTCACAGCTTATCGAAGTCGTCAGGCAACACTCCAAAGTTTATTCCTTGTGAATGATGAAAAAACTTCTGCATATTGCCCGGATGTAGGAAAATTGATGGACGCAATGGAAATAAAATATGAAGCAGATGACTGGAGATTATTTATTGACAATTCAAAACTCAGCTTGAAGGCGGTTTTACTGCATAAGACCAATAAAAAACCTTCAGTTCCAATCGCCTATAGTACAGAAACGAAAGAAACATATGATGCACTGGAAAATATTTTAAAAATGCTTAACTACGCCAAACATATGTGGCGCATATGCTGCGATTTAAAAGTTGTAGCAATGCTTTGCAGTCTTCAAAGCGGCTATATAAAATATATGTGCTTTTTGTGCGATTGGGACACACGATTTTCCGGTGACCAATATGCATGCCACGGATGGAAACTCAGAGAGCACAGCAGGTTACAAACGGCCAATATTATTCGTGAGCCTCTAGTGCCGAAGGAGAAGATATTGCTGCCTCCACTGCATATTAAACTTGGAATTGTTAAAAATTTTATCAAAACTGTCGCCAAAAGAGATGAAGTTTTTTGTGTTTGAAACTAATTTACCCGAGACTCAGCGAAAGTAAAATTAAAGAAGGTAAGTTATAATATCACATTCATTTCCCATGATTTTCCATCTTAACAAATTAATTTTTTCCAATCAGGCGTACTAAATGGTCCAGATATACGAAAGCTAATTAAAAGTGACGCATTCAACAATATTTTGATTGACGCTGAATTGAATGCATGGCAGGCAATCAAAGAAGTAATAGAAGGCTTGTTGGGAAAGCATCGTTCTAACAACTACGATGTTTCTGTCGCAAGGATGTTAAGAGCATTCTCGGAAATTGGTGTCCACATGTCCTTGAAAATCCATTATTTACATCATCATCTGGACTACTTCAGCAAACAATTGGCTACCGAATCTGATGAACAAGGTGAACGCTATCATTAAGTTGCTATGCCATTTGAAATGAGGTAATACTGATTTTTTATTTTTTCAAACTCATTTTAATAAAACAAAAACTTACAGATATAGAGGCAAAAAATTGCCGAGTGCAGTAATTGCGGAAATTTGCTGGTGGAGTAACCTTGTGTGGCAAGACAAGGATGATCTTGATGATAAAGAATTTTCAGGAGATGCAGAAGGGCCAACAGTGGAGTCACACATTGACATTATGTGTGGTTCAGAAAATGATGATAGCGATGAATGCGATGCCACTAGTCCCAAACAACCACCATCGAAAAAGTCTAGGCAATATTTATTAAAATAAATAAAAATAAATAAATAAAATAAAAATAAAAAATTATAAAAATGTTTACTTAATTTTTTTAGTAGTTTATGGCCAGAAGTCTGGAGTTATTGGGGAAAATTTATAAAAAAGGCGATAAATGACACTTTTTTGAATAAAAACAAATATCAATATTCGTGTCAAAATGGGATACCTTCACTTAATTGTAAATAAAAGCAGAACGCGTTAATCGATTTCTATGATCTATGTCGCATTTTGTTTATAGGTTATGTGACCTTACCTGATTATAAAGAAAAACGTTATATAAACGGATTAAAGAAATTGTAATTCAAATTTTTTTTGAGTTTGTTTAAGCAAAATCGGACAAGTGGTTCTCGAAGCGAAAAAACATCAAGATAAGGAAAAAATTTAAAAGGTCATAAAAAAAGCTGACACATACGAACGCCAAACCCTTTGAGGGTTTTACTATACTGACCTAGTACCATCACCCTGACTTGGAATTTCTCACCCCCCCGACAATAATCCCAAAAATGTTCCATAGTGTAATTGGTGTTTACTCTCGAAACGAAAGGTCCACAAATGCTTTAGTGGTCCCAACTGCTCGATTACTGTTGGATAATGGACCGTTTTTAATGGATGGTTTTTTTTTATTTTGTCTGAGTATATAGTAAGTTGATTCAACTTCAGTTGGAAATAATGCCACTATGGACTTGGAAACCATTAGCATGTGCCTCGGCTGCATTTTGATATTTTTGAGTATGAAGTAATCGACAATAATTCGTGAAATTGCCGACTGATCTTGTTCGTTTAGATGGATTTTTGATTCATATTTTTGTAGCACATCTTGTCCAGCAACTGATGTTGAAAGCACTTCTTTTAAATCAAATGTTGACTCACAATCATTTTGCAACCAATCAGAAATTGTTGAGCTGCTATTTGTCACTGTTTTGTCGCTACCGCAGCAAGATATTGCATCAAACTGAAGAAAAACAGAAACAGAAAAATTATTATTACGCCACGATAGTTAACAAATAAATAATTAATAAACTATCACCCTATACTTACATTATTTTGTAAACGCCACTTTTGCAAGTGGTAGCGAAATATAATTTTGCGGTTTATGTCACATCGGTTTATGAAAGTTTTATTAATGTCACAGGAGCGCATCATTTTTAATACATTTATCGTAGAAATACCGCTTTCCGAAAAAATTTTGATTCCTTCATCATCGATGCCCCACTCACGGAGTAAACTTTCAATTTCAGCTTGCATTTCTAAAAAAGAACTAAATATCATGTAAAGGTAAAATAAATCTTAAAATTTGAGGTATGTTTCTTAGTATTTTTCCTTTGACATAGAAATAATTGTATGCCAAAACATATATAACAACATTTGTTTTTTAGAGGGTTAAAGTGATCTTTAGAAGGAATGAATATTTTTCAAAAAGTAAAATTACTTGAAAATTTTACCACATAATTTTTCTAGAACTAACTTGATTCAGTTTTTGTGATTAAATTAAACTATGAGCGCCAGCAGCAGTCGAAATTCAACTAACAAAACACACACATAATCACGCAGCTAGCGACGCGCCGTCAGCAAGCAAAAACGAAAACAATAACAACAATATGATGCTACTGCGTAATGCTATTAAAACACAATTAAGAAAAGATCAGAAAGCAAATATAAGAATTCACATGAAATAGCATCAAATAGTCTAAGCCTTCAAAAAAACAAATATTGATAAAATACGTGTGACCAAAAATTTTCAAGCGCTGCCACGACGATAGAGCGTTTTTTTATTTTATTTTTTTTTATATTGTTATTATTATATATTTTATATTGTTATTATAATATATTTAAAAAAAAACACAACACTTCAATTTATATTAAAATTACAAATTAAACCACTTGACGAAAAAGAAGAAAAAAAGACAAGGTGCACATGCACAATTGAGCGTTCCTATCGACTGACTTACAATTAATGACAACCACGAAAACAATTCTTTTTATTTTTTACATAAACGCTAACAAATTTAACTTTGAAGACTTAATTCTTTAAAGATACAGACTTTATCTCTATTTTTTAACCGTTCTTGTTTACCGCTGCAAGCAAACATGTGTGAACAAGCAAAAATGTTCACTCATGCATTGAAGACAAAATTCTTTAAAGTTACAGACTTTCAGCTAAATTCATAAAAAATTCTTATTTTAGGTTTAAGACTCGCAATTGTTATTGAACAGTTTCACGCTAAAAACTGTTTAATATAAAATTGCATTCATAAACACTACAATAGACATTGTGTGTTTTAAGGAAATTTAGATTTCGATACTGGCAACACCACCATGTTTTGTAGTTAGTGTTGCAATAAGTAGAATATGATTTCATCCGGATATTGAAATAAACGAATAGCTTTTTATTGTTTTCGTGTAAGTTAAGATATTTTGAACTCTCTTTATAATATATTTCTCAACTTATTTAACACAAATTTTCTATGAAGTAAAAGGAAAAAAGAGAAATGTTTACAAAAGAGTTCACACGACTCTTTTAATCATGTATGAAAAAGGTACTCGAATAACGAGCCTATTTTCATTTGTGTTGATTGTTTCTACATCACTAACATTTCTTTTTGCTTTTATTTGTTTTGATGGTGTTTTTTTACTAATTTTGTTGCGAATTTTGTTTAACTTAAATAATTAAGTGACATATTCTATCAAATTTAAAAAAACATACGCAAACGCTTATAGCCAAGACTTCAAGCTTTAATTTAAAGCATATCATGTATTCCTGTGTGCTAAATTTGCAAAGATATTTGAAGTTGAAATTGATATATCGATGATATGAATTTATTGAAGGTTTATAGAAGGTGCATACCATCTTTAAACCTATTTTAAAATTTTCATGTAATATACATTTTTGAATGCAATTTTATGAAATTTTGCTTAAAAGTAGTTTATTGTCCTGTTTTAAATATTTATGAATATGGCTGTTTGTCTTTGTAGCAAGGATGCTTAGCTTTAAAAAAACAAAGAAGAGTCTTTCATTTTAAATACGTTTTTCAATCCCTTATTAGCAAAGAAATTAATCGTTGTAGCAAATATTTTATCTTTACGGAAAAGATAATTTCTTTGATTAAGCTTCAAAGAATTTTAGTCGTTTGTGTTGAAGACGCACCATTTGCTTGTTTAAAGAATAAATCATTGATGCAAGGATTTTTTCCTTCTAACAAAGATATTTTCGTTACAATTTTACAAAGACGTTTTTGCTTTGATTTTAAAGCTTTTAATTTTCTCAGTGTATGAAGTGACATAGGAATTGTTCTAGATTTCTCCCGCATTAATATACTCTACAATATACTATTATATATATATATATATATATATATATATATATATATATATATATATATATATATATATATATATATATATATATATATATATATATATATATATATATATATATATATATATATATATATATATATATATATATATATATATATATATATATATATATATATATATTTTATAATTTTTTCTTATACATATAAATGACACTATGGGCTTCAACCACGAACAGTACAATTGTAGAGGGTTAAGAATAGATAATAAACCTTATTAGCAGGAGTTAGGGTGGCAATTAACTATTGTTTTTATTAATATAAACAAAACACATGCGGATTATTGTATCATTTGGTTTAAAACTCAAATGGTGAACATTTTTGGCGAAATCGGATAACTTTCAAGCGTGCCACATTGAGTTCAAAGTTAAAATTTGTTGAAATTTACCAAAATAAAGAATTATATTCGTTTTGATTTTTCAATGAGAGATAGCAGGAGGTCTGCCGTTATTTGACAGTCAGCTTTGAGCATTTCAGGGGCTATATTGTCAACACCAAGTTACTTGTTTGCCTTTAAGGCATTAACAGCGTTTATGACTTCGGTGATGTTGGGGCACTGTATGGAGATATCCTGACGCGCTGTGTGGGCTGTACATGTGCAGAGGTTTACCGTGTTTCTTGGGCGGTTAGAGAGCATGCTGGAATAGTGCCGTCTCCATATTTCCAGCTGTTCATTCTTAGAAGTTGAAAGTACACCCTCGTTATTCTTCACCGGTTTAGTTCTAAATAAATTATTTCTGGTGAGCTTTTTATTGATGGCGAATAGATTTTTGGATCTGTGCCGCTTCATGCCATCTTCTTTTATCATTTCTGGCACTTCGCTTCACTTGGTTGTCGTGTCGTGTGTAGGCCTCTCCTAACATTGTCTTCTCACCGCGAGTTCTTGCTGTATTTATATTGGCTTGTATTTGTTTTCTTTCAAGGATTATCTTCCAAGTCTCGTCAGATATCCAGTGAACTCTCTTGAGCAACCCAAAACCAATATATTCTCTGGCAGGATCATTAAAGTTGTTTTTTATATTTTGCCACTCTAAAGCTAAGTACTCTGTTCAAATTTGTGAAAAATGTTGATCAACATTAGTTTTTTCATACGAAAAATATGACAAGTAGCTAATTATAATAGCCCTTGAAAGTATGCTGCAATTGTGTACGTTTTTTAAAAAACCCAATGTGTTTGTTGTAAATTCCACACGAAAAAAGTGGTGCTTATATTTTTTCGCATGAAGACTCAAAATGTTGTAGATACATTTCACATGTTTTTCACAAAATAAACAGAGTACTACTTCTGCAACAATTTTTCATGAGAAATTCGTAACAATTTTTTTATATGAACTTTAAACAGCAGTTCGCACGAATTGATGAACACAGTACCATGCTTAACACTGGGCTTGAACGTTGTATCTCTAGGCCTCCTTTTAGCTCTTCAACATAGCTATGAAGTACTTGATGGTTTTTTACTTTCTGCACATCATATTTGCGGTTGATGGATTCTGGTCTTCGAATAGCTGCAAGCTTTAGCCGAAGACTTGCTACTACCAAATGGTGATCTAAAAAGCAGTCAACACCGCGCTTAGAACGAACGTCAAGAAGACTTCTCCGCCATGATCTACTAACGGCAATATGATCAATTTGGTTCTCGGTCACTTTGTCTGGCGATACCCACGTAACTTTGTGGCACGTTTTATAGGGAAATATACTGCCTCTAATCGCAAGGTTGTTATTGCTGCATATTTTAGCGAAAAGTTCTCCATTTTGCACCCATTCTACTGGTTGCATGCCGCCCTATTACTCTTTCTTTTACGGTTACGCGACTATAACACATCAAAAAAATTTAGGTGGTAGATAATTTGTGTTTGTCCAACATTTGTCCGTTAAAGGTATTTATTAAATAATTATTTTCGTGAGTTAAAATTCTAAAAATAAACCTTTTTAAAATATCGCAAACGTGCAAGCCAGTTGGGGTTGTTTTGGATTGATTATATATATAACGATTAGAATAAGGCTTACAATCTGATATATAATTTTTGCAATGCAACATCTTAAAAGTTTTCTTTCAAATATTTCCATTTCCTTCATCACAGTAGGAGAAACCTTAATCCATATGCGAAACCCGTAAGGTAAAACTGGTTTTAAGCTAGTTTTATGTGTATAACATTAATTTTCTATGAATTGGTAAACTTTTTTTATAAAAAATTCTTCAAAACGAAACCATTATTTTATACACTTTTTTTTAAACGATTCAGACAAGTTCATAAAACTTCAAAAGTTTATTGAAGTTGATTTCGTTAATTTAATACCATCTCTAAAGGGAATCTCTTTCTTTCATATTTTTAAGAATTGTTGTGTAGTTCCAAAGCAGTGCACTTTGGAATAACAGCTGCGTATGTTTTATAGTTGGTTATTTATTAATCATACGACCCAATAGGACTCAACAATACTACTTGAAAATATGCAAAAAAGTGTCTACTTTCAAGCTGTCATAACAGGCACACATGCATCTACGTCGATGCAAGTGTGCTAAACAGTCATAGAATAGAACTATTGAAATGAGAAGACTAGATCAGTGATTGACTTGGAGCATCAGAGCTATTTAGTTATCGTTCCATAGTAAAAAACACATATGTCATCATCAGGGCTCGGATTTTCATGCATCTAAAAATTGATTTTAAGCGCTTAACAAATGCACCTAAAAATTAAAAATATGCGCAAAAATATGGATTTACCTACAAACAAAATACCAAAACTAAAATAATATGAAATTTTTGTTTTAATTTTTTATTATTATTAGAGAAAAAATATATAAAACAAACATAATTGGGTCTATTATTTAATGCAACCGATCTTTAGTTAAGTTGCCAATCAGCAACTGAAAATTAATGGTTGCTAGAAAGGCACTAAATAGCAACTGAAATTGATAGCTCTCAGTTGCCAGTTGCCAATCACTAGTATCATTTTCAGCAACTGACAACTCAACTGAGGATCGGTTGCCATTCATAACACTAGTTCACAAATTTGCAACTTTTTGCGATCACCTCAAAAATGAAATGTTTTCTAAGGTAATTTGGGGTCACTGAATACGAATATGGCATTCATTTATTTTTCTTAAGAACCGTTTTCGAGATATTCGCGAAAAACTTATTTTTTGCATTTTATAAGGCTATTTTAAAATATCTGGAGTACTGTTTACTTGAATTGGCATTGTTGCACAGATATGTTGTTCCTCTTTCAGTCCATATTCAAAATGTGTTGATCGGATCAAAATTCAATGAGTTACAGGTCTTTAGATTTGAAAAAACTTTATATTTCCCACGATTTTTTAAAATTTACTAATATAAGTCGCTCCAGTAAGGCAAAATAAATTTTTTAAAATTTGTTTTAGACCCTCATCTTAAAGAAAATTTTGTTCCGAATATAGCAAGCGTAAATTTAGTTACATCGGACCAAATATGAGAAAGTTACAACATGTTTAGTGAGCACATCAAAATTTTAATTTTCATTCGTTGTTCCTCAAATCAGTACGAGTTTTAGCTTCCATTCCATTACTTTTACTCGTTTGAAAAATAAAGGTCGATATATCGCATATCAAAGTTACTAAAATTATGTGTAGTTTTCAACACTGTATTCAGATTTTTATAATTAAAATTTTTATGAAAGACTTACGGCAAAACAAGTGGAAAAATGGTGCTATGTGGTGATTTGTGCATATTAAATTTTTTTCTTAATGCTATAAAATCGTTCATTATTGCTATTTTCCAATGAAAATTTGCAGTTATATAGAAGTTTATGTGAAAACTATGATTTGTTTCTGCTCCAATAAATCTAAAAAATAGGTCGATTTCAAAAGGGTGCATTCGCACCAAATAAAATATATAATAATTATTTGATCCTTGAGAAAAAAATTTTATAGAGAAAACAATTATGGTGCTTTCTTGGGCAAAAATTTTTATAAATTAAAAATTTTTAAATTTTCAAATTAAAGATTGTATATTTTTCAACTCTGAAAGAATACTTCCATCATTTATTTCGTTAACTATTGGAAATTTTGTCGTGTAACTAACAAATAAATAATTGTGACAATCGGTTGTTATTTGAATCCGATATCTTAAAAATACTGGACCAAGGATTTGAAAAATTGAAAAATTTTAATATTAAAATGAGTATAACTCACTAACTATACAAGGTATTTGTGTAACCAAAGACTTTTTTAGAACTTTACAAGGTATATAAGGACACAAAAAATTTTTAGGAATCGAGCGAGAAACAAAGAAATGACAAGTGTTGAAAACTTTTACATGACCGAAATGCACTACTTTGCACTTCATACCTCTGAACCTGAGAAATATAAGAAGCTCATCTTCCTAAATTAAATAAGAACACTTCTCTGATAAAATTTTATACTGATCGGACTAAAGATTTAGAAATGGTTGATATATTTCCAAAATATTTAATATAAAAGCTTGTAATTCAGTGAATTTTTATCTGATCAACACAGTATAAATATGAACTGAAAGAGGAAAGACATATCTATGGAACAAAGCCAAATTTGCTCAATTCAAGTAAACAGTACTCAAGATTTTTGGAAATATCTTTACAAACTGCAAAAAGCTAGTTCTACGCGAATATCTCGAAAACGATTCTTAAGAAAAATAAATTAATGCCATATTCGTGTTCAGCAGCCCCAATTTAGCTTAAAAAACATCTCATATTTGAGGTGCATTTTTTTGTGAACCAGTGTAATCGGCCTATTAATATTTTTTTTAAATTGAGAAATATGCATTAAAAAATTTTTACAACTCCTGAAATATGCATTTATTGCGAAAATATGCACTTACCACCAAAATATACAAAAATATGCAACTACAAATCGATGCCAAACTACTTAAAATTTGATAATTCGCATAGATAATTAGTCAATACGTCCGTATCTATCACTACAAAAAACATGCATTTGCATAATATGATGACCGAGCCCTGGTCATCATATTTCGTTAAATATTAGTTTTTCGAAAAAATTACATATGGCAAATGTTGATTGTATTGTTAGCTTCTTTTGAGTGGCATATCAAACAATCAATATTTCGATAAAAAATCGTAAATTCCTTTTTTTCAGATTTGGTCCACTGTGTTACGGTTTCCAAGATACAGCTAATGCTGACTTTAGACGACATGTTTTTTACATATGGCTTGTTAGGTCTGTGAGACATATGTAACTTCGCATGTTTGTCAAAATTGTCAATTTACAGACGGTTTATAATATTTGCTTTCACACGTACATGTGCAATTACATCTGACATAACCTCTGAGTGTTCACAACAGCTGAATTTTTGCACAATTTTCGTAAATAAATAAAGCGCTCTTTGCTTTTTAATGTTTTTTCAGCCAAACCACACTTTTGATCATTTAATACAGCTGATGTCAGATGCCTTGTCAGATAAAAATAGAACACGCTCTAATTGAAAATTTTTCATCTGACTTTGCTTCTGTAAATGTCATCTGACAATATTTCATATGTTTCACACGGCATGTATCACTTTTGCAGTGGGAAATTTGACAAGTCAGATGTAAAATACATGTCGTCTAAAGTCAGCATAATTGTGCAAATTGCATAGTCAAAATTACATTTTAGTATTTGTTATTGTACACAGAAAAAAGTTAATTTAAGATTCAATTAAGAATAAATTAAGTAAAGTGCGACTTTGGCTCGCACACGAAGGGCTCCGTATGAATACCGTTTGTCATTTTGGCAGCTTTTCGTTGTGCTTTCTGGTTTAATTTTTTAAACAAATTTTTTTAAAGTATTTTTCGTTGTTTTTTCTGACGACTTTCCTTTTTTTGCAATTTTTTTTTGTTTTTTGCCGATTTGTTTAGTTTTGGCGATTTTTTGGTTATGGCATTTATTTAACGTTTTCACTTTCTGACGATATTTTTAGTTCTAGCGATTTATTTTAGTTGTGGCGATTTTTTCAGTTTTGGCGCTTTTTTCGTTTTTGGGGATTTGTTTCGGTTTTTTGTGGTTTTTTAGTTTCAGCGATTTTTTTTGTTTTGACACTTTTTTTCGTTTTGACGATTTGTTTGGTTTTTGGCGTTTTTTTAGTTTTGGCGTTTTTTTTTTGTTTTTGCGTTTTTTTCCGTTTTTGTGATTTTTTGTTTAATTTTGGCGCTTTTTTCCTTTAAGCGCTTTTTTCATTTTAGCGTTTTTTTCGTTTTGAAATTTTGTTAATTTTGGATTTATTTTAGTTTTAGCGTGTTTTAAAATTTCAAGATTTTACGTCTTACGGTTTCCAAGATACAGCATATTGTCTCAATTACATAAACAAAATTACAATAACTAATAGAATACCCTTTAATTTTTATTGCTTTAAATATCGGTGTTAATTGGTGTAGTCTATTCTACAGACTACACCAATTAGCACTTACTTTGAAAATTTAAAGTGTCTATATATAAGTGTCTGTATATTACATTAGTATTTCAACATGTTGCGTTGCTCGCTTTAGAGCACCCTTTAATTTTTAACTGTCATATATATGTTGTTGTAGCTGCCGAAATTTTACATATTTTGTGAAAATTTCAGGTCCGTAGCTCGTATGGTTCCGAAGATAGAGCAGATTGTCTAAATTACATAGCAAAATTACATTGACTGATAGAACACCCTTTAATTTTTTATTATTGGTGTAGTCTATTCCACACACTACACCAATTAACACAAACTTTGAAAATTTTAAGTGTCTATATATAAGTGTCTGCATATTACATTAGTATTTCAACATTTTTCGTTGCTCGCTTTAGAACACCCTTTAATTTTTAACTGTCATATATTTGTTGTTGTAGCGGCAAAAGCTCTACATATCCTGTGAAAATTTCAGGTCCGTAGCTCTTACGGTTCCCGAGAAAACAGCCTGTGACAGACAGACGGACAGACGGACGGACAACGTAGCGAAAACAATAGGATTCCTTTAAAATTTTGGTGTATCGGAACCCTAAAAACGAACATCCAAATAAAAAATTATTTAGTTTTATGCCAGAATTAATTGAAAATATCTTCGATTCTTTCAATTAAAAAAATATTACATCAATTAAAAAATTAATTGAAACTAAAAAACAAATCTGTTATCATTCATAAATCAATGTCCCATACTCAGAAAAATTGTACAGTTCTCACACATGCAAACTTAATTTATTTTATATATACACAATTGATATGCAGAAAGTTTTTCTATTTTATGGTAACTTGATTTAAAATCGAATTGATAGCATTGTTTTAAAAGGAAATAAAACTAATTAAAATAAGCGTTGATTCAATTAAAATATTAATTGAAAATTAAAATTTTTTTTGAGTAAACAGTCAATTGAAAACATGTTGGCAATAGTTTTTTTTGTGTAACGGCCAGTGTAACACATATTGTGTGAAATTTTCATGTTTGTACCTCATACGGTTCACGAGAAAGAAGCCTGTGACAAATGGCGCGAGAGACAGACTGACGAAGGGACAGCGAAGCCAAAACAATAGGATTCATTTTCACCTCGTATACCACTAGTACAGCGATAGCACGCTATCGACTGTAAGGTATCCGGCTTGTTTCTTTGTTCAGTAGCTGCTTTTATTATTTTCTTTTTTCTTTTTGGTTTTATAAGAATGCAACACAGACAAACTGAAAACCCATATCGTTTAGAAAAATTTATAAAAATTAACATTAGTCTTATGGGAAGTCAAATTTCTTCTCGTATTATTTGATATTTTCATAATATATTGTTTTCACACTATCATACATTTTCATATTAGTTGAGTTCTTCACAAGTCTTATTAATCAGTATTATAGTGTGAAACGGACTTAAAAGAAATGTGATATATGGAAAACAATTTCCTAACAATTCCCGTATTATTTATTTCAGAGTTCGCAACTGGGCTTTAAAATTCGGTGTGGATCTATGGGAATTTGGAAGACAATTTACAAAAATGAATGAAATCAAAAGTGTAAGTACCAATTTATTATTATAGTTAAGAGTTTAAAAGAAAAAGATTTCAATCTTAAAATTGCCTTCAGAGGATACAAAAATTTTAATGGAACTTTGAAAAGGGAATTCAAAAGAGTAAAATAAAATAATAACAATAAAATTAAAATATTTTAAATATAAAACACATAAACACGGTTCGTCTGCCTGTCAAAAAAAAAATAAAATGACAATTTTTGTATTAGAGCTTTCTTATTTTTATTTTTTAATTTTATTTGGTGTTTTATTTTACTAACAACCCGTATGTGAAATATACACATTTAAATAAACGTATGTACGTGTGTGTGAGTGGGAGGGTATGTGTATGTGTGAGCATTTATGATAATATAAGTATGTGTAGATATTTGAGCTGAACATAAACCTAATTAAAACTGAAATGGTACTTGTCGTCGTCATTCACTAAAAAGGGAAATGAATTAGTTTGAATGACTGAATGGTTGGATGAATGTTTAGTTGGTTGGTTGGCTGGTTGGCTGGTTGGTTAGATATTGGGTTATTTGACTTGGGACTCCCACTGCTAGCTGAAGGGGCAGGAGAAAAAGGGATGTAGTAATATTACAAGATAAAAAAAATAAATGACTGTATGTTTGGTTTTCGTGGTAAATACATACATCCAAGTTGATGTGTATGTTTGTTAGCTGTTATTGTATTATGTTGAATTATAAAATAGAAATAAAAAATAATACCAATACACATTCCTCACACATTTACATATAAATGAATATATACATATTTTTGGTATTGTACAAAGTCAGATAAACGTTTTAGACATTTTGGACATATTCACACAGTTGTATCTGTATGCCATTTGGATTTAAAAAAAGAACTACGGCAGACGTTATGACAAAATTTTTAATGCGTTATGATCATTTTAAAAATAGGTTTTTGATAAATTAAAAAATTATATGCTATTAGGATGAGAAAAGTGGGAAGTGCCACGACAATTCAAAATATATAATATTTTTTACCTGCTTCTATTATTTAACCGTTCACAATACAACGTTGTGATGAAAGTGGGCAGTGGCACGCCTATTTAAAATAAATATGATTTTTCAACTACATACTTCCATTCAACCAATTTTTATTAAAATTTGAATGCTTCATCTGCCATCATAGTACAGCATTTTGACGACAAAAGTGAGCAGTGCCATGCCCATCTTAAATAAATTTTACTTTTCAACTACTTCCAATTAAACGGCTTGCACACACATTAGCATTCCGTCACAATACAACATGGCCATGATAAAAATCTGCAGCACCATGCCCACTTAAAATAACTGTTATTTTTTAAAATCTTTCATGTTGCCTGCTATTTTAATAAATTCAGTGTATTTCTCTTGAAGTCACCTTAAAGTGTAATTTGCAGTTTTTCGTTTCGTTTTAATATTTATTGACTGCTTCTTTTCAGGAATGTTTTGATCATATTAGTTGTTATAAAATTTTTTTTAATTCTGCCTTCTTATTTGGCGTTTTTATAACTTGGTACCAAGTAAATTAATGTCAGCACAAAATATCAATGTGTGAAGTAAAATGGGAATGAAGAAAAATAAACCGATGGCAACGCTGGGAAAGTGCACTTTAATATCAGCTTGAGAGTGATTTGATTCTCGTATTCAATTGTCACGAAAAAGTTGTATATATAAGAATTAGAATCACATTAAACAGAGCCACCTGACAAGTGGTGATAAGCAAATACACGTGAGCACTGACGATGGAAGTGTAGCGGCTTCCGAAAGTGGCGCTACTCTGTTCTGCTGTGTACGTTGAAAAATTAAGTTGATGTTAATTTTTCCCTTGTTCCTTGGAATATTAATCATGCCCAATTATTTCTGAATATAACGTTACGTACATTAGCCTAATAATCAATTTGGATTCACATAATATACATTATTGAATTGTGCTCTTCTTTTATTGATTTTATGAGAAAACTAAAATTATTATTCCCTTTTATGAAAAGCACACAACAGCAATGCCGACCAACGACATTGTTTATTGTTGTGTCAAAGCTAATTTCAATTGAAACAATTGTGACAACATGTGCATGCTTGAAAAAAGAAATAAATAAAGCCAGAATTTCTTTTATTTTTATTGCTTTTTTCATAATTACAAATACCCCTTTATGTTTTTCTGCTCAGTCCAAAACAAGGTTTAAGATGTATGTGTATTTGTTTAAAGTAGTTGTGAAATGATGTTCACTATGAATTGTACAGGATTTGTATCGTTCAACTAGCTTTTTTCGACCCGGCGATGCACGGACTTTAAACATATTGAGGAGTAGTAATTAATGCGTTATTTATCGTCTATCTGGTAGCAATATGGATGAAATTGAACAGATCACAAAATGGACACAATTTTGTGTCAAGGCAAATGGTGTGTACTTCTACTAATTATGTGTTCGCCCGCAATTTTTTATAGTACGAAACCTTTCATGTCCTTTCAGAAAAAATTTTTGAAATCGGCCAAGAAATGGTCGTGTTATGCGACCAAACTTCAAGCAAAGCCTTTCAAACAAACAAATTATTTGAAATTCGGTTCAAAAACTTAATCACGGGTGAGAAAACTTCCCCACCGATTTTCGAAAAAAAAAAAAATAAAAATGTGGAACCCTTAAAAAAAAACAAATTGCAAATTTCCTCACCGATATGGGACTAAGCTTCAGGCACACCCTTTTAAACAAAGAAAGCATTTTGAATGTCGTTTCACATCTGATAGAGCTAAGAATTGTGGAGGGGGGGGGGGGTAGCGAGCACATTACCCCACCGATTTTCGAAAACAAAATTATGGGACTAAGACCCAAGCAAACTCTTTCAAACCAAAAAAGAGTTTAAAAAATCGGTTGACACATGATGGAGTTACACGTGGGGGAGCAAGCTTCCCTCATCCCCCTCACACCTTTTTCGAAAAAAAAAAAATTATGTGATCAAACTGCAAGCAAAACCGTTCAAGCAAAAAATTGAAAATTGGTTCACAAATGACAGAAAAGGATTTTGGAAAAAAATTATGCAACATAACTGCAAGCAAACCCTTTCAAACCAAAAATAATTTTAAAAATCGGCTAAAAAATGACAGAGTTGTGAGTGGAAGACCAAATTCCGCCCCCAGCCATCTCCACACCCATTTAAAAAAAAGATGATGGGACCCAACTGCAAGCAAAAACCTTTCAAACAAAAAAAGAATTTAAAAAATCAGTTCACAAATAACAGAGTTAAGGAATGGGGGTTTGGGTGGATTTCCTCACAGTTCTTGGAAAAAAATGATGGAACCTAACTGCAAACAAACCCTTTCAAACCAAAAAAGAATTTTATAAATCTGTTGACAAATGGCATTTATGCGTGGGATACCAAATTACCCACCGCCGCCCCATATCCACACCGATGCTCGAAAAAAATATATGGGACCAAAATGCAAGCAAAAAAAGAATTTTGAAAATTAGTTCACAAATGACAGAGTTAAGCATGGGGGGGGGGGGGCCGGGGGGAAATATCCCCAACTATTTTGAAATAAATACGGGACCTAATTACAGGCAAACCCTTTCAAACCAATAACAAATTTTCAAAATCGATCGACGAATGACAGAGTTATGTGTAGGGGGAGATTTTGACTCATTTTAGCCGCTCCCGGTCCAAAATCCGGGAAACAAATACAGCCTATACTAATTGTGGGCCAAATATCTATCTGTGTACAAAATTGCATTCAAATTGGCTTAGCCGTTTAGGCGTGATGCCGTAACAAAAATCTGGAAACGAACAAAAAAAAAAAACATAAACATACAACTCATTTTTATATAATACATGGCTATGGATTGACACAAGTATCTACTGACTTTTTGCACAGTGAATTTATGTATTGTTGTTTCAATGTTCTCTATATTTGGCTTACACTCAATTCGAATTACAATTGCAAACAATATTTGCGCTTGAAAATAAATGCAATAATGCACATTTTTTAGAAAATGCGCACACGTTTAGTACCGACCTTCTAATGTATAAATCTGTGAAGCATATTTCAAATCTCTTTGTTCAATTAGTGCAAATTCCCGATTATACGTTAAACGAAATTTTATTTAATAACTTCATGCAAAAAATTACTTGAAGAACTTCTTACAAAGATCTAAAACAATTGCAAGCCACATTTACAGAAAAATATTATATTTGCGCAAACAGACTGGAACTCACATGAACTTAAAAATTCATAGTCTGTTGGGAAGACCTCTTTGCTAACTGCTGACTTAGCAGAATTATCCTAAAAATTTCAAAATTCGCCTACAGTTTCAATAAAATTTATTGGTTAAAAAAGTACTGGTTAATGTATGTAGCTTGCAATGTGTTTGAGGAAAAATTACAATATTTGTAATTGGGAAAAAATTACAAATTACAATATTTGAAAAACTGACGTTCATGACTATACAGCAAAATTAAAAAAAAATTTACCTAGAATCTTCCTAGCGTACAACCCTGTGAAGCCTAGTAATGGAATGAATACATAAAACTATATTATGAAATCAAGTGTTATCGTGGAGTGCTGGAATATACATTTTATTTATAAATTTTTTTTTTCAAAATAAAACGTTTTTTGTTGCTTGGGTAATCAAATTTTAATATTCTTACATTAAAGTGTTTCAAAACTGTTATGGTTGAGAGTGCGTGAGCGTAAGTGAACAAACATTCTATTCAGGCTTGCCACATTTGCCGATTTATCGGCATTTTGCCGTTTTTTTTTTGCCTCAAAATTATCAAAGTGCCGATTTGACGATTTTTTCTCCAAAAATGCCGATTTTTCGTTAAACGCTTAAAACAGAGTAATTTTGTTTGTTTTAGTATAACTTATTAATTATGGGCAACACTGGAATTCTTCTTACATTAAAGACACAAATGTTGATCCGTCAGCGCTTCTACTAAAGAGAAAAAGAGTTAGGTTTATTTACAATTAACAAGGACATTTTTTTCCGACATGTCTAACGTCAGATATAAACTGAGACTATACTAGACAATCAACCAAGTTGTCTAAGATCCCCTCAGACATTTGGCAAATTAGTCGGCAGTTTTCTGGTACGATGTTTCTGCAATATTCTGAAATATTTTTCGATTAATTTCCTTTAAGACATTTAACAGAACAGTCTGCACATTTTCTGTTTTAAGTGTTACGACTATTAGCAGACACTTCTGCATATTGTCTGATTTTAGTTTTTGTAATAGTTTTCATTTATCTCTTACGGGTTTGCGCATAAATGTTTGATTTTTTAAACTTAGAAAATATGGGTAAATGTTTTCTTATGGGCAGCCATTGGCAGCCGAAAAATGTATGCCAGAAGAGTAGTCAAAGAGGTCTTACAACATTCTGATTCTATTTGCGAATTTAATACGACATTTCTCATAAATTTAAAATTTTAGCTCCGACTTTTCGCAGATATTTTCTAATTTTTTGTCAGACATTTTTCCGGCATTGTTCAGACTTGTCGAAAATTTCTTTCGAATTTTCCCAGAATATTCTTCCGAATCTCTAGAGAATTTTCTGAGACATTTCGGCAAAGTTTTTAGAATTTCCTCCGACAAAGAGTTCCGATTTTTGTCAACAATTGAATTGAAATTTCTTTTTCTATTTTATTTTCACTAATTTTTGTGTTATTTGATATATTATAAACATTAGTTAATGCTGAATTGTTTTGTTTTGTCATTTTTTTTGTTAACAAAAATATGTTTTATTGTATTTAAAATAAGTATTTTGAATTTGCCGATTTATTGCCGATTTTTAAAATTGAAGTGCCGATAATGCCGATTTTTTTCTGAAAATATGCCGATTTTTTAACAAAATCATCTGGCACCCCTGATTCTATTCCGGACAATGAATGATGAAAAATTTCAAGTTGCCGAAGAGAGAGCTTTCCAAAGGTCGAATCCAAAATGTCATATAAATTATGCATATATAAGAATTTATGTACTAAATAGCAAGCAAGAAACAAAAATAAATATTATTATCTAAGAATCTCAGAATTCTTAAGAAAGTTCCAAGAAATCCAAAAAATCTAGTTTTGAACAATTTTGCTCACAACGTCCACAATTGATCCAAGGGCCCATTTAACACTTTGCCAAATAACTACGTACATATAAGTGTTTTCAGAAGTTGCGATTGTTTTGGAATCCCAGCTTTGGGATTTTACAATATGTGGTCTAAATTTAAAATTTCGATTTAAAATAGGTCGTATTAGGAAGTGCCCAGGTCCAACTATATTAGGAAATTCCATAATTAATTTGTTACTTTATTCGACCTTACACTGGATGAATATTATATATTATTTGGGCTCAAGGTCACAAATTCAATAATTTTTTTGCCGTCTAGTCACGTCTGTACACATACCTTTCAGACAAGTATACAGTTGCTATATGTTCCAAAAGAATTTTTTTATATATAGTATACACTCTAAAACACTTTTGTTGAAAACTAGGTCGATAATAGTAGGCAACACTTTACAGACTACTTTCGACATAAGATTACACGCGCATTATTTTTGAACAAAATGTTTTTACTAAAAAAAAGCGATTGGCTGCGTGCAGGTTTGAACTGCGATAGTCTGACGTATCTACCATTCAGCCATAGCCGTATTATACTTTATGTTGAATTTTTTTCACTTAGACTAAATATGTTTAATTTGAAGTTTTTTTCTTTAATAAAATAACTACAAAATCGATGTAATTTTAGACAAGGAAAAATTTTCAACAAAAATTTAGACAATATATGATCGTAAATTTGAAGTAATGCTTTAGAGTGTACACTCTAAAACACTTTTGATGAAAATTACGTCGATAATAGTCGGCAACAATTTACAGATTATTATCGACCTAAAATTACACACGCATTATTTTTGAACAAAATGTTTTTACTAAAAAAAAGCGATTGGCTGCGTGCAGGTTTGAACTGCGATAGTCTGACGTATCTACCATTCAGCCATAGCCGTATTATACTTTATGTTGAATTTTTTTCACTTAGACTAAATATGTTTAATTTAAAGTTTTTTTTCTTAAATAAAATAACTACAAAATCGATGTAATCTTAGACAAGGAGAAATTTTCAACAAAAATTTAGACAATATATGATCGTAAATTTGAAGTAATGCTTTAGAGTGTACACTCTAAAACACTTTTGATGAAAATTACGTCGATAATAGTCGGCAACAATTTACAGATTATTATCGACCTAAAATTACACACGCATTATTTATGAACAAAATGGTTTTACTAAAAAAAGCGATTGGCTACGTGCAGGTTTCAACCGCGATCTCCTGACTGATAGTCTGACGTATCTACCATTCAGCCATAGCCGTATTATACTTTATGTTGAATTTTTTTCACTTGGACTAAACATGTTTAATTTGAAGTTTTTTCTTTAATAAAATAACTACAAAATCGATATAATTTTAGACAAGGAGATATTTTCAACACAAATTTACACAATATATGATCGCAAATTTGAAGTAATATTTTAGAGTGTAGGTAGAGTGCTTTTTTTTAGCAAAAATTGTCGAAAATTCCAATTTTTTCAAATCTCAATTTACATATTGAATATTTTTCAAGTCAGAAAGGCAGAATTTCATGAATTTAAAGCTCGTTGAAATTTTGTACTTTAATTAACGAAGAAAAAGTTGTATAAATCGTATAATATTTGGATCTGAACTGGAAAATCCTGGACCAAAGTTTTAAAAAATTGAGAAATTTTCAAATGAGTATAACTCACTAACTATAAAAGATAAGTGTACAACCAAACATGAGTCTCTTAGATCTTATTAAGGGCTATAATATAGCAAAACAAAAAATTAATCGGATGAGAAACAATATAAATGGCAAGCAGTAAAAAATTTTCCATTAATTCTCTGGAGCTCAATTATTACTGTCGGATTCCATTAATACTGACGAGTTTATATATTTGCATGAACATTTCGAGTAACATTTTTGAATACTTGTGATGCTTACCAGTCTGATTCCATCTTATTATCAAGTTTATAGCTTCAACTGTAGTTCTGTGTGTGTGTGTGTGTGTTTTTCTTCAACTCTCTGCAAATAGTAACATTCATGAATATATGGATAGTATTTATTCGTAAACATATGCAAATATGTATACAAAACTTAAAAGAAAATTTTTCGCTGCGAAATCATATAAAAGCCATTATTTTTAATATTACGACAAGCATAAACATGAAATTTCACTATAATACAGAAGACACAATGTTGTCATAAAGAAGCACTAAATGTTGCATTCACCAATATTTACACTCTCCTACTCATGGTGTAGCACATCCCTGCAGACAAAATGACTAGTATGTGGTTAGAAATATACTAGTTGCTTTTTTATTCAGACTAGTTGCCTAACTGTCCTTTTTCCATAGATCGAACTATCGATTTTAACATTAGGTTGTCATAGGAGCCCAACTAGTTCATTTGTACATAGTTATATGCTAGTTCAAATACCAGTTATTATAGACTAGTGCGCTCACTAGTTTCTTTATTTATAGTTTTTAAAATAATAAAAAACATTTGGCTCAACCGCGGTATGAACACCCAGCTCTCATATTTCCAGGCATGTACTCTATCCACTGAGCCACTTTCTACTTATTATATTTAGAGCTAAAATTTTGTTTTATGTATTTACACCTGAAAATATGTGAATTTTTAAAAAATAATTTAAATTACTGTATCATTACAACTAGTTGTATGACTGTTCCAAAAGGTTGTTGTTTGACTAGTATCGTTACTAGCCTCATTACAACTAGTAAGATAACAGTCCTTTGTTGACTAGTAACGTTACAACTAGTAAATGACTGCATGCCTCAGACATACAAAGTTGAAGTGAAATACCTACAAATGAAAGGGAATATCCGAAATCGAATGCATGTCAGCACAGCCTTCGACTTCACCGCCTTCAAAACAAGGCGCTGGTTGTGAACAGAATATATCCACATAAATATCAGTAGTACTGGTCTCTAAGATATGAATTATTTTTGTCGCTTCGCTAACAAAGTGAATTTCTGCCTGAAACGCAGTACAAGTATTGGGTAATCTAAGTGAGCTCAAAAGGTAACCATCTTCAGAGAATACCCCGATCCACAACCATTGTCCATTTTAGAGGAGTATATTTTCACTTTCAACTACATATTTAAATAAGTATTCACCTATCAAAATATTTAACTGTCTTATAAAACATATTGTAGGACACTAATATTGCTACCATAACTTTCGCCTGCCTCTCTGAAAATAAAATGGAGAATGTATTAAAACATTTAACTAAAAAAATACAGAATAATAAGAAATACAGGTGAACGCGTTCACAATGAAAACTAACAAAAGAATGAAACGGAAGACACTTTTTCATTTAGAAAATGTTCATCTATGTATTTTGTTAGTACTTCATACTACATTTTGTTGTAAAAAATGTCATTGTTGTTGTAAAATATGTCAGTGTTGTTGTTGTTGCTACAAGAGAAGATGCAGTTGCACATCTTCATTAAAATCTAATTAGCACATTGTATCTTTTGCAACCTTTATTATATGATTTTTTATGCAGCTTCTTTTTGTTTTTCATTTTTATACCTCTTTGCTGCCTTCAAATGATTGCCGCCTGCATGTAGTATGTGGTGTTTTGTAGGACACAGTGGGTTGGATAGAGATAGAAGGAAAATCAAAAAACCAAAGTTTTCGAAATAACCCAGCCGAATACAATGAAATTTTATGAGTGGTATGTTATATTTGGAACCTATAGAAGGTCCTGTTGTCGCGGTATAGCTTTTTTAAAGGAATTGCATTTTTAAGGCGATTTGTCAAATGCCAACATCTTATGGGCTGCTAGTATTTAATAAAAAATAAATTAAATGAAAAGCATGAAGAAAAATTAGCCACCGATAACAATGCGATTCATTGTGATAAACATCAATTATTACTGAAGCAATTCTCGTATGTAAATTTGTCTAATAGTTCTATATATATGTAAAAGAATTGTGATCATATTCAAAAGAGCCACCCAAAAAGTGGCGATAAACATTATACATACG
This sequence comes from Panzeria rudis, assembly GCA_956483635.1. Taxonomy (NCBI): domain Eukaryota; kingdom Metazoa; phylum Arthropoda; class Insecta; order Diptera; family Tachinidae; genus Panzeria; species Panzeria rudis. The sequence goes on along the minus strand of OY101449.1, from coordinate 40,517,704 downwards.
AGCATTGATGATGGGAGTGTAGCAAATTCCGAAAACAACGTTACTCTGTTCGACTATGTACGTTGAAAATTAAATTGATGTTGATTTTTCCCTTGTTCCGTGGAATATTGACCATGCCTAATTTTTTCTGAATATAACGTCATGAAACTTAACCTACATACACACACTTACAATATTATTACAGTAACGGAATGTACTTTATTTAAGAAGTATTCTGTGCAGTAAATTTTAAATTAATAAACATTTAAAATTCTAAGCAAACTTATTTTTAACTGATTCCAATATTCAATAAAAAAAAAACTAAGTACACATTAGTGCGGATTTTCGGTTGCTTTCAATTTGTCCGTTGTGTATGCTATAAGTACCAAAAAAGTACATGCGTAAAAATAACACACACACACAAACACTCAAAATATTTTGTACGTAAAACTAGCTGAAATTGTAATTTAAAATATATGAATATTCATTTAAAATCAGTAGTGTAGTGGATAATAAGTTAGACTATTAACCGAAAGGTCACATTTTTAATATTAAATGCATACAAATTATTAAGTTTATTACTACATTTATACGCACGGGTTATTTGCAAATAAAAACGTGGTGCTACCAAGTATTGTTTTTATTGTAACTTACTAACTCACGAAAACAATTACTGATTAACGCGCTATTTGCAAATAAGAGCTTTGGGTTGCCACCTTTACATATGTTTGTCAATAAAAATTAATAAATAGATAAATATATTCACAAATAGATGAATAATCAATGATTTAAAAAGTTACAATAAAAAACAATACTTGGTATCACTACGTTTTTATTTGCAAATAAGCTCTGCGTATAAACTAGGTATATGTCAACTTCGTGCTGTAGGCTTACATACTATGCTTTAGCCGAGTGGTTGCTGCGCTGGATTTCAAGCCTAAAGGAGCTTTGTTTGATTCGCAGTGGAAATTAAAATAGCAAACAGATACGAAATAATAAGCCTTTAACACTTAAAAATAATTAAAAAATCATTTATTTTTGCGAAACTCGGGGCTGACAGTATAAATAGCAGAAACAAGGAAATTGCTCCAAACAAAGAAAGAATCATTCAGTTTTTACGCATTTAAACCAGCTAATTTTTAAACATTTAAGATTTAGTAAGCTTTTTATTATTGGTTATTAGTTGAAGCTTCATTTATTTTATATTACAATTTCAGTTAATTTTACGTATATACAATTTTAAGTGCAGGAAAAACTAAAAAAAATAGTTTTATTTTAAAAAAATGATTCAAGCAATGAAAAAATTATTTATTACCTATCATGATGTTACCAATTATCGGATTTGCAAAACTTTTAAAATATGAATTTTTTTCAAATAATGGATTAAGTAAGAAATTGAAAATATATGCTAAATTAAACAACGGTTTAATTAAATGAATAAAAAAATTAGTTAACTAAATATCAACATTGGCTTACAAAGTAACGAGTGGTAGTTATTTATCTTATTACTATGCTTCAAATTAAAGCTACTATTTAGTTTTTAATAAAATTAGTACGTATTTTTCTCATTATCTGAAAATATATATAATTTGTTATTATGTATTAATAAAATAAGTAGACAACCACTTTCTAAGTCAACATGTGTTTGTATATGAAAACTAATTTTTGTCGCTTAAACTTATAAGTCAAAGGTGAAGTTCTCGTTTTCATATCTGAACGAGCACAGGTTCGTATCCCAGCTGGGTAAAAAATTATATAAAATAAAATTTGAAAAATATAAATAAAATATTATACACATTTGGGTGATTCAAACGGTTGTCATAAAGTCACATGTTTTAAAATAATAACACGAAAAATATGACTGGTGTGAGCACCCCATCATAATTTAGTGTGCTATTTCAAATTTGAGTCAGCTGATTAAAAAAAAACAATTATATACATTTGGAATTAAGATGCAAAGAACAAGCGAAAAAACAAAGATAATAGCCGGTTTGTACGAAAATTATATATTGGACGTTGTAATGGCAGACTCAAGTAATTATGAAAAAAGACCTTACCTGATTGTCGTTTAAACAAACTATTCTTAACTAAAATCTAGTTAAGTATGTTTCCTTCGTACATACAAAATTAAATTGTTAAAATACATAAACAAAACCAGCTGTTGTTCACTAAGCCGACTAGTTTTCCGGAGGGCTGCTAGTGGAAAAACGATCGGTGGCCGCCAGAAAGCTAACGCTTACAATAAAAATTTTGACTATGTAATTTAGACAATTTGCTGTATCTTGGAAACCGTAAAATGCTAAATCTTGAAATTTAAAAAAACGCTAAAACAAAAAAAAAAAATCCAAAATTAAAATAATGTCAAAACGAAAAGTGGTCAAAATGAAAAAAGCGCTTAAAGAAAAAAAAGCATAAAAATTAAAAAAAAAATTTGCTAAAACGCATAAATCAACAAAACTAAAAAGATCGCTAAAAAACTTAAAAAAACCCCAAAACCCGAAAAAGTCGTCAAAACGAAAAAAAAGCATTAAAACATAAATTAGTCGCTAAAACTAAAAATATCATCAAAAACGAAAAAAAAAATCGCTAACAATGAAAAAAAAACCCCAAAAAAAACAAGCGCCAAAACAAAAAAAAAAACCCCAATACTAAAAAAATCGCCAAAAACCGAAAAATCGCCAAAACCAAAAAAAAAAAAATAAAAAATTTCTAAAACTAAAAAAAAAAACGTCAAAACAAAAAAAAAAAAGCAAAAAAACCAAAAAATCGTCAAAACCAAAAAAAAGATCGGGAACAAGCTGAGAATACCAACGCTGTTGAAAATAAAAAAAAACATTTCAGATTTAAAGTATATACCAAATGAAATCTTGGAAGGTTAAGTACCGTTATATAGATCACTTTTTGAGATAACGGTGTTTATACGTAAAAAGTCGGGTTAATTTTTGTTTAAATTGCATTTGGTTCACAATGGGCTAATGGATTTAAAACCAGTAGAAAGGTATTTTAGAGCACTTTAAAATTATATACATATCGTTTATATCCGTGTAGAATTGTAAGAGTTATGCCCAGTTCAAAATAAAAGTTTTTAGCCCCGTAACTCCGGAACCAAAAGAGAGCGCCGAAAAAACATTTGGCAAAAATTGTTGTTCTAAAAAGTGCTATTACCTCATGATTTTTTATTGTTCTAAAAAGTGCTATTACCTCATGATTTTTTATTTTCATTTTCAACAGCGATGGTATTCTTGACTTAAGCCAAAAAGCAAAAAAAATTTCAGAAAACGAAAAATCGCCAAAATAGGAAAAAAAATCACAAAAATGAAAAAGCGCCAAAACCAAAAAAATTGGCAAAACAACGAAAAAAATACTTCAAATTAAACAAAAAAGCAACAGGAAAAAATTGCCAAAATGAAAAAAGGGCAAAAACGAAAAGGGATATACATACTCGTATGTATGTGTATTCTTACGGAACCCTTCGTGTGCGAGAAAAAGTCGCACTTTACTGAATTTATTTATTTTTACCTATTTAAAACTTATAAAAATATAAGTATGTAGATATGTATGAACATGTAAAACTGTGAACAATTTTCAGGAATACTTACATATTGCATACATAATCATATATCAATAGCGCCGGCTTGTAAATATTATCACCGGCTCCACCAAAGACTCGGCCGTTCGACTCAGATTTCATCTGTGTAGTTATGACAACACAATAAACACAGCACACAAAGTCTTATTATATTAGGACTTTTTTGTTTGAAGCACAACAACAACGTTTTAAAACTATTGTAAAATATTAAGACATTATGACAATATGACTAGATAACACACCCGTTTGAATCCCCCAATTATATTTTTCTTTTTAATCCCCGACCAAAAAAGAGGGGTGTTATAAGTTTGTATTGTGTGTCTGTGTATCTGTGTGTCTGACCGAGTCCACGTACAGACCAAACCACTGGAACGATTTTGATTTCGATTGACTGCTGTTTGAAAGGTAACTTGATCGATAGTGTTCTTAGCTATGTTTGAAGAAAATCGGTCTAGCCGTTTAGAATCTGTTGAATGTGTGTGTCTTTGACGCCGTAGCTCCCAAACGGCTTAATGGAATTTAATTAAGTTAAATTTTGTTAGAAAGGTGACTTGATCCTAAATCTTCTAACCTATGTTTTAAGAGGATTGGTCCAGCCGTGTTGAAGTTATCATCTATTTTCTTCGGAGGTTTCAAACATTTTTAATTTAATGTTATTTAATTTTAATTTGTTTATTTGACTATATATTTTTTAGCTTCAAGTAAGCCAAATAATAATAACTAGTTAATTGCAGTGACGATGTATATACATTTGTAAGGGGTATAACTTATTTTTTGGACTTCTCAAACAAAAATAAGTAGTTATCGAGTCAAATTGTTAGTAGTTACGACCGACTTAAATCCTCATATACGTTTTTGTCTACCAGTAGGCAAAGTTTTTGCTGTGGGTAGACGCCCCCCATTGAGGTGAATGAAAAATTGATAATTTCTTTGCCGGTGTTATATTAAGTGTTATGACGAGGACTTTTTAGCTTGATTTTTTTAACTTTGTGGTCAAAGAAATTTACCTTCTGAGGCAGTATTTTTTGCACTTAATAATCGGTTAAACGTATTTTTGCCCCTATCGACCATCAACTCTATAAAAATCAAGCGAAGAAGTCTTCGTCCAAATCCCTTATATGCTAAGATGTTGATTAGAAAATTCAATTCTCTTCAAGTACTTTTTTACTTTTTATATTTTTACAACATTGATACCACAGTGCGTAACATCGCTAGATAAAATACTTATTTTGAAGTGCCTTGCATTTGATTCGAAAAAAAGCAGGTGGTATGTTGTATAACTGTCGTAAAGATAAAAAGTAACATAATAGTACTGTTGCAAACACGTTCAATGAAATCTCTGTTGTTCTTTTATTTTTTTAAATTTTAAGTTTACAACATAATCATCCAAAATATTTGTCTTTGTTTCCTTTCTGAAGTTCTTATTTAATGATGATAATTTTGCACTAAAGTGTTACTCATGTGCCGCACAATGGCGACGATCACAAAAATAATATTATGTAATATATAATTGTCTTCTACGGGCTAATAAAAATCATTTTTATTGCTGAACCGTCAATGAGTTTATTACAACATCCCCCTACGCCGACGACAACCTGTGGCTTTAGAAAACGGATTATGATTGCAATATAGAATATCAGAAAGCTGTTGGTACGATCCATAATTGAGGAAGTATGTACAGAATTTTTCACGTCTAATCTTGTCATTCACGGTTTAAGTGAATTAAGATGGATAGGAAATTTATGAATTGAACTCACCACATCTGGACAACATTTCATTTGCTGGTATAACAACTAACATCATATAAAAGGAGTCGGTTTGATGTTGTCAGTAAAATTCACACAAAAATTAGCTTTTTGAATATGTTAGTTACTATATCGGAACTAGTGTTTTTCATTTAGGATTTCCCGGGAAAAAATTCTCGGGAGAAATTAATCCTGGGAAAATTGTGCGGGAATTCCCGGGATTTTTTTAATATTCTTATAATAACTTTTCTTCCTTGTAAGCACACATTTTTAGTGCTACTTTTATTTAGAAAAATATGTAAATAAAAGAAAAAAATTGTAGTTTTGAGCACATTTTATTTGTCTCCATTTTTTTCATATTTTTCTAAGAAAAAATGAAAATAACAGATTGTCACTAAGAAGTTATGCCCCCTATTCTGTAACTCGCTAAAGCTAAATCTCTATCGCTAAAAATCTATACGGTCGATTTATCAATTTTCCTCTACGAATACAATTTTGCAACGTGTATTGCTAAATTATGAAATGTCTTAAAAATTTCAGCATTTTAGCGATCAAGATTTAGCTTTAGCGAATTACGGAATGAGGCGGCTGGTCTATATTTTCTGAAGCTCAAAATTTCGAATTTTTCAAAAATTATAATTTTTTGCAAAAAAAAATCAAAGCTTTATGTACAACAGGTTCACACAGGAGAGTTCAATTAAAAATCGATGCAAACAAAAAAATGTAATTTTCAGGTGGTCACTTTTCCGCCACTTAATTATTTCAATTTAGTTTTGCTTAGCAGTATGAAATGCTCTTTTGTGTCTTATGAAATAAATCATAAATCATTGCAATATCTTTTCTACTTAAGAAGCTACGGAAATTATAAAGAAGTATGAAACTAGTACATTTTTTTACTTCGGGTAGCTACTAAACAGAAGTTATGCAATAAAAAATAACATTTTTTAATTTAAATTAAAAACCATACGGCTAAAGACCTCAACCTTAACCTTATTTAACAGATCTCGTGAATTGGTATTTATTTTTGTTCAAATAAATTAAGTGAAATGCTATTTTGTATCGTTTTGTACTGGGCGGCAGGCAATTCCCGGGGATTCCCGGGAAATTGAAAACTCAATCCCGCTTTCCCAGGAAAAGAAAAACTCTAATCGGAACGGATAGTAAGAGCAAGGTTTAAATAAAAATTTCGAAACAAATAGATTTTTCAATGTCATGCTCCAACGGAACCGTAATATAACGACTATAAGAACCAATTCCACGCCCAGCTTGATGCCGCAATAAATGCTGTAGATATAAAAATGGAGATGTAAAAATTGTAATGGATGACTGACCTCAGCGTTTAAAGTCGCTTCAAACAACGAAAACTTCAAATCCATCATTGCACAGTGGGGACTTTTGCAAAATAAATGGTAATACATCTGGAACTACTAAACTGCTAATTGCATATTTCTGAAACTTTGAACGTCTTTAGAGGAGAAGTCGCGCTTTCCAACGCGTATCTCACTGACCTTCTGGCTTAAACATGAGACGAGCTACAGTGGGGCAAATTTCACTATCTGGGTCTAAAAAGAAAAACTTCTGAGGCTTGTAACTTTTTTAGATGTTATTCGATTTAAAAAAATTAAAGCGCTATGAGTTAAGCTAAGAAAAACAAAAAATAGTGTCTGAACATGTGTTTCCGTATCTCTTATAGCTTAGAAGATATTTGACTTTAAAGAAAAAAAAATTTTTTTTTTGCCTTGACTTTTTTTTAGTATTTCGCTGGTAACTTTTAAGTTTATAGTTGGATTTTAAGTTAAAAGTCAGCATTCGATTCTTAACAAAATTTTTAATTCCAACTGTTTCAGAGGAGCTATTCGGAAATTAGTGGCGAAAAAAAAATTTTTTTTTCATGCAAAATTAAAACGTTTTTCATTTTTAAAAACTCATAAAAAAATTATCAGGATAAAAATTTTATATTTTTATCATTTATTAGAAATCCTTAGCTTAACATAAAGCGGTGTAAATTTTTAGAATCGGATAAACTGTAAAAAAGTTACAAGCCTCAGAAGTTTTTCTGAGTCCCAGGTAGTCAAATTTGGCCCACTATAAGTCCAATCAGTAGTTTACAAGTTCCAGATTTATTACCATTTATTTTGCAAAAGTCTCCACTGTGCATTTTCATTCATGGCCTTGGTTTAGAATGCAACAACAATGCCGAACTTCTATTCTTTTATTTATCGGTTGTACTAAATTTCCATAAAATTATATATGAACAGTTCCACGTAAAAAACGGCCCTACAGAAGGAAAAATAATTTTCTTATTTTTAATAAAAATCACTCAATTGATGTTAATAAGAGAATGAAAGTTATGACAAATAAAAAAAAAATACAATATTTATGTGTTGTTTCCACAATGCAAAAAAGCACTGCTTGTCTAAAATTTATATGAAAAGCACTCAGTTTTTTTGAGTGATTTCCATACATATTTATTTTATTTAGGAACTTCATTAATATTACTTTTGTATTTTATAAAGTTTTTTCTTGTAGAATATCACTAACAGCAGAGTAGTGTTCACTTGCTTCTAATGAATCGATTTTAACAATTTATCATTATACTTATAACTATTCTGCAGACAAAGCTACAAAATTACTTAAGCATTTGGGAATATGTTCTTGATTCTATAAAAAATATCAGTACTACGAGTATTAAAAAATTTTATCAGAATGTACATTAAAATTCTCGCAATAAATTCCCGGGATTGAACATTTTGCACAGTTTCCGAGAATGTATGCAAAACGGAACTATTTTTTTAGTTAATTCTAAAAAAGGGTAAAATGTTGCCAATAATGACAAAAGTCGCAAAATTAGTTGAGTTTGAAAAAGTCGCACAAAAACTTGCCGGCCGTAAAAAGGTGGCAAATTGCGACTTTCGTCGACGAACGGTAACGCTGGTGGAAAGTAAATAAGGGAAAATACGAGCTTCTTTTACCTATACCCTGGCAATATTTAAGCGGCCTTCAGACTATTAGATTTAGTATTAATACTTGTCAAAAACTCAAATCCAACAGTGTGAAAACAAATTGTTATGATATGACAAATAATACGTAAAGAAATGTGACAATAAAATTTTTGAATCCAAATTGATTATTAGGCTAAGGTTCGTAACGTTATATTCAGAAAGAATTGGGCATGATTAATATTCCAAGGAACAAGGGAAAAATTAACATCAGCTTAATTTTTTAACGTACACAGCAGAACAGAGTAGCGCCACTTTCTGTTCTGCTGTGTACGTTGAAAAATTAAGTTGATATTAATTTTTCCCTTGTTCCTTGGAATATTAATCATGCCCCATTCTTTCTGAATATAACGTTACGAACCTTAGCCTAATAATCAATTTGGATTCACAAAGCAAATACGTTCGAAATAATCATATTAATAATAAAATTTTTCATTTTATTAGGGTTGTCTTTAGCACAAACAAACATAGGAATACAAAAATAGTTGTGTATTTGTTTGCCGGCATAAATAAAGAAAAAGAGGAAGGACAAAATTCGAGTTGTTGCAAATTATTTATGTAATGAGAAATTTTTCTTTAAGATTTTTTGACAGTCAGACTGATTTTGATTTGATTTTCGTCTTACAAAATCTAATACAAATCTTAAAGCTTGTATTACAATGTGAAATGGCCCCTAGTGACACCAGCGGCGAGTGTTCCGAGCGAGCGAATGTTTAGTGGTGCAGTGCTTATTTAAACAACGCGCAATTGGCTTGATAGAAAAAACACTTCAAAACTTTTATTTTTGAAGTTCAACATTCCTCTACTGAGCTTCGAGTATTACTTTAATATGATTAATAAATTAATTTAACAGGACTTTACTTTTTAAATATTATGTCGTTGTGAAATATATTTTGTTTCTATTTTCTTTACTAAAAGAAGATTTTGCGTAATAGACCAATTTTTTTAGTAAAAATTAATATTTTTTTTGGCTTAAGTTCATTTTTAATTTAATCTTTCGATCAAATTATTTTTTATTTAAGAAAGAAATTTTAAAGCATGTGAATATTCAACATTCAAAGAAAAATTATATTGTACGGAGGGTTGAACTGACAGCTGTTTCGGGACCACCAAGTCTACTCGTCAGAGTCCTTTACCTACACCACCACTGACAGCGGCAACAACACTGTAGCGAAAATCCTACTAATTTTAGTAAGCTCAATTAACAGACTGTCGCCATCTTGTGGCGAGTCGCACCTATAAATTAGTTTTCTAAATGTTCGGAACTTCACTAGCTGTTAGAAACTAACATTTAGAAAAGCTAATTAATAGGTGCGACTCGCCACAAGATGGCGACAGTCTGTTAATTGAGCTTACTAAAATTAGTAGGATTTTCGCTGCAGTGTTGTTGCCACTGTCAGTGGTGGTGTAGGTAAAGGAATCTGACGAGTAGACTTGGTGGTCACGAAACAGCTGTCAGTTCAACCCTCCGTACATCCAAATTTTTCTTTGAATGTTCAATATTCACATGCTTTAGAATTTCTTTCTGAAATAAAAAATAATTTGATCGAAAGATTAAATTAAAAATGAACTTAAGCCAAACTAATTAAATAACTTTGGATAAAAACCATACAGTTCGACTAAAAATTCATAACTCAATTACTATTTTTTGTTTAATATTTAGTATTTTTTATGTATTATTTTTTTGGAACGTATTCAGAAAATATTCGTGAAATATTCGCTTGAATTTGGCGAATACGAATACGAATATCATGAAAGAGGCGAATATTTGGCGAGTCGAATACGAATACGAATATTCGCAACATCACTAGTATGCAACATCATCCCAGTATATCTGTACTTTATGTATTAATGGTTGCATACATCAAAACAAATTTATATCAGTACATAAAATTATTTATGACACGTGTAAAAAAACTCGTTATTTTTGTTGTTTTTAAACTAGTAAACTTAACCTTTAAGAAATTTATTATATGACATATTGGCATAATATTATTTTAAATGAAATTTATTTGTGTAGAAAAATAAGATAGATTCATATCGAATACAAATTATTTCTTGAGTTTTGTATAAGATTCAAAGCCTACTATGTTTATTTTTGAAAATCATTTGTAAATTCTCAAATGGTTTTTGAAAGTCTGTACATAAGGGGTTTGTAAGTGTTCAAAAGTCTGGTTGAAGTCAACTGACGTTTTGGTAAAGTGCCAATGAAATGCATATAGATTAGTGCTAGCCACCGAGAGAAATGAGTTTTTAATTTAGTATTAGTGCTTATGAGCACGTGTTAGTAGTATACCACTATGTGCCCATTAAAAGAAAACCAACAACGTAAAAAATGAAGTTGTTGTTAATTTTTTACTTTTTAGTGAGTACATTGGTTTTCATTCGGCTATATACATATACGAGCCGAATAATGTTCGGAACTCTGGTGCCAGTATGAGCGGCTATGATATAGACAATGCTTAGCCACCAACAAATAAATTTCATTTAAAATATTAAATATAACTTCATCGACAAAGTCTTCACAGCTATTGAGGAATTCGTATTATCTCCCTATAATGTTGCATTTGAAAAGGTTCTTTACAGACAAAACTACGCCATAGGCAAATTCGTTATAGGGACATAAAAATGTAAGGAAAACATTGAAAAATTACAGTTCTCAAAAATAGTTCGTTATGGGGAAAAATTCGTTATAGCGAAGTTCGTTATAGGGAAGTTTGGTTATAATCCTTTATACAATAGTTTCTTGGGATATTTTAAGCCTTGAGCTTTTTCTTTCAATATTTTTTCATTGCAAATAAATAAAAAGCATTAGTAATCAAAAAACGTTTATTAGTGATATATCTGAAAATAAAAAAATTCGAAAATGCTGAATACTTCGACACAACCCGGTTTTTCGAATAACACGAAAACCGTCGCATTTTATAAGCCGGTTTAAAATAAGCGGGAAAATTGACAAAAACCGCTTTTTCGTACAGTTCGAAGTCTGGTTTTGATAACTCTGCTTATATATCATCGGTCTTTGGAGACCTCTGGCTTCTCGTCATAGCGAATACTTTGTTTGTAGTGTTTCGTCTATCCCATTCAGAAAATTTTGAAGCGAAGCCGTTTTTTCATATTCTAGTATTTGTTTAAGATGTTTAGTACATTCCTTCAGCCTATATTTTAGCTGAGGGGATCTGCAATATTGCCATTCTCTACAAACTCTCCTTTTTTTAGATAAAATCCATTCTACATCTGCTAAATAGATTTTGTTATATCTCACCTGAAGTAACATTTAGAACAGCTTGCTTAAGGTTTGTCCTGAAATATTATAATAGAGTCATCTATGTCAGCAGGCGTCAATAACATCAGGTATTTTTCGGCGATCTGTTGGCCAGTAAGTTGGCTGTCTACTTTAAACGACATTCAAACGCATTTTAGAGATTGTGTCAAACAAAACGCGACCCTTTGGTGAGATGAGACGAGACCCGCAGAACGTATGCTTAGCGTTGAAGTCACCGTTGGCGTTGAAGTCATTGTTGATTGAACAATCTTCAGCTAATAAGGCCTAACGCAGTTTATATCAATAAAAAACTTTTATTACATATTTACCCAACGTTTCGTCAATTCTTTGTTGACTTTCTCAAGGGTTTCGTAAAATGATATTATATCACATTACATGTAAATAGTAGAGTAAAGTAAATTGATGAAATCACCTGGTTGTGATGAAGAGTTTCAATGCAGATGTTAGTTGCTTGAAAAGAGTCTTTACAATTATCTCTTTGTATTGTTCTAATCGCGATTTTATTAGTATAGTAGAGCTTCTACACCTTGGAGTTCCTTTGTGTCGTACAGAGTATATCCTTTGATTTAAAAAAACTTCTAGCCGGCAAATGCGTCTCAGAGATAAGCATATCATCAATTTGTTTATCCATCAAGAAGTAACGAGTGATTTTTTTGCTATTATCTTTTTGGCAACACTAGTTTTGACAGCTCACGCACGTTTTGTATCTTGTGTTACTGTCAAACATCTTCAGTTTGGTCTATAATTTAATCATGAATCGTCTTACAAACGAACAACGCTTGCAAATTATTGAATTTTATTACCAAAATGTGTGCTCTGTTAAGAAAGTTCATCGCGCGCTTCTTCCATTTTATGGTCAGTTTAATCGACCTACTGAGGCTTTTATTCGGGCTATTGTAAAAAAATTTCGCACCAAATTTACATTGTTGGACATTATACCACCAACACGTTTACGTAGAGTGCGAACTGAAGAAAATATCGCAGCCGTATCGGCCAGTGTTGTTGATGACCGTGAATTATCGATTCGGCGCCGTTCGCAGCAATTGGGCCTCTGTTACTCCACTACGTGGAAAATTTTGCGGAAGGATTTGGGTGTGAAGCCTTATAAGATACAGCTGGTGCAAGAATTGAAGCCAAACGACCTACCACAACGCCAAATTTTTGGTGAATGGGCTCTTGAAAAGTTAGATGAAGATCCACTTTTTTATCGAAGAATTGTGTTCAGCAACGAGGCTCATTTCTGGTTGAATGGATACGTGAACAAGCAAAACTGCCGTATTTGGAGTGAAGAGCAGCCAGAAGCATTGCAAGAGCTACCAATGCATCCACAAAAAACAACCGTTTGGTGCGGATTATGGGCTGGCGGCATCATTGGGCAGTATTTCTTCAAAGATGATGCGAATCACAACGTTACTGTGAATGGTGAGCGCTACCGTGCGATGATAACAAACTTTTTTCTGCCCAAAATGGAAGAGCTTGACTTGCATGACATGTGGTTTCAACAAGACGGTGCCACATGCCACACAGCACGCGAAACAATGGACCAATTGAGAGGCGAGTTCGGTGAACAGTTTATTTCACGCTTGGGACCAGTCAATTGGCCGCCCAGATCGTGCGATTTAACGCCTCTAGACTATTTTTTGTGGGGCTATGTTAAGGCTAATGTCTATAGCGACAAGCCCGCTTCGATTGACGCACTGGAAGCCAACATTGCCAACATTATTCGTGAGATACCGGCCGAAATGTTGGAAAGAGTATGCCAAAATTGGACTAAGCGGATGGACCATTTGAGGCGCAGCCGCGGCCAACATTTGCATGAAATAATCTTCAAACATTAAATTATATCGACCCAACTATCGATCCAAATAAATATTTCATGCATTTTTCTGAATTTTATGTGTTTTTTTTTTACTTTCCGATAGTTCTTATAAAATCACCCATTATTAGAGTTGGTTTTTATATCGGCGAATGCCGTTTGCGTTCCAGAAACAGATTTTTAAGTTCATGGTTTGTTTAACCCTTTCGCTACATGTTTTTCGATTTAGGCTTTAAAAATCAAATTTTGTTACTATTCGGCCTTAAATATTTTTAATAAATTTCAATTTATTTATTTTTTTCAAAAATTGACTTCAAAGTGGTTTTTTATAATGATGCTATATGGATACATTTGTACTCAATGGTGTATAAAAACACATGGGCGGACAAAAGTAAATAGAATTGGAGGACGAAGTGGTTCTATATAGGTATCTATGGTAAACGTAATTAACAGTTTGAGTTGGAAGGAGTCATTTTCCAATTTTGCAAGTTGATTAAAAGAGGAATGCTTTGAGGGATGAGTCCATTATTTGATGGAACGACCCACGAAGGGTAAAGGAAGAAAAATTTATATATCCATATCGATACAATATAGTGAAAGGGTTAATGAAGCCAGCAATAATGTAGACTGCATTTTCAACATTTCCTGCATCATGCAGGTCATGTTGGTTATAAAATATTTACTGTTTCAATAGAATTTTCTATTGAAACCTCAATTCGACCAAAATTGTAGCCAGGGTATTCGTTGGCAAGAGTCCGTTTTTGAGCTGTGGGCTGGTTAGACTTCAATGCGTTAGCGCATGAGAATTGACTGTGTGATATGTTTTGTGATATGTCCTGGTTAGCCTTAAAAATGTTGACGTATGAAGGCGGGCTTATAGCTGGTTGGCGCAACTGGGGATAACGGGTATTATCGAAAGTAATAGGTTGAGCATAGCACTATATGAAATTTTACCCCTTTTTGTGGCCATTATTAATTAAAGCCATACGGTAACATCGAGTTAAATAATTTTTTGGGTTCGATCTTTGGAAGCCTCCCTTTTTAAGGTCCTTAAAAATTTTGAAGCAGTAATTTTTTAGACCCTTTTAATTTGTTTACTCGTGCATTAAAAAAATTTTGTTCTAAACAGGGTTTTATAAAAAAAAAAATTTTGCTCTGAATATTATAAACAAACCTTATCGAGGTAATTTCTTTTGTTGAACTTACATCAGTTGTTTTGTCCATAATAATAGAAAAAACGGTATTTTGTTCGAAAAGAAGAAAACCATTACCGTCAAAAGCTAATAAAAAAATAGAAGAGAAAGTGAAATTACACACAGATTACACATGAAACTAATTACACATGAGCTACACATGCAAGGAGAAATTACACACAATATGTTTAATTGCACACAGATTGGCAGCACTGATACATACATACATGTATACATAGGCTGATAAGCACAATACCCTTCTTTGCGTCCCGATATATTAGCGCTCTGCGACTGACGTGACTTCATTATCACAATTCCACTGACGTGGTAGTACACTAGACACTATTTCGACTGCTTATATATTCCAAGTTCCGTTCGTAAGCCCACTGAAAATATTTTCGATTTTAGTTTAATGTAGTAGTTTGTTATTTATTGTAATTTTTTGTTGAAAAAAAATGACAAATCTTGTTAAAAATAAAATTATAAATTAGCCTTAAAAAACTTACATCCACACAAAAACAAAAAAAACTTCATATATTTTTTTTGCTAAAAACCTTAACATTAATTTTAGTGACGTGGTAGACTTGTAGACACTTGTATGCACACATCAACACGCGTTGATGTGAGCATACAAGTGCTCGTTTCAATTGCTTTCTTCCTACTAACGTACACACGAGTACTTAATAAGAAGGTACTGAAAACCCCAGAATCGATATTTGTATAATTATGGCGTAAAACAATGTTTTCTGTTTACTGGTGCCTGCTAGACTATGACGTCAGTCGCAGAGGGCTAGTTTGCCATATGCTGCAAAAAAAAACAATAGAAAATAAGTATCACTTTTCAGGATATTCAAGGATAAAATTTTTTTTTCATTTCTGATGTCCTTGTCTTGGATTTGCAAAAAGTGAGCTTAAATCTTTTAATTGATATTCAAATTACTAAAATCTGTTGACGTGCTGTAAAGGTATGCAATTTTCGAAATTACTTTTTACAAAAAAAAAAAATATTGTATGTATTCAAATAGTTTTTTTTATTATTACACATGTTTACAGTACATCGCGTTCTGAAAAAAATTTAGCCATTACCGACTACATATACTATGTAGATTTTAAATATATAGTTAGAATTTTTTTATCAGCTCTAGTGTTCGGGATATTCTCTTATGTAAATCTGAAGGCGCTTGCAGGACATATATGAGCATAACTTGAGAAGGCCATGCTCTATTTAGTTAAATAAAAAATTCAAAATTCGACAACAAAACCATCTTCAAGCTGTACAAGCAATATTTCTAAATCTGTACAGTAGTTTTGGTGATATCGTAAAAGTTTGAGCAAAGAAAATAATATTTTGCAATTTTTTTTTTCATTTTTGTTTTAAAACTTTATAACAAAATAAAGATACAAAAACGGGCCAGTTTTTTGTCCAGTATCATGTAGCTAAATATACTCAAAAATAGTTGAGCCCTTTTTCATTGAAATTGGTGTGCTACTTTTCATTTTATTCACAATTTAGTGACAGAACTGAATTGATAAAATTTAATCTCCATACAACAGTAGCAAACACAAATACAAAACCAGATATTGCTGTTGTATAAAAATTCAAATTTTATGAATTCAGTTCTCTGACTGAATTATGAATAAAATCAAAAGTTGTTCACCAATTTCAATAAAAAAGATCTCAATTTTTTTCGGAATACATTTAACTACAAGCAACTAAATCAAAAATAAGCTCTTTGTAGTATTTTTATTTTCTATGCATTCTTAAAAACAAAAAATTCAAATTTTTTTTATAAAATTTTAATTTTTTTTCTTTTTTGGTTAAACTTTTAGTATCTCTGAAAGTATTGCGCAAATTAAGAAACAATTGTCGTCGAATTTCGTTTTTTTAGACCGTTAGATTCGCGTTCAGCGTTCCAAATAACTGAAGAAACAATTTTCATTTCTAGGAAACGAAATTTTTTTTTTTCGAAATTTGTAAACATGTGTTATTGCTTATACAATTTTCATAGAAATTATCGAGTTATTATAAAGAAACAACTATAAATTTTTGAGCTTGGTTTAATACCATCTTGAAAATTTTACATAATAAATACATGTCAGTTTGCTACATTCTATAAAAAATAGAGAAAAATAGAATACCATTTTCAGGATATTTAAGGATAAAGGATACTTTGGCATTTTAGTAACACTTGTAGCAGGAAGCTTTGTCCTTTTTAATGACGAACTTTTAAGTCCAAAGAAATTTTAATTATTTTGGTTTCCGTTCGGCTTTAATTTAATTTCGATAGCTCCCGCTAATCTCATCAGAGTTCTTTACCGCTTAGACCACTCGACCAAAGTCGGGTGTTTGCAGTCAAGAGCTGAATATCATCTACCTTTAATCAATTCATACTGTTACTCTTAGAGCTGTATTTCATTTGATAGTTATTGATATTCAGCTCTTGACTGCAAACACCCGACTTTGGTCGAGTGGTCTAAGCGGTAAAGAACTCTGATGAGATTAGCGCGAGCTATCGAAACGTCAGTTTAATTATTAATGTATTAATCGGCTAGCCGATTAATAACCGATTAAGGCAAAACCTTGATTAATTAATGCAGCGATTAGCCGACTAAAACAAAAAACCCGATTAATTGAATTGAATTGGGCTAAAACTAGATATTACTTCTTATGGTCGTGGCCCCGCACCCTTTTTAATTACAAAATTGTAAAGTCATCGTAAGTAAAGGTGTCCAGCAAATCTCAGATTAATCAGTTAACAGGGAAGGGGCTAAAACTAAGTATTACTTTTTATGGGCGTGGCGCCACATATTTCTTAACACTAAATTGTATTGCCATGAAAGGTAAAGCTATTTACATAATTTTAGATCAATCGGTCAAGAGGAAGATAGTAAAAACCAATATTACTTTTTATGGGCGTCGCCAAGCCCACTTTTCTAATCTCAAAATTGTGTAGTAATCAAAAGTAAAGGTGGATCAATCGGTTAACAGAAAAACGTTAAAGCTGAGTATTACTTTTTATAGGCGTGGCGCCGCCTACTTTTGTAATTACAAAATTGTATAGTCATCGTAAGTAAAGATGTGCACTAAATATCGGATCAATCAGTTAACAGGAAAGGGTTAAAACTAAGTACTACTTTTTATGGGCGTGGCACCGCCCACTTTTTAACTATAAAAGTGTATAGTCATTGTAAGTTAAGGTGTCCACTAAATCTCAGAGCAATCGGTTAACAGAAAAGGGCTAAAACTAAGTACTACTTTTTATGGGCGTGCGCTACCCACTTTTTTAAATACAAAAGTGTATAGTCATCATCGCTTATAGCGCGCACTCTGACATCAGCCTAATAGGCAAAAAAATATATGATAACTTCTTGCAATGACTTTTTTATGCGTATACGTTACATATAATTATGAAAAAAGTCCGTATCACGTATACGCATATTTTCAAAAAATTTCACTTAGAGCTTATTTCACCAACGAAATATAAATATCAATTCATATTTTATGTCGATTTTCATTCATTTTTGTGTGGAAAAATTATATTTAAATATCAATTGGTATATAAATAAATTGGTGAAATAGGCACTTAAGATATCTATTTGAAGGTAATTTTATTTTTTGAGGAAGATAGTTACTTAATAGTATAGACAGTTCATAAAAATAGTTAATCTGCATGAAATTCAACATAAAATGCAACATTTAACTACATACTTTAACTTGTTCGATAAAGTCAGTTTAGAAAATTTTTATATAAATCACAAAAAAATTTCCTAAACGAATCGAACGTTCGGATTGCAGAAACCACACTTAAATTTGTAAAATTAATTCAAATTATACAATTTATTTAATTTAAACACTTCATACTATTAACTATATGTATGTATGCATGCAATATAAAGCTATTCATACAAAGTAGAACACTTACTGGGTTAATCCTTGAAATCTATTCCTTGGGAAAATATGAAATAAAAACAAGAAAAGTATGTTATTGATGATTCTTTTCATTGTAACGCATATTATCACCTCGTATGCTGCTATAATATGTTGTAACTGCATATATGTACATATTTTGTTTGTTCATTTTTCTTTTCGTTTATAGATTTGCATCCCTGGAGCATAATTCTGGAATGCTGTTGGGTAAACTACAACAAACATACATTATAAATATTTGTACGTTATGTTCACTGTAAAACTTACACTCATGAATAAATCTGCCAGAGGGGGATGCAACTCTTATTCGGTTGTGTATTGTCAGTGTGTGGTTTGGTTGGTTTTCGGTTACGCTAAAAGAGGAAGAAAAAGTTTAAACACCAACAAACACAAGCAGCAAAATGTACATAAATTAAGTGTTGTTGTTTTTTGCTATTGTTGTTTTTTGCTATTGTTGTGCAAGTGCGTGTCAACGTTATTACGCGTGTCCTTGCTCTACTTTACGTTAAGCTGTTTTAAGCACAAACACATACATTCACAGTTATATACTCAAATGTTTGTATGTTGCGTTTGCTTGATTAAATATGCGTGTGCATGTGTACGTGTGTGATTGTGTACATGCAGCCTTTAAAGTCCCGAAGGTTTTTGATTTTATTTATCTACTCCAACCTCCTTCTGCAACTCCCTAGTTTTTTGTTTTGCTTTTGTCAAAAAAAATTTTATAGCAAAAACAACAAATGCACAAATACTAAACCACATACTCATGCACAAATAGTATAGTGACTCTATCTCTCTATCTTTCTCTCTCTATTGTACAATTTTTTCTTCAATGATAACATGGAACTTTTAAGATTCCTTGAGCAACCGCAAGCTCAACTAAAAACGTCAAGATATAGAAGAAACAACTTCACGAGCAAGATAAATTTTTTCTTTTTAAAATCCTCATCCCTATTTGGCAGTGTATTTTAAGCCAGAGGCGAAATGAAACGGAAAAGATACCGGAACCATTCGAAAGATATTCAATCCTCCAAAGATTACATACATATTGGGCATTCTACGCCAAATTTGATGGCTTTAAAGTTTTTTTTGATTTTCCCAATTTTGTGATATTTTTTAGAGCCACTCAAAAAAGCCTTCCTCATAAAATTTGAGATTTTTTTGATTATGTACTCGTTCAAAAGGTATTAGATTTTCAAAATAAATCACATTTTTGGTTTTTTGCTCCTAACTTTCTTAAAATGGTCTAAATTGGAAATTTTTGTTTTTAGATGTTTTTTACAGCAAAAAATTAGAAAATATGTATAAACATTTTTTTGTTTACTTATTTTTTTAAATTTGTTTTTGTAAATCTTTACTCTAAAACACTTTTGTTGAAAATTAGGTCGATAATAGTCGGCAACACTTTACAGATTATTATCGACCTAAAATTACACACGCATTATTTTTGAACAAAATGTTTTTACTAAAAAGAAGCGATTGGCTACGTGCAGGTTTGAACCGCAACCTCCTGACTGATAGTTTGACGTATCTACCATTCAGCCATAGCCGTATTATACTTTGTTACATTTTCTCCACTTGGACTAAATATATTTTATTTGAAAAGTTTTTTCTTTAATAAAATAACTACAAAATCGATGTAATTTTAGACAAGGAGAAATTTTCAACACAAATTTAAAAAATATATGATCGTAAATTTGTAGTAATGTTTTAGAGTGTACGACATGGTTAGCACTTTTATGTACAACATACAACCAACATTTTTGTGCAATATTTCAACCCTCTAAGGGTGGGTTTTCAATATGAACATTAGATATATAGTCATCTTTAATCTTTGTTTTCTGTTTTAAGACGATAATTAACTGCTTTTATTGCCCAGTAAAGCGGCCAACGTTGGTGGTTTAAGCTGTAAAAAATAAGTATACCTACACTCTAAAACATTACTTCAAATTTACGATCATATATTGTCTAAATTTGTGTTGAAAATTTCTCCTTGTCTAAAATTACATCGATTTTGTAGTTATTTTATTAAATAAAAAACCTTTCAAATTAAACTTATTTAGTTAAAGTGGAAAAAATGTAACATAAAGCATAATACGGCTATGGCTGAATGGTAGATACGTTCGACTATCAGTCAGGAGGTCGCGGTTCAAATCAGCACGCAGCCGATCGCTTTTTTTAGTAAAAATATTTTGTTGAAAAATAATGCGTGTGTAATTTTAGGTCGATAATAATCTGTAAAGTGTTGCCGACTATTATCGACCTAATTTTCAACAAAAGTGTTTTAGAGTGTACACCATTGTTGCCAGTTTAGCATATTTAATGCTAGATCTAGAATTTTTCAAACTGATTTTGCATACAGAAAATGCTTTTAGCATTTTTTTAATCATATTATCAGATTACAAAATTTTAAAAATTTTTATTATTAGGGAAAAAAATATTGGAGAAATTGTTCAGAGTTAAAGACAATAAGAAATTTAAATACATAAATATAACATATATGTTTATTCTGAAGATGCTCTGTCTCTTCTTATCGAATGCTGACATAAAATGTGTGTAAAGCCAAAATAATCTGGCGAAAGCAGACTCATAGACAAACAGTCAATTGTGTTTTCTTTCAGCTATGAAAATATTTTTGGTTATAATAAAATTAACTTAATGTTTTGCTTTTGACTAAAATGTTGCTAGTTTTTTGTTGGTTTTATTATACATATTTATTTTTGGAACTACATAATTAAACTACTTTTTGCCTTTGTTCAAGGCAAATTCATACCAGGTAATCTCACTAATAAAACAAGTACAACATGTAACAAAAACCACAAGAATTTTGTTTTTGTAAAATCATTGTTCGTACTCAAACTCGCAAAGCAAATAGTGTATATTGACATCCGACCATGAACAAAATGCTAAAAAAAGTTAACTGCTGTGCTTACAAGTTCACCTGTAGTGAATTCGCCTTGCCTTTGTTTTATCACATATATTTTTTAGCATATTTTTTCGCATATTTTTAGCATATTCTAGTATTTGTTTTTCATAAAGATTTAGCATTTCTTCATCATTAGATTTTGGCAACACTGGCCAACACACACATTCGATTGTACTTTTTTCCAATATATATGTATTAATAAAATGATATTAATTATGTTTTTATGTTGTAAACTCTTTTATTTCACAGCACATAACAATTATTTCTTAAGTTTTTCTATTGTTTCTATTTTATTTTATCTTCTTCTTTTTCTTTTATTTGCTGCAAAATGCAAAGACAGCTGATCAGAGATGCCATATTTTATTATTTAGTATTGCAATTTTGAGAGGTTTGAGCTTCCACTTAAAAAAGGCAAACAGAATTAGCACTCGATTAAATTTATTTTCAGATTAATTGATTATAGTTTCAAACTAAGATTAAATGTTCACATTAAAAACCCACCCTAAGTCTTTGTGATAAATTCAAACCATCTAACATCTAATTACACTGGTCAGCATTTACAAATATGTAAATGATTTTCAAAAATAAGCATAGTAGGCTTTGAAAATTATACAAAACCCGGCAAATAATTTGTATTCGATATGAATATATTTTATTTTTCTACACCTTTATACAATTAGAAACTAGGGATGGGCAAATGAAAAAAATATATCGATATATATCGATATCGATATATTTTTAAATATCATCGGCATCGATATATATCGAATAAAAAATATCGATATATCGATACTTTTTCAACAATGATAATTCATACCAGTCCCCAATTTTGTTTTTAATAAAACAAAAGAAGTACCTTTCTTATAAATAATTAAGCTGGCGAGAATTAATTTCCAATATCCTTACTGTTCGACCAATATTTCATGGAACATACATCAACAAAATTACACTCAAAGAATGATAATTTTTCGAATAGACAAAATATTATAAATAAAACAAACGATATTGTTAGTAATATTCTATTTAATAAAGACTGTGCCGAAATGTTTTTAAAAATTGCACGAAAAACAAATTTGATACTTTCGATATATTTGCAAAAAAAATATCGATATATCGATATATCGAAATTAAAATTATTGACGATATATATCTATATATGTTTAAGAAAATATCGATATATCGATATTTTATGCCCATCCCTATTAGAAACCCATAAACAATAAAACTATTTATAAGGCAAAATGAAAAATAAAATTCTAACTAAACTTTATAATTCTCAAATGGTTTTTGAAAGTCAAAATTGTGTTTGAAGTCTACCGACGATTTGGTAAAGCACCAATGAAATGCATATAGACAATCCTTATAAGTTCCTTTCACTCCTCGGGGGAGCATAGGGCCATCAAGACAATGCTTAAACACAAGCAAATAAATTTCATTAAAAAAAATATGACAATATGGCAAATAATAAGTTTCTTAAAGGTTACACTGTGTGGTAATATCGACTTTGAGCTGTATTTTGTAGATTTTTAAAATTGTTACAGTTAGTATATTATAAAGGTTAGTATATTATAGTTAGTAAAAACGTACCGCATAAATTTAGAGCTTTCAGTACTGCTACAACAACAATAACAAATACTAGAAATGAATTAAATATGGAAAGTAAAGGGTGTCCCAATATGTTATTTAATTTTGACATTGCGCCGCATGTTCTGAATAGTATAAGTTATAAGCAATTGAAACTTTTACTGGAAGTCTTTGTTATGGAAACTGCAACAATAGACACCAAAAATCAAACAAAGCTGAAAACTATAGGGTGTCTTAACAAGTAATGTATTGTTTTACAAAGATTTTTTTAAGTAAACTGCGTGTCGACAAACATTTGCTTGGTGCATAATTATTTTCAACAATACTTGATTTATCTACACCCAGTTTAAAAGCATTTCGACGGCCTATATTCAAAAGCCTCTATATTCGATTTTAAGGAAAATCACTTTTTGATGGCAAAGTATTGCGTAAAATAAGCCGCATCTATGGTATACATTTAAAAATAAAAACATTTTATTGTGCAATTTTATCATAATTTTTTTATTTCTCTATCGTACGCAGTTAATAATATTCAAATAAACTCAATTTATGATTAAAACTTGCTAAAATTGTAAGGAATGTCAAGATCTCGGGAAACATCGCGAAAATTAGGTAAAATTCGCAAAAACTTGCTTATATATGAAAGATGAAAATGTTACGATTGATTAAATCACCAAAAACTGTCAGAAAATTATAAACTTTGGAAAATTACGACTATCGCGAAAATAGCGAAAATTCGCGGAAAATTGCAAAACTTTAATCAAACCATAATTTTGATTAAAAATCTTTAAAACTGTAAGAAATAGCGAAAATTCGATAAAAATCGCGAAAATAGTGAACTTGCAAAAAGTCGCATTTATCCCGAAAATTGCAAAAATTCGAGAGAAGTTGCAACATCGAAAATAAGCCCTAATATTTGCTAAATACATATATTGAAAAGGTCACTAATATTGTAATGAATAACAAAATTTCTGAAAAAGTTGCTAAAATGGCGGAAATCGCAAAGGTTTTTCTTCTTTAATTTAGATATCGCAATAAAACTGAATCATATTATTTGTTGAAAATTTACTTAATTAATTTTTTCACTATTTTTTTTACTATACAAAATCCTCTATCTTTAACGTATTGAGTTTTTTTCGAATAACAAAACCCTTTATTTTCTTTCATAAAATTGCCAATACTGCAAATTTTTAAAAATAAATTACACACACAATATTGAGTCATGCATTTTAAAATACACTATAGAACAAAGATTTTAAAATAACCCAGCAAAAACTTGGTAATGAGTTGTCGTTACCGAACAACATACTTTTCAATCACAAACTACATACCGTCTGAATTAGTTTACAGTAGTTGAACAATTACTTACTAGTAATTAAACAAGCGATATATTCTCTTTTTGGCAGGATACTAGTGTATCTGCTTATCATACAGACGATAAACAGTTCAACCCCTGGGGAAGAAAAATAGATTTTTTTTAATTGTGTTGATGTTTGTGAAAAACAGTTTTAAGCCCGTAACAAAATATTTGTGCAGTAGCCTTGTGGGTAAAACACTTGGCATAAAATAACACAATAACTGAAAATGGCATGAGTTCAATGCTTAGCAGATCCACTTAATTTTTATTGTGTTGAATATTGAAATTTATAACTCATTATTTGTAATCAATTGTGGTAAGTACTTGCCTCCGATGACATCGCCATGTTAAAGTAATTGGTTAAAATGCCAAAGTAGAAGTAGTGAAAAGTATGTTTTTTAGCATTTTAACTCATTACTTTGCCATCAAAATTTTTCTTGGAACATATCAATGAACGAAGTAACCAGTTTTTTGCTGCAATGAAAAGTTGTAATTTTTAATATAGAAAATTTTTAATGTATGCCGTCGATTTACTTAAGTTAGTTAGTTAGGATCTAATATATATGGGATTTTTACTCATAATTCGTATATAAATTTGTTTGACTTTTATCCAAGTGACTATTAGAAAAAAGTCAACTCGGGATCATAATTTGTTGAAAATATAAGATTTTTATATATTAATATGATTATTTTGAACGTATTTGCTTGTGAGTCCAAATTGATTATTAAGCTAAAGTTCGTAGCATTATATTCCGAAAGAGCTGGGCATGATTAATAGGTCAAGTAAGACGGGAAAAATTAACAAAGATAGTAGTGCCACTTTCGGAAACCGATACACTTCCATGGTCAGTGCTCATGTGTATTTTACTTATCAACACTTGTGAGGTGGCTTTTTAGTGAAAATTGAATACGAAAATTAATTCACGCAGCTTGATGCTAAATGCATCGTTTTAACGGCAATTCCCAGTGTTACCATAAGTGTATTTTTCTCCATATCTATTTTTCTGATTTTTTGTTATACTTACGTCAAATATTTTGGTTTGATTTTTATACTTAAGTACACAGAAAAAATTATCACCAAAAAATTTTCAAACAAAAGTTTGTCTAAAAATAAATTTAATTTTCAGTAAATGTTCTGTCCATAATCTATGAATTGTTCGTTCAACTTTTATTTAGAACGCAAACACTAAAAACAACGAGAAAAACTGTGCTGTAAAAAAACAACCCCGATGACGACATACACACAAATAACAACAACAACAATGATAGCAAAAAGAATGCGATTATAGCAAGTTTTTGTACTGAAGATTTTTGAGTGAATAAATTCGTTAATGTCATTGCGTTAATTCTCATTCATTCTTTTAGATTCTTTAGATAAACATTCAGACTTGAACACATTTAACAAAGTGTAATTTCATAAATGCTTCATGCATGATGATGATGATGACCCAGACAAAGATTTTGATTGATATATTAAAAAAAATCCACTAAATATTTTTGTTTGATTAAGTAAACTATTTTGTTTAGTATTTGTTAGTATTTTTACATTAATTGTTTTATAAATTCAGACAAAAATATTGTTTGATATATTTCAGAAAATCTAGTAAATCTTTTTGTTTGATTTAGTAATTAGTAATTGTAAACAAAACAATTTGTAAATATTTTTACAAAAATTGTTTTATAGATTTCAACAATTTGTTCACTAAAAAAACACGTTTTTTTTTCAATGAAATGTTTGAGATCTTTTTGTGTTTGTAGGTCCGTTCGCAGACAAAATATTTACTATTTCATTAAACTCCTTTACAGAAAATAAAATTTATTTTTTCCTGTGTATGTATGAACATGTAAACATGTGAAAAGCTCAAGCCAGTAGCTGGCTAATTGTTTATTAATACCAACGGCAACACTGGGAAAGTGCAGTTTAATATCAACTTAAGTGATTTAATTCTCGTATTCAATTTTCACGGAAAAGTTGTATATGTATATAAGAATTGAAATCACATTCAACAGAGGCATCTGACAAGCGGTGAGAAACAAACTACATATGAGCACTGATGATGGAAGTGTAGCGGTTTCCAAAAGTGACACTGCTATGATCTGCTATGTCCGTTGAAAAAATTAAGGTGATGTTAATTTTTCCCTTGTTGCTTGGAATATTAATCATGCCCAATTATTTCTGAATATAACGTTGCGAACCTTAACCTATTAATCAATTTGGACTTAAAAGATTTTTAGCTGGCTCTTCTGAAAAAGTTATGTTCATATATACTATACATACACCGCTATTTACGAAAGTCGTTAGATTATGCATCACATTCACATACAAACTCTAATGTTTTATTGGACTTCATCTGTGTGTTTGTATAAAAATTATTGTTTTTATTAATATATATTTAACTACATAATTATATGTATGCATGTGTGAACTCATTCGAATATGTGTAAAATTATTTACTTGTACGCTTTTTTGGATTCGTATGCAGATACAATGCTAAAGCGTATAAAACTATATTTAAAGAAATATTAAAAGGGTGTGATAATGCTTGCATCTACCCTACAGATAATATTGGACTACGTGTTCTATTTAAGCTGAAATGGAGTAGTAACAACATGGTCCTATGTAATGCAGTCATGGGCCATGTCATTTGCAAACAATAACTTCTAGTTAGTCGATAATTGTTTGCCTTTTAACGAGTGCAATCGTTAAAGCAAGAACACCCAAGTGCTCCATTGAATAGTGACATAGAGTAGTCTTAAAACCAGTCCGATGTAATGCAGACATGGGCCATGCCCAACCTGACCAGACATCCCGCTTTAGGCGGGATTATCCCGCTTTTAAGAGTTTGATCCCGCCTAGAAATTGTATCCAGCTTTCTCCCGCTTTTTCAAATTTTAAAATTTATAATGCTACTTTTTTAATTATTGCCAAAAATTTGGAACATTTTTCAACTGAATAAAAAAATATCTTTCTTCTTTTTCAGTCAGTACAACTCATTTTTAGACGTTGCTTCGAATCTCATTACTTCAAAATTTCGAATTCAAAGATATCTAGGGCCATATGCATGGCGAAAACTTGGCATGAAGTTAGCATGAGTGACGAAATTGAACCTGATCTTGCTGAGTTTTTCCATATATTTTGAAATGGGAAATCATCACAGAATATTGCCAAATCATCGCAGAACATTTCATATCAAAGCTAGCTAAAATCCAGTTCAATTTCGTCATTTATGATAACTCCATGCCAATTTTTTGTTATCCATAAGGCCGTTAATTATTTAGGATTAAGTTTATTTAATTATATTTTTCTATTGTGAAAGGAATTTCCAAAGCATGCAATTACTGAAAAGACAAATTATTGTCTGAATAGGCGTCGAACTATTGTTTTCGAGATCAATCACTATCTCATAATCAGAGCTCTTATTATAGCTGCTCCCACTGTGACAGTGCTGAAGTCAAGTAAGGCACGTAACTTTACAAATGTTTGATTGTTCCAAAAATTAAATTCAACGATCTTAACCCAGTTCGACTAAAATTCATAAATTCAATTTGAAAATTTATACATTAAGATGAACAAAAAATTAAGAAAAAGTCTTGAGAGCCAATCGCTAATCTAATTTTGTGCCGAATCTATAAAACATAAGATGCTTAGATCCGACAAAAAATACCAAATTCACAAGACAGAATTTTTTTCATACAAATTTGCCTTTGATCGAAAATCTTCTTTTAACTATAAACTGAATTTAAGCACACAGGAAAAATAGACAAGAATTATGTTTAATTTACCATTATGTTTAATAAACCATGTTATTAGAAAAAAATATGAATTTCAATAACATTTGTCATTAACTTAATAAAATATTTCGTTGTGTGTATTTCTTTCTCTCCAAACATAAGTACTTAAAACAAGTTGTATCTCATAAAAAATAACTGGGATATGGCTCAGCTGTAGAGAGTATGCTTTACGTTCGGGAAGTCAGGTTCGTATCGCAGCCAGGTCAACATTTTTTTCATTCATATATATATATATTTTTCTTTTGAAATAATTTTGTTATCAATATAGCAGAATTCTTTATCGCAGGAAATTAAAAAAAAAATTTATTGAATAGTGAGATTTTTGTTATCAACAACGAAACTTACTTTTTTCTGTGCAATCTTATAGGAAAGATAACTTCACAATCTTTCACTTACTGGCTTACAATTTACTTATTTTTGTTGGGTCTAAACGACTTAAATCTGTTAGTTGTGGGTTAGTTTATCAATATGCCTGCACATTTTGTTGTGTGCTAATGCCAACTCATCAGTAGATTTTTGTTTCATCGTAACGGAGACATTATAAAGTACGATTTAAAGAAAACGTCTAAAAATTTACGTTTTTAAATTTTCATGAACTTCCTAAGTACATATCGTTCGCTGAAATGAAAAATCACACTTTTACTTTTTAAATTTTTTTGGATAGAAAATTAAATAAAATATGCATGCACTTCAAGTTACTGAAGCTTAGTTTCTTTCTTCGTTTTTAATTTGGTTGATTTTTATGATAAAGGTTTGAAAATTTGTACGGACATGCGCCTCGATGTAATACGCAATAATTAAATAACAGTGCGATTTTGCATTATTTATTAGTTACGTGGTTTTTAGATTTCAAGTAACGATATGGAACTATATAATTGCATACATTTAAAAGAAATCATGTGTATACTCGTATTATCATCGAAGTGGAGTATTTTTACATTATACCGCTTTCCACAAGAAATTTTATAAAATCCCGCTTTTTGGTAGTATTTTTCTTCAGAATCCCGCTTTTCAATCATTCTAGTCCCGCTTTTTGGAAAAACCTTCTGGTCACGTTAACCATGCCATTTGCAGACAAGAGTTTGTAATTAAGCGATAAGTGTTCGTGTTTTAACAATTTCAACACGAACACTTGAGTGCTCCATCAAGTGGTGACATGGAGTAGTTTTGAGACTACTCCGATGTAGTGCAAAATTGGGTTAAACGGTCCAACCCTAGGACATCGATATGTTAAATTGACCATATTTTCTCGATACATTTCGATTACCGTTGGACTAGTCTTAGTCCTCTATGGAGTATACTTTACATGCGTGTATGGACTACTCGCGTTATCTACAGGGCATGGCTGTATGTTCTATATATGCTTGTGTGTATTGTCTTCTGTTGTTTTTTCATCATTTAATTTTTCATATAAAATATATTATGTGCTGCAACTATAACATGTTATTTTATATAAATAAACAGTTAAACATCTATAATATTTTATATACACATGAAAATGTATACAAACACTCATATATGTACATCAAGCAGAAGTATGAATATGTTTAGTCCTGTCGTATAAAATAAACACTTGCACAAGTGCTCATACACAGAAACAAACACAAACGTAAATCTTTTTAAATTCATACAACTGCATACAGAAAACTTTACTTTTCGCATTTCTAAGAACGGATAGTATATGTGCAAATTATGCACATACATATACTAAACGTTCTTAGAATAAGGAACTCCTTTGAACAATAAAAATTTTTGTAAAAATTTGAAAATAAAAATTTTCTGATTAGTGATTTCTTTAGAATTGCTAAAATTTAGTTTTGAAATTTATAATCGCGCTATTTTCCAATAATAATATTTTACTTATGCAGTAAAATATTAAATGTTTTTATTAAAAATGCATTGAAATTGACACGTTGATATTTTCGAATGAAATTTTGCATAGAGTACATAGGAATCTATTTACTAAATACCAAGGAAGAAAAAAAAATAAGATTTGTTTTCTTGGCAACCCCGCAATTCCCAAAGAAATTCCAGAAAATTCCTAAAATGGGATTTTCAGTAATTTCCCTGTATTTTTCTAATTTTTTTGGGAAATATTTAAGGGCACATTAGGTTTCAAGGTGACTTTATACCCCTTTTGACTACAGCATTGCGATTTGAGAATAAAAATAGGTCTATTTTGAAACGCTCTGGTTAATTCAATAATGGAAATTTAAAAAAAATTGCAATGATATGTCTTATAGTATTACCTTTCAAATATGGGGTAAGTTTTATTGCCAAAAAGTTGTATAATTACGAAATATTTAACGCACTATTTTCTGCAAAAAAAACCGGGAAAATCGACATTTTCAAAACTTTAAATGAAATTGCGTATAACTTTTGACTGAGTTAGGATTTTTAAGCAAACATATTTCAGAGTATTATTTTGTTATAAATCTACGAAAAAAAAGTTTTTGAAAATCGAATAAGATTTGATATCCCCATTAGCAAAACAGTGGTCAAAGGCGGGTAAAAATGTTATAATTTTAATTTCTTGTCGAATATTTCCCAAACTGTAAGCGGAAACCGCAAATAAGCAAATCTACTTGCAAAAACTCTTCTTTATCAGATCAAAAATGTCAGCTTTGCATATGTTTGAATTTTTCATAAGTCCGAGGTGACCCAATTTGGGGTCTTTTGGCTCCGCCCCATTTTAAGATACAAATTCCAAACTTAAGCTCAGCAACACCTTCTGAAATGCAATATGAAATTTTATAAGAAACCGACTGCTTGCCTAGAAAATGCCCCACTGTTGCACAGAGGACGGCTTCGTATATTTTTGTGCATAAAAATAAAAGGAGTTGTTTTCACTCCTGAAAATTGGCACCGAGCATTATGCTGACTAAATTAAAAGAAATGTATAATATTATCAAAATCAGCCAATCCCATCGCCCAATGCCCAAGCAATTCAAATCGATTTTTTCGCATAAACGTTTTCCTATCAAAGCCAAAGACTTTAATTTTTATACATACACTTTCTAGAATAAACAAAAGATGCCAAGTTTCATCAATGTCAGCTACGCCCATACTCCACCTCCCATAAAATGCAAAGCAATTTGTTCCTACCCAAACAAAAGTCTTCAAATTTGGTGCATACACTTTCTAAAAGAAACAAAACAGGTATTCAAAGTTTAATAAATATCAGATACGCCAACCGCCCATATATAAATATAAGCAAACTGAGTCTAAAATAATCAAACATTTTATTCATCTGCTTTCATTTCTTTAATTAATCATCTAGTTCTAAAATATGTTTATAAGATTGATGTCTTATGCTACTTATATACGGATCAGATGATGCAAGCAAACGTTGAATTTTTAAAATCTTAGTTTTTACTTCGATCGCAGACCACTTTTCGAAAGGCATATTATAAGCTACACGAAGTATGCATCCCATTAATTTTATTCGAGCATGTAATGACGAAATGACCAATTTACAGGCCTCATTATCAATGGTTTTATTTGAAATTGTGTTCATTTCGGAGGGGCTTACTTTACAAATGTATCATACAGCTGCTAAAGCAGTACATATTTTTAAACTTTAAGCCTAAATGTATGCAACAGATTTTATTACAAGCCTGCACTGTAATATTCGTGACCTCTTCCAGAAAATTTACAAGTTTGTTCAGAGATGGCAGAAATGCACAGGCTTTTTTGCATTAATTCAAAGAATGCACTCTCAGCTTTCATTTGGATCTAGTGTGAAGACGGAGGTAGACGGAGCTAACTTTTTTTTAAGGAAACTGCAAACTCAAAACTTTATAAGGCGATTTTAATTCGCTCATATCTACTAAACTACATACACATGTGACCGTCCACAGGAAAAGAGACCAAATCTTCACTTAGCTTAATTTCAGGAGAGCCGATTTACTAAAAAAGGTCAAAAGATTAATATTTTTCTATTTTAATTGATTCCGATTCTCTGCTTCTCCTTCTGTCTAGACGGAATAGTCGATATATTAGAATCCATATATTTTATACCAAAACATTGAAAAAACAAGAAAAACAACCAAATCTTCACATTGATTCCTCCCCAAATGACGTATAACTCTGTCATTTGTGAACCGATTCTCAAAGTTCTTTTTTTGTTTGAAAGGGTTTGCTGCAGTGTGGTCCCATAATTTTTTTTTTTAGAAAATCGGAAAGGGGAAATTTGCTCCCCTTATGCATAACTCTGTCATTTGTAAACCGATTTTCAAAATTCTTTATTGGTTTGAAAAGGTTTGCCTACAGTTTGGTCCCATAATTTTTTTTTAAATCTAAGGGGGAAATTTGAAAATATCTTACACGCATAAGCCACTGAGTTGAATGAACATTTTCATCAGTTTTTATGGTAAAATATTTTAGTAACTTCACTAGATTTTTTCTAGCACAAAATGTGGCTTTTTAAAAAAGAAAATATCACTGTGTTCCGCCCAGAGATCAAAAGCCTGACAACTCGAATGGATCTATCTATTTTATTTATTCTGTCTATGTAATATAATTCTGTTAATTTGTAACTCTTTATGACATCAAGCGTTTCAGAACACTGGGAAAGAATTAGTTGCATTTTATATTATGCCTATTTCGCGTAACTGTAACGCCACGACTTTAGAGTTTGTGGATGATTTTCCTATCGCAAATCAGCGATGCTAAATGCAGTACAATTATACTTTTTTTCAGTACAATTAGCATTGAGATAGTACTGCAGTACTCCAATAAGATATTTAGTACAATTTTAAATATTTTATCTCGCATTCGTTGGTTGGGATTTGCGCCCTTCATCTACAATTTTTTCATTGAAACATCAGGTTTGATTCATATTGGCGAATGTGGAACATATATTTTATAGCAGAATGTAATAAAAATAAAGAAGAAACCCACATTTATGCGAATATAGGATTTACTTTTTGCAGGCAAACGTTTTCTAAAGCCAAAAAAAAATGATTGTTGCCATGGACTGACTATTGCTATTGCTGCACAGAAAAAATTAAATTTCATATTTAGTAAAGAAATTCTATTAATTAGTAAATATTTTGTAGCGACAGACCTACAAACAAATTTGTAAAAGTGTCTAAACAATTAAAAAAATGTTTTTTTCGAACAAATTATTTTACCAAAACAAATAAATGCTTTACTAATTTTTTGAAATTTATTATACACATTTTTGTTTAAATCTATAAAAGAATTTGTTTGAAAATATTTCCAAATATCAAACAAAAAAAATTATAATCTGAATTTCTTGTAATATATTAACATTGTTTTTGAAAATATTTGAAAGTTTTAAATAATAACATTAACTGAAGCTAGCAATAAGGTTTGCTAATTTTGCTGTAATATAGCAGGCAAATATTTAGGTTTTTTTCTATAAAATTTTTCAAAAGCATCCACTAAGCATTTATAAAATTTCGCTTTGCTAAATGTGTCCAACTCTGTATGTTTATAAAAAAAATCTCTAACAAAATGAATGAGAATTAACGCAACAACACTAAAAAACCTGTTGATGTTTACAGGGTGCAACGCTGTTATTTATATGTAAATCGTCATTATCGTCATATTTTTTACGACACAGAAAATTCGTTTTGTTGTTGTTTTTAGTGTAAATAAGAGTACAAAATTAAAACATAACTGAATCAGACAAACTACTTGTTAAATTTAAAAGTGAGTTTCAAACAAATGCCTAACTGAAAATGAAAAATGTAAAACATTTTCTTTGTGATCGTAAACTAGTGTTGTTTACTATGTAATATAATTTGAATACAACGGAATGGTTCTTAGGAAGTTGTCAACAGTGTTTTCATTCGAAATAAGAGTTAAACAAAAAGTTTACTGGTACAGAAAAAACATTTACTGAAAAGGAAATTTTATTTTAGACAAACGGTTGTTGGAAAATTTTGTTTAGTGGTAATTGTTTCTGTGTGTTTTGAGTTTGCTCAAAAACATTCAAGTTCAAAGTACCATTAAATTATTATTGTTGACAAATTGCACAACATTTTTACATTATCCTATTTGGTGGGAAGTTATCTTTTACATCTGATTTACATTTTTACCAAAATTCAAGAAAAATAATTTGAATTTTGGCCAGCTAGAGATTGAACAAATAAATACCTGTATGTGCGATGGTGCAGGGGCAGTGTAAACAACTGCAATTTGGAATTTCTTTAAGTTTTTATTAGAAATTGTTTTAAATAACACAAGGGTGTAGTGTGCACCCTGTAGTTGGGTATGAGGGTAAGGCAGTATGGACAGCTGACGACATTTGCAGGAATGTTAAAAAGTACTAAAAACATATGGGAAGAACAAAAACAAAAAAAAAGGTTAAAATGTCGTATGATTTTTGTATACAAAAACAAATAGAGGTAGAGTATGGCATGATTTTGGTAGGGAAAAACAAAGACGTGTAAGAAGAATTTGATTGGAAAAGGACAGTTTTTGGAGATGGCGTGACCGAGGTTTGCAGGTATAAGAAAAAGAAAATTTTGGGGAGTTGAGATCGAGACTTGGTAGAAGACACGACAAGTGGAGCTGAAAAGAAAAAGATTACCCGGAGAAGAAAAGGCAGGAGTGTGGTGATTAAAGTGCAGAAAATAAAATTGGTTTTTATTGTAATCAGTAAAAATATTACAAAAAGAAAAATTTAATGACAAAACTAAAAAAAATTACTAATTAAATGTAAAGATTGAATTAGTGATTCTAAAAATGGAAAACTGTGAGAATTAGGATTTAGTGTAAAAATTCTAAATTCGTAAAAAGTAAATTAAAAGCAAAGTTTACGACAAACAAAATTAATACTAAAATTTAGAAAAATGGAAACACAAAGCTATGAACAGTGAGAAACAAGATCTTCTTAAGTTAAAGATTGTGTTGTAAGAAAAAAACAATATTTGCAACGTTAAAATAAAGCTTTGAAAATTTAAAGGAAAAAGGAAGACAAATCTCGAAAAACTAACAAAAAAAAAACTATTTACACCAATAAAATTAAAACTATTCGCCACGAAAGCTCCACCACCTCTGTCGTGTCCAACGTGGGATTTCTCCTCCAATTCAGCGCACCGTCAGCCCCGGCGGTGCCAGGTATTTGCCACTATTTGACCTTGGACTTAAGACGAACACCTACGGACGAAATCCAAAATATATATATTTATCTCAGCCGTAAGTGTTTTTTTTGTGTGTAAGGAAAACTTACCGTTAGAGCCAGTCCTCTGTTAAATTAGGACAGAGTGCGCGGTCATAGGGTTGAGCTCAAGCCAGGAACTCGTCGCGTGTAGGGGTAGTTGGCCCAGTAGTTTTCCGAAAAATAGAAAAAGGCAGTTTAATTAGGCAAGAGTAATCTATATATAAACAGTTTTGTGTTACGTACTTACCATTAAAATCCGAACGAAACACGCTAACGGACGGTCGGCTTAGCCTGAAACCGCCGAAGATTCGGAAGCCAGCAGTCAAGGGTCCAGAAGCAGATTAGCCTGTAGAAAAAAAAATAGGTGTCAGATGAGAAGAAGAAAACCATTATTTAAATTATAGTAATATACATATAAGTAAAACACAAGAGAATATTCAGCATAGACTGTTCAATAGATTCTGTATGTCTTTATTTATATAAATACATATTTTCATTTGAGTTCTTTTTTTCATATATAACATTTCTTTTTTTTTGCTTAAATCAATTACATATATATAATTACAAAAATTTATCAATGTGAATTGCTTTTCTTTCTCTTAAATTTTATGATTTTTCGAGTTTAATAAAAACGAAATTATTATAATGTTTTATAAATAGTTCGTCCTTATTATTTACAGACATGAGTGAGTAAACTTACTCCGGATAAAACAATGGAACGGTAAGGAAAGGATAAATAAACGTTTTTTAGGGGTACCCTGCAAATTCAAGGCCTTTAGGGTACCATGGTGAAATCCGAAGGGATTTCAAGTGGGTGGGCCGCCTAAGTTAGCGTACATCTGCTAACAAAATAAGGGCAAAACAAACCAAACGGAGTAAGTTAAGGTGCAAATTTTAAAATCAACTTCAAAATCAAATTTTTTTTTTATCCTTTTTGATCACTTTCGGGCCCTTAATCAAACTTTTCTTATAATCAATTGTTTTCACTTAGTATACTCAAAAGGCTGGTATGATTTCATTTCTTTTGTTCAGTAGTCGCGTTAACCAGATGGATCGGCAAGAACTCCACCCAAGACGGCGAGCTCCAGCCGGGGAAAAAGACCGCCAGCATACCAGCATGGCCGAAGGTCTGGTAACACCGGAATGCTTTCATGCATTTAAGTTTCGATTGCATACGACTGTACATAACAAAATGGCGCCCAACTTGGGGGCCCGAAAGTGCATCTATTAATTTATATTTTTGAAAAAAAAAGGATTTTCTGTGGTACGATTGGTGTAAGTCCTGTTGAGTCGTAATACAACAGCTCTCAACAAGTTGCGACATCAAACAGTCCGCAAGTAGGTCCCACTAAAAGTCAGTTAGCTAGATTCAGTTTTCTTTTCAATTACTAATTCTTGGTAATATCTACATTTTAGTTTTTTTGCGTAACCTGAACTACTTAAGTCCGTAAGTCCCGATAGGCTTTAGATGTAATAGTCTTTCGCGAGCCGACGGTCAAGGAGTCTAGGTATATGGTTTAGTTTCGGACTTAAGAAAATTCAATAGTTCTTGATACTAGTCGAGTCTGGCTATCAGGTCGTAGAACCAGTAGTTTTCATTGCTACGACGAGTACAGAATTATTGAATGAACTTGAGTCCAGTCAGTTAGTTTTTTTAGCAATAACTTATTCTACTCTCTACAATACAGATGACAACATTTTTACCGATATAAAGGTATTCCGCACAAAAACGTCCTGTCGATTTTTGGGGCAGTTGATAGTCCTGATATTTAAAGGCCTGAGAGCCTGATGATCAGTTGCATCACCTCAATTTTTGACAGCGCTGGTAGAGAAGTAGTACATTATTACATCCACTCAAGCACCATAATACTTATGAAACCTAAGAAAAAGATATTAAGAAATTTATTAGTTGGTTTGTTTTGCACTGTAAATATATTCATATACATACGTGTTTATGAAAGTATAGATAGCTTTGTCTATACATTTTTTTTATTTATCCTTATCCGCACCTGAAAATTCCATTGTTTCCGGTCATTTTTGCATTTAAAAAAAAGTTGCTTTTGCTTTTGTTTATTGAGATAATTCTCAAATAAGCAGATTTATGAACTTTACTTATAGATTTTTTTTTAATAGTTTTTTTTTCTTCTTTTAAACCATTGATTTAATTTAACTCAATATCGAATAATTTTTGAAGATGTGGGCGTGAGCATTTAGCGTCTATCTGATAGTGATAGCTTTTAATTAGACACAGTTTATTTTATCTTCCTTTTATTTATTCACGGGAAGTGTCAATTCTTTTCGTAGTATAGTTTTGGTAATTTCCAGTAGGGAGAATCCCCTACTATTAGGAATGGTAGTCATAACTCGATCTGGACAAAGACAACTTACAGCCGAGGGTCTCGAAACAGAGTATTTTGCCAATATGAATAATTCGCCAAGTACAACAGCACCTACAGGGGTTTCACATACTGTACCCGCTAACACAGCTACAGCCATCGCTACTGCTGGAGAGGTAACGCCAGCAGTGCAACAATTCCTGTCCATGGCACAAGAAAGAAGCAGCCACTCGCATAATTTGTCAAGTAGTACCATTCCTTCTCCAGAATTTAGTAGCTTGACTGCAAGAAACGTTCGCCAAAATTTTTATAATAGTCGGCCAGTTGAGCGAGCTCCTGATTCGAACAATATGCCGCCCCCAGAAGAAGCTAGGAACTCTCTGAGCGCAGAAATCAGGTCACATATGGCTGAGATGCGGCAATTCTTTCAGCAAGAATTGGACCGCGTCAGGAACAGTGCAGCAGCGGTCAGCAGGGCGAATGAACTGCTCACTTCTCAGGCCAATATTCAGATGTCTAGTAGCGTACCTCCACCTAGAGTACAAACAGAAGCTATAAATAATCGTGTACAAGAATTTGTTTCATCCAACTTACCCTCACAACATTTCCCTTCAAGATTATCGCCTCAGCAGGCACCCATTGGAGATTTTTATGTACCTCAACAGCCATCTGCCTCAGGTATGAGACCGGATTTTGCGCCACAACCGCCACTAGGGCATGTCCGAGACCATCAACCAGGTGGGTATGGTCAACATTATTACACAGCAGCTCATAATAGAGTAGATTTGTCCAAATGGGGCATCAGGTTCGATGGTACTACCAAATCTGTTAGTGCCGAGGACTTCATTTTTCGGGTAGATATTTTGCGGCAAGACAATAATTGCTCCTTCGACGATATTAGGCGTGGTTTTCACCTATTGTTGGAAGGCCAGGCACTCGACTGGTACTGGAATTATAGGAAGCTGGCACCTATACAGACTTGGGAGGATTTAGAGAGAGCGTTTTTGGCGCAATTTAAGCGTTTTGAAAATGAATTCCAAATTCAAAAGAAAATTATGGACCGTCGGCAGCAGCCTAATGAATCTTTTGAGGATTTCTATAATTCCATAATGAAGCTTAGAAATCAGCAACGGTCGCCTTACACTGAAAGGGATTTAGTTGAAATAATGAAGGCCAATTTAAAACCCTCATTAGCACACTTACTATTCTCAGTGAGGATTGAGGGATTGTATGATTTTTGCCAGCAGGCCAAGCGGGCTGAAAACTTGATTTCTAGCCAAAGGCAACAATATTCCCAGCGTCCATTTGCAGCTGCTCGTGTCCATGAACTTGACTTTTATGAAGAAGAAAACGCTGGTGCGAGTCTGGATATAGATGCCATATCAGTACCTAATCATTCTGAGTGCTGGAACTGCCTTAAAGGGGGTCATCATTGGCCCGACTGCCCATCACCCAATCGCCGAATTTTTTGCTATGGTTGCGGTCGGGGTAATGTTGTGAAACCTAAGTGCCCAAAATGCCAGGGAAACCTGCAGTCGAACAAGTCTCGAACGGGGGAGACTCGTTCAACACAAACTTAAGCCCGTTCAGTAAATCGACCGTTACAGTCGAGCCCGAAAAACCAATCTCAATTTTAGTCAATCCAAAGAAAGAAAAACCTCCAGTAGAGAAAAAAAGGGTTCGCGATATTAAACCTCTGCATCAGCGAATTGCTGAATATCAGGCGGCAAAACTTAGAATTTTCGGGGTGGTGTCGAATCGTATAAAGAAAGCGAGAGAAAGATATAAGAAAAGGAAATTGGTAAGACGGGAAATTATGTCGGCCTCACTCTATGAGGGGGATGACACACGTTTCTACGTTAAAATAATAATAAATGGTTTGAGTATTGAAGGTCTATTAGATAGTGGCGCGACAGTCACCTGTCTAGGTAAAGGCTGCTTGGAATTTGTTGAGAAAACAGGCCTGAAAATTTTTGATTTGATAAAAACAGCCGATGGCAGTCCTCACAAAATTGTCGGACGGGTAAAAGCCAACATTTGCGTGAATAACATGTCTAAAGAAATCGTGTTTTATTTAGTACCAACACTAAATAGGCCTTTATTTTTGGGCGTGGATTTCCTGCGGAAGTTTGGTTTATTTAATAATATAGGCAGCCTAACGACAAATGATGTACACTTGTGCCCGGAGAACGAGATGGGAGAGAACCAAATTAAAACTCACGTATTGACACCGGAACAGCAGGATCAGTTAGATCGAGTTATAGCGAAGTTTCCGTGCTATACGAAGAAGGGCCTTGGGCGAACCAGTCTGGAGGTCCATATGATTGACACCTGCGATGCAACTCCGGTGAAGAACAGGCATTATCCCGTCTCTCCAGCTGTGCAGAAGTTGATGTACGCAGAGCTTGATAGGATGCTTGATCTTGGGGTCATTGAGCAGAGCGAGAGTCCTTGGAGCCATCCGGTTACCCTCGTCCGTAAGGGCGAGAAGAATCGACTGTGTCTGGATGCTCGTAAGCTCAATGCACTCACGATCAAAGACGCCTATCCTCTGCCGCATATTGAAGGTCTGCTCAGCCGGCTAGGAGACACCTATTTTATATCAAGCGTTGATCTCAAGGACGCGTTCTGGCAGATACCGCTAGAGGCCTCCAGTAGAGAAAAGACTGCTTTTACGGTGCCGGGAAGACCACTTTACCATTTTACGGTAATGCCCTTTGGGCTGTGTAATGCAGCTCAAAGGCTATGCCGTTTAATGGATAAGGTGATTCCCGCGGCACTTCGGGAGAGAGTCTTTGTCTATCTGGACGACCTCTTAATTGTATCGCCAGACTTTAAAACTCACCTGGAGTTGTTAGAGCAGGTGTCTGATCGTTTGGAACAGGCAGCTTTGACTATAAACGTGGCCAAGTCTAAGTTTTGTTTTAGGGAACTTCGTTACCTAGGGTATATAATAGGTAGAGGAAAATTAAGCCCTGACTCAGAAAAAGTGAACACAATTCTAAAATTCACTTACCCAAAAACTGCTAAACAGGTCAGGAGTTTTATGGGAGCCACCGGGTGGTACAGGCGATTTATCCCTGATTATGCGGCAATTTCAGCGCCAATATTCAACACGCTCAAGAAAGGTAAATCGTTTAGTTTTCCCGAGGATGCTCAAAATGCCTTCGATCAGTTGAAAAATGCCCTCACCACCAGCCCGGTACTGTCGCATCCGGATTTTGACAAGCACTTTTATGTGCAGTGCGATGCGTCGGATGTAGGCATAGGGGCCGTTTTGTTTCAAAGGGATGAATCGGGTGGAGAACATCCGATCGCTTATTTCTCCCATAAGCTCACATCTGCTCAAAGAAATTACTCAGTCACTGAGAGAGAGTGTTTGGCCGTGGTTTTGGCCATTAAAAGGTTTAGGCCTTATATCGAACTGATGCCATTTACTGTGATTACTGACCACAGTAGTCTGAAATGGCTAATGTCACATAAGGACCTAAAAGACCGGCTTGCGCGATGGAGTCTGCATTTGCAGTCATATGCATTTGACATAGAGCATCGACCAGGGCCCAAAAACATCGTGCCAGACACCCTTTCTCGGTATGACATTGAGGAAATCTCCGAAAATATGATGAGCTTAATTAATTTGGACTCAGAAGCATTCAAAGGTGATAATTACCTAGATTTAATTTCGGTGATTAATGAAAACGCAGATCAACTGCCAGACCTCAAAATAGTGGACGGTTTTGTATACAAACGAGTTCAGCCGTACGACGGTATACCACTTAATGAAGACTTCACTTGGAAGTTATGGGTACCACCCGAGCTAACGTCTGACATTATTAGAAAATGCCATGATCCACCTCAATCTGCTC
This sequence comes from Panzeria rudis, assembly GCA_956483635.1. Taxonomy (NCBI): domain Eukaryota; kingdom Metazoa; phylum Arthropoda; class Insecta; order Diptera; family Tachinidae; genus Panzeria; species Panzeria rudis. Next base: position 40,476,176 of record OY101449.1, on the reverse strand, counting down.
ACGGGGGATTCGGTAAAACCCTTCGACGAGTGAAAGAATATTTCTACTGGCCCAATCTAAACTCGCAAATCCGCGCATATGTGGCAAATTGTCAGGTATGTAGAGAAACAAAATCCGCCAATACCACGTTAAGGCCACCGATGGGTGCAGAATGTATATCTGTACGCCCATTTCAACGTATTTTTATTGATTTTTTGGGTCCGTACCCACGCTCAAAACAGGGAAATTGTTTCATATTTATAGCACTCGATCATTTAACGAAATTTGTCTTGCTAAAGGCAATGCCTAAGGCCAGCAGTAAAAATGTTGTAAAATTTTTAATTACGGAAGTGTTTCATAAGTTTGGAACGCCCGAAACAATAGTGTCCGATAATGGCAAACAATTTGTCAGTAAAGAATTCCAAGATTTAGTATCTAATTTTGGGGTTAAGCACATAAAGACTGCTCTTCATGCTCCACAAGCTAATGCTTCGGAGCGTGTAAATCAGTCAATTATAGCCGCGATACGCTCGTACTTACAAAATGATCACACGGAATGGGATAAATATCTGTCTGATATAGAATTTTCGCTTAGATCGTCAATTCAGACATCTATTGGGGTTACACCATATTTTGCGCTCTTTGGCGTAAATATGGTCGGGCACGGCAGTGTGTACAGGCTAGCACAAAAACTTAAGAGCCTAGAGGATCCTGAAATGAATGTGGTGCCGAAAGCAGCGAAACTAGATCTGATCAGACAGAAAATACGCGAAAACTTGCACAAAGCCTACGAACGTGGCGAGAAATCGTATAACACGCGCTGCCGGCAGGTAAAATTTATACCAGGGCAGGAAGTGTATCGTCGGAATTTCCAGCAAAGTGCTGTTAAAGATAACTTCAACGCAAAATTAGCACGAAAATTTTTGAAATGCCGGATTGTACGGCCTATCGGTAAAAGCCTATACGAAGTGGAAGATCTTCAGGGGAAAGTGTTGGGGGTATTTCACGCCAAGGATTTAAAGCAGTAGCCTTAACATCCTTGGTGGGCTTAGTCCCAACATTTCCGCCCGCACCATTGTTTTTTTTTCTTTCGCAAAATATCACAAACTAATATTTTAAACACGCTTTTCTTTTTATGATTTTTGTACGCGTTTTACCGAGATTTACCAGACTTATCTTTGGCTTATTAATTTTAAGTTTGTTACTTTATATATTTATTTTTTTTATCCTTAGACCCATTCGGTGTCCGTATCGGATTTCACTTGGTACTGGGGCTCAGCAGAAGTCAGTTTTGCACGCAGTGAGGTATTAATTGGTTTGCTTGTAACTTAAGCTTACGTTTCTAAGCTGTCTACATTTGTAGCCGTCATCGCTCCAATACTGGAACCCTATGATCACTCTGGGGAACTATGCCATTAAGAGCTAAGGGTTCTTAGCCACCTAGAGCAATAACATGTGTCTGAGACCGATCTTACAGCGAGTTAAAGCAAAGCACAATTAATAGGCCCAATAATAATTTCGGAAAATCATTAGTGGTTCATGGCGACAAAAGTGACAGCTGTTGATAGCAGTATCAGGTTTAGCTGATAATTTGCCGAGAGGAAAAGGATACAAGGATCCTTGGACAAGCGGAATATAAAAATAAAATTCGAGCCCGAATATCAGAACGACATAGCATTTTCACGAGGCCTAGCTTATTAGTAGGTGGCTATATTTAATAACTATTTTGTAAAATTTGGTAATATAAAAATGTTTTGAAGTCGACCTAGCTAAGTTTGAGTCCTTGTTCTAGTTAAATCTTTTGGGCCGTCCGCCGGAAGCAGTTGAAAATTTTATACCAAAGATGGTAGTAAAAGGTAGCAACTAGTTAGGTGTAAGGCCACTAAAAACAAGGATCGAACTAGAACTTAGCTAAGTCGCATAAATAACCTAACCACAAGAACATAGAAATATCTTATGCAATAGGACTTACCCCGAAATTTCAGTTTCATCTTCTGGTTGCGCAGAACCCTTATAAATATATAGGCCCTCCCGTTAGCTTATCATGAGCGTATATAAGGGTGGCGTTGATAATACCAAAATACCTGTAAAATGATAGAAGGAAAGACTTTAGTATATATTTATCATTTTAGATTAGTATAGTAGTTTTAGGAAAGGTAACTTTACTCACTCAGTGAATCATCACGATAGCAGTGGGTAGTCTTCTTCTAAACCTCAGGTCACCTCTGAACTCCTATAACCTGGGGATAGAGAAGTATAGTCAATTAATTAATAAAATTTACTTAATTAGGGAAAATGCAATTATTAATAAGTATGGCGGTCTAGTTTAAAAGGCTCAAAAAGGGAAATCATGAACTATATAGGATTTTCTTTGATGCCATTTCGAACCCTTTTTGAAATTTGTAATTTTAGACCAGTTTCCAAATTCATTAGAAGTTTTATAAAAACTTTAATTCCACTGCGGGATATAAATTCCCTAGGGTGTACTGCACTTTTTTTTATTTTTCCCACTCGTCAGGAATTTTTTTTTTTGTATTTATGAAACCGCAGGGGGTACTACCCACCAAGGTCTCAAAGCGTCAGCCTTAAAAGCCTTGGTGGTTTTAGTCCCTGCATTCCAACGGTGTTTCAAGGCTTGAATTAAATTTGAATTCTAGGATTGAAATAAACCATCATTCAAGGCTTGAAATAAACTTGACTCAAGGCTTGAAGTAGTCTATATTTCAACTGTAATGTTCTGCTTGAATTCAAGCTCTCATTTACTGGAGAATATTATTGAAATGAAATATAAATTTTAACACAGGTTGTTTATATTTATAAACGTGTAGGGCCGTTTGTTTTTGTCTATTTAAAATAAAAGATTTTTCTTTTGTGGTAAGCATCTAAAAGAGACTTTTTTTTTCTTTTTCAAAATCATATTTTCGTTTCATTATTTTCTTCAAAATCATCTTTTCGTTTCATTGTTTTTTTAACTAAAATTAAATCGTTAAAAAAAAATTAAATAAACAAACAAAAAAAAAAAAGAAAGAAAATCCGGTATGTGATGGAAATCGATTTTAAAAACGAAACGATTTAAGGCCAAAGTATTCGTTATAAATAATTTTTGATGAATTTATTTCCAATTTATTTTATATTGTTATTGGTAGTTTATCAAGGCAATAATTTGAGATTGGCCCAAAAATGATTATGACAATTGTTCGAAATTCGTCACACACGCCTTGAAAAGGGAGTCGTTTAGAAATTACATCACCTGTAAAACATGAAATAGTCAGGGGTATTTCTTGCCAAAGATTTAAAGCATCGCTTTAATACCTTTGGTGGTTGTAGTCCTGACATTTCTTGTCCAAATTCCAGAAATGAAAACATTTTAATTTTTTTTATTTTAAAATAGACCAGGTTTATTGATGGATACCTTTTTTTATGTACTATGGCTTATTAATTATCTGATTTTTTATAAGTAAACGTAAACTTAAAATTTTCGCGAACCGAGATCTAATATTTGTTTGCTTTTTCATGTTTTTAATCATACTACTGAGGATATTATTTGCTTTATTTAACTTTACATTTTCTCCAGTTTATAATCAGTTTTATTGATGTAACTGATTAAAAATAAAAATAAATACATTATTTGCACAACCATAACGCTTACGTTTCTAAGCTGATTACATTTGTAACCGTTATCATACAAATAGTGCAATTCCTTAGTAACGCCCTGCGGAACTTTGCCATTAAGGACTGGGAATTGTTAGTCACCTAGTATGACAACATTCTTCTGAGGCCGATATTACAGCAAGTTGTAGCAAAATATGTTTTTTATTTTCAAAACTTTTTAAACTGGATTGTATTTAGTGTTTATTTTCGTGGCAAGTAATATCAACAGCAGTTGATTGGTTTTAAAGTTAAAGTTAATGATCTATTTCCGAACACGAACGCGAATATATAAATCAAGAACGCGCGAAAAATTACACCGGTCGTACAAAAAGAAAAACTAGTACTTAAATAACTTATATGTATAATTTAATTGAAATTAAATAATGTAAAAGCTCTCACTCACCAAGTCGTTGCTAGTAGATTTCTGCCGTCTATCGGCTTGAAAAATCAGTAAAACCTATAAAAAGGGAGACTTTAGTATGGGGAACTTTCTGCAAAAGTATTTAATAGTTACCTGCTTATGGAGCGTCAGTGAGTGGTATCCCAGGGGCCTGCGGTTGACCTTCAGAGCTCCTCAATCTCATAACCCTGCAAGGAAACAAAACCGACAAAATTAATAATTTAGAATCTTACCTCTACATGTTGAGTATAAATTATTATTTTGGGTTTTAGAATTTGCAGGGGGTACTCTCGCCAAGGATTTAAAGCGATAGCCTTAAATACCTTGGTGGTTTTAGTCCCTGCAATTCTGTCGTTTACGCCAACTTACCTGGTGTTAATGGGAGAGTAGGTTAGGGCAACAGCTTCAGCTGTATTCTATGGCTGCAGTGATACCTGAAATAAAAATTTTAAATACATTAGTTTTTGTATCAATTTGTAAAGTTTGTCATGTTTGTTTTTAAATTAGGAGTTCGGCAACTTCTGTATCCCACAGTATTCCCGAACATATTAAATTTATTGATTTTCCTTTTTCAAGCAAAACAAAAAAAAAACTTGACGGCGTTAACTTTTGTGGCGGCGACGCGACGGTAAAAATTCATTTTTACGGCGACGAAACCACAAACCAAAATATACGGCGCGGCGGTTTATTGATCGCATGGTTTCCTTCACTTATAAAATGCATTTTCACTTACCTTCTTATTGATGCAACGCCACTGTACTCCTTCCAGGAAGTGGCTATGTCCATGTTTGTCCTGTCGCCAAAATTTTGTGCTGTAATAAAGATTATTCATTTATCTATTATGAATGAAAATGTAGTTGTTGTACTTACCTACCGGCCAGCTGTTTCGTCGTACTCTCCATTGATACCTAGAAAGAAAAATAATGTTAATAGTTATTTTCATAGTTAAAGAATTTCCTAGACATTTTCTACTTTCTAATTTAATTAATTTACTATAATTCGTACTTACCATCAATTCTTTGTTCCCTGCACGCGTACTATAAAACTCTTTCGTTGAGTTTCGTTCATTCATAGATATTCGGTGTTGCCAGGTTTTAAAATTTTTTTTGTTTGTGATAGGGAGGCCATACCAATTTAAATTTTGGAGATAGATACAAAATACCCACAATTCCGGAAAGTGTTAAACCGGTTCAGACTAGTGCAATTTTTCCCTCCCATTCTAGGTCCATGGGCGGACTCTAGAATGGTGGGGTTTGTAGTGTGCACCCTGTAGTTGGGTATGAGGGTAAGGCAGTATGGACAGCTGACGACATTTGCAGGAATGTTAAAAAGTACTAAAAACATATGGGAAGAACAAAAACAAAAAAAAAGGTTAAAATGTCGTATGATTTTTGTATACAAAAACAAATAGAGGTAGAGTATGGCATGATTTTGGTAGGGAAAAACAAAGACGTGTAAGAAGAATTTGATTGGAAAAGGACAGTTTTTGGAGATGGCGTGACCGAGGTTTGCAGGTATAAGAAAAAGAAAATTTTGGGGAGTTGAGATCGAGACTTGGTAGAAGACACGACAAGTGGAGCTGAAAAGAAAAAGATTACCCGGAGAAGAAAAGGCAGGAGTGTGGTGATTAAAGTGCAGAAAATAAAATTGGTTTTTATTGTAATCAGTAAAAATATTACAAAAAGAAAAATTTAATGACAAAACTAAAAAAAATTACTAATTAAATGTAAAGATTGAATTAGTGATTCTAAAAATGGAAAACTGTGAGAATTAGGATTTAGTGTAAAAATTCTAAATTCGTAAAAAGTAAATTAAAAGCAAAGTTTACGACAAACAAAATTAATACTAAAATTTAGAAAAATGGAAACACAAAGCTATGAACAGTGAGAAACAAGATCTTCTTAAGTTAAAGATTGTGTTGTAAGAAAAAAACAATATTTGCAACGTTAAAATAAAGCTTTGAAAATTTAAAGGAAAAAGGAAGACAAATCTCGAAAAACTAACAAAAAAAAAACTATTTACACCAATAAAATTAAAACTATTCGCCACGAAAGCTCCACCACCTCTGTCGTGTCCAACGTGGGATTTCTCCTCCAATTCAGCGCACCGTCAGCCCCGGCGGTGCCAGGTATTTGCCACTATTTGACCTTGGACTTAAGACGAACACCTACGGACGAAATCCAAAATATATATATTTATCTCAGCCGTAAGTGTTTTTTTGTGTGTAAGGAAAACTTACCGTTAGAGCCAGTCCTCTGTTAAATTAGGACAGAGTGCGCGGTCATAGGGTTGAGCTCAAGCCAGGAACTCGTCGCGTGTAGGGGTAGTTGGCCCAGTAGTTTTCCGAAAAATAGAAAAAGGCAGTTTAATTAGGCAAGAGTAATCTATATATAAACAGTTTTGTGTTACGTACTTACCATTAAAATCCGAACGAAACACGCTAACGGACGGTCGGCTTAGCCTGAAACCGCCGAAGATTCGGAAGCCAGCAGTCAAGGGTCCAGAAGCAGATTAGCCTGTAGAAAAAAAATAGGTGTCAGATGAGAAGAAGAAAACCATTATTTAAATTATAGTAATATACATATAAGTAAAACACAAGAGAATATTCAGCATAGACTGTTCAATAGATTCTGTATGTCTTTATTTATATAAATACATATTTTCATTTGAGTTCTTTTTTTCATATATAACATTTCTTTTTTTTTGCTTAAATCAATTACATATATATAATTACAAATATTTATCAATGTGAATTGCTTTTCTTTCTCTTAAATTTTATGATTTTTCGAGTTTAATAAAAACGAAATTATTATAATGTTTTATAAATAGTTCGTCCTTATTATTTACAGACATGAGTGAGTAAACTTACTCCGGATAAAACAATGGAACGGTAAGGAAAGGATAAATAAACGTTTTTTAGGGGTACCCTGCAAATTCAAGGCCTTTAGGGTACCATGGTGAAATCCGAAGGGATTTCAAGTGGGTGGGCCGCCTAAGTTAGCGTACATCTGCTAACAAAATAAGGGCAAAACAAACCAAACGGAGTAAGTTAAGGTGCAAATTTTAAAATCAACTTCAAAATCAAATTTTTTTTTTATCCTTTTTGATCACTTTCGGGCCCTTAATCAAACTTTTCTTATAATCAATTGTTTTCACTTAGTATACTCAAAAGGCTGGTATGATTTCATTTCTTTTGTTCAGTAGTCGCGTTAACCAGATGGATCGGCAAGAACTCCACCCAAGACGGCGAGCTCCAGCCGGGGAAAAAGACCGCCAGCATACCAGCATGGCCGAAGGTCTGGTAACACCGGAATGCTTTCATGCATTTAAGTTTCGATTGCATACGACTGCACATAACAAGGGTTATAATTTTCGTGTCAAATCAAAATATTTAATATACAGAACGCTGGGCTGATTTTTCCAAAAAACTGATATTTTCCCTTAAAAACAGACTCTGTGATATTCATGCATATGCATATATGTACTTATTCTTACAGCTAATAGTGTATAAAACTACCCACTAAACCTGAGATTCGAAATAAAAGAAGGTTCGCTAAAACGAAGAATTTTCGAAACAAATTTGTTCGATAAATGGTCGTGAATCTAAAAAAATCTAATGTTCGCAAATGCGAGCTTTTGTCGATAATGTTGCGACAATAAGCTCAATTGCCAAATTTCATAAAATGTGAATGTTCGCAGCATGGAAATATGTCTCGATAAGAAGCGCAATTTCCAAATTTCATAAAATGTGAATGTTCGCAGCATTGAACTATTTTCGATAATTTATCGAATGTGTAATTTACATTCATGTGTGCAATAAATGAATAGAAAAAAATTTGCCACGATAGCCTAGTGGACGTGTGCTAATCTGTTAGCCTGTAGGTACCGTGTTCGAATCTGATTGAATGCAGCGTAAGTTAAAATTTAAAATAAATAATTATTCCATTAACAATAAAATAGATAAATTAAAAAATAGAGATAACAATCTTGAAAAATTTTCTTTTTTCCTGCATTTTTGTGGTATCGATAATTCTTCGATATTGGATCGCTATTGATTTGTCAGCGAAGCATCGAAATCGAAAGATTTGCTGCCACAAACTGAGCGACGAGTGAGCTCTAGCAGCTCTTCCTCTTTCCGAATTCGATAGCCGTTCGAGAGTGTTTTGTCCGAGAAACGTGTGCGCAACATTCGAATGCGATATTATTTTCGAATGTTTTGGTTTGCTGGGTATCTATCTACTTGCATATCCTTGGACATACATACAAACAAGCATACAATGTACTAATCCAGCGGTAAAATACAGGAGTAAAAATGCCTTCCACAAGGCCTCTTTAGCAGAGATAAGGCCTTACAATCCGCATTCCATCCTTACTTAATTTTTACCCGTGCTGTCATTGCGGCACAGGCCATAGAGTCTTATATTTGATTAATGTGGTTTTTTATTTAGAACTATTTCCTTTCATCCAAAGTAAGTTTTTATACATTGAATTTGACATGATGTAGCTCCTGCGGGATAATGACAAGTTAATCAGCTCCGACATAATGGCAGCATGTGTGATGCCTCTTGTCTGCGAACTTAGCCTTATATACAAATGTCATGCGAAAAAGTAAAACGAGAATGTTTGTCATTTCCAAAGAAGTTTTTTTTTGTATTTTTAAATCTAAAATACAATACCCTTTTCATCTTTCCTGCTTAAAGAAGGGAATGTTTATCGAACGAAATAAATAAAGTACTACTTCCTCCTTCCCTTCTACAAGAAGGCAGCTTTGCATGTGTTTCGGACGAAAAATGTAAAAAAGGAAAACAATTTTAGTTGTAATAAAAACGAAGGTCTTGCAGGCCTTCAAGAGAGCCTGAAATTTGCAGGCCTGTTGACTTTTGCCACTGCGAATATTTCTTATTTCACTACATTTAATATTCGAAAATTTTAATCTTATATAAAATCAATTATAACGAAAAAAAAGAGAGACAAGTAAGTAATATATTTGTTAATATGTGAATGAGCGCCTGTGTGTGTTACTTTTTATGTAGTCATATGAATATTTATGTATGTACTTATATTAGGGGAACCCTTATTTTGAAAAAATTCATATCTCTCAGTCTCACCACCAGTTTGGAGAGTATTGATACAAAAATTTACCCTGCCAATCGAAATTGATTATTAGGCTAAGGTTCGTAACGTTTAATTCAGAAAGAATTGGGCATGATTAAAATTCCAAGGAACAAGGGAAAGATCAACATCAACTTAAACTTTCAACGTACACAGCAGAACAGAATAGCGCCACTTTCGGAATCCGCTACAATTCCATCGTCAGTGCTCACATGTATTTAGCTTATCACCACTTGTCAGGTGGCTCTGTTGATTGTGATTTCAATTCTTATATATACAACTTTTTCCTGAAAATTAAATACGAGAATTAAATCACTTTTAAGTTGATATTAAATTGCACTTTCCAAGGGCTGCCGTTGGATTATTTTTCCTCATTCCCATTTCTTAGAGTTTTTGTTCTACTCATGTCAAACTTTTTAGGTTTGATTTTATACTTAAGTATATAACGTTTAATTCAGAAAGAATTGGGCTTGATTAATGTTCCAAGGAAAAAGGGAGAAATTAACATCAACTTAATTTTTTCAACGTACAAAGCAGAACAGAGTAGCACCACAGCTACGATGGAAGTGTAGTGGCTTCCGAAATGGCGCTACTCTGTTCTACTGTGTACGTTGAAAAATTAAGTTGATGTTAATATTTTCCTTGTTCCTTGGAATATTGATCATGCCCAATTCTCTCTGAATTTATTTTTTTTGTTCTAGTTTTCGAGATATACACTTATTTGAAATATGGAGCTTATTCAATTAAAGCAAAAAAAAAACAAAAATTCAACATCAATATTACTCGTATCTTTAGGTTGTGCCAATAATGTATTTTAATCAGCTCAGTAGCTTAAGAGATATCGTGAAACATATTCAAAAATATAATTTTTTAACAAAATTGTTGTTTTTAAAACATTCCGGAGGCACGTCTACCCCCTAGCGATTGCTCTGAAAATTTGGCAGGATAATTTTTTTTATCAATACTTTCCAAACTGGGGATGAGACTGGGAGAATTGGAATTTTTTTCAAAATTAGGGCCAACCTAATGTACATGAGTATAAAATGCAACGGCTACACCGAAAAAAAATTGTAAGCCAAATTTCAAAGTAATTTTCAGATTATTACACAAAAAGTAAATTAAATTAGTGCTGTTTTTTTCTATTTAATGTTGAAGCGTTAATTAAACTTTTTAATTCGATCTCATATGTAAATATATAATAAAAAACGTGTTATTTCCAATCAACCCTTTAATGTATCATAAATTGAATTGGCAACTTGTTTTCTTTAACAAGCTGGGCACACTATTGGTAAAGATAATTCGAGTACGCTGATTTCAGTGTTTCAATATTCGCGATTTAAAATTAATATGCTAAAGTAGCACAACAACAATATTTTTGTACTTTTGCGAAAGTTTTCGAATTTAAATCGGTTGAATAAAAACAACATAACACGACACTGTGATTTTTTTCGTTGCGAAAAATCTAATTTTTTCGTAAAATTGTTAGGAAAATGTAAACTGTATAATATATGAGATTTAAGCATCTAAATTCTATTGAATTTTCATAAAACGAAAAGGCACTGTAATTTTTATTCGCGTAAATTCTTTTTTTTCTAAAAAGAAATAAAAAATAATTTTTTTAACAAAATTTTTTTTTTAAAAAAATTTTTTTTCGCAAAAAAAAATTTAATTTTAGCGAGAAAAAGTCATAGAATATCTTAGTGTTGTATATATTTAATCAAATTAGCTAAATTTAAATTTGAAAATCATCTCAAAAGTATTAAAAAAAATCTATTTTATGGTAATTCACTATGAAAATTTTATATCGTGAATATCGCGGACCCTTTTCACAATGTACGACTAAGAGCTAACATGGACTTTAACAGAAACTTCGCCATACAAAACTTGCCGTTAAAGTCTACGTTAACTCTTATTCATACATTGTGAAAAGTGGCGTAAGAGCGCTAATGTATCTAATGAAACTACAAAGGACCATAGAGCACCAATTATTCTTTTGACGTTTTATTTTCTGTTCAAAACACTGACAAAACTAGCTGACGTACAGAAGTAAATGGAAGAAACAGCAGTAGCCAGTATCGTATACACCATAGAGGAGTTCCTTGGAGGAGTTCCTTGGACTTAAGCCAATAAACAATATGTATGTAAATATTTAGGAGGTACCCGGGTAGTATGCTGCTCAGTGCTTTACTAAAGCAGTCAAATGGACCCAAAGGAATGAAACTTGAAAAGTATTACATATGTATGATGGTTAAGTTTTTTAAAATAAATTTTCATTTCGTATTGAAGTGAATACCCAGGTTCACCCGTCACTCTCCTAAAATTTAAACCGTTTTGATTTCTATATTTCGTCAATTTAATGTTTGCACACCTTTTTCTCTTAGTGTATTTATTGAAGTACTTCAGCAGCCTTTCCATCTTTACTTACTCCAGTCCTCTTTCACTCTCGTATGTGCTTAAAGCAGTAGTTGTTATCCAGTAAAAAATAAAACAGTGGCATAAATATTTCTAAAACTTATTTATCTTTAGAAGCGTGTAAAAACGAAGTGCAGTAGAAGTAGTAAAACTCGCCACAATCTCTTTGAAACTTTTAACAGTGAATAATTTATGCGTTTTTATTGTATTTCTTGTCTAAATCTTTAAGAAGAAAAAAATTAAATAAAAATAACAAGAAACTTCAAAAGATATTGTATTCAGCTTTTCACGAATGTTTGTGGTCATCCAAAAGTTGCATTCACATTTTTTAGTGGTTTTTAAAGACAATGGATTTAATTGAAATGTCAAAATATTTTCGGTGTTTTTTTTTATTCTACAACTAAATTAAAAAATTCGTTAAATTCTGTGTACAGATCAAAGAGTATACACAGAAAAAATTATCACCAAAAAATGTTTAACCAAAAATTTTGCCTCAAATAAAATTTCATTTTCAGTAATGTTCTTTACTGAATCAGTGAATTTTTTGTTTGATTTTTATTTGTGTCGTAAAAAAAACAAACCCGTTGTAGTGATGGCAAACTATGTCGATAATCTATAATTAAACATCGAAACTATCGGTTTAAATGAAAAGTTAGAATAGAAAAACTAAAACAGTCAACAAAAGATTTTATTTTATTATAAAAACAAAAAATAATGCAAAATAAACCGTTAAAAATTCATTCAATTAATAGAAATATTTCTGTTTGCGAAAAATAAGAGTACAAAATAGAAAAAACAAACAATTTATTGATACATAAAATAAATATATTAACAGAAAACAAAAATAGTTAATCAAAAGATTGTGTGTATTTTGTTGTTGGATCTAAAAAAAACTGTGATATTTTGCATATAGTGTAATTGTTGCCACGTAACTCATATTCTGCTATATCTCTAGAAGTAAGCGTTCGATTTAATAAAATAAAATACCAAAAAATTTGGACTTAAATTATCTTAAAATTATGTTTACATCAATTCGTGGCTAACACTATATTTTGGGTGATATTGAGAAAGTTTTGGGACACAAAAACATTTTTCCAAGGAAATTTTTATTTTTTTTATTTTATTAAAATAAAAATCAGTCAATCTTGTAGTATTGTGGCAGTTGCTCTCAATTTATTGTTATTTACGCAAAGGGTAGATTTGCTTTCAATTAAATTTGAAATATCAATTGGCACTAACTATTTAGATTGAATATTCGTATTCGAATTCGGCTAATATTGGGTCAGATATTCGTATTCGTATTCGCGAATATTAAAAATTGATATTCGTAACATCACTAATACCTACATATGTATAAATAAAATGCGCCATATTTCATTAAAACTGATCCACAACTTTTAATTTTTTGACAATTAAGTGAGGGAACTAAATTGACAAAACTTGCTATTTCCACACAACACACATACACATACAAATTAAAAATTTTCTGTTGTGTGAAAATTATGATCTTTAAAATGAAGTGCTTCGCACTAGTTGTGAATACAGTCGCATGCGAATAGATTTTAACGAAATGTAGCTCATTTGATTGTAACATATGGAGGAATATAATTCAAGAGCAAAATTTAAGATTTTGTTAATTGCAGATTTTTTATGAATGAAAAACAAAAAAAAATTTTTCTTGCAAAAATGTGTTTTTCCCCAAAACTATAAGGGTAACCAAGAACTGATAAGAACATAATTTGAATACAACTCCAATTCTTTGGTATGTTCTGCAGGCTCCTTAATTTTTTATTTGGCTGATTCTCATTCTAAACGAAAATTTTTGTTTTTTTGTTGCTTACCAATCAATGCAACTAAATGAAATATGAGAAGATAGGATTGTTATTATAGTTTTCGCCTCATTCAATGGAGCTTGAAATAAAATTATGTTATTTGATTTTTTTACATTTTTCTGTATTGAGCGTTACATTTGCTTTCGCGGTTGTTCCGGGACTGATTTTTGCGAAAAAATAATTAGCAAAAAAATAAAAAAATTGGTCTCTAAAGACCAAAAAGTATAATAATCGCAGGGTGAAATTAAAAGTTATGACTACTTTTTAGGGTTCCGATACACTAAAAGTGTAAAGGACCCCTATTGTTTTCGCTACGCTGTCCGTCCGTCCGTCTGTCCGTCTGTCTGTCACAGGCTGTTTTCTCGGGAACCGTAAGAGCTACGGACCTGAAATTTTCACAGGATATGTAGAGCTTTTGCCGCTACAACAACAAATATATGACAGTTAAAAATTAAAGGGTGTTCTAAAGCGAGCAACGAAAAATGTTGAAATACTAATGTAATATGCAGACACTTATATATAGACACTTTAAATTTTCAAAGTTCGTGTTAATTGGTGTAGTCTGTAGAATAGACTACACCAATTAACACCGATATTTAAAAGAATAAAAATTAAAGAGTGTTCTATCAGTCAATGTAATTTTTCTATGTAATTTAGACAATCTGTTCTATCTTCGGAACCGTAAGAGCTACGGACCTGAAATTTTCACAGAATATGTAAAACTTCGGCCGCTACAACAACAAATATATGACAGTTAAAAATGAAAGGGTGTTCTAAAGCGAGCAACGCAACATATTGAAATACTAATGTAATATACAGACACTTATATATAGACACTTTAAATTTTCAAAGTAAGTGCTAATTGGTGTAGTCTGTAGAATAGACTACACCAATTAACACCGATATTTAAAACAATAAAAATTAAAGGGTATTCTATTAGTTATTGTAATTTTGACTATGTAATTGAGACAATATGGTGTATCTTGGAAGATGTAAAATCTTGAAATTTTAAAACACGCTAAAACTAAAAAAATCCAAAATTTCAAAACGAAAAAAACGCAAAAATTAAAAAAGCGCTTAAAGGAAAAAAGCGCCAAAATTAAAAAAATTGCTAAGACGCAATATATCACCAAAATTAAAAAGATCGCCAAAAAAACTAAAAAAACGCCAAAATCTAAAAAGTCTTCAAAACGAAAAATCGCTAAAACTAAAAAATCACAAAAAACGAAAAGTGTCAAAACAAAAAAAAAAATGGCTAAAACTAAAAAACTACAAAGAACCGAAAAAATCCCCAAAAACGAAAAAAGCGCCAAAAACTAAAAAAGCGCCAAAACTGAAAAAATCGCCACAACTAAAATAAATTGCTAGAACTAAACATATCGTCAGAAAGTGAAAACGTTAAATAAATGCCATAACAAAAAAATCGCCAAAACTAAACAAATCGGCAAAAAACAAAAAAAAATGCAAAAAACGAAAAATCACCACAAGAAAATTAAAAAAAAAATCACGAAAAGCACCAAAACAAAAAAAAAACAAAGAAAAATACTTAAAAATAAAAAACTAAAATTAAACAAGAAAGCACAACGAAAAAACTGCCAAAACGACAAACGGGGCAAAACCAAAAAGGGATATACATATGTGTATTCGTACGGAACACTTCGTGTGCGAGCCAAAGTCGTGAATGGGCTCATGCGAATAGGGTCGATTTTAATGCTTGTAAGACCCAGTGTTGTATGCTTACCCACAGACGTATGACCGATCGTGCTGCTTCATCTGTAATAATGGGCGGTGTGGGTATCGAGGAATCAATAGCTCTTGATGTTCTTGGCATGAAAATACAGTGTGATGTTCGATGGACGTATCACAATTTTCAGGTCTCAAAAGAAGCATTCAAGTGCCTTGGTTTCCTAAGACGGTGTAAGAGATACTTCACCCCACCTGATGTCATCAATATTTATGCCGTCTATAACCGCCCGAAAATGGAACACAACTCTCATGTATGGGCCGGTGCTTCAAAGTACATTTTGAAGTTACTGGACCGCGTACAGGAGAGGGCGAAGAAGCTTATCGGTGACAGTAGGGTAGCCAGCTCTATTGACTCGCTGGAGTATCGACGCAATGTGGGGTGTGTTTCGCTGTTTTATCGTTACTACAATGGAGTGTGTTTTGATGAAATCAAAGAACTTGTTCCAGAAACCCACTCATTTTTGCGAACAACACGCTCTTCGTTAAGAGCCCATCCATTTGTGGTCGATACGCCAGTGAATCGCACTACGCATTACAGAGAGAATTCGTTCTTTAGCCGAACAGTTCGTATGTGGAATAAACTCCCTGCAGAGGTCTTTCCTATATTTTTCAATGCTGAAAAGTTTAAATCGAATATCCTCTATCCCCATTCCCATAACCAGTTTTCCTAATTCTGGCTCAATGCATTGCATGAGTAGGGGCCATCCCCTGAGTGCCGGTCTTACTAAAAAAAATAAGTGAATAAAAAATTAATAAGCATTTGTAAAGGAAATTGGTGTTGTAGAAGAAAAAAATCGTGGAAGGTTCTCTTTGCTGCATTTATGAAAATCACAAGCAATGGATCCATTAAACTGAAAAAATTTTGGGTTTATGCTTTATTTGTGGTATTCGACCTACAAGAACAATAAAATATTTTTTATTGATAGAAATTTCGTTTTATTTAAATATTACTTCGGTTTTTATGGAAACTCCCTTCTGGTTTGCGAGTGAACATTTTCGGGGGAAAAACGAAGTTCAAATTCATTGAGAATAGCTACTTTTTTCCCCATCGAATTTTTTCCGAGGGAATTTTTATTCATAATATGAGAAAAGGGAAACCTGAAAAAACCTCGCACGGAATTTTTGTTTGTGATTGGGCTGTATATTTATTAAGTTATGAGATATAAAAGAGAGAAAAAGAGCATTTGTTCATACTTGGGCGTGCGACACGACACGCCTTAATCTTAGCTGATTGACTTGAACTTTTTTTTAGGTTATTTTTTATAAATACCCATCGATTTGGGGTATGAGACATGAAGAAATCAAAATTTTAATATTTTACGGTCACTCTAATATACATATAAGAAATCGTGCAATTATGAATTATCTAGCGGAAAGACAATATTCAGTCATTCATTTCTTTATACAACCATATTCTGTCGTTTATTCAATCTTATTGTTAAATAAAAAATTATAATCCATTTAATCATAAGTAAATCATTGAAGGATATATTTAAATAAGAACAGCAGCAACAAATCCGTCGTCGGTCATAGATACTTGTTTCGCTCTTTCATCCACGATGTCTCGAAGACTTGGCCTACGGGGTATGAACATACGCACATATGTTTATATATTTGCTGTCTCTGGAGCAAAAGCAAGACAACAATCCTTCCAGTTACAAAAAAAACTACAACAAAAAGACAAAATTTAGAACTCCAATATCAGTTACACTGTAGGGATTTGTTAAATGCAATCGAAAAATTTGAAATAAAATATTACATACACATAGATACAAACATACACACACTTATCTATTGCAGAACTAACTACCCTATAGTTCACGAGTTGTGCATGTTTGGTATGTTTGGAGGTGGCGATTATATGTTTTCTTTTTCATAAGGATCCTAGTTGTATGAGTCCTATTTGGCTTTTTGTAGCTTGTAACTGTTCAAACACATTTGTCAAGAGTTTGCTATTCTCGAATGTTGAGGCCTTCTGTATGATTTTTGTATAAATGATTTTAGATTAGAATTTTTTGAGAATACAGATATGTTTCCATTATTTCCCACTGTTAAGCAGACCAAAATAAATAATTGAATTTTTTACCGAAGTTATTCCGATATTAGAGAGAACTGAAAATATCATTGCAATATCCATAATTTTAAAGATTTTACCTCTTACAACTTACTAGGCGAGGGAAAGTCAGTATCGGAATTTAGTGTTCAGTGCAGAGGATCTTGCGAAAGTGAAAATTCAAAATATCGCAGAGTTTATGATATACAAAATTTTTTTTTTACATTTTTGCTACATTTGTTAGGCTTGCAACTCTGATAGTCGGATAGCTGGCATTTGGAAACAATAATTTTGTAGTACTCAAATGACGCGAAAAGCCTAAAGCTATAAACACTTAGACGACAGCAGGCTACCGACTACAATCTGTCAAAATTAAAATACACAGATTTATATGAAAACGATTATTTTGACGACTTCACAGCTACACGAAAATAAAAAAAACACATAAGGTAATAGCCCTTTCAAAAACAAAAATGATTGTGTAATTTTTTTCAGCGTTCTTTCCTGGCTCCGGAGTTACGGGGTTCAAAACTTTTAGTTTTAATTGGTTATAACCCGTAGAATATAGAACACATATAAACGATATTGGTATCTTTTCAAAGTGTTCTGAAATGCCTTTCTATTGGTATATACATTTTTAAAATTTTTTCACGCATTGCGAGTGAAATGCAATTTTAAAATTTTATTATCTGAGTTTTCAAGTAAAAATACCATTATCTTAAAAAGTGTCCGATTCAACGATACTTAAGCTTGTACACAGTTTTATGGAGAACCTTCTTAGCTTTCATTTGGTATATACTTGATAGGAAAAATAAAAAATTTATCTGTATTGTCTAGAGGAGCCAGAAGTTATAAATATTATTTTTTAAGAAATATCTGTGATTTTTCACAGATGTTACTTCATTTGTACATATCGAGTGATTGCTGCAATATAGTCTCAACTCAAAAAACTTGGAAATTTAGTCAGTTTCGAAAATTCGGAGAGTTTAGAAAAAAAATAGATGCTATTGTTCGACTAGCGCATGACCCCAATGACCTTCCCCACCTTAGATCCGCGCTTGATTAATCGTCACATCTTTCTTCAAATTGTGAATACACAAGATATTTGTATGAAATGTATACAAATATCTTGTGTATTCAATCAACTCTTGAGAGTAGCATACAATTTTCCTTTGCAATTAAGTTGTTAGTAAATTCAAAACTTTAAACTCGTGTGTTAAACTCAAATGAGTTCTTTTGAGTTATTTTGCCGTAGCAAAAGCTCGATATAGTCGCAAATTTATTTAAAAACAGCGTTCACTATCAGCAATAAAACTATTGTAATGGCAAGGAGTTGCAATCGCCCAGCTAAAATTATTGCTTGCTGGAAGCATAGAAGCTTGCATAGAAGCAATATTTTCTGCTTCCATAAAATGCTTATATTAGTGTTGGCGGGGCTGATGGATTTATTAACGTCATGTTAAAGGCTTATTACTTCTTATCTTTTGTTATCAATTTTGTATTTTTAGTCACTGTTTCTTATTTTAATTTCAACTAGTATCGAACTAAGCATCTTTAGATTTGAAATCCAATACAC
This sequence comes from Panzeria rudis, assembly GCA_956483635.1. Classification (NCBI taxonomy): domain Eukaryota; kingdom Metazoa; phylum Arthropoda; class Insecta; order Diptera; family Tachinidae; genus Panzeria; species Panzeria rudis. The sequence goes on along the minus strand of OY101449.1, from coordinate 40,457,415 downwards.
CAACCACTCAACCAAAAGCACTGTTGCAAATCGACAGCGTGAAGTTAACCTGAACTTACTCTTATAAATGCATTATTTTAAAACTATTTACTTTATTTTTAAAAGGTACTGTTCGTGTATACACATGTGTATGTGTGTTTACTGTTTGTGTATACAATCGTAGAACATCCCTGCAGACAAAGTAACTAGTATGTAGCTAGAACTATACTAGTTGCTTTTTACTTCAGAATAGCTACCCATCTGTTCTTTTTTCATATATCGTACTATCGATTTTAACATTAGATTGTCATAGGTTCCCAACTAGTTCATTTGTATACAGTTATGTTCCAGCTGGAATCCTAGTTGTTGTAAACGAGTGCTCTTACTAGTTTGTTTATTTAGATTTTGTAACTCTTATAAAAAAACTTTGGCTCAACCGGGGTACGAACACACATTCCTCATATATCAAGGCAAGTACTCTACCCACTGAGCTACTATCTACTTATTTTTTAAGAGGTAAAAATATGTTTTATATACAAGTCGTATACCTGAAAATTTTGTCCTTTTTTTGACTGGTATCGTTATTGTCTCGATACAACTAGTAATATGATTATTCTTTTTTTACTAGTATCGTTACTAGTCTTGCTAAAACTAGTAATATGACTGTCCTTTTTTGACCAGTAATATTACAACTAGTAATATGACTGTCCCAAAGCGTATCTAGTTGTAAATTTGGCTGCTGGGATGTTTTAAGGGTCTCGCCTACGTTAGTGCTTCCAAGAAGCACTATCGTCTTTTGCAAGGATGTTTTTTGTCTCTATATCAACTATAGGTCTTCTTCCATATTGATATTCACTCTTCCATATTGATATTCACTTATTTTCGACCATTTATGACCCTACTTTGCAAGTCTCCGTTTAATCTATCAGTTTTACTATAATATAGATAGTTTTTCAACATACTCCATACTTTTTGTCCAATTCCCATGCCGATGTACTCATTTTAAAATTCGTCACATTCTCAGCTCGCTTCTCGGAAAGAATTTACATTATTTTGGTCATTGAAAAAAAGTTGTGGAACCAAACTACAAACTAAACCTTTCAAAGAAAACAAGAATTTCGAAAATCGGTTGACAAATGACAGAGTTATGCATTGGTGGAGCAAATTTCCCCTCCGATTTTCAAACTAAAATTATGGGAATAAACTGCAGGCAAACTCTTTCAAACAAAAAAAGAATTTTGAAAATCGGTTCGAAAATGACGGAGTTACGCATTGGGGGAACAAATTTCCCCCTTCGGTTTTCAAAAAAAAAAAATCTTCTTTCGAGCAAAAAAGAATTTTGGAAATATAAAAAAATACACCTGAATTGATAACCTCCTTCTTTTTTGAAGTGGGTTAAAAAATGTTAGCCCACATAGACTATACAGATTAAGGTTTGCAACAGGGAAGTTTTTCTGCTGCAAACTTATTCATGAAGTCGGCAAATTTCGTTTTATTTCAAAGCTTACTTAAGTTTTTAAATGTGTAAATATATATGACTGGGACTGTATTTGTTGCAATTATAAAATGTGATGCAATTTGACAATATTGACTACTATGCCATAGCGAAATTTCCTTCCTCTTTTTTGTTTCGTTATTTTTACTTGTAAAACAAATGAAAGAACTATGCTTAAAGATAACCGTTACAAATTTTATTAAATACTTTCCCTTCTATAGTAAGAATTTTTATTAAAAATATTTTTAAAGTATTTCAAAGTTATCGAACATTTCGCATTTCATCATTCATTTAAATGGGTTGACTTGCAGTAGTTGTACAAGAAAAATAAAATGGCAAATAAAATAGACAAAATTGCAGGAAAATCGTATTTGACACAAATTGTAAAATTCATTCAGGAGCAGCATAAAATCGTACCATCATCAAAATTAACTAACACACATCCAAACGTACATACTTACACAGCTAACGACACAAATACTAACACGCATGTTTGAAAAATATAACAGTCAATCTGACAGAAATGTCACTTGTCACAATTAATTACATGTAATTAAAAAATTACACAAACGCTGCTAAAGTTTTTGTACGTTTGTATGTATGTGTGACAAAGCAGTGATAGAAGTGAAGTCACCCAGTTGGCCACGTCTTTAAGACATCATAAATGACGGGGGTGCACAATAATGTGAAATCCTCGATGACAACGGACACCGAGAACAAATTATGAATGAAGTTTTCGAATCGTGTACGATTCAATGACCGACAATGTCGCTCAGATTGTCGTCAATGATTAATTATTTGATCAATTCAGTAATAACAAACCCTAAAATGAAGAAAATTTAAAACATAAGGGTAAAAATTACATAAGTGAAAATGTCGCCTGCTCTGTCGTCAATGATTAAAAAATCGACAATGTCGCCTATTATATCGTCAATGACTGTGTAGGCTACAATGTCGTTTATCTTGTCGTCAACGGTTACGTAGCATAACTAAATGCATGTCATAACTAGAACCGACTTTAATTAATAGCGCATATTCATAGTCATAAACAAAGTATACTTTAGGAATTTAAGACCAGTATTGCCATACAATATACTGATTTTAAAATCTTAACGTATACTTTGTTTTGACTATGCATAAGCCTCAATATCTTTAACACAAAAATCTAACTATTTGCCTACTTGTTCGTTTCCGTTTCATTTAAATTATTGCCCGACTTGGCTGAGACTCGAACTGAGGCTGCATATTTATAAGTTTTCGAGATTACCACCCTAGTGCTGTACTACCTAAGATATCGACAACAAGAGGCCAACATATAAATTTGCTTGATTAAAGATATAATGTAAGACATTATCGCTCATATTGCCCTCAACAGAGTTGGATTGAGGACAACAGTGAAGGACGATTCCCTTAAATAGTCGATTCGAAAACCTAATCGTCAGAGGATAATTCATACAAGAATCGTAGATGACAATGTCGTGCAAGCCAGTCTGGCCAACTGGGAGTAAATGGAGCTCAAAATTACACGCACACACACAGCCACGCACATTGGAAAATCTTGTTAGAAGAAATATATAATTATTTTATGTTTTAACGATGACAGTTTTTGAAAGCTTAGATTTGTAATTCTGTTTTTTTTATTCTTTTTGTAACTTTTTATTCATTTCAATTTTCTTGCTAATGTTTCAAGTTGTGGGTTGAGAAGCAATTAAAATAAACCGGAAATGATTGATATGATAGGTAAAATAGAAAAACAAATGTAGCACTGTAATTTTATTTATAATATTTGCTTACATATGTACTAAATTAAAGAAAAAAATAATTAAGTGGAAATTGTTTAAATGGAGATAATTTTCTTCTAATTGTATGACTCCTGAGTTCTGAGACCAATTTGACGCCAAGAAGGTCATTAAAATTAACAATTACATGTTAAGTGTTTTTCTAATAAGGCCGCGAATCCCAGTTAATTAACAAATGGCGTTATTTGAGATCCTGATTCCGTTGAATCTCGCAAGAGGGCGGTCCAAATCAGTCACTCAAAACTTGATTGATGCAGCTTGGCAATGTCCAAGTTCTTATGCAAGTCGAGCTCTAAGACTCTGTCCATACTTATGGATACACACTTTCCCGGAGAGAGAGGCTTGGGTTATCATCATATACAAGGTTCACAAAACAATCCAAACCAAGCCGAAGGATTTTATACGACTAATCGATCTTCATCTTAGGAACGCAGACGGGCTCAGCATGCATATCTCAAGGGAAGGTCTGTTGGGAGCGCGCTTCATGATGTGGTTGATTTCATAGAACGCTGGATACAGAATACAGATAAGACGTTAGTTTCGTTCTTGGACATTGGGAGAGCCTTTAATAGCATTATTGCAGAGGCCATTAGGAAGTCGCTAAAGGTTCTCAGCGTAAGCAGGTTTCTGGTGGAGTGGATAGTTCTTGTGCTCACCACTAGAATTATCAGCTCGGAAGCGGAAGCCTGCGAAAAATGTGGACTATTACGCTACATGGTAGAGTACTATCACCTCTCCTATAGCTACTGACGATAAACGTAATTCTATGACCTTTTAATAGTTTCCGACGGAAGATAATCGTTTATGCGGATGTCGTAGTGATACTGGTAAAAATTCTCCCCACTGTCATCATGTGAATCACGCAATCGGTGCTGGGATCCTGGACTAGAAGAAAGGAACTTGGGGATCGACCCAGAGAAAGTTTAACTATTTCTATTAACCACGAGACACAAAGTACATAGATAGCTTTGATCTACCTAGAATTGGATGTATAGATATGCAGCTAGTAGATGAGGCTAAATATCTGGGTGTTTACTTAGATAGAAACTTAATGGCAAAGGACCACCCATGAAAGGTTTTAGAAAAGGCTCAATACCTACTACCAGCGCAGGAACTCTACAAGAAGAAATTGATAAACTAAATTTACACATCGGCTGCCAGGCAGATGCTTTCGTATGGATGAGTCGTACGAAATCACTTGCTAAGGTGCAGAGACGTGTCTCACTCGACATTATAGGTCCCATAAGCAGTACACCTCAGGTGGAGATTAGTTTCCTCATAACCCCTGGTCTCACTGATTTCAGGGTCATTAAACTTGATTTTAGCAGGATATCCTCAATGAGGGAAATCAAGCCATTAATGACCTGGAAAGTATAGATTCGACTTTAGATGAGGCAGGAATGGATTCGGTAAAATCTCCGATTGGTCAATACTTTAGGGAAAAAGGTAATTTGATGCAGAATAGAACTAATCGTTCCTAGAGGTTAGAGCGGATTATAAAGTCTCGAGGGCCTTGTGATGAAAAACCTAACAACTAGTGGGTATGAACGACCAGGGCGAGCATTTTAAAAGCTGTCACCCCCAATTTCTGTAGGTTGTTCGAAGATGTAGAGCCTCCAGAAACGATTGAATATATTATCGTCATTGCTCGACATTTCAATGAGAGGAGATCTCTCAGTGTTCATAATGTTTAAATTATGAAGTCAGTTAGCATTTTACATTTCTTCAACACGAACTCCAAAATAAACAAACGCATATTCAGTAGCATTGTAGCTTTCAACAATATAGATTCTAAAGAATTGTCGCACGCATTGTCTCAAATAAACACTAACACATTTGAAAACTCTAAACCCATTTAAAGTATGCTCTCTTTCTACATTTTCCTCCTATTGCATGGAAGAGAGAAACTTATAATAAAATACGATTTGTTTTGTCTGTAGTTTATCGATGAAAAAATTAGACCTGTTTTATATCAAAACAAGAGCTCCAAAGTGGGACATCGCGAACAAAAATCATGCATGTTCGAAGCGCTTTTCGAAGCAGTAGTAACAACAAAACTAGCTTCTCTCGCTTATAAACCTGCTTCGGCCGAAGCAGTAGTTTTTGCTGGGTAGTGGCTTCATCATGGGAATTAGGTGGATTAATGATAGGTGGGTGATAAGGTTTCTGTATATTCGGTTTGAGAAAATACTTATATGCATCATTCTTCTTATTTTTTCTTTCGGGATAGTTCTTCTTAGGTTTTTTGAAGAAAGGAATCGTGATTGATTCAATGGTTCTCAGATAGTAGGTTTAGAAACAGACATTTCCCTTCCTAGCCAATCCTAATCCACACTAGTGATAGGATACTTTCGATAGTTTCGAAATAACGAAAATATCGATGGAGAAGTAAACTATCGATAGCGATAGTATAAAACAAAGGAATAAGAAAATATGTGAGCGTTTAGAAAAACACCATTTAGAACGAGGGCAAATGCCAATAATGTACAGAAATATTAACGGAAGAAGTCTCTGCATACAAACTCAGTCAACCTGATAAGACAGTGGAAGATTTTATTATTATAGAAGGTGAGCCAACATAAAAGCGAATGTGTTCTTAGGGTGGAAGATTGATATCTTTTATACAACATCAAAACCCATCTACTACCCAACTAGAAATATTCCCAATACTCATACTGGGGCCCGATTGGGAATTCATGTGGCACACCCAAAAGTGTTATCCCATTTGTGATTTGATCGGGAACTTGTTGGGATGGCTCATCCACAAATTATTGACTTAACATAAGTTCTTCCCAAGTGGAAAACTATTGGGAACTTGTTGGGAAAACCTAACACACATTTTTAATCATATATTTTGCTCATATTAAACAGAGGTGACTGTTACATACTGTTGTTCCTTGGAGAGCTTCAGCAATTTTAATGCAATATTAGAGTTTGATATTTTCTCGATTTGAGTAAACTTTTGCAAGATTTTGATATTTCCCTACAGGAAACCAATCGGATCCCAAATACGTTTCTGCGTTACATCGGAATTGGGATCCCAGTTAGATCCCAAATGTGTTTGCATGAAAATTTCTAGTCGGGTATTCGCACGTCTAAAACAGATGCAAACATAAGCGTAGAGCAATACATTGAAAGCCCTATTAACAAACAAGTCTCTAATCCAATTTCTTTATGGGTCTGAGAAAAATAGTAAATTTAAAGCTATATCAAGTGTGGAACTAAGATATATTACTTGCTATTTCAATGACTTCTGAGAGGAGATTTTAAGCTGTTTAAAGAATGGTGAAAAAAGAGTACAAAATAGAACATAAAAACAACAAGAATAGAAACTTGACGATCGCAATTTCAGGGAAAGTGAAAACATTTAACGTGAAATTTTATTCGCTTTAGCCTGAACCCACGTTTTGTCTTCTGTTGGTGTGGGTTCAGGCTAAATGGTGATTTAAGACCTTATGACACATCATTTTTTCTTAATTTTTTAAGCTTTGGAGATTATTGTAAATATAATATAATAGGAAAATATTCCAGGAGCAAAGAGTGTAGCTATTTATATTAAGATAAATACAAAATTGTCAAAGCTTTTACTAATGTTGTCGATAAAAAAAAAATAGGTTTTGTCAAACAAATTTAAAAATGTTTACCTTAAAATCGACGTTGCAATCCTTAACCTTAAAATGATACTGTTTCCGATTTATCTGTTCGAAGTTTTAATCTAAGCCGATATTACTACCGAAAGTATCGATATATAGTTATTGACTATCGATAAATATCGATGGTCACTATCGATAGTTTTCCATCACTACTAAGTAGTCATGTTACTCCTGCTAAGAAACCATTTTTTTCAGAAATTATCAAGAATTTTATGCTAACCAAGTAAAATTTTATTTCTACTAAAGTTTCAAAGAAATTGCGGGTTTAAGTTCCCATAAATGTGTCTCAACAACTTTGGATGTGCTAATATTTTTTTTTGTTCTTCAATAATAAGAAAAACATTTTTGGTTTTTACCATAAAATATAATTTCTGATTATTTTTGTTTTTTGTCTTTAGTATTAAATATTTGTCGTATTTAATATTAAAAGGAAGTGAGTGTGTTAACAACTCATACAAATACTTGTATTTTATACTTCTTGACTCATACCAAAACTAAGAGGAAGACAAAAAAAACCGAAACATCTGACATAATTTTGTCAGCAAAGAAGAGAGCTGCATACTTTTTATTTCATTATTATTATTATTTTTTTATTTTATTTTGTCCTGCCATGTTTCAAGGAAGTATGTGAGATGAATTTATAAAAATTTAACTTTGCATGACTATCTGTACAATTTCAATGAGTGTTTAGCATAATGGCAATATATGTTGGTTAGTCAATGTTTTAGTGAGAGTCAGTCAGTCTAACCCAGCAAACGTTTAGTTAATTGATTTATGCGAAATGCGAATAAATTCAATTAATAAAATGAAAGAAAATAGACACATATAATCGTTCACACCACAGAAATGTATAAAATTAAATTTGTTTAGTGTCTTAGTAGTATAGTAGGTAGCGTAATACTCTATCACTGTAGAGGTTGTGGGTTCGATATTCTCCTAGTTGGGCAGACTGCCTTGCTCGACATTATCATCGACGATTCTTGTACGAATTGTCCTCTATCGGTTTGTCGAATAAAAAACCTTATTCGACAATTTAAGTGAATCGTCGCTCACGACAATCTGAGCGACAAATTCTTGCATGCTGTCCTCTATTAACCACATTTGATTGAGATATGAGCGACAATGTCATTCGTTTTGTCCTCAATCCAACTTTATCGAGGACTATATGAGCGACAGTGTCTCACAGTTTGTCTTCATTAGCATTGTGGAGGACAAGATTTGCGACAATGTCTTAATTGTTGTTCTCAATCCAACTTTGTTGAGGACAATATGCGATACAATATCTTTTTTTTAACAAATACCACCCGCGAAGCGATTAGCTTGTCTGCGGAAAATAGCCAGGGTATATGGTGGGAATCAAACCCACGACCTCTATACTGACAGGCTAGCATCGCTACCACTCAGACACAGGGGCACCCAAAAATTAATATGCTGGTGTCTTGTTGTCGATGTTTTAGCTGGTGCAGCAGCAGTGCGGTAATCGCGAAAACTTATAAGCATACAGCCTCAGTTCGAGTCCCAGCTAAGTCAGTTAATAATTTAAATGAAACGAAAACAAACAGTTAAGCAAAAAGTTAGATTTGTGTGTTAAAGATATTAATTAAAGTCCGTTCTAGTTATGACATTATCGCTATGTAAACGCTACCGGCAAGATAAACGACATTGTATCCTACATAGTCCTTGACAACATAATAGGCGACGTTGTTGCTTGTTGATATAATCGTTGACGACAATCTGAGCCATATTGTACACGATTTTCGCGACATTTGCTCGAAAACTTCATTGATGATTTGTTCCGGCTGTTCTACATTTGTCGTCGACGATTTAACATTGTCGTGCACCCGTAATTGATATTGTCTTAAAAACGTGGCCAACTAGGCTCCTAAGATTTTGTTCTGCTCCGCTCACAAGTCAAGTATATCACACGGCAATAACATTTTCTTACTTAAACTGGGTGCTATTAAGTAAATCACGCAGGATTTGTTTTAAAAGCATTGTTGATTCAGTAGAACCATAATCAAAGAAACAAAACCTTCGGTTTCAGTGTCTAAAAGGGTACTAATTTTATTTAAAAAATTTAACTGAAAGTTATTTTTTCTGCTTAAGTTCAATAATTGAGTTAATGTAAATTTGAATTATTCAGATATGTGATGTAAATCGATTTTGAAAACGAAGCAATTATAAGCCCTCTTTAATACACTTTTCATAAATTTTTTTTTTAATTTTTATGATAAAATTCTTTTTAAGACGAAATTCACACGATGAATTATTTCATGAAATTTTCTTCATGAAACTTTTTAGTTTTCTTATTGCAAGAACGGAAAAACAAATTTGGCAAAGGATGTTGACAAAAACCATTTGAAATTTTATTTTCTACTCCTTTTTCAACACAACTTGCGTCCTTGTCTATTCGATTAGCAAATACAGAAAGTTTCATGCCACAAATTTCATGAAATATTGTAATTAAGTATAATAAAGAAATAATATAAAAAAAAAGATATATTAAAACTGCTTCGTTTTCGAAACCACATACCTGTAGTGCGATTCTCTATTAAATTTTAACAATAGTTGTCATTGTTAAAAAAATTTAATAAGCAAATTAACGATTTTGCCATTCTGTAAAATTTTTAACAATATTTGCTGTCGGTTAACTAGCGACAATAATTTTTCTGTTGTTACCGAATAGACAAGAGTCAGCTGTGTAACCGTAGCACGTACATAACGAACGTGAAGTTATTGTTTTACAACAATTTTCCAGGAAAAATTTTGATGGCAAAGTAATGAGTTAAAATGCTAATAAACATACCCTTCACTACTTCTACTTTGGCAATTTAACCAATAACTTTTTTTTTTTAAAGAGAAGTAACACAATCAGGCAATTAATGCCTACCAGTTAATTAATTAATGTGTTACCTTCTTTGGGAAAGGGATAGTGTAGAGAGAACAGGTGGTAAAGTGGGAGAGAGATATAGAAAGCTTAATTCATTTACAACGCTGCTATTGCTCATTTTTTTTGTACAGCAGTGTTACAAGCGCCTCTGGTGTCAAGTAGAGGCATTGAGTTGTTTAAGCTGTGTAGCCATTTTATTAGTTCTTTTACTTCGCCAACGGTTTTGCTACAATACCAATTACTTTAACATGGCGATGTCATTGGAGGCAAGTACTTACCATATTGGGTTATAAATAACAAGTTAAAAAGTTCAATATTTACAGCCACATGCATAAAAAAATTTTATTTTAGGTTTAAGACTCACAGTTGTTATTGAACAGTTTCACGCTCAAAACTGTTTAATATAAAATTGCATTCATAAGCACTACAATAGACATTGTGTGCTTTAAGGAATTTTAGGTTTCGATACTGGCAACGCCACCATGTTTTGTAGTTAGTGTTGCAATAAAGAGAATATGATTTCATTCGGGGATTGAAATAAATGAATAGCTTTTTATTGTTTTCGTGAAGTAAAGTTTTTTTGAACTCTCTTTATAATATGTGTCGTTCATTGTAACAGTGAATTATCTCCTTGTAATTAAATTTCGAGAAAACGAGCCTTTTATAGTGAATATTTTGCAGTTTTACTTCCGCGAGTAAACAAGTAACGCAATCTATGGGGTTTCGGTGCAAATATTGGAGTTGCTTCATTGTAACTACGATAGATATGACTAAATGTGATACTATTCTACAAAAATATGTATTTATTAAATATATGGAGTTACCCCACTTTTACAATAAACGACACATATATTTCTCAACTTATTTTCTATGAAGTGAAATAAAAAATGTGAAGTGATTACAAAAGAATTCACACAACTCTTTACATCATATATGAAAAAGGTACTCGAATAACGAGCCTATTTTTATTTGGGTTGATTGTTTCTACATTACTAACATTTCTTTTTGCTTTTATGTGTTTTAATAGTGTTTTTTTTTGCTAATTTTGCTGCGAATTTTGTTTACTTAAATAATTTAGTGGCTTATTCTATCAAATTAAAAAAAACATACTTAAACTCTTATAGCGAAGAATTCAAGATTTAATTTAAAGTATATGATGTATGGCTGTGTGCTAAATTTGCAAAGATATTTGAAGTTAAAACTGATATTTCGATGATATGAATTTATTGAAGGTTTATAGTAGGTGCATACCATCTTTAAACCTTTTTTAAAATTTTCATGTAATATACATTTATGAATGCAATTTTATGAAATTTTGCTTAAAAGTAGTTTATTACACTGTTTTAAATATTTGTAAATATGGCTGTGAGAAGACATTGAATACACAAAACACAATAAAAACTAAATATCTCTGCTAAGCATTGACTCATGCCGTTTGCAGTTATTGTGCTATTTTATGCCAAGTGCTGTACCCACTAGGCTACTGCACAACAGTTTTATTGCTGGCTTAAAACTTGTTTTCACAAACATGAACACAGTTAAATAAAATAAATTTTGCTTCCCCAGGGGTTGAACTGTTTATAGTCTGTACGGTAAGCAGATACACTAATAATATTCTGCCAATAAGAGAATAAATGGTTTGTTTAATTAGTAAACATCTGCAAGAGTCATAAATAACGATATTCCCAGCGGGAAAAGTAGTCATTGATTACATATATAATGAAACAATAATGAATTCTGGCATGAAATATTATACATCTCTGCATGACTCTCTCTGCATGACTCTCTCGTTTACTATGCATTACCTTTTCCCGCTGGGTTAGAATCATTCGCAACAATTTAGAATCAAAACATGTTTTGAATCGAAGCTTTCAAGACGAATGAATGAGAGTGCACAACAACAACAACAATACAACTAGATTACGAATCGAAACGAGACTGTGATTATGAGAGCGGAAGACAGTAAAATAAAAAGGCAACGAAACATTTAGAGTTAAGGTCTAGTTAGTAAAAACGTATGGCGTTCGTGGGAATCAGCTGGCAAAATCTGTAACATAAACAAAGCTCGTTGCTGTTTACTAAAAACGTTTCATTGCTTTAGTCACGTAGAAAATCTACGGAAAGTAGATTTTTACGTAGCAAATGTCAAACTAATACCAAAGGCATTACAATCCAATGCTAACAGCTGACAAAATGGATTCGGCTGAGACGTTTTCTATAACTAACACCTTAAGTTAGGCGGTACTGAACGTTCTAGCGTTACGCGATACAGTCTTACTAAATATACCTTTAGTGTTGCACATCTGAACAAGCTTTAACAACGAATGAAGTATTGTTATTTTTATATTTTGCATGTAGTAATGTATTTTAATACAAAATCTTTCAAAATTTATTAAACGGTTTTATTTAGCTTATTGTTTGTGTCATAGTTGTTGTGTCAAAATATAACGCCTTCCTGTTAACCGATTCATCTGAAATTTGGTAAGCGCCTTTACTTTTGTTGACCATACAATACAGTGCTTAGAAAAGTGGGCTTCGCCACGCCGCAAAAAGTAATATTTAGTTTTACTACCTTTCTGTTGACCGCTGGATCTCAAATTTGGTAGACATTTTTAATTAAATTAAATTAATTAAATTAATTAAATTAAACAATTAAAATTAAACGGTGTTCTATCAGCTAATGTAATTTTGACTATTAGCCCAGCCATTTTAGGGTTTCACTGCGGAATGAGAGATAATAAGCTGAAAATTCGTATACATCTGCATTTTGGTGTTCTAAAAGTTTTCTCAAAAGTCTCATAAAATCTCGTGTCTGCGCCGTAAGTTATTCAAGGTCAAAGATCACAGAAATCAGTTTTTCGCAATTATCTCGGTTTCTATAGTTCTAATGACGCTAACAGTTTGCGACACCTTACACAAAAAGAAAAGCGCCGCTCTAAATTCAAGTGTTTTCTACTTACTTTGAGTACGAGTCGTATTAAAAATTTTAGTACGAATACCACTCAAATGTACTTAAATCAAGCCGAAAATGGGAGAAAGTTCTTAATCATGTAAAGAATATTGAATCACGTACACATTTCTTAAATTAAGTACGAAAATTCTTATTTTAACTACGAATATTTTTATAAACTTTATACAAAGTCCTAGTGTGTTGGTATTTGTTTGCTTGTTGATAGCCACGATTCACTATTGTGCTCTTGTTGTTGTTATTTGTTGGTATTTTTGTTTGCTCGTATTACATGCTGCTGGTGTATACTGGATTTTAGGTGCCGTTCTTTCATGTACTGATTTAGCTGAGTTGTCTAAGGCGTTGTTTTACAATCATGATCAGGTAAGTTCATTACCAGGAATGAACAAAAATAAATTTTAAAATAAAACAAGTACGTAACAGTATTAAATTTAGCTAAATATTAAAAATATAAATTCTCAAGTCTGTTCTAGGATTAAATAAGGATTATTAAACCTGATTCGGGCTTGATTTAAGTAAGCGGCGGGATTGATTAAAGTATGCAGTAGGATTAATTCAAGTATGCGGCGGGATTGATTCAACTATGCAGCGGGCTTGAATCACGCATGTGATACGATATTTGTCGCTACTTGTCGGCTATGCCCAAGAAATGAAAATAAACCACAACAAAAGGATCACATCAGTGAATTGTGGCTATAATCAAAGCAAACAAGCATTGTCGTACTTAAAATAAGAATTTTTTATATGAATAAAGCCGAATCAGGCTAAAATTAAGTCTTTTGCGCTTGAATATTCCGTAATTGAATCAATCTTTCTGTTATTGCTTTCAGGATTTGACACGGCTTGGGATTAATTTAAGTACCGATGGACTGATGTTTCTTTTCTGTGTACCTACTTTTTGTAATTAAAAACTTATTAGATGAAATATTTATTGTATATTCTAATTTTATTTTAGTTTATTTAAAGTTTTTATTATTATCTCTCATTCCATAACTTAATACAATGTATTATTCACTGAGATTCACGGTTGGCCTTGCACTACAGTGAGTACTGCTGAGGGCTCCGGGCTCTCTGCCCTCTATCACAAAAACGATTGGGCGTATGAAAAACTGTTTTAAAGAAAATTTGTCGCAAATTTTATATTCTAAAATTTGTAAAATTTGGAAATTCGGCCATATTGAAGTGTTATTGATGGTTAAAATTAAGAATTTATTGTTCGATGAATCCGTTCTTGAATCAAGCGCTCTGTTCTTGGTTAAAGAAATTCAGTACTTATCGTGCGAATGACTTGATGACTAAAGTGCGCAACAAACCGTAACTTTTCGTGAATGATTTGCCACCTGTGCTAATGTCGTTCAATATACTGCCAATTTACTTGTTAATAGAGCCATTCTAAAAAATATTTCTTCTGCATAATAAACAGAACATTATGATCGCCTAGGACTGTCGTCGTCAACTTGCCCTAATTAGAAAACCCTATTATGTTCACTTTCCATTCAAGTGTTTGTGAACTTTTTAGTATTCCGAAGTACTCACTCTAATATAAAAACAATAAGACAAGTATACTGGAGCATATTTATTGTTCACGCTTCGACTGACACAATTTTTCATTTGACAGTTGTCCTTCAATATTGTTTGTTTCAAAAAGTTCATACAAGCACACACACACACAATTATATTTATATGTGTGTTGCATGCGAATAAACCACATATCGTCGGCTTAGATTGTAAACCTGCTAAATCCATTTTTTATATTATATGACATGTTGATACCCCACTATAAGTAATAAAAGGTATTTAGACGATTTAGAATTATAAGAGCTCTACATGATTTAAGAAGGTTTGTAAGTTCTCGATTCACGCCAAACTTTTTCCGCTTCGTCTTTAATACTAGAGTCTATGATCCCTTTCAGATGTTGGTACTCGAACCCGCACCATTTTTCAGCTGGTAATTGAACCTCCCTTTTCGCCACTATATCGGCCATTTCATTACCATCAATGCCCACATGTCCACGAACTTGTCTAGCAGCACATAATGTATTTAGGGCATTCTTGCACGTAAGCACAATCGATGAGTAGTTGCAGTATGCAACAATTGCTTTAATTCCTTTCTTGAATACCAATCAGGCGCGGATACAGGGGAGGGGAAAAGGGATATTTCCCCCTCCAAAACGAATAAAATATACGTCATTTCAATGGAGTTCGTAAAAGAATATATACAAAATGGTACGTTTCATTCCAAAGTTCCCCTCCCAACAGCTTAAGCTGGATCCGCACCTGCTACCAATATACATATTTTTCGCGAGTTCGTGGTTTGAGGGGTGAGAGTTAATTCTGCACCGTTTTGGCAGAACAGTTTTTCGCTTGGAAAACACTAAAGTATTACTGTCCTGATTAAATCAGGACATTTATATTATTCCTAATGTCTATTAATTCAATTCACGGCGCTTTTCACAATGTACGATTAAGAGTTAACGTGAACTTTAATGGCAAGTTTTGTATGTCGAAGTGGTCGTTAAATTCCATGTCAACTTTTAATCATACATTGTGAAAAGAGCCGTCAGGCAGATATTTTTTAAAACCTTTTATTTAACTTGCAATGTTCGTTTATTTGTTAATGGTAAATTTCGCAACAGACTCTGCATACACATTGGGTTCCCTTGACAATACGTTATTAAGTAAATCCTCTTTTTCAGTTACTTATATATGGTCGATTCTTCTGAAACTTTGTAGACACATTCAGACACCATGACAATAAAAAATTGTGGTGAAAAACGTGGCAATGCCACGCCAATAAATTGACAATAAATAATCTTTTTCAACTATTTATACTTAAGCGATTATTATGAAACTTTGCACAACATTGTGATTAGAAAAGTGAGCAGTACCGCGCCCATATGGAACTAGGAGCATTTAAACAAAAGTTTGCTTTAAAAATGTTATTTTAATATTAATTCTTATTACACTTAAGTTAATTTGTGTGATATCTTGTATATTTTAGAATAAAAATTAATTTTCATTTATGCCGAAAAACCGGTTAAATCCATCACAATGTAGTATATTGATTTACCAAAACCTGCTAAGTTATAAAATCGGTTATAAAACACTAAATATTAAATTATATGCGTTCTTTGAAAATTGTAGCTCTAGGATATTACAAATGAAATTTATTTTGCTGGTGTTTAAGCATTGTCTATATGCAACATTTCTTTGGTGCTTTACCAAATCGTCAGTAGACTTCAAACACAATTTTGAACAGTTACAAACCCTTTATCTTATGCACAAACTTTTAAAAACCATTTGAGAATTACAAATATAAACCAGGATATTACAATATAAACCAACTATATATTTGGTTTACTTCTTTAGCTATAAATAGAAAATATTAGAAGTTTTTGTCTCCTGTAAAATTTGCTTAAAATGAGTTAGCAGCTTTACACTCTAAGGCGACGATAATTTCTATACTATATCCCTGCAGATAATGTGACTACTCCATACACGCATGTAAAGTATACTCCATAAAGCACTAGGACTAGTCCAAAGGTAACCCAAATATATGGAGAAATCATGGTCGATTTAACATTACGATGTCCTAAGGCTTGACCATATAGCCCAGTTTTGCACTACATCGGAGTAGTCTCAAAACTCCTCCATGTCACTACTTGATGGAGCACTCAAGTGTTCGTGTTGAAATTGTTAAAACACAAGCACTTGTCGCTTAACTACAAACTCGTGGTTGCAAATGACATAGTCTATGTCTGCATTACAGCGGACTAGTCCTAAAACTACTCTATGTCGCTATTTGATGGAGCACACGTGTTCGTGTTGTAAGGGTTTCAGTCATTAACTAGAAGCTATTGTTGGCAAATGACATGGTCCATGACTGCATTACATAGGACCATGTTGTAACTACTCCATTTCAGCTAAAATGGACCACGTAGTCCAATATTATCTGTAGGGATATGTATACATGAGTGTGTATGTTTTGTGTGTGTGGCTGTGTATGTGTGTGCGTATACTCATTTCAAGGAAATCTAAAAAAAGAAGAAACTGAGATGAAGTAGGAAAATTAAAAAAAAAGTACCAACCAAAAACAAAACAGCAGTTCTCAAAGTATAAGATGTGGATAAAACTGAAAGGTACAAATAAGTGTGGAAAAGAGAGAAAGAGTACAGGGAAACAAAATGAAAATGTTGTTTTAATACGAGTGTAACATGTAAAGCAAATGAAATAATAAATGTGGCACCATTTAAAAGAACAAGTTCCTGTTTCCTGGTGTAGATATATATGTATATATATATATATATATATATATATATATATATATATATATATATATATATATATATATATATATATATATATATATATATATATATATATATATATATTTACATACACACATATACATAGTATGTATGTATATTATTTTAACTTTGCATTTGTTCATTTGCGTTAAAATGTATAAGTATGCTTTTCCCTGTTTTTTTAGTAACGACTGTAAGAAATATTGCATTTGTTTTAAGTAATAAAAAATTGAAACAAGTAAAGTATTTAGTATGCAGGAAAAGTAATGAGCTGCTCCATATTTATTTGTTTTATTTTATTGTTGCTTTTTTTGTTTATTTATTTTTATATTCAGTTAAACAAAACACAGTGAATCCAAATTGAATATTAGGCTGAGGTTCGTAAACGTTATATTCAGAAAGAATCAGGCATGATTGATATTCCAAAGAAAAGTTCAAAATGAACATCAACTTAATTTTTCAACGTATACAGCAGAGCATAGCAACGCTACATTCGGAAGTCGGTACACTTCTATCTTCAGTGCTCACGTGTTATTGCTTATCACCACTTATAAGGTAGCGTTGTTTTATCATGCAGTTATGCCAGCTTAGCACACTGTGTCAGCATATCTTCGCACACAATTTACTGAATGCCTAAATGTATCTGAAAAGTAGCAATAAAGTTACATACTTACCTTTTTTGCACTTATTTTGCTATAGGCCCACTGTGCTTATTTAAATTCTATGTTTGAGTATTATAATGCTTTGTACTGCATTTAACACAGTTACTGGGTTATTGTATTTTGTGTTCCAATTTTAGCGTTAAAGTTCATTAGAAGGTCGTTAATGTTGGTAGAAAAATTATGTCACATAGAAAATGTTTAGATTCTAAAAGTCCATTTCGTGATGGTTAAAAGTTGGTAAAGAAATGGTTTGATAAATACAACCTAAGATGTTAAAAAAAAACTGTTTAATTTAATTACTGTACAAAGCTATTAAAATCTTTTCAGATATTTTTCCAATTAATATAAATAATTTTAGCAAAGTGCGACTTTGGCTCGCACACGAAGGGTTCCGTACGAACACACATGTATTAAAATTTTTTCGTTTTGCTTTTTCGTTTAATTTGAATTTTTTTATTTTTTAAGTTTTTTTTTGATTTGGTGATTTATTTTTTGTTTTTGCTTTTTTAATTTTTGTGATTTTTTGTCGTTTTTTTTTGCGATTTTTCGTTTCTGAATTTTTTTTTGTTGTTTTTTGCCGATTTCTTTTAGTTTTGGCGATTTTTGGGTTTTGGAGTTTTTTTTGTTTTAACGTGTTTTTTCACCTTTTGACGATATTTTTAGTTTTATCGATTTCTTTTAGCCTTGGCGCTTTTTTAGTTGTGGCGCTTTTTTAGGTTTTGGGATTTTTTTTTGGTTTTTGGCGTTTTTTTAGTTTTCACGTTTTTTTTGGTTTGGTACTTTTTTCGTTTTGGCGATTGTTCGGTTTTTTGTTTTTTTTTTGGTTTTTGGCAATCTTTTTAGTTTTTGGTGATTTTTTGTGTTATAGCGATTTTTTTTAATTTTGGTACTTTTTTCCTTTAAGCGCTTCTTTTTTTGCGATTTTTCGTTTTGACATTTTTTAAATTGTGGAATTTTTAGTTTTATCGTTTTTTTTTAAATTTGAGTTTGCCTCTTACGGATATCTAAATTACATTAACAAAATTACATTTACTGATAGAGCACCCGTTAATTTTTATTGGTTTAAATATCAGTGCTCATTGCTGTAGTCTATTCTACAGACTATACCTATTAACACTAGCTTTGAAAATTTAAAGTGTCTCTATATACATTAGTATTTCAACACATTTCTTTGCTCGCTTTAGAGCACCCTTTAATATTTAACTATCATATCTTTGGTGCGACTCCCAAGGCCATTAAGCTTAAAGTCGTTGAATAACGGGTAGACACTGAAAGAACACGATTCCTGCTCATAATGGTCGTCAGAAAGCTGCGACGGGTGTGACCTTACAAATCTTAGTTTTAAAGAATTATGACTTTCAGCATAAATTCTGTAAAATTTTTAGTATAATGTACACAATAATTTTGGTATAGCTGTCTGTTCAAAGTGTTTTTAGCTGTATTACGTATTTACTGTTTGACAAAAAATCAGTTTTCTTAACAAAAAACTATTTTTAAAATGTGACGGGTGTGACTTAATACAAAAATTTTAAAAATTCGAAGAAATAAAACTTTTTATTGACTTCATTAATATAAATAATATAAGAATAAATCATAAGAAAATAATAACACATTAAATTCTTTGCTATCCGTTCTATTATAGACAGCAGAATACTCTAGCTGAGTATTTTTTTAATTCAATAAAAAGCGAAAAAAGTATATTCTTTTCAGAAATAAGGGTTTTTATTAATAATGAGAAAGGGAAGAAAAGAAAATCTGAAATAAATATTAAACATACAAAGAGGGAGAGCAAAATGTTTCGTGGATGATCATTTAAAAGTGCCCCAAATTGCTTAAAAAATATTAAATAATGTATTTTTTTATTTTTCCTATAATTGTCATGCTCTAAAAAAAATAGACACATAAATAAATATAAAAACAGCATAAAATAATGGCAAATAAAAAATTAATCCAAGTGTGGTAAGATTGTGAAATAAAGAGCAAAACATTTTTTAATTATATACATATGAAAAAGACATGAGATTAATGCAGAAAGAAGCTCATGCCTCCAGACCTACCAAATACAAAAATCATGTACTACCGCAGCAGGTTGGTAAGGCAGAGTACCGAAATCTCTCCCTTACAAACCTGCTTCCGGTAGACAGATATTTTTGCTGGGTAGGTTCGTATCCCACCTGGGTCAAAAAATAAATAAATAAAAAACTAAAATAAAATTGAAAAAATATAAATAAAAGATTATCTGTATAATCTTTTTTTAATTTTAATTTGTTTATTTGAGTACTTATTTTTAGCTTCAAGTAAGCCAAATAATAACTAGTTAATTGCTGTGACAATGTAAATACATTTGTAAGGGGTACCGCGTATTTTTTGGACTTCTCAAACAAAAAATAAGTTGTTATCGAGTCTAATTGTAAGTAGTTACGACTTAAATCCTCATATACTTTTTTGCCTTTTGACATTTACTGGGTCTTATGTTTGCGGATGATGTAAAATTATTCGCTAAAATATCTCATATGGACGATGATTGTAAGAAATTATAAGCTGATTTAACCAAATTGAACATATGGTGTTCAAACAACATATCAAAATGCTGTGTAGTGTCCTTTACTCACTGTTTCAACATGATCAATTTTAATTACAATATTGCAGATATGGCTCTTAAAAGGGAGTCACAAGTGAAGGATTTGGGCGTCACCTTTGATACAAATATGCTTTTTTCTTATCGTATAGATACCATAATTGCTAAAGCATATTGTATGCATGGTGTGGGCTCGTTTATTAGCCTTATCATTTTATTTAAAGAAATTAAAAAAAGGCAGGATGTTCTTGTTAGAACTAACAAGTGTTTATTGGACAGCCTCTTGCTGTTTTTTTCTTGTTGTAAAAAAACTAAAATAAGTGCGGCTTCTTGCTGCTGTGATTAACTCAGTAATATTAATACTAATAAAAAAATTTAATTCAATTTATATAGTGTTAAGAAACGACGGAAAAAATTACTCAGAGAATAAAAGCTGTAATTTAGATAAAAAATAAAGGGTTTTTTTGGTTTTCAACACACTGAGAGAAAAACTCAGCGGAATTAAAATATAACAAAATGAAAGAGAAAACAATAAAGAATTTTAAATAAATGAATCAAAAGCAAAGTATACAAACTATAAAAGATGGTTGAAGTCGCTTCAACACTTGGTTTTATACGAAGAAATTCTAAGGATTTCAGAGACGCATATACATACTCTTAAATCTTTGTATGTCTCTTTGGTTCGAAGTATTATGGAATATTGTTCAATTGCTTGGAATCCTTATTATTTAGGCCAGTCCAAAAAATTTTTACTAAACCTGTTTTAAATCTTTCACCCCAGAGTTGTTTCTCGAAAAGTAGTAGGTGTTTTTCAATTCTGATGGCAAATTCATTTCTAAGGCAATAATATAGGATATTGGGGATACATGAGAATTCGGAGATCCTTAACGTTATCCTGGGACATATTATCCCAATAAGTTTTTATGATGGGATTATATGTCCCAATAAAGCAAGAATGAGCAAAAATGACTTTGACCAACTTAAGTTTTTTTATTTATTAGGAATTCAAAGCTTTTAAACAAAGGAGCGTAAAAAAGAAAATAATGGCGTTTTGAAAATTTGAAGTCTAAATACTAAAAATCATGATATAAAAAACAAGGTAGTTTCACTTAAAATTGTTTGACAAGAATGTAGATTTTTGAAGTCTAGTTCATAGGGTACATAGAGGCCAAACAGAAACTTCAAAAACCTAAGTGTGCTGTCAAAAACCTAAGTCTAAGTATGTATTAGTAGAACATTTTGTATTAGTATTGGTTTAAAATAAAAATTTCCCCACAGCACTAAAACCGCACTTGGTTGTAACAAATTATACATGAATTTTTAGAAGTTTAGCCAATTTTTGCTGTTAAAATTTTTTTGCAATTTTTCTATTTGGTACCAAAATTTTTTATCCCAAATAGGAACAAAAATACAATACTGTTTAATGAAAAATAGGGTTGAAAAATTTGATAAATTTCAACACACAAATGTCAACAAAATTAAACAAATATTTTAAAATTACAGCAAGAAGAAATATAAAATTTATATTAAAAGAAATAAAAAAATTAAATAAAACTAAAAAGTGTTTGTGCGTGGAAAAAAAGTTACGATATAGTGCATTTTGAAGTGGAAAAATTATAGTCTCTCAAGTATGTTGAAGTGCAAAAATGGTGTTCTCTCATTTTTGTTGAATTCACAATATCTATATGTGTAAAGAGAGTTGTCATTATTTTATTGACAGTGCGAGAGCTTGCTATCTATGTTTATCAATGGTCTAGTTTATATGTAAATATTTAAAATAGCCTTGCCACACATGGAAAAAGGGAAAATATCCCTAGACATTTTATGCAAGTATGTGTAGTATTAATTTTGTGACTATGTACTCGAGTTTTTTGCTGCTTTCAAATAGGGTCGATGGAAATCTCTTAATCGTATATTGCAAAATTACAAATATACAAAAAATATCTATAAATGAAAAAAAAACCCTAAAATTTATTAATATTCTATTGCGAATATGCCGAAAATTCGTGAAACTTTTTACATACGGAAACTAGTTCCAAAGTTGATTAAAATTGACAAAACTGTCAAGAATACCCAAAAACTCTGCAAAATATTCTTTAATAATTGCTGATAATTTCAGTATTACATATTGCATGTTAAACAAATATTGCGGAAATAAAGAAAACGGAAAATTTTCAAAAATCCACAAAAACTCTAAAAAGTGCAAAGACTTGTAATAATCATGCCTATAACGAAAATGTCGAAAATTCGCAAGATTCTCAACAAGCCCTAAAATTGATTGAAACTCGCTAAAAATGTAACTAAAGTCAATATCTCGGGAAAAGTAGCGAAAATGATGAAAATTCGCTAAAACTTGCTAAAATTTTAAAGATTACAAAGCTAATACTACTACCAAACAACATATATCTGATACAAGCAGTAACACAAGTATAATTATATAAATAAAGAATTTGTACCTACTCTTCCATCCCCCCTCTATTTATTCCAGATAAAAACATATACGACGACATTGGAAAAATTAACTATAACACCGAAAAGCAATACAACACCGGCACGATTTGAGCTCAACATAAGTTTGCTAAAATCATGTTTCCTGTAAGCTTCTTTTCTCTTGTTCCTTTATCCTGCCTTATTTGTGGGTTCGTTGGCTTTGAATGTATCTTTTATACTGTATTGAAAATCTATGAGAGAAAAATTAATAAAAATTCCTGGCACGTTTATCTTTCCTTGTATGGGATGAAAAAAGAACACAACGTCAAAAATTTTGCTGATGCTAATACTGATGTTACACTTAAACCACTTGCATCTTTCTATTTGAAACCTACAAAAACAACTGATATGAAAAAATATGTACATACTAGTGTGTATACACTAGTGTGTATACATACACTAGTGATGTTACGAATATCAATTTTTAATATTCACGAATAGGAACATGAATATCTGAGCCTATATGCAGCGAATTCGAATACGAATACGAATATTCAATCTGAAATTTAGTGACACTTAATATTTCAAATTAAATTTAAAAAAAATCTACCCTTTGCGTCAATAACAAAAAGATGAGAAAAACTGTCACGCTACTATATGTATTGCACGCCTCATAAGCGAAGCGTTGAGGTTGGTACTACTCTCACTTCACGCGAAACTAGTGATTTTTCAACATTAAAATGGCTCTATTATTATCATATATTGCACTAGTAAAAAATATATACACAAACATATTAAGAAAAAATACGATTTTTAACACTCATGACATTTTTAATGGCATTTTTATTATTTAAACTAATTAAAAAACTGTTTTAAAAAGTTCTGTCTTGGACGTCCGTTTGTCGTCTCTATGTACAAATCCTGTATGTGGTCACGATAACGACAGAAAAACTGCACTAATCGAGTCTTTTTTTCTTTTTTACGCTTCAGTATAATTAGAAATAGAAGCCTATTTAATTTCACGATCTAAATGAGATTATGAGGCGTGCACTTTTGGATTTTCCAAACAATTTAGCATTATTATGACATTTCGATAACAAAATTTTAAATTATCAACTTCACACATAAATGCCACTTTTTTAAATAGTCATACTTCATACTTGTAAGTAAAATGTGCTAAAAATTTTCTTATAATCGTGTGAACTGAAAATTTTTGTCTGATAACGTTGGCAGAAAAAGCATTGTCAGTCGATTTTAATACTACCTGCTGACAAAAAATTGTCAGACATCTTACAATCGTGTGAACACATCGCGTTGCCATTGTCAGATTATTGCCAGACATTTTTTAATTGTCAGATGTGCGAAGTTTCTGCATCTGGCAATGGTGTTATTGGCAGCACTGCACACAACTTTTTTTTTTAGGGAAAAACGAAAATGAAAGAAACTATGCAGCTAAAATAGTCAAAATTGCTTCTTTATGTTTAATACTAATTTTTATTTTCACTTTTTAAAGTTAACAAAAGCACAGATGATAAATAATGTTAGTTTCTGTTAAATGATCTGAGACTGGCAGCGCCAAACAACAGATCTGACAATCGTGTGAGCTGCCAATTTTTTTACTGACAATATTATCAGATAAATTTATTGTCAGACAATTAATTGTCTGCCAATAAAGCTTTTTTGTAACAACTTTTATACAACCGTGTGAACTAACAATGTGGCTTGTGCTGACAATTTTTTATTGTCAGTAAATCGTCAGCACATTGGCAAATCTTGATATTTATTTGACCCATTCAAGTTGTCGATAGTTTTCTTACCATAGTGAGACAAATGCTTCAATTCATTGTAAGTCTTGGACAGCTCAATGTCAACTTGAAGTATTTTTATAAATTCTTTTTTTGGCTGCATAATACTTCCTTCCTCCTCATCATTATTATCAAATTTTCAGTTTTAGAAAATGAAATATTGTTTATCGCGGTAACCTGCATTGATCCAAGATACAGAGTAAGATTTTTTTTTAAATACTTTTACTAAGGAGGGTATCATACATCATATTTTGAATTTGCTTGAACACAATCAAACAGAAGCATTTTTAAGTTCTCGCAATCAAAATTCGAAACGTAGCATGTTAAATAACAACTTTGAGAGACATAATGACTTTACTCATGGATACAAGTGAAAGTACCGGTGAAGGCTAAGATGACATTTCTCAGCTTAGCTTCCAAGTTCCTGCTCATTATTTAGTAAGACATCATAACCCACTGACATGGTGGAATGTAAACATGGAAAGATACGAGCTTCTTTTACCTAAAGCTAGGCAATATTTAGTGACACCACCAGCGGGTGTTCCGAGCGAGCGAAGGATTAGTGATGAAGTTCAACATTCCTCTACTGATCTTTGATTATTAATTTAAAATGTATTTTTTTATAAATTTTTTTTTTAATTTTCTATATTTTTTTTACACTGAGTGATTCCACGTAAAACGGCCCTATGCAAGGAAAAAATAATTTTCTTATTTTTAATAAAAATCTCTCAATTGATGTTTTTTTAGACCATGACAATTATAGAAAAAATAAAAAATACAATATTTAATACTTTTTAATCAATTTGAGGCACTTTTAAATGATCATCCACGAAACATTTTGCTCTCCCTCTTTGTATGTTTCATATTAATTTCAGATTTTCTTTTCTTCCCTTTCTCATTATTAATGAAAACCCTTATCTCTGAAAATAATATACTCTTTTCGCTTTTTATTGAATTTAAAAAAATACTCAGCTAGGGTACTCTGCTGTCTATAATAGAACATATAGCAAATAATTTAATGTGTTATTGTTTTCTTATGATTTATTTTGTATTATTTATATTAATGAGATCAATAACAAGTTTTATTTCTTCGAATTTTTTAAATTTTCGTATTGGGTCACACCCGTCACATTTTAAAAATAGTTTTTTGTTAAGAAAACTGATTTTTTGTCAAACAGTAAATACGTAATAAAACTAAAAACACTTTAAACAGACAGCCATACCAAAATTATTGTGTACATTATAGAAAAAATCTTACAGAATGTAATAATAATAATGATTCTTTAAAACTAAGATTTGTAAAGTCACACCCGTCGCAGCTTTCTGACGACCATTCTGAGCAGGAATCGTGTTCTTTCAGCGTCTACCCGTTATTCAACGACTTTAAGCTTAATGGCCTTGCGAGTCGCAACCTTTTTTTAAGTAAACAATTTTATATTCTTTATTTATAACAAAAAATATGTGTAAAGTGATCATACCCGGCTAAGTGGAATTACTCACTGTATGTATTATTTTTGTAACGCAAAATATTCGCGACATATTCACTTGAATTTGGCGAATACGAATGTCATGAAAGAGGCGAATGAATATTCGGCAATTCGAATACGAATATTCGTAACATCACTAGTAATATACATATAATAGAAAAAATTATTTAATTTTTTTATTTTTCTGTGCATAGATTCCCGAAAATCTCTTGTTTAAAGATGTGCTTATAAAATGTCACACACAATTTAAGTCTTTAAAAAAGGTTTAAGTTCAAATTAATTTTACCTTATTTTTTATTAATTTATCTCCAGCTATAATTTGTAAGCAGTATGTTCTTTAAGCAGCCGTGTATTTTAAATGTTTGCAGTTTTTTCTGTTTCAAAGAATCTATTGAATATTGTCTGTTCATTTTCTAGAGAGATTAGAGCAAATATGATGCACAGAGAAAGTATTGAGGTAGGAGCAAACCAAATCAGTTACCCAGTAAAAAATGTTCATGTTTTTTGAAGCACTAAGAAAATAAAGCGCATAACAATACGCTTTAAAATAAGAGCTTATTTCGGAGCAGTGAACGTATACTCTTATGAACGAAAATATAAAAAATAAACTGATTTCTAATGCATTAAACACATTCACCACAGCAGGATACCGACTACAAAATATCAAAACTAGAATTCATGTGTGTATACGAAAATGATTATTATCGCGGCTACACGACTACAGGTTGTTGTCCATGCTTACTTTTGTCGCCTAGTCGAATTAAACTAATTTCTATTTTTGTACGCTACCAAACAAAAACAATGTTGACAATATAACAAACTATATAAAAGAAATGAGTGCTTTACTTTGTATTATAAAATAAAAATTAATATTATAAAATTTAAATGTTACAATATATATGTATTGAGTTTTTAAATAATTAAATTTATATTGTTATACACATGTCAAAATAAATAATTGTATTTCTATAGTATTGAGTTAAGTTCATGTACATGTCTGGAATCATGTATGTTTTTCGGCTTAAGTCTCCTTTATGTACTTTTCCACGATCATACTCGAAGTTAATTTCTATTTTTGTTGGCTACAATGAATAAATTAGTGCTGCTATAATGAAAAATATGAAATAATTAGGAGCTTAATAAAAATATTCTGAAACAAGGCAAGAATACCAACATTGTTGAAAATAAAAGTAAAATTATGCGGTAGTAGCACTTTTTAACGTAAAAGTTTTAGTATGATTTCGTTTTTGGGGCCCACGTTTCCGGAGTTAAGGGGCTCAAAACTTTAACATTTTATTGATCATAAGTCCTACAATATAGAACAGATATAATCGATAAGAGGTCTGAAATATCTTTGCACTGGTCTACAACATTTTTAAATCCATTAACGCACTGCGTGCAAAATGGAATTTAAAATAATTTTTATATGACTTTTCAAGTAAAACCACCGTTATCTTAAAAACTGACCGATACAACGGTACTGCAGCGAGTATTTAGTTTAATATAGAACCTTCCAAGCTTTAATTTGATATATAATTGGAAGCTGTCATCAATGTAATTCGTAAATTATGGCACTATAAAAATGAGATTTTAAAAATAAGTTAACTCTTAAATTCTTTTTTAAATTCAGGTTTCAAAAATACACCAACTAAAAGCATGGAAGGTTTTCTATAAAAGTGGATACATGGTTATGTATCGTTGTATCGACTAGTTTTTAAGATAACGGTGATTCTGCGTGAAAAGTCAGATATCAAAATTTTAAAGTTACATTTATTTCACACGCAATGGGTTAATAGATTTCAGAAATTTATACACAAGTAGGAAGGTATTTTACAGAACTTTACCGTGATACCCATATCACATATATCTGTTCTTAATTTAAGTTTTGAACGCCGTAACTCCAGAGCCAACAGAGATCTTCCAAAAAAAAATCCTTTAAAATACTCTGGTTAAAAAAGACTACTACGTCACGATTTTTTTGCTGAAAAAACGTGACCAACAGACAAGCTAAAATTGCATTTTCTTTAATTCCAATATTTTTTTAAATATGGGTTCGCATTTATTAAAAATAATATAAAAATAGCATTCTCCGGCAAACTGTTTTTATTTTGTGATATAAAAACCAAGTTAAATTACACTAACGCTGGGCAAAAGTAATGGTTAGGTTTTTTTTTTTTTTGGTAAATAATGGACAAGTGTGACCGTACCTTTAGTCAATATTCTATTTGATTTAACAAAGAGAACATAAAAAATTTAAATATTAAAAGTGCAATAACAATAACGAGATATTAATCAAATAAATTTATTTGCTTTCACATTTCGGGACATCTAAATATATTTTGAATAAGCGCTTTTATTTTTATACACGTGGAACATTTCAAAGTGGCACCACTGAAATATGTACCTCTACAACAAAATGTCAGCTGGTAAGATGTCTCTGCCGCTTTCAAAATAATTAAGTAGCTGGCTACACGGCGACAAATGAAGATAGCGACATTGAAAGTGTAGCCTGCTGTGGTGAATGTGTTTAATGCATAACTGTTGACACAATGCAGGTTTTTAAGCGAGACAGTTCCATATAATTTTTAGTTCTAGTGCTTTTGGTATCAAAAATGTAATACTCCAAACAGGGAACTTGCCGTACAAAAAACAGCAGCGATATCGGCAGTTTTGTAAGCACTACTTTTATTCTATAATAGTAAAAACCTGCTTTTCTTGAAGCAGTTTTTTACTGGGTACTAGGTGACCTCAAGAGAACAGGTGCTTTTTTATTGGTTCTACTTTCCTCATCCCAGAAGCATACTTCTACTGGGATATTCGTAAAGTGATTAAAAAATACAAGAAAATACATGAGAATTAAAGGCTTTTGAGATAATTCGATAACTGTTATAAGAGGAACTGCACTACAAAACAAGGGAAACATATTATTATGCGATATTTTTTATTTGCATATAAAATTTGTTTTCTTAAAGTTATAAAATAGTTGATTTTCGAATGAAAATTTGCAGCTATATAAGAATTTACTTACTGAATACCAAAAAAGCAAATAAAGCTAATATTTGCTTCTTAGAATCTAAAAATTCTTATAGATAAAGTCCACATTTTCTCCAAGGGCCATAAAAGGCGATATGTTACTACACTTAAAATAAAACAAAATGTTAGTTAAATCTAACCAATTTAAATAGTTAACCTATTGTTGATCTAACTTGTTGTTGCAATTTTTAGGTAATACAAATTTTATATGTATACAAAAATTTAAAGAAATTGAAGTTACGCCATTTTTCCTACCCTGTTTGTTTCTCTACACCTCTGGCCCAGGGTTCCCAGTTCTATTTTAGACCATATGCCTAATTTTCGATTTTGCATCCAAAAAAATCCATAAAAAACATGTGTAGGAAAACAGTAATTCGAAGCACGCCAACATAAAACAATTTATCGGTCAATGGCTGTCATTTGGGACCTCGCAAGAAAATTTTTTTAAACAAAAGTTCTTTTTTTTTGCAAGAAAACTATTTTCTATTGAAAATTATTGGCGTGTTTCCCATTTTATAAACAATAGATATTTGGTAAAAGTGTTTAAGTTTGATCTTACTTTACGTTGCACTATTTTTGTAATGTTTTTCATATATAGAGGTTGACGCTTATAATGATATGTGATGATTCTGATGAAAAGGGACCTTATCTTCGCAGTACAGTTAGCTCCTATTGCTTGTGTAAATTTTTTCGCTTTTGAGATTATAGTTGATATCACTGCTCAGAAATGTTCCCGCACTTTACAAGGGGAATTATTCTTATAGTCACTAATTGGCTAAACTTTAAAGTTCATTTATATAAAGTTATTTGTAATATCCTAAAATTCATATGTTGGCAGAGGTATGGCATTATTTTCATAGCTTTAGGAAATGTAGCTAATTTAATTTCGGCATCCTGAAGTTAAGGTCCCTTTTTATCAGGAACATCATATATAAAGTTATCAAAGCTAGACACTAGTTTAAAGTAGCAATTGAATATACGAGTACAGAAATGCAAT
The DNA here is from genome assembly GCA_956483635.1 of Panzeria rudis. Taxonomy (NCBI): domain Eukaryota; kingdom Metazoa; phylum Arthropoda; class Insecta; order Diptera; family Tachinidae; genus Panzeria; species Panzeria rudis. Next base: position 40,427,332 of record OY101449.1, on the reverse strand, counting down.
AATACTCATTCTACCTATATCCAGTTCGGAATTGTTAAATTGATTCTGATATTTTAGAAGTTCCAATTGAAAATTATGAAATTTTCAGCAATAATCCGATTTATTTTGAGGCTTGATTAAAATGTGATTAAAATGCTATGCATACAAAAAGTTTTTCGATAAAAGTAATTAAGAGTAAAGAAATATAGTAATCAATCAGAAATCCTCTAATTATCAACTAAAATTTTTTTCCCACCCACGAAAATATATCCCCAGCTTGGGAAAAAGTTCCCTTAACTGGAAACGCTGCTCTTGCCAATAAAACAAAATTGCATGCAATTAATTTCATAAAATGTTTCATCGTGTAAATTCAGACTTACATCGAAAATTTTGAATTGTTGAGAGCGCTGGATTGTTGTTGTTATTTCAAATGGCATGATATCACTTATTTTGATTGCCTAACGCTTTTTGTTAAATTAATTTATTTATAAAAATATTGTCCTCTTTTTTGGGCCAAATGTCCTCGTTTTTTGTGGTTGATGTCCTCTTTTTCTCAAAATGGAAATGGCAGCCCTATACGTATCTAATATTGCTATTAAATAATACATTTAGTTTTCTTTTACTAACTGAGTCACAATTTGCAAATAATTCACACCCATACTGTAGGAAAGGAACCAGATACGTCATGGCAATTAAGATCTTTATTCTTAGAGGAGTCAAATATGTGTAGACCATAGAGCTGTTAACTTTACATAAGATTGGCCAACCAGCGTGTTTATGTGATCAATCAAATTATTGTTGAAAATTATCCCGAAATATTTCGCTGCGTTAACAATTTAAATTTTCTAGCCATTTAAAACAATAAAAAAATTTTATAATATAAAATTACAATTATAAATTTTTACAAAAAGTTAAACATTGATGGCTTATAATTAAACGGTTAATTAATGTTAACAAGAACAAAATGTTCCAAGTTCCGATCCAAAAATTTTGGCCTTAAAAAGTACTTAGATCAAAATAAGGACCAAGTTCTTGATAGGTACAATACCATCTCATTTCTGGGCAACCTGTAAGCTTGTTCTTTAAAAACTCCTCCATTTATAAACCGATATCGGATTTTTTTATGGCTGGAAAAGTGGGCAGTGCCACGCCCATAAATGTAAATATTCATTTAAAATACTTTTATTTAACCGATTCTTATGAAACTTCGCACACAATTAGTTCTCGTGCAAGTACATCATTATGATAAAAATGTGCCACACCTATTTTGTAGTCGGTTTTTTTTTTCAAGAATTATGTTATTTTCAATCGTTTACGAAATATGATTTTTTAAGTGCAATTTTTACAAAAATATGGTTTGAAAAACGATCCCAAAAACCAATGTGTGGATTCAGATAAAAATCTGAAATTTTTAGAAAATATTGCATTTTCTCAAGTTTTTTTCTAGTTTTCGAGATATAAATTTTTTCAAAAAGGGAGCGCTTGCAAAACAAATGTTAACATAACTGGAGAACGTTTTGTGCTATTCAATTAAAACAGAAAACCAAAACTCGATAATAATAGTATCTTCAAGTTGCGCCAACACTGTTTTTTAATCTGCTCAGTAGTTTCAGAGATATTGGGGAACTTATGCCAAAGAAAATATATTTTATAAAAATGTTTGTTTTTATGGTGCCATGAGATCAGCATTCAATCGCTCAGGTGATATTTCACTGGTACCCCCGGAAATTCCAGACATTGATGGCACTTCAGTGAATGTAAAAGAGGCTTGGGAAGATATGGTGCCACCTTCCGTACATTGTGTGTATACAGTCTCATTCTCACTCAGAGAGCGAGAGGTAAGATCCCAGCACTTCACAAGTTCTTGCAACTTGAAAATCATCCGATTGTATACTATTATGTCAATAGGAAAAATTAAAATGAAATAGTTAAGCGCATACAACTACCGATTCCGTTCTTACGACAATTGGATCTACGCTTCGGAACGACCCGAATCTCAATCGGCCAAATATTGTCAATCCGGCGACAGCTGCTCAGGTGCGCAAATTATGCCAGCAACTTTGCTCAAACTCCTGGCATCGAACAAAATCCAGGCCCAAGTCTGGAGCTGTTCCGTGTGTCACGACCGCTTAATGCGGAACACCAACTTAGTTAGATGTAATAATTGCAATAGCTGGTGTCACCTGAGAAGGTGCTCAGGGCTCACCAGCGACCGCGACTGGTCATCCAGCTTTTTAGCAAGTTATTGCAGTTCACAAACTGCAAATCCCAGCACTTCCCCTCCCAGCCCAGTCCCAAAAACTCCTACTCACACAACACCTCTACAACACAGAGCGCGGGCTGCCCCAAGGGTATGCGCAGTATGTAGTGACAATATAAGTGCGAGAATAACTGCAATCCAGTGCAATGGTTGTAACAATTGGTGCATGTTGCACTAATGTTAGTTGTACCCTCAGACCATCATACCAACGTCGTACTGATTGTCTTTTTTTGCCTGCGCAACTATTTGGCCACCATCATTGACTACCTGAAGGAGCGTAACTTAAAGCTATCACCCTCAAAGTCGTCAGTGTCCCTTTCCACTTCTTGGGCTAAGTAATTAAGGTTGAAATTAGACATCTCTGTCGAGTTCGGGCGCATACCTACGGTGCATAACCCTTAGATCCTGGGCGTAGTATTCAACAGCCTCCTTCACTTCCCGTCGCACGCCACATATATCAACCAAAAAGTGAAATCCCCATCGCACGAGCCGTCGCCAAGCAATTGAACTCATCCAACCTTCGCTTGCAATGTCGGTTGCGTTGCACCTATCTGACGTCCTAGGCCATCGCTGTGTAAATGTAAGTAGGAATTGTATACAGACTTTGGATGAGTCTCACCTACATTGTCATTGGTCTCAGATCGAAGAAATTCCACTGGGATAATATATGTATTTCTCTTCTCTGTATAAAGTGTTAAAGAATCTCGCAATTGCCAAAGCAATAAGGTCAATTTCTTAAGCCAATTTGAGCAAAATGTTTGACCCTTTTGTTGTTTGCATCAAATATATGTCTGTCAAATTTGCTCACAAAGTAGGATGAGTAAAGGTAATATTGTATTGGACTAAACACCATTCCATAATACGAGTACATAGTAGTAAGTATTGATAAGGTCAAAGGACTATATCATGATCTGTGGTAAGCCCCACTTAGTCAGTATACCGAATAATATGGCTGTAAGGAAAAATCCACAATTTGGAGTAGAGAAGTTCTTAGCTTTAAGACGGGAGTTCTCTGAAGATCTCGCTTTGTATTTCTTCGGGCTCCCACCGTAGATTATATCAAGGCTGAATCTGTGAAATTAATTGAGTGGCTTAACTTAATCAAGACCAATGATTCGAATGTGTCTAAACTGAAGTATGTGCTGGTATGCTTTTAATCTCTGAACTTGCTTGAACGACATTGTAGTAAGATAATTTCTAATCCAGGGATCGATGGCATACAAGAGAATTAAATATGCCATTGAATAATCAAGGAAGAAATATCTCTACTCATAAGAATGTGTTGGCCGTCAGTGATTTTCTGTGAATCACATTCACTATATTCCAACTGCTGATTTTCTAAATTTGTTTTAAGCCAAAGGACAATCAGCTACACTTTTAACGTTATATAAAACAACGAATGCAATATTATGAAACGTGCACGACTAGAGTTTGTTTTTAATGGTATTGTCACATCTTATAAGCTAAAACTTTAATTAAATTTTCTTTTTGGTATATTACTTGCTAGTACTCGTGTATGTTTATTAAGCATTTTAATTTAAATATCTTAAATGAAAGACTTTTCCATAGAAACTAAAATGCATTTATTTAAAGTTTGTATTAACAGGATATGGTTCTGGTAAAATGACAGGACCAGACGTAAATATTTGCATGGATATGAGAAAAAGAAGTTAAAATATGTTTTATTTGTTGGTTTGTTTATAAGTCAAAATTCTCGTTATAATTGCATATTTAATGTTTGTTTAAATGTTCGTACAGTATACTCGGCATATTGTAAAAGTAATTGTGAATAGTACGCAGTAAGATCCCTACCCTAGCAAATAATCAAAAAATATTACCAATGAAATTTATTTGTATGTCCTGTAATATTGCACAGCAAAAAAAGGAAACCCAAATGAGCAGACACAAAAAACATGGTTGTTTGGTTTACGTTGATTTACGATTTGCTTTTATTTGTTCTCGTCCAGCCATCAACCACATGTACCCCACAAATACTCATACACTTATTGAATTTCCTGTTGTTCGCTTCAACTACATAAACGGCAATCCAGACAAAAAAATATATATGTATCTATATACAATCATATACACATAAATTTTTACGCATATTTATTTAGATATAAAGCAATTTCCTTGATTTTTAAGGCTGCTGTTTGTCTGTATGTTTAATCGTGAGGGGCTTCCTCCATGGAAGGTGACATCTGGAAATTGCAGGAGTATGAGTAAAAACAATCAAAATAAATTAATTGCAAAAAAAAACTCCTCAGAAATGTTTGTCTCCAATCTGTGAAAGAGGGAAAATGGGAGAATGGTGGAGATAGTAAATTGTTGGTAATTGCAATAAAGCAGGATATGGGTAAATTATTAACCACACAAATTCATTAGGTTGATAAGATAGAGACATAGTCTAGACAAGAGATACATACATGGATTGACTTGATTTTGTTTATAAGATTTTATTAATTAAGGATCGCATGAACTTCATAAAAAGTTAAATATCTGAAATGAGAAATGTTAAATTAAAATAGTCCAACAGGATTAAGTTCAAACAAAATTTGTATTTTCTTAAAATTGAATTTGTGCAAATAGGTTGCTTTAATGAAAAAACTCTTTTTTTTAGAAATTTAGTTTTGGGGTGCTCCAGTAGGCCCTTGTGTATTTTATAATCCGCTTCTCGATTGTTTTAAAAAATATTGTATTCATAAAAGTTGTTACTGTCTCAGTAAATTATTTGTGTGTTTGTCGCTGTCAACGACGTTTGACAAAAAATTTAACAGCAAGAAAATTGTAATATCTAAATAACTCTAGACCTACACACTTCACAAACATGAATTGCACTTTGCTTGACTTAGTCTTTGTCAGTAATAGTAGAAAAGTTTTACACTACGATCAATCAGTTGCTCCTGCTTTCTTGAAAATTCGGCTCAACAATTTTCTTATCGTCCTGTACTTAATTGTGAATGAAAGCAACATTAATCCATCGATTTTCATGATGTATGGCTTATTTTGTACGCAAGAACAATACAAATAAATTTTAGGTTTCGCTGTTTTTTTTACGGCCGCTACAGCCATCTCATAGCGTTCATTGTCAGCGTGACCGTTTTGCGACTAAAGTGGCAATTTGCCACTTTTTCAACTGTCTTGCCACTTTTAGTGCCCCTTTTTTAAAATGACCTAAATCTGCCACCTTTTGTAATATTACGCCCCTTTTTATGAAGTGATACTTTTTGATTTAATATGAGTTTTTTACGGCACGAAACTGTTTTTATAAAAAAATCTTAAGACAAAAATGTGTTTTTGAGTCCATTATTTATAGTCTATGAAAAAAAAAATATTTTGAAATAGACAATTAAGTTATGAATTTTAGTCGAACTGTATAGGTTTCTATCCAAAGAAATGTATAGCCCAATTCAGTATCTTGATAAAGCGTTACGTCTATAGACGTAAATCGTTATTATTTGCTCGTTTCAGTTGCGAGGTGCTCGTCTTAGATACAAATAATTTCCAATAAGGCATTGGCAAGTCAAAAACCATAATAGTTTTAAAAATTATTTGGCCTGCATATTTTGTTCCACTTATAATTATTCTAATGTGGCAGTTCAAACAATTATTTTATTGGACGCAATAATTTGTCATTTTCAAAGACAACAACCTAAATATGTTTTAAGCTATTTAGCGAATACAAAAATTAGTAATCAACCAGAAATTAGTTGGGAAACTTGCAAAACCGACATAGTGAATTCGGCTATTAATTATTATAAATTAAAACCGAACTCAAGTCAAGATAATTAAATTTCTTTGGATTTTGAAATATTTTAAGAGTTCGGATCTATAGATATTCATTTTGTACTAAAATTATCAGAAACTAACACCCTGATTCGCCAGCATTAGCAAAAGCGCACAGTTTAAAATATTTTAAAAGTGATTTTCATGAAAATTTTTGAGTGAATGCTAGATTTATTTTTACTAAATCAACCCCTAAGATAAAACTGATATTAACGTTTTGAAATGAAGTATGTACGCTATTTGAAAAATTGGTTCGACGAATATTTATAATGAAACTAATAAGCCGTTTCTCTATATATCTTTAGTTTTCGTAAATAACACGCATTTTACAAAATAAATTGTTTGTAGGATAGTCAAGAAAGATTTTATTTAAAACCATCGTCATTTTCTACATTCGCACGAATGTTAGTCCTATAACTTAAAAACCACTAAAAGTGTGAGAAATGGCAACATTTCTTATAAGAGCAAAACTTATTTTTGACCATTGATTTATTTTTGACCATATCAACAAAGGGAGAAGGCTATGAACTCGTTAGTTTTTTTTAAGTTTGCTCCCTCAGAACTCTGCCACTTTTTAATACTTTTTACATTGAACTTGTTATCTGGCTGATTGTCTCTTTGTTTTGGAGTCAGGAATAACCACGCATGTATGCATGTGTTGTTTAAATAACTCGTTAGAAAGTGGCGTACTTCTTTGGTGCGGAAAACTCTTTATTTTTTTTAGATAGAAAAAACATCAATAATTATTCGTTTTATTTCAAAAGCATTATATGCCATAGAAATTCATTAAATACTATAATTTGGTTCAATTATTCCCTTTTTAAAAAAGTTGGCCCTTTTTTCGAAAAATCCCCTTTTTGGTGCCACTTTTTTCCTCAAAATACCCTTTTTGTGCCACTTTATAAATATGTTCAACGGTCACACTGTTCATTTTTATCAATTGTCACGGTGGATGCTAATGAGTAGGAGGAACATCAATTATTCTATTTCGGTAAATAAATTGGTTAAATAAATAAATTGGTTAATCAAATATTCCACTCTTAATAATTTGAGTTTACATTAATTCTAATAATGAACTTAAGCCGAAATAATGACTTTACAAAATTACCCTTTTAAGAGTTAATTTTTTAATAAGGCCATTTTTTATATTTATTTTAAATAGTACTTTTTTTAGGTATTGGTTTAAAAGGGTACTTTTTCAAAAAACAATTTTTAAGAAGGTATATTTTTAATAGGCACTTTTTTTAGAAAGATGCTTTTTGAATAGGTACTTTTATAGAGAGATACTTTTTAAGAATATACTTTTTTGAATATATACTTCAAGAAAATATTTTTTAAAAAAGTGCCTTTTTCAGAAAAAAGTACTATTTAAAATCAAAATATTTTGCCTTGAAAATGTCCTAACAGCAAAAACGTTGCTTACTGGTAGACAAAAATGTATATGAGGATTTAAGTCGTAACTACCCTGCGGAAATTTTGTGTCAATTGTTCCAAAAGTACCTGTCCTATTACTTGTGAAAATAGGAATGTACCGTGACCGGTAAAACTAGGCACCATCTCTTAAGAGATATAAATATTCCAAAACTGTGTAAAAATTAAAAAATATTGTCTTCGTTATCTTGTATTTATAAATATTTATATCCATATCTGCGAAAGTTTTAATTAAATTTTTATAATTGAATTCTGAATTTAAAAAATTGAATATCAGGTGTAAATGCCAATTTAATTGCATTTATTAAAAACAAAATAGTGGAGTTCAGTGTTTGAGGCAAACAGTCTTGCGAAAGTGCAAATACAAGATATCGTAACTTTTTTTTATGAAATATATCAACAAAATGTGCTATGATTTAAGGCTACGGTCATTTACATTTTCACTTTCGCAAGACTATTTGCATCAAACACTGAGCTCCGCTAATTTTCTTCACACTACATTACTTGCAGTTACTTTTTTAGGCTTTGGAAAAATGAAATCAGATTGGTTTGGTTGTCAAAAGAAAAAATCAAATGAAAATAAAATAAATATATAAATAAATTTCATATCGAGTAAAATTCAATAGCGAAAATAAATAAAATAAAAAAGCTATAAACATTTAATTAAAACATAATTAAATCCAGATGAGTTACAATGAGCGGGAGGGGTTTATGTAAACTAAATGAACTCCTACTTTCCTTGGAACTATATCCGAAACCAGTTTTATAGAAACTACTACTGGCACAATTCTTTAGATCAGTCTAGTGACCCATCACAAAATATCTAAAAGGTATCAATTGCTCCCTCCTATGACAAAGCCTTGTTAAAGTGCTAGGTCCCTTCCATGCAAAGTGTTAGAAATCGAACTGGTCCCTATCCCCCAAGGACTAGTCACGTGACAGGTTCTGTGACAGTTCCCTTCCCCCTAGGGTACTTACAATTTGAATCGATAAGTATTTATTTTTGTTTGAGAAGTCCTAAAATAAATGGTATCCCTTACAAATGTATATACATTGTTACAGCAGTTAACTAGTTATTATTTGGTGTACTTGAAGCTTAAAAATAAGCAGTTTAATAAGCAAATGAGAATAAAAAAGAAAATTACACACATTATGCACATTGTTTATATTTTTTAAAATTTTTTTCTTATATCTTTTTTTTCCACCCAGCTGGGATACGAACTTTTGCTCGTTTAGATTTGAAGACAAGTACTTTACTATCTCAGCTATTGTTGAGTGAAAAAAATTCATTTTCACTGAATATTTTCTCAAATTTATTTTTTAATTTGAAAGTACAATCCTTCCGGTTAATAATCAAAAATAATTTCATTCAAATGGCTGCCTCGGCTGGCCATGAAGTAGCCTACACGATCGGTCCAAATTTTAAGCACGTTATCGATTGTGTGCAGCTGTATTTCACCAATGGCTTTAAAGCGTCAATTATCTCTGGCTTGTCGGCGTAACACTTATCTTTGATCGCACCCCACAAATAATAGTCCAACGGTGTCGAATCGCAGCTCCGAGGTGGCCAAACGACATCAGCTCAGCGGCTGATAATGCGATCTTCAAAAACACGGCGCAAAACATCGAATGTAGCTTCGGCTGTGTGGCACGTAGCGCCTTTGTGAACAAAAATTCGTTCAACATGTCCCGATAACGATCGCCATTGACTGTAACGGCCACTACTTCCTCATTTTCGAAGAAAAATGGCCCAATTATGCCTCTGGACCAAAATCCGCACCAAACAGTGACTCGTTTTGGGTGCGTCGGCTTTTCAATGTATGCGTGCGGGTTTTCTGTGCCCCAAATGCGACAATTTTGCTTGTTTACATACCCGCCAAGATCAAAATGAGCTTCATCTGAAAATATGATTTTTTTTTGGCAAAATCGGCATCTTCTGTAAGTCGATCGGAGGCCCATACGCAACCATATTCGCAAGCGTGTACACAACCATATTCGTTCAGCGGAAGGATAAAACTAATTATCTGTCAAAAATCTGACATGCGCTAAGTGTTACCATTCACGAAATAAGCACTAGTTGAAAAAAAAACGTTATATGGCGGACCCTTTATATGTATCACCTTTTACTTTGTAACCCATTAATAGAGTACTATCGATTACAAAAATGACAAAAGTCTTTGCTGGGATGTCTTTAAATAACTTCTTTCTTAATAAAATAGTTTAAATTAATAAAAATTGAACTTGAGCGAATTAAATAAAGTATTTTGTTAATTGTTAATTCATAAATTGGACCTTAAGCTGAATAAAGTTTTCAACTACAAATAATTATAATAATATTAAACCAATATATTTCGAAAAAATCACCACACAACCAGGCGCGGATACAAGGCGGAGGAAAGCCGCATATTTACTTTTTTGAAATTTTTACATTTGGGGGCCGAAAAAGGGTAAAAATATAATTTTGGTACTTTTTTGTTAACCATTTATCTCCCAAAGTAATGAAGATAGAAATTAAATTTAAAATGCATTCTTCTATCCTTGAATATGTTTTTATATTTTCACTAAAAAAAGGATTTTTGAACATTTTAATTCTAAGGGGGTAAAAATTGGTAAAAACGGGTAAATTCGGTAACCTTATATCTTCGAAACTAAGTAAGGTAGACATAAAATTATAAAAGCATCATAATAAGATAGAAAAATGAGCGGAGAGGTGTCTGAAACTTTTTTAAAATATTTACATTTAGGGGCCGAAAAAGGGTAAAAATATAATTTTGGTACTTTTTTTGTTAACAGCTTATCTCCTAAAGTAATAAAGCTAGAAACTAATATAATTTTGGTACTTTTTTTGTTAACAGTTTATCTCCTAAGGTAATAAAGCTAGAAACTAAACTTGAAATTCATTCTTCTCTCCTTAAAAAGCCCTCAAAAACAGTTTTGTACTTTTTCAAATTTTAATATATAATGGGTAAAATTGGTAGCCCTTTTTGGTACTTTTTTCCATACAACTATTTTTTATGCACATTAATACACATACAGAATGCATATGTTTTTACATATTCTCTAAGAACGAATTTTTGAAAACTTAAATTCTAACGGTATTAAAAGGGGTGAAAACGGGTAAACTCGGTGTTCTTATATCTCCGAATATAAGTAAGGTAGACATAAAATTCCAAAAGTGTCATAATAAGATAGAAAAATTAGTGGATAAGTGTTTTGAATTTTTTTCGAAATTTGTATATTTAGGGGCCGAAAAAGGGTAAAAATATAATTTTGGTACTTTTTTTGTTAACCGTTTATATAAATAAAGGTATTATAAGTAAAGGTACTTTTTCGAAAACCTACTTTTTTGAAAATGTAGTTTTGAGAAATTGTACTTTTTGAAAAATGTTTTTTGGAAATAGTACTTTTTGAAAATGGTATGCTTTTAAAAATTTTTACTTTTTGAAAAGTTACTTTTTGGAAAAGGTTCTTTTTAGGACTCTGTACACCAAAAGTGTAAATTAATCTTATTGTTTTCGATACGCTATCCGTCTGTTTTTCTGTCTGTCACAGGCTGTTTTCTCGAGAGCCGTAAGAACTACGTGCTAACGATTAAAGGGTGTTCTAAAGCGAGCAACGAAACATGTTGAAATACTAATGTAATATACAGACCCTTTTATATAGACTCTCGAAATTTTCAAAGTTACGTGTTAATTGGTGTAGTCTGTAGAATATTTAACATAACAAAAATGAAAGGGTGTTCTGAAAGTTTATGTAATTTTGACTATGGAGGTTAAACAGTTTGCTGTATCTTGGAAATCTTAAGAGGCAAACTCTTGAAATTTAAAAAAAACTCTAAAGCTAAAAAATTCCAGAATTAAAAAAGTCAAAACGAAAAATCGCCAAAATGAAAAAATCGTTAAAACGCAAAAATTCGCCAAAACTAAAAAGATCGCCAAAAAAACTAACCAATTTTATGGTTATTTTTAAATGAGTTAAATAATTTTTCTATATCTGCACAACAATGGGGTAGCGAAGAATGCCGGGTATAGCTAGTTTTTAATAAATGCGAACTCATATAAAAAAAAAAAAATTTGGAATAAAAAAATTTTATTTTAGCTTGTCTGTTGCTCACGGTTTTTCGGCAAATATTAGCCAAGTGTGAACGTACCTTTAGTCTATTAGTCATTAAGAGGGTTCGGACTTTCATGCAAATGCATGTTTTTTGTGGTGATATATAAAGAGGTATTGACTAATTATCTATGCGAATCAACAACATTTAACAAGTTCGTTATCGATTTGTAATTGCATATTTATGCATATATTGGTGATTAGTACATATTTTTGCTTATTTTGGCAATAAATGCATATTTTTGGACTTATAATTTTTTTTATGCATATATCTTAATTTTTGTAAAAAATATCGACCCCTGGTCATTAAGTAGCCTTTACTTGAACTAGAAATATCTTACAGTGTGGAATGCTTAACATTTTTAAAATGCCAAATCCTGTAAAATAAAAGAAATAAAAGGAAAATTTTATACAAATTTAAAAATAATTTTTTACCAACTACAGATATTTCAGCGTGTTAAAAAGTTTCAAACTTACTTAACAACTAATTACAATAAGTAATAAACTCAACACGGTCTCTCAATAAATTAGTAGCGAAATAGCATTTAAAATTGTTTCATAATACAGTTATTTTTCTTATTTTATTTACAGCGCTTTAAAGACAACGACATTGAGGTTAAGCGAAAGGATGGAATCATACTTTTACGCGAACTGGCAGCAGAGGTGAAAAACTTTATGGATTTCAAACGCAATGCCGTGATGGTAAGTCTAATAAGAATTTCTTTTATTTTCAACTAAGTTGGCAAATAAAACTAAAGTAATAAAATCATAATAAAATAAAACTAGACTCGAATAGCTGTAAAGCAATTGCCATAACAATTATCGGAGAAAAACGATTTTATTCCAACAGGAATTAAAGCAAAAATGTACGAACAGCCAAACACTCACAAAACAAAACTGAAACAAGAGAGAAAAACGCCAAAAATATTAAAACTTTTTTCAAACGGCCGCAGGCAAGTTTAAATTAAAACAGAATTGAAACCAATAAAATATAAAATGTAGCAAAATTTTTAATACGGAAAAGGTGCCTGGGGCTAAAATTTACGCGAACCATTCATTCACTCACTCATTTATTCATTCATCCATTCCGCAATAATAAAAAGACTACCACCATAGTAAAAAAGGAAAAAAAATAAAAATAAAATTGATGGAGAAGGAGGAGGTTTAGGAGGAAAGCTGTTTTGAGTTGAAATAGTAAAAGTAGAGGCAAGCCATTATAGTATTAGTTGATTGTATATGATGACTGTATGATTGATTGAAGGGAGGGTGGAGTTTTTTTTAAGAATATTCTTTTTTAGTGTTTATGGGAGCTGCATAAAATTAAATCATGTGACCCAATGACATAAAGGTTATCGAAATAATAATACTAAAAAAAATTCAAGATACTATGGTACCTCGATTGACGGGAATTGGGTTAAAATCATTACCAACTTATCGAAGTTTACGTGATGAAATATTTCATGAAATTTGTGTCGTGAAACTTTCTTTATTTGCTAATAGAATGGAGGGAGAAACAAGTTGGGTTGAACAAGTGGTAGGAAATAAAATTCTAGATGATTTTTGTTAATTTTTTTTATCCCCTTTTCTTTTCTCCGCTTGCAATAAGCCAATAAAAAGAACAACAGCGCCCATAATAAAAACGACAACAGAAATGACAAATTTCTTATAAATTGTATTAAAATTTTTTCTTTTTATTTTATTTTCTTCACTCAAATAAATTGTTTTGTTTAAAAAACCAATGAAAATTTATGAAAATATTGTAAGTGTTTTGTGAGAGTGAGACTTTTAAAACAAATGAAAATCCCTTCTCAAAATAAAATAAATTCTAATGCAAAACTGCAACAGCCGACGTATGTAAAATGCCAATTTGTATGTAAAAACACGTAGCGCCGCAGTTCTGTTTCATCATTAAAATGTTTGTTTTGCCTTTATTCATTTGTTTCTATGTATAAACTAGGGTATTCATTTAATCGAGCTTCCCGTTTATTCGGCTAGTTGCTCGATTTCTTAATCGAGGTTTTGGTTTAATCGGTTAATAATCAGTTTTTTCATAAATTAAGTAATTTCAATAAATAAAAATGCATAAATTATTTATTATTTTGGGTTTATTAGTAAAAAAATAAACAAAAACATATCAAACATAAGAATTCTTCAACAAAATTAAGCAAAAAAATTCGTAAGTTAATTAAAAAATAAACAAGCTTGTGACATAATTTTATTAGTTATTGCTATTGTTTGAGGAGATCTTCTAAAATACTCTTTTAGAAAAGTAATTTGCTTTAAATGTTTAGGATTTAAGCGATTCTATTCTTTAGATTTTATAAAACTTGACTTGGAAAAAATCCTTTCACTTATCGTAGATGTTGGAGAAATCGAAAGCAATCAGTAATATCTACAGAATATCTAATGTCTCAATACTTTTCCTGGATTTCTCTAAACATATAAAATCTTCCAATATCCAACTGTCCTGTTTTAATTTTTTTTAATTCTTAGCACTTCTAATTGATTCGGCTTATTCTGTTAACAGATTAAAAATAGAATCTACACCTCATTTATAAATAAAAAAAAATAATGTGAGTCCGATCACAGGGGAGATGTGTAAATTATATGTGTATTAGTAAAAATTAGTAGCTCCTATTGCGCACTAGATGGTGATTATATGCAGCTGTTAAGAAGACTTTAAGTTTGACAAGTTTAGTTTTCTGTTTTCCTTATTTTGCTTTGTTTTAGTAAATTACTTATTAAAAAAATCTTGTTAAGAGTTATTAAAATTAAATGTTTTTGTATACATTTTATTTATTTGTTTTTATTTGCCTACGATAACATAAGCTTTGTTCATTTACTTTCCTATCACTTTCCATCAACGAGAGAGTAAAAAGGAATTTTGTAAAATTACTCTCAAAAATAATAAAAAGTAAATGAACACTTTACCATCCAAAATTTTCAAGCTAAAATAGTGTTATAATATATAGGTATATATGAGTACTTAATAACTACTCCTATATGTGGAAAAATGTAATATATGTACCTATTACTATAAAAATAATGTGATTTCGGCATTTATTATTATTTCTTTTCAACAAAATTGAATAAGAAATTGAAAAAAGGGTACATATCTGAAATTTTAAACTTTTGAGGTAATGAAAACAAAAACAAATTATTTTGTAATGAAGTACAATATTTAAAAAATTTATATATGGATTACATTTTGGGACCAATTATCAATCGAAAGTTGCAGAAATATTTTTATGTTAACGTCATTTTGGCATGTTCTGTGTTTCACAAAAAAATAAAATTATGTGTATTTCTCATAGCATTGTTGTTATAAATAATTTTTTATAACAACAATGCCAAGAAAATTCACATTATTTTATTTTTTGTGAAACACAGAATATGCCAGAATAACGTATGTTTATTTGTGTATTTTCGTTAGTTTTGGCAATATTTTTGTTTTAGCGTTTTTTTTTTGTTTTAACGTTTTTTTACTTTTTGACGATTTTTTAGAGATTTATTTTAGTTTTGGCGCTTTTTTGGGTTTTGGGAATTTTTTCGGTGTTTGCTGATTTTTTTAGTTTTAGCGATTTTTTGGGTTTGACACTTTCGTTTTAGCAAATTTTCGGTGTTTGGCGATTTTTTAGCTTTGACGCTTTTTTCGCTTTGGTGATTTTTTCCATTTTTGGCGAATTTTCGTTTTTGACGATATTTTTAGTTTTAGTGTTTTTTTCGTTTTGGCGACTTTTTTCGGTTTTTGGGTTTTTTTTTTAAGTTTTTTTGGCGATCTTTTTAGTTTTGGTGATTTTTTGCGTTTTAGTAATTTTTTTGCAATTTTGGTGTTTTTTCCGTTAAACGCTTTTTCATTTTGGCGATTTTTCGTTTTGACATTTTTTTTAATTTTGAAATATTTAGTACATATTAGCTTTTTTTTAATTTCAAGAAATTCCCTCTTATGGTTTCCAAGATACTGCTAATTGTCTAAATTACATAGTCAAATTTACATTAACATTAAATATATTTATGTATGAACTAATTGGATTATCTACCGCCATAGTGTAAAGTACCGAGTATCTAGATACTCATAATATTTGCAATACTAAAATTTGCTGCAACATCCTCTGGCCCTGATGTACTAGATCCTGTGTTGCTAAATTCCATTGCTTTAGACATCTTATTTTTGTGCGGTTGGTCCTAAATTAAACAAAAATTGGTTTTCTATCGTATTAATATATTTCATCGCTTTAAAAATTAACATTCACTTAGAATTTCTTAAATTTTGCAAAAATATTTTTATTTCCCAACTTCTTTTAGCAAACTTGATTTGTAAATACAAACACAAAACAGCTGTTTGAACAATTATTGAAAGTAAAAATTTTACTATCAAGAATTTTCAACAATTTTTTTGTGTCTCAATTTGTTGCTCTCTTTTGACGCTCTCTCGTTGAAAATTTTTGGAGTTAATGAACACTTTCTATCAAAAATTGTTAACAATTGTTAACAATTTTCAGTAAATGAACACAGCTATAATGTACGACAATTTGTGAAAATTAGTAGCTACTACTACTATTGCGTACTAGATGGTGCTAGTATATTTCTATGCAGCTGTTAAGTTTCTCTGTACTTCTTGTTGTCCCTATGATTACACTATTACACTCATACACAGCTCATACCGCG
Source organism: Panzeria rudis (assembly GCA_956483635.1). Taxonomy (NCBI): domain Eukaryota; kingdom Metazoa; phylum Arthropoda; class Insecta; order Diptera; family Tachinidae; genus Panzeria; species Panzeria rudis. Next base: position 40,411,098 of record OY101449.1, on the reverse strand, counting down.
TTATTACAATTGTAATATTAATCTTACTCAAGTAAGATTAATCTTACTCAAAATTTGGGATTGTATTGTGAAAAAGATTTTTACCCCCTAGCGTATAGATGTTTACACATCAAAAATTAAATAAACATTAAAAATCGGAGTACAAACTAAAATATTGAAAAGCCAAAACTAACATTGATTTTTGCAAAAAAGGTCCAAAACGTAAAGACATATAAAAAAAAATATTCGATTAATGAATTCTGTTTATAAATGTTAGACTTTAGCTCATAAAAAAATCATGAGTTTGAAACTTCTACATAATTTTTTACCCGTTTATAGAGGCATCGATGTCAATTTAATGTATTTTTTCCCCAACATTAAAATACATTTTTTGATAGATTGTTTTTGGGTTTTAAAGTGTAACTATAAATTTTACGGCTGTATTTTATACGCTCTACTGCTTAACATGCAGTCGTATAGAAAAAAAAAACTTCAAAACACTCGCTTATCATAATAATCTGACATTCCTACTCCAGGGATTATGTATTTGTGTCAAAAAGGACTTTATAAATAATATTTTTCTTCACTTAGAAGTAACAATTTACTCATATTTATGGACGTTTATATGCGCATTTCTGTAACATATTTTTTCAAACAAGTTTTATTAAAGGTGCAAGAGAAATCTCCCCCAACTCCTAACTGAATGCTAAGTATTTTTATTTTATATTAAGAAATGTAAAAACTAAATAAACGTATTATTTGAAAGCAATCAGAATCACATAATATTATGTATGCATGTATTACAATGATGATTTTTCTAACAGAATAATATCGCTGCTAAAAAATATGAGCTTAGCCCATTGTTTAATATATATCAAAGGATTGTGAAACGCTTATTAAACAAATTTCCATACAAAATTCGATTCATAAAACGTTCATTAACTTTTGATAAGTATTATCAATAAGGCCGTTAGTATATTAGTTTGGCTCAAGATCAAATTTTCAATATTGTCATCACCAGGGAAACCGGAGATATACCGTAAAAATATGTTTTTATGAACCAAAAACTTAAAACTATTGGCTCAAAATTAAAAAAATATATACTCTTAAAAGAGTATACAAAGTCTATCTTTTCGTATATAATTTTCATAATACTAATTTCTGACACAACGAAGTATTTATGTATATTCTGGTTCCTTATAGATACACAGAAAAAAATAAGTTTCGTTTTTGATAACAAAAATCCCGGTATTCAATAATTTGTTTTTTTTCTCAAATTTCCTGTGATAAAGAATTCCGCTATATTGATAACAAAGTTATTTCAAAGGAAAACAAATATAAATTAAAAAAATTTTGACAAGGCAGGGATACGAACGTGGGCTTCTCGGACGTAAAGCATGCTCTCCACAGCTGAGCCATATCCCAGCTATTTTTTATGAGATAAAACTTGTTTGAAGTAGTTATGTATGAAAAGAAAAGAACGAAATATTGTTAATGAAGAATTTTATTGAAATTCTTATATTTTTTCAATAACATGGTTTTATTGAACATAATTCTTGTCAATTTTTTTTTTTATTTTTTTTTTTTGTATGGAAGTCGATTCAACAATTCCAGCCTCTTCTTTCATCTGTCTGAAGATAAAATGTTGGGCATCAAGATCCCAAATAATTTATGAAATCAAGTTATTTTCCCCATAAATCAGCAAAATCGCATAAGAGCAATTCCACGTAAGACGGCCCTACGGCCCTTATTTTTAGGGCTTATAGCCTAATTCTGTAATTTGTTCGTTCGTTATGTTATTTCAAGAACGAAAACGTTAACATAAAATTTTGTTATTCTACAGCGCTTGTGACAAATAACATTTTATGTATTACAAGAGACTGGCTTGTGAACCAGAAAATCAAATAAAAATGATCAGATAAATATTTTTTCATTTATTAGTAGGTTTTCAAAAAACATTTGTTCTAAAGCTTCTTAATTGTTTATTCTGGCAATATATTTCAATTTAATTTTATTTTCTTGTTTTTGAGCCATTGTAAAATAAAAATAAAAAAATTTGAATTTTTTAGTATTTTTCTATTGGATTGGGTTTAAAAGCAATCAAACCAATTGTAAAACCGATGGAATATGGAAGAAACTACATATTTTTAAATTTATGTGATTTATAGAAGTTTTAATTTGATTATTTTTTAATAATTTTTTTTCTGCAATTGGGTATATAAAATAACATGTTACAGCAATATTGTGTGGCTTTACATATTAAATTGTCCTAAAAATTGTTATAGCAATTTTGATTTAAAAACCGCAGAAATCTTCTTTAAAAACATTGATGGCAGCAAAGTTCGTACTTGTTGACCAATAATTTGGTTCTTTTGAGAAAGAAAGTTGCAAAAACATTGTAAGAATATATGTACGTAATTATTATTTGAACTGAAAATGTGTATAAGTCGGAAGTTATTATTATTTGGCTTAAGTTCACAATAATTGAATTAATGTAAATTCAAATTATTTTTAAGAGTGGAATGTTAGAATATCTAATCAGACTAGCAGAACGGATTAGTACTACTAATTTCGACAGCTGCTACGCTCTCATCATCAGCGTCCTTAAAAATAATTTAAATTTACATTAATTCAATTATTGTGAACTTAAGCCAAATAATAATAACTTCCGAATTGTAAGAATATGTTTTAATATTTGTTTAAGTACTCCAAACATAAAATGGCTCATACATATTCTTCCTTGTCACCTACAAAATACCTATCGTTGAAGTTAACAGTTTTTTCGTATTAACATTGGCTGTAGAGCATGATTTTGGTTCAATTTTACATTATTTTTTCAATTTGACATTATTTTTTCAATAACATATATTTTTTCTGCTAAATGACAAACAACTGTTTCAAAACAAAATTTTTATGGAATAGGAAATATTAAAATTTCATGTTACTAACGTTAACAGAGCCAACGTTTGGCTTATAGAATAACAGAATTCCTCAATTTCTATAAATTTGATTTCGTTTTTCATACCTTAATGTTCGCAGCTAGAAAAGAACGAGAACAAAACTGAAAAGTTTTAAGAATATACAATTCTTAACGCTTCTAATTGTTTTGGTTAATTCTGTTAAAAAAATTTATATTACTATCGATAGTTTCTTCTTTTATCAGGTCCCGGGATTTGCCGCAATTTCGAGATTTTTCGGGATTTCGTGATGTAACGGTTTTTGGTAAAATCCACTATTTTTTTAATAAACAGCACCTTAACAATACCGTAGAAAATTTTTATTTTGTTAATGCATTTCAGTTCGCAATTTCCTCTTGAGTTAAACACACGCGTTGATTTTCCAGTGAACAAAATATATAAATATAAGCAATATACAAATATATAATTAAAAAAAGACAAATATTCGCAACAATAAAATATTGAAAATCACCGTTTTTTTAATATTATATATTTTTAATTTTTAAAAAAGATTTTCATTTTATTTATTTTAATTTTATTTTCCCGATATTTCGATCAACTTCAACTAATAACTATATACCTCAAAATATACAGAGAGGTTTAAATAAACATATTTACAGATTTCATTTCATAATACTAAAGTTAATGATACAACAAAAACATAAACAAATAATTAATAATAACAAAACACTAAATTTAACAACGATGAAACTAAATAAACTTGTGGACGAGGAGGATTTCAAAATGCTTATGGAGAGTGAAGAAAGTATTTTAAAAAGCTTTCTAGTTAAAAAGAAAAGTACACATATAAGAAAATTTGAAAAATTGAGAGAGATTAACAAAAAGGAGATAAATATGAAATCCAATAACGAGTGGTTTATAAACAAAACAAATAAAGAAATACCAACAAATGTACAGTGGCTTCTTTCACTGGGACCAAAATTTGCATTACCACAAACAACAAAAACATTTCCTTTATTTAAATGCATTGTAGATGGTGAAGAATGCATACAAAAACTTGAAAATAAAGAACAACAAGAAATAGCGCGAACAAAACTTGTATCACTAATTGATGATCACTTAGGCAAAAACAAACACAATAGAAGAGAAAAGCTTATACTTGACACAGTGGGACAGGCCGAACGTTTTCTAAAACAAAATCAAGATATATTGATATTGAATTCAGATAAAAGAAATAATACAGTGGCTATGTTGCAAAATGACTATGAAATGAAAATGAATAATATTATTGGAGATTTGTGTACATATAGGCGACTGAGAAAAGACCCAACCTCAACCCTGCAAAACAAAAACAATTCACTAATAGACCAGCTTTTCAATATGAATATTATTAGTTTATCTGACAAAAATAGATTAATTGCAAAAACGGCCATATCACCAAGGATCTAGGCTACCTAAAGTACACAAAAGTGATATGCCGCTTCGACCCATTTGCTCGTCCATAAATTCGCCGTCATACAAATTAAGTAAATATTTAGTTAAACTTTTAAAAAACTTGACGAAAGATTCTGTTTATAATGTTAAAGATGCCAAGGATCTCAAAAACCGAGTTACAAATTTTACGATAAATGATAACGAAAGCCTTATATCTTTTGATGTAATTTCTCTTTTTCCGAGAATTCCCATAAATCTGGCTTTAAAAACGATTGAGAAGAAATGGAGTACATTAGAACAACATACGAGGATACCTAAAAATATATTTATTGAGATGATATCACTTTGTATAAAAGAGGGTAGATATTTTAGATACCAGGACAGATTATATGAGCAAAGAAAAGGAATGTCAATGGGCTCACCGGCCTCTCCTATAATAGCGGATATTATTATGGAGGAACTATTGGACGCGTCTCTAAGAAAAATGGAAAACCAACCAAGATTATTGGTCAAATATCTAGATGATCTTTTCACAGTTGTAAGATCAGGCAGTGTTGAAAACACTTTGCAAGTACTAAATGCTTTTAATGAACCGTATTTGGACTCGGTCATAATTAGGCAAGGCAATACATTGAAGTTGGATTGGTATCAAAAGCCATTGTGCTCAGGAAGATTGATAAATTTCTATTCAAAACATCCAAGAAAAATAATTATGAACACTGCTATTAATTTTATTACAAGAGTTTTATCTATTAGTGATCAGACGTTCCACTCAAAAAATATTAACAAAATTAAGAATATTCTAGCAAAGAATGATTTCCCAAGAAAAACTATATTAGATCTATTGGAACATGTAAAAGCCAAAAGCGGCAATGAAGGTATTCAAACAGAAAAAGCACCCAAATCATATAAATCATCAACATATATACCGGGGTTCTCTGAAAGACTAAAGCAGTCTGGCATTACGACAAAAACAAAAACCAATTAGCGTTCAGAACTTTAACACAAACAATAAACTGTTCAGTAAAACAAAATCAAGATAAAAAAATGATGAAAAGTCGAATATAGTGTATAAAATTGGTTGTAATGGAGACGGGTCCAATATATGCAAAAAGGTATATGTTGGTACCACAAAAACAAAATTGAAGACTAGGATGGCTTCACATAAGTCTGACTTAAAATCAACTCAAAACCATTATCACAAAAAACTGCACTTGCGGCCCACTGTGCTTTAACAGGTCTTAAGCCAAATTTCGAACATGTAAAAGTACTCACATCAGAGACTAATTATAAAAAGAGAAATACACTGGAAATGCTACATATAATAAATGTACCAGCTAACAAGAGGCTAAATTATAAGAGCGATGTAGAAAAATGCGCGCAGATATATAGGAGCACGATAAACAAATATAGACCAAAACAAAAATACTGTTTGTTTCGATATTGATAAGGGCTGATTAAAGTAAAGCCTAAACAACGCTTTTTACTTAAAAGTTTATTTATTTATTTTTTAAAAATGTAAATTTACAATACAATTAATTCCAACTTATCTTTTTGTAATTATATTTTATTATATTTTGTGTTATTTTTTCACTTGTGTTTTTGTATATATTTTTAGATTCCCCTGAAGATGATCAACGAAGTTGATCGAAATATCGGGAAAATAAAATTAAAATAAATAAAATGAAAATCAGGAGTTTTTTCAATTTATTAAACGGACCTCAAGCTGAACTAAAATCTCTTTTAAAAATTAATTAAATAAAAGGTTCTACTAAAATTACACAATAATTATATATTTTTTTCTTTTTGCTTTTGTAAAGTAAATCATAAACCCGTAGACAAGTAGATACACAAATAAAACACATAGACTATGTACTCATATATACATATGAGTAGAACTAGAAAGGAAAAACTAATAACAGCAACAAATCTTAGAAATGCGTATATTACTGTTGCTGCTGCAGAAAGTGAAAATGTAGTAAACGAAAATTTACACTTGGCGTCAAAAGTAAGGGTACGCTCAAATTCAATGTCAATGACAGACAGTGATATAAAAATAAATTTTTGAAATCAGCTACACAGCAAAGCACAAGTGCCAACAATATGAGCCAACATCTAGCTGAAAAAGAAAAAACGATAGGTAGTGAGTGCCCCCTAGAAAATGCTACTGAAAAGCCAAAAATCCAATTTGGTTATTGATCGATACATGGTAGTAATAAACAAAAAAAAATGCACGGAAGCCCCAAATCGACATACCTCACTCCAGTGGCGAAAATGACCAAAGATGGTAAATCTGGTGCGGTGCCTTCCAAAAATTGCTTTTCTATTTTGCAAAATGATGAACATGAACTCACCACCATCGGGTCCAGCAAGACGCCCCGAATTTACTTAAGGGAGAAAAACTCAAATGAGCTAATTAAAAGGCTAGTACAATTAATTGATGAAGAGGAATTTTACGTCAACAAAAATTCAAGTTAACATGGAAAATGATTACCGTACCCTAGTTTCAAAGTTTGAAACTCAAAATACAAATTTCTACACATACCAACTAAAAAGTGCGAAAGGCCTCCAGGTAGTGGCAAAAGGTATAGATTCATATGTGGATTCAGGAGAGGTAAGCGCGGGTCTACGTATTACTAATTTTAAAGTGAAAAATGTTACCAACATTAAGAATAGAGTGCGAGTCCCCCAACCGCTGTTTCATGGTGTGGAACTGGAGCCAGCTGGCATGCAATTAAAAAAGAATGAAGTACACCCCACTTATGGCTTAAGATATTTGCTGCACCACAGAGTTACCCTGAAGGAGCCACACAAACGATCAGTGCTCATCCAATACCAATAATATGGCCACACCACAATATATTGCAAGTTGAGCACCGTTTGTGTCGTCTGTGGTGAAGTACACAGCACAGCCAATTTTGATAAACCAAAAGATGAATCAAAAATTGAAAATTGTAGCAATTGCCATGAAAACCATACTACAAACTACTGGGGCTGCCATGTCTATGTACGTGTTAACCAGTCTTTGTTTAAAAGACGTAATCACACTTATGCTCAACCCAGTACTTTCGACTATGTACACCAATTATCCCCAGTTGTGCCAACCAGCTACCAGCCGGTCTTCGTACGCCTACGTTCTTAAAGCCAACTAGGCCATAGTGCAAAATATACCTAACGTCCAGTTCTCATAAACTAATGCTTTAAAATCTAACCAGCTCACCGCTCAAAAACAGCCTCTTATCATCGAAAATACTGGTTTCAATTTTGATCGAATTCAGGCTTCAACAGAAAGTTCATATCAAACAGTAAATCTTTTTACAGCCAAGATGGCCTCATGATACAGGAAATGTTGAAAATGCAGTCTACATTATTGCACGCTGCATTAAACAAACCATGAACTTAAAAACCTGTTTCTGGAACGCAAACGGCATCCGCCGAAGAATATCTTTAAGCTGCTAACACCTGCAATGAAACTGTTCATCAAAACCTGGTGATTTCATCAATCAACTCTCCTCCCAGGTATTCTACTATAGAAAGTCACGCTTTTTGGCCACCGGTCACTACAACGCTAAGCACACGTTATGGAAATCTCGCCCCATCACACCAAAGGGTAGCGCTTTGTTTGACAAAATTTCTAAAATGCGTTTGAATGTTGTTTCAAGTGGTCAGCCAACTTATTGGCCAACAGATCGCCGAAAAATACCTGATGTTTTTGATTTTGGAGTAGTTAAGAGCGTGCCCAGCGAAATGATCCAAGTTGAAGCATCTTTAGGTTTGTCTTCAGATCACTCACCAACTATTATCACTATAATATAGTGACAATAATGAATAAGTGCTTAAGTCGATATAAGCAAATTTTGAGGTAATATAACCATTGTATTCTCCATATTCAAAAGTACCTCTGGGCAAATTTTCATTTATTTAGTACAGTTTTTCAGGAAGTTGTAGCGCAATGACTTGCTGGTTATCTTTTTTCAAATCATAATTTCATATAGAATAATTGCTTAATTCAGCTTATTTCATATTGAAAGAACCATACATGCCTAACTTAAAAGAATCGAAGAACAAAAAGTCAACATTAAGTGCAATAGGAATAAATTTCTAAAAATCTACTTCAACGTTTAAAACTATAAAGTATGACTTAAACACTTTTTCCTTTTTGCCACAGATATATTCACATACAAATTATTCACCCACATGTGTTTTAACGATGACAACCACACGTATTAATTGTTTGCAATACAAAAATTATTTTAATGCTCATTGCGCAGAAAATATTCCATTAAAAACGCCTGCTGCCTCGGTCCTGTATTATATGTGATATATGCCTCTGACTTGCCGGTAAGCAGTAAATACACATCAACATTCGCTGATGATGCAAAAGTATATATCCTAGTTGGAAAATGGCTAAAACATAGGTCTATACAAATCAATAAGCAAACTATACCTCAACACGATGAAGTAAAATATCTCGGTGTTCATCTTGACCGTCGTCTAACATTGAAGTCCCACATAAATGCAAAGGTAACCCAAATGAAATTAGAAAGCAGCTCAAATGAATTGGCTCATTGGAAGGAGCTCTGCTCTAAGCCTAGACTGTAAACTTATTTTATGCAACTCCATTCTAAAACCATTATGATCATACGGTATCCAGTTATGGGGCACTGCCTCGGCATCAAATGTAGAGAAAATTCAAAGGCGGCAAAATAAATTACTTTGTACGATTACAAAACGAATTCATAAAGATTTAGATTTGCCGTTGGTTAAGACTGTGTTTTCTAAACATGTGACAAGATACATAAAAAAACTTGAGTTGCACCCAAATCCTCTATCTCGAAACATCACTTTAAAGGCCACACTCGGCCGAGAAGGATGGATACTCTTGCTCTCAGCCGAACACGAGATACGTAAGATAACCTAAGAACCAACCGCTGAAACAAATATTTTTCCCTGGCTTTAGCTGGAATTAAAAATTAAAGTTTTAGAGTTAAGATTTTATTACTTATTGTTAGTGTAATTTTATTGAAGATACAATAAATAAAAATAACCGCAAAAGGCATTAATGCATTTTAAAAGGCTTTATGTAGATAATTAGCTAATTCACAAAGTGTTCTATTGCGTCCTATTTGTAGTATTGCGTAAACATTTATGACTGTCATAAAAATGCTGTTGATATATTTTATATTAAAATTATTTATGACAATACTGTTTTTTTTTTACCTACGCTTTTCAGTATGCTATTTAGTCAGCTGTTTTTTTGTTTACAAATTCAACGCAAGGTTTGATTTTCAATATTAGCTCCGTTCGGAAAAAAATATCTAAAAACTAAAAATTGAAATAAAATTGAAACAAAAATTAAAAGTGAGTGAAAAATTATTATAAAAATTTTCGCTTGTTAACACAATTATATACTTTTAAATAGGAAATCAAATTTTTAAAAACCAGTTGTTTTGTTTTATTTATATTACTTTAATTTTATTGTGTTGTCAAAATGCTAAGTTGAGCATTTTTTAAAATGTATCTAATTTCGCACCTTTATTTTTGCAGAAGATGTGATTTTAGCACAAGGAAACTTATGTCATAGTATGTTTTCCTTCTTCCATACCAAAAAAAATAAAAAAATAAAAAAATCAATGCTTTATGTTCAACATGGTTCACACAGGGTTCAATTGAAAATCGATCAAATCAGAAAAAAAACTGTGTAACTATAAAGTGGCCACTTTTCGGCCACTTCATTATTCCAGTTAAGTTTTGCATAACAATATTAAATGATCATTACTGCCCTATAAAACAAAGCATGAATCGTTTCAATATCTGTTCTACTTATAAAGCTAGAGCAATTATAAAAATGTATGAAATTGGTCAACTTTTTTATTTCGTGTGGCCACTAATCAGAAGCTATACAATAATAAATAAAAAAGTTGGCGGTTATGTGCTTCTAGTACCTACAAGATTGTTCTCAATTTTTTATTAAAATTAAAAGCCATAAGGCTTTACTCTCTATTGAAAAATATGAAAATTATACTAAGTCCGCAGATAAGTATTTCTACCTTCACTAATGGCAGTAATAGTCATTAGTTTGCTGTCCATCTACCCAATTCGCTAGACCAAGATAATTGTAAGAAGCTGTCAATGGTACTCAATTGCTATCGACAACGAGTACAAAAGTCCTAATTTTTTTGTGTATAGTTAAGGTAACGTCGACATATCGACGGTATTGCGTAAAAAGGGCCAATCTCCACTTCTTTACAAGGGCCAATATGGTCTTGTTGGCCTTGTCGCGACAAGTCAAAAGGGCCAAACTGCTTGGGCGTATCTACAACGAGGTGCGTTACAAGGCCTAATCTACATAATGAACTATTTTAAGACATATTATTTGGTATTTTTAAAGTGTTTTGACTTTGATTACACGGGATGAAAGTATGTAGCCACAAAAAGCATATGAAACCTTCTTTTCCAAAAATATACACAAAAAGTAAAATTTTTACCATTGATACATTTTGTATTACATACTAGGTGTAACAGTAATTATCTTTTTATTAAAATTTTTCTTTTCTTTAAAAATGTACAAACATTTTTCATAATTGTGTAAAACAATGGAAGCCAATGGGGCCAACTGCCTGATTTACCCTTTTTAATTATTAGAGCTATTATTACGTAAAAATGGCCAAGCTGCACTATGTTGCTCTTTATATTATTTTTCTTAGACATACGCAAGTTTAGATTATAATAGAGCATCATACATATGCAGAGAGCTATATTGCTGGAAGAGCCAAATTTGAAGTATGATCTATACAAATCTTAGCAACATGATTTTAAATAGCATATTGCTCCTTTTACGCAACACCGTCGATATAGTTATAGATAAGAGGGAACGAATTTCCCAAATGTTTTTCTTCCAAGACCCATATTACTTTTTTTATATCAAAATAATTCTCTGTTGCATACTGAGGCAGCCTTGATGAAAATAATCATAACAAATTAGCTAGTTTATTTGTGGTTATTGTTCATTTATAAACAATTTGTCACGAATAATCATTAAATTGTTAAAAAAAAATTTTTTTTTTATATTATGGGAATTTTAAATGTTATAACACATATCTGGGCAATTCAAAGTAGTGCCATATCAGTCATATATTCATATTTCATATTATTTTATGTATGCATAAAATTTTATTTAAAAATTTCAAGCAAAAAATTCATAAAATTTTACACATGAATGGCATGTGTTTTAAAAAAATTTTATTTTATATTCTTTGATTTTCTTTCAAATTTTGATGTTTAAAATAAAGTAAATTAAAATAAAATGTATAAAATAAATAACCAGAAGTTTTTGTGAAAAATAAAAGTGTAAAAGAACACGAGCGAATTTTAAAATGAGCTTTTCCGGAAAAATAAAAAATATTACCGTTCTGAGACATAACCTGTTCCAAGTATCAAGTACTATTTAAATACAAAATACGGGATAGAACAATATTTAAGTTCGCTTTGAATTGCCCAATCATAAAATTAAAAGATATGCATACATACTTTTTACATAAAAAAGTCCGGATTCATTTTTACAAGTCAAGGGATTCGGAACTTACCAATTAGAGCTCAACAACGAATAAGCTCGTTTGATATGAGCATGCTAGAACGTAAACACATTAATGTGTGAACATGTATTAAAATATACTCTTGTACTCACAAGAATTGAAAAATATATAAATGAATCCCCCGCGTGTGCATTCGTCGCTATCTCATCGACAACTAAATGAACGAGCATAACAATGTGTGATTTGTTTTCCACGAACACATACCACCACACAGCCAATTACATATGATGTAATAATTATTCAAGGTGCACGCATAAAGCAAACAAATACTAAAATACAACAAAAACTAGGTAATGCTTGTCAAAACAATATATACATCTTTGACGTACGGTATACAAAAAGCCTGCAGACCAAGAAATAATCTGCTAATATTATACTATGACCGTACTCGTGAGGTTTTGTGGTGGTGACATATACATAAAAATTATCGTTCGTCGTATCTAACAAATGATAGCATGTGCGTAACAGGAACATACAAAAAGCAGCACAACAGGTAGATTTAATCTACAGATTTGTTATTCTAAAAAATGTGTTCTGATACTTCGAATAAGTGTTCATGCTTTGTTATTTCATGTGTACTTCACGTATTCGAGTATTATGTGCAGACCTCTATTACCAATCCCGAAAAATCCCATCATTCCGGGTTTCGGGATTTTCCGTTTGGCATTCCTATTGCACACCAATGCATTTACCTGCTGCGTATGTGCAATATTAAATGATTTACCTCAGATAAATATTAACTATTCGTTTTTATTTAACATTTACTTTACCACCCGAAAAGTAGGCTACAGTTTTTGTTAACAAAACGGCCAGTAGAACACAGTGGAGAGATAATTATGAAAAAAAGTAATAAATATGTACAAAACTTCAAAATTAAATTCATAGATGAGAACCTAAATTTTTCATTCTAATACTTGACAGCATTTTATTTTAACACAGGGCAAAAAAACTTAGCTATATCGAATATTTTAACTTAACTGCATGTGAACCGATTCAACTCCATAAACATTCATGTAAAAACATGATTGACGATAGTATTTTATTGTAGTGTGTTATACTAGATTTCTCATTAAACTATATGAGTGTTTATTATAAAGATTTCTACGACAGACGAATATTGGACAATGGAACCAATCTGGCAGTATACTCTTTCATACAAAGGGCGTATGCCAAACGGTAGCAAAAATTTCACTACCCTTGGGAGCTAGTAGAATTTTCAACACAACAGATATATTTTTGACAAGCAACAAATTAGAAGCATGTTATCATAAAACAAGGTAAAACCAGCGCCGTCGTTTTTGAAAACTCTAGCCGTCACCCAATACATCGGGCTCTTATGGCTCTTAAATGTAGTTAGACTATGAAAAATGCATTGCTTATTTTGATATACGAAAAATTGTATATCATATTATACACTTTTTCGCTACAGCAGAATATTTTGTTTTATATGTATAAAAATGTTATTTTAGAAATTTGTTGGTAGCCGGCGGCTTGTAGTCAAATTTTTTGCTTCGCTGCCGCAAAATTGTGTATTGTCAAAAAAATATATCATTTCACACAGCAGAAACTAGAAGTTTTTTCAACAACTCAAAGTTTTATATTGTCAAAGAAGATATCGTTTGGCACAGCAGAAACATGCAATTATTTCCACACAGGAAAATATTTTTTTACCATAGTACTTTTCTACCGTTTGTCACACAGCCAAAGCAAAAAAATATTAAAATTTATCCATAATTCATGGAGTTCTGGGGAAATAAGCGTGAAAAAATATGAGAAAGTCTTTTAAATCGGTAACAAATTACAATATGAACTTAATACTCCTAAGAAGCTACTTCTTTGTCATTTTTGCGATGTATATACTTATATATATTTTTTTTTGAATGCAGCTTGGTCATTGCATTATGACAACATTCACTTTATTAATCTCGCCTTAAAATTTAAAGTATTCTCACTTTAAATATTTTTAAAGCCATTAATATTTACTAAATAAATTTTGATGTGAAATTGGATTTTGTTTATATTATTTTTTTATTATAAGTATGGGTATCTTTACAAAAAGAAAAAAAACTAATAATATTAAAAGTGTTATTAACAAAACATAACTGGAAATGACACAGTTTAATGGACTTTTGTAATACAAAATCGTTGTAACAAAATTACTTAAAGTACCCAGCAAACATGAAGTCAACCATTTCAAATAAAATGAAATTATGGTTTGATATCATGTACATTTCTCAAACCTTTTTCAGAAATATATATTTAATAATTGATTGTAAGCAAATGTACATGCATACATATCGCACTTGCATACATATCGCATAACAACTCAAAATTCATGAATTTTCAGTAGAGGCCAAAAACTGTTTCCGTTGATTCTAAAAATGATGCCATTGTAAGAAAATACCATTAAAAAAGAATATAACGTTTTGTTTCTTTTTATTGCTTAAGTGATTGCCAAAAAAAATACTTTTTGAGTTGTTATTCTTTTTCTGAAATTTAAAAAAATTTATTTTTTTATTTAGGAAAACAAACAATACTTAACAAACAACCGTACTTTTGAGCTCAGAAAACTAAACTATTTATCAAAATAGCCACCAAAAAAAATGTTTCATCAAAATGGCAACAGCACGAATTTAAACACTGAACTGAACTTACATGTATCAAGTAGAGAGTAATGACTCAAAATTAAAACACAACTTATGCAAACCGTTGACAGTCGAAAATAACGACAAGTTGAAATGTCGCTCTTTGTATGAAAAAACTTTGATCTGTTTAGCTCAAGCACTTGCAAACAACTAAAAATTTCTCCCTTTAATTGAGACTAAAGTAGTTATTCTAAGAACACAAAGAGAGTCATAACGATTTTTTTCACGGAAGAGAAGACAAATCAAAGCGAGATTTTTACAGTGGGTAGATACAGGGGTGTTAAGTATGACGATTTTTTACGATATGACAAGAAACGGTATGACATACTGTGTTTTCATATCGTAAGCTTTTTACGATATGACAACACTGAGAAAGCGATGAACCGTGTATGGCTTTCTCAGTGCTGTCATATCATCGTAAATAGCTTACGATATGACAACACAGTATGTCATATCGTTTTTTGTCATATCGTAAAAAATCGTCATACTTAACACCCCTGGGTAGATATGAGCTCTGTGGTTTGGTTTTTTGCAAAAAGTGAAAATTTCCAAATTTTGGGTTATTACGCTTTTGAGGAACAAGTGCGATATATTGTCAATTGTCAATATGAGAACAATTTCCCCTTTTTGTTGAGAATGTTATGTTTTTCAAGTTATTTCCAAATCACTGTCAAACGTTTGTTTCATTGCAAATCAACCTCAATTTGAAATCAAACTTGCATGTTTGCTGGGTAGTTATTCAGTGCATTTTTCTTCAAACCCTTCTTAATCATTAATATTGACTTAGTATCTATGTATTAAGTATTCATGTATGTGTGAGCATTCGTTGGCACTTTCATTATTCCTATTTAGTTTTATGCAACTTCTACTTGTATAAGAGAGTGCACAAACACACACACACATACACACACTTTAAAGTGAGTTTATGTATTGCGTTAACTGTTAGAATGTATTTATATTGTATGTATTTGTACGAGTATGTGTGTTTAAAAAGCACTTCTCATTCCCATCAAACTCTATCAATTTTACTGACAAGACACCAAATTACTCACATTTTTGCTTTTATTTTTCATACAAACAAGAATATTATTAAAAAAAAAAATAAACATGTATTTAGAGAAGGAGTTAAAAAATCGGGTGCATTAAGTGCTCGCATGAGGGTAAACTGATTAAGAACGTTTTATAGCTATAATTTTGTTTAACTTTTCACTAGCGGTTTTAAAGCTAAGGCTTTTATTGCATAAAGCATTTAATTTAAAAATAAATTACATATATTTTTGAAACGTATTCTGTCAAAGATGAATACCCTTAAATAAGGAGTATCCTTAGAAAACGTTTTTTTTAATAATATTTGTCACTTAGAATTTTATTAAAATGCTCTTGTTAAATACATAAGATGACAGGAAAATGATAAAAGAAAAACTCTTGCAAAGACAATTGTAAGAAGTACGAAGTTCAATGATTTTCTTTCAACTCTATGAAGATTATAAAATAAAATTACGAGCGCAAAAGCTCAGAGGAAACGCCTAAAATAATTTATTTATTTCATTCTAAGAACAATAAGAATACGATTCTGTTATAGTTGAAATGGGACTTCATAATGAACGTCATACAATTATAACGTTTAATTATAATAATTTAATTTTTTTAGAAATACCAACTATTTACGAAAATTATTTATTGAAAATTCATTTAAATATCAGAGTTTAGCTGCTTTACTGCTTTGATATTCAGTAACACTTTAAAGCCATATGTCCTACGGCTAAATACATGTCAAGGATTTTTATGGTCTTACTGGTTGGCCAAAAGTCACTTAGATTTTCAACGCAAGTCTTCTTTTGTAAACAGCGCAATCGCCTATTTTACAACAACATATAAAAGCTTCTATGAACCAATGAACCAAAGAAGTCACTAAGATCCTTGTAATTAGGAAATGGCACCAATCCGCATCATTTCTTAACATTTTTATATGGTCGTGTCATTGCAGTTTTGTTTTTTGTCTTATTCAAAGTCTTTGAACGGCTGTGAACACCACAGTGTTAAGAAAATATTTTTTTCGTTATTTTTTTC
This sequence comes from Panzeria rudis, assembly GCA_956483635.1. NCBI lineage: Eukaryota > Metazoa > Arthropoda > Insecta > Diptera > Tachinidae > Panzeria > Panzeria rudis. The sequence goes on along the minus strand of OY101449.1, from coordinate 40,394,457 downwards.
AATTAATATTTTGATTGTCTTAAATTTTTCTTAAAATAGGAGCCTGTCCCACGATGTCGACAAGTCGACAAGTCGATGTCGTTTTCTTATTTATATTAAAAACGAAAACAAATAAAAATATTTTATTATTGTTTTCAATATAAATAAGAAAACGACATCGACTTGTCGATATCATGGAACAAGACCTAAATAGTTCTAAAAAACGAGTACAAAACAGCACGACATACAGATGGGCGCATAACAAACGCAAAATAAAGAGAGTTTTGCAACGAAACGAATCTGGCAGCAATCCATCACACAATATCAAAATTGTCCAAATTTATTTGTAGATGGCGGGGTTCTGAGAGCAAAAACATAGAAAATATACGAACGAACTTACGAATTAATTATAAATAATTTAGGGAGTTTTGTTTTTTTAATAAATCAAGATAAAGATTTTAAGCATATGCTAAAACTATATTATGGTTTCGGTAAAGATTGTATGGTTGTTTGGCACAAATTATTACATATTTCAATTTTTGGACACAATTTTAGTCGCGACAAATAATTTTTTTTTTTTACAGTTGAACATTAAATTATTACTATCGATTAGAATTTTAACATGGTTGGAGTACAACCAAAGTTTTATTACTGCACAAAAATGTTTCTGCTCATCTGTAATAACGCACAGTGTTTCCAATTAGAAAAAAGGGAAATAAATGTGTATGAAATGAAACTTGCAGTCCGAGATTATAAAACGATGTATGCAAAATGCATTTTGACCACCCTGTTGAAACACACAGAGGGCTACCGAGTGTCATAATTGACTACCTCGGGCATGAAAATCCTTGTCGAGCTCATAACTTTTACAAATGCTATCAGATTTTAATGAACTTAAATTTGTTGTAAAGTTGATGCTACTATACCGACGAATGAGGGTGCCGTGAAGTGCATTAGGATATGTTGGTATTACTCGCTGCTGGTACTGCCAAAGTGATCAGTGCTATGTCTTCATCACTTTAACAGTCCAACAACAAACAACACAATAACAAACCAATGCATATGAGAAAAATGCATGATGTTGTTGGCTTCCCTAAAACTATCTTGTACTCAAGACGTCAGTATTTGTAGTCAAACGCGCTAACTACTCAGGGAACAGCACCCTCAATAAAAATAAAAAATATAATTTAATTGAAAAATCAAATTAAAACCGAACTCAAGGCAAAATAATTAAATTTCTTTGGATACAAACCCATACAGTTCAACTAAAACTCATAACTCTAAAGGCACCTAACAAAGAGGATGTACATGTTCAAATAAACTGAACAAACAAACATTCACACACTAGTACTTGTGATTATCAATGATAGTTCATACTAAAATAGACAAATAACAAGAAGCTTAACACAAGACATAAAGAAAAAAAGTGAATATCAATAACTATCAAATGAACAGTATGAATTGCTTAAAGGTTGATGATATTCAACTCTTGACTGCAAACCACCGAATTTGGTCGAATGGTCTAAGCGGAAAAAAATTCTGAAGAGATTAGCGGCAGCTATCAAAACATGTCAGTTCAACCCTCCGTGCAGTCAAATTTTCCTTTGGCTACATGCTTACATTTATCTCTAAATAAAAATATAATTCAATTGAAAAATTAAATTACAACCGAACTCAAGCCAAAATAATTAAATTTCTTTGGATTTTAGGCAAATATTTTTTAATTGGAGAAACTTTACTTGTACAGTGAGCGTATTTTGTTAACAATTTTTTTCTCGTGAAGTGATGTGTTCTCTTTTCACCGCTCACGACTCGAGAACCAGTCCATTATTACAAAATTCCCGCAGGCGTGTACCAGACCTAGTACCAGAGTACCAGAGTTGAAAAATCTGAATCTTAATTTAAATAAATTTATGAAACTTCTGCGCTTGACATGAATATCTAAGCAATTAGACAAAAACTTTAAAAAATCAAGTAATTTTTCTCTAAACTAAGGGTTTTATTACACAGCGGAACAGTGATTTTGTTGTTTTTTAAATAAAAAGAGCTGATCCTTATGTATTTTCATCTGCTTTAGTTTTAAAGGTATAGTGACATTTAACATTTGCATTCGTTACACCACTTTTTCCACTGTTCGCTTAATATTTGAAGAATGGTCCTCCAAACTATAAAATACTTTCTGGATTATTAATCTACAGAAAAGTCTCTTTCATTTGGTTATAGCCACGTTGATGAGTATATCAGCATATCTTACTGTTATTGCAAGGAGGTTAAAAATCGTGTGTCTTTGGTTTAGTCCTTAAACATTTTTTTTGGAATTTTTTTATATTAAAATAACTGATCCTTATGTATTTTCAGCCGCTAATTACGAAAATAGCTTTATTATTTTTCTAGCGCTTCTAGTTTCATAGATATTGTGAAAGAAACGCATTTTTTATACCAACACCCACCCCCCTAAACTTCCCTCGTAACGCTTTTTACAAAATTTTTAGTATAAATTATCTAATCCGTAACAAATCTTTAACACCCCCCAACCCTGGAACGTTACGTAATATATGAATAGCCCCTAATCCGCATAAACAATTTACTTCTTCTGTTGACGGCAAATGTGTCATATATCGACCTCTTAGCGCCAAATAATCGTAAGCGACAAAAATTAAAATTTTCAGGAGAAGGGTTTTTATTGTATTTAAACATGATCTATATTCATAAACTGTCGCTTACAATAAAATTTTACAGCCTGTATTTCAAAAGCTATAAAAAATTTCAATATTTTCACGATTTTAAACTGTGGGTAGGCTCATAAAATTTAGATTTCAATAAAAAATTAGTTTATATTAGTTATATGTTGGTGTGCATTTATGTCTGTTTTCAGATACTACATCTTCCATACGTAACCCTTAACTACCTTAATAAAATAACTGCGCGCATGGGGTCTTAGGTGACCCCAGACTTTTCTCATTGTTTTAATACACATAACTCAGTAATACATTTTTAATTTTTAATATTTTTATTTAAAATATCATATACTAGCTATACCCGGAGTGCTTCGCTACCCCATTGTTGTGCAGATATAGAAAAATCTTTTAACTCATTTAAAAATAACCATAAAATTGGTTAGTTTTTTTGGAGATCTTCTTAGTTTTGGCGAATTTTTGCGTTTTAGCGATTTTTTCATTTTGGCGATTTTTCGTTTTGATTTTTAATTCTGTTTTAGAGTTTTTTTTAAATTTCAAGAGTTTGCAGCAAACTGCTTAAACTACATAGGTAAAATTACATTAACCTTCAGAACACCCTTTAATTTTTGTTGTGTTAAATATTCAACAGACTACACCAATTAGCACCAACATTGAAAATTTCGAGAGTCTATATAAAAGTGTCTGTATATTACATTAGTATTTCAATATGTTTCGTTGTTCGCTTTAGAACACCCTTTAATCTTTAGCCCGTAGTTCTTACGGCTCTCGAGAAAACAGCCTGTGACAGACAGAAAGACAGACGGACTCACGGACACCGTATCGAAAACATTAAGATTAATTTACACTTTTGGTGTATAGAGCCCTAAAAAGAACCTTTTCCAAAAGTAACTTTTCAAAAAGTAACCATTTTCAAAAGAGTACCATTTTCAAGTACCCTTTCCAAAAAACATTTTTCAAAAAGTACCATTTCTTAAAACTACATTTTCAAAAAAGTAGGTTTTCGAAAAAGTATCTTTACTTTAAAATATAAACGGTTAACAAAAAGAGTACCAAAATTATATTTTTACCCTTTTTTGGCCCTTAAATGTACAAATTTCAAAAAGAGTACAAAAACCTATCCACTCATTTTTCTATCTTATTATGACGCTTTTGGAATTTTATGTCTACCTTACTTAGATTCGGAGATATAAGAACACGGACTTTACCCGTTTTTACCCCTTTTAAGCCCGTTAGAATTTGAGTTTTCTAAAATTCGTTCTTAGAGAATATATAAAAACATATGCATTCAGTATGTGTATCAATGTGCATAAAAAAGAGTTGTATGGAAAAAAGTACCAAAAAGGGCTACCAATTTCACCCATTATATATTCAAATTTGAAAAAATACAAAACTGATTTTGAGGTCTTTTTAAGGAGAGAAGAATGAATTTCAAGTTCAAGTTCTAACTTTATTACTTTAGGAGATAACCTGTACCAAAATTATATTTTCGCCCTTTTTCGGCCCCTAAATGTACAGATTTTAAAAAAGTTTCAGACACCTGTCCGCTCATTTTTCTATCTCATCATGATGCTTTTAGAATTTTATGTCTACCTTACTTAGATTCGAAGATATGAGGTTACCGATTTTACCCATTTTTACCCCTTTTAATCCTCTTAGAATTGAAATTTTCAAAAATCCTTTCTTTGTGAAAATATACAAACATATTCATTCACAATGTATATCAATTTGCATAAAAAATAATTGTATGGAAAAAAGTACCAAAAAGAGCAACCAATTTTACCCTTTATATATTCGAATTATAAAAAAGTACCAAAATTTATTTGAGAGCTTCGTAAGGCTAGAAGAATTCATTTTAAATTTAATTTCTATCTTCATTACTTTAGGAGATAAACGGTTAACAAAAATGTACCAAAATTATATTTTTACCCTTTTTCGGCCCCTAAATGTAAAAATATCAAAAAAGTACCAAGGACCCGTCCGCTTATTTTTTTTATTTTATTTTGCCGTTTTTGGAGTTTTATGTCTATCTTAGTTAGATCCGGAGATATAAGGTTACCAAATTTACGCGTTTTTACCCGTTTTTACCCCTTAGCGTTTGAGTTTCCTAAAACCCCGTCTGAGAGGGGAGCGAGCCCACATACGAAATTTCAACTTTCTAGCTTTAGTAGTTTGGGCTGGGCGATGATGAATCATCAGTCAGTCAGTCAGTCACTCAATAACTTTACTCTTTTATTAATATAGATTAGGAAGCAAAATGAACTAATATCTAATTATACAAAATTAAAATAGTTTCAGAAATGAACATTTTATTATCATGACGAGATGAAAGTTTTATATGCTGTTTCTTTTTAGGAACTTTCGGGATCTCTGGCATTAAACTGTTGAGAATACGTCTTAGACTGCCCGCTGCATACAAAGCCTGCAGATTTTTTGCATATTGCATCCATCTTCATATCAATTTTCTTCCTTTAAAAAACTTGCGTAGTTAGTCGCATGGGGTCACAGCTTAAGAGAGCAGCGCTGTAGCTTTATTTGTCCGTGACTTGATCGTTACTAAAATCTAAACTTTAAGGAAAGTTAGAAAGCTACCAAGGGCGGGATAAATTTTGGAACACGGAATGTACCTGTTTTTTTTTTAATAAAGTTGTTTGGCCCCCTGCGAGTAATTAAGGGTTAATAAGAAAAAAATAATTTCTCAAATATCATTTCAATAAAACTAAGTACCAGTCTCCTCCATGTTTGCATTATTAACTCTGTTGATTTTCGCTCCACTGCTCAACGTAACATATCTTAGAAGTTTCTCAATTGTACTCAGTCGGTAGAAGTACTTTTAAAAATATCAACATCTAAAATGTCAGTGCTAAAAAGTAACTTAAGAGAAAATAACTAAAAGGAAATAAAAATGGAACAAGAAGGTTGTGTAGAAATGAACTTGATTTCATAAGGTTGACTGTTTGTGTCTGCAAAAGTGTTGGAATATATACAACTGTGAATGTGTTAAAGTCAATCTTTACTTAAGAATATTTCTTAAAGTTACATTTTCGTATTGTATGGGCTGTCATATAAACTTGTCTCTTTTACATATTTTCTCTGTTACAGAGCTAACGATGTCTTTGGTTACCATTAGGACACTTTTCTAAAGGCCATCAAGTTCAAGTGACAGTGATGGAATTTTAAATTGATAGAATTTTGAAGTCAGTTAAAAAAAAAAAGAAATTTTAAAATGAAATTAATATTTACGGACAATTGAGAGATTTTATTAACTTGAAACATCCTTTCGAGTTTCATTCCATTAGTCTGGAAGTGTAATGTTTTCTTTGTGCTCTCTTATGCTGTGGCAAAAATTGTTATTGAATAATTGCATTCATGTGTAAAAGTAGTACAAACAAATTGACACCAGTAAAAGTGTTCAAGTATTACTTTAAAAATGGCAAAAGAAAATAAAAGCAAATACATATGGCATGACAGTGTGGAATGGTAATATCAGACACTTCATATAAATTTTCAGTTTAGAGATTACTTACCATCTCTCACTTATAAAGTCGAGAACAAAAAAAAACCAAAGCAAAAACTTGAATGAAAAAATTAAAGAAAGAAAGACAGAAATAAAGAAAATAGCAACAACGAATGTTTATAACAAAATTGAACATGTGTTAAAGTGTGATTTTTACATCCACCCAATTGTGTTATCCAAGGTGAACAAATATGTTGGTTGGGCTTTTATTCTTGTTTTATGTTTCGTACGTGCACTCGTGCAATTGTGCATGTTGAGTTTGTAAGTTTGTATGCATTGTTGCATGCCAGTTACTGCATATTTTTTTTTTGTATTGCTTTTTGCTTTTACCTTTTAACTTTTATTTGAACAGTTCCAACTAACCAAGCAATGTCCTCTTCAATCTGACTCAATTCATTAAAGGTGAGTGACGTTGCAATATCTGCATTATAGCACGTAAAAACATGTACAGACGTTCCGTGATGGGCAGTCGTTGGTATGTGACTCAAATTACTCGTAGCAAGAAAAAATCTTCGGAGGCGGTCTGTAGAATTTGTGCTAAATGAGCCTTAACATAAAAAGATGCAATGATAGAATAATCATCCCTGCAGTGTGGGATGATTAATAGAATTAGTGGCAATTTTTTTGGACTCGGTCCATTGGTAAATAGTCCACGCTGTTTTTAGTTGAAATTCGGTTAATAGCCACGTGTGTTTGCTTGAGTTTATGAAATGAACATCAGTCCACCCTATTAAAGTCATTTAACTATCTTCTAAAACTGGCTGAAAGAAATTAAGTTCTCATATTTAGCTATAAAACAAAGAGTTAACGAATGAATTGAGGGCAACTGTTTTTAACACACTTTTATCAGCTTCACTTCCCTGCGGAAAATGTTGTACCATTTGTCTTGAACGTGAAAATGAAATTGTACAAAATTTTCCTGAGGCGTGACTGGTGAAAAGAGAACATATCACAAAAATAGAACAAAAATGTTAGCATTTTCAAATTTTTTTTTGTTCAAAGGGCTTGCTTGCAGACTGGTCTCATAAATGTTTTTCGAAAATCGAGGTGGAAATTTTCCCCTCTAAAATATTGATTATCGCATAACTCCTCCATTTATGAACCGATTTTCAGAATTGCTTTATTGTTTGAAATGCCTTGCTTGCAGGTTGGTCCCTTAAACTTTTTTTTCGAAAATCGGGGGGAAATTGCCCCCCTCCCCAATTTTGATTATCGCATAACTCCTCCATTTATGGATCGATTTTCAAAATTCCTTTTTTGTTCGAAAGTCTTTTCCTGCAGTTTGTTCCCATATTTTTTCGATAATCGGACCGGCCATCGCAATCAATCCCCCCCCCCCCCCAAATATTGATTATCGCATAACTCTGCCATTTATGAACCAATTTTTAAAATTATTGTTTTGTTTCAAAAGGCTTGCTTTGCTGTATGGTCCCATAATTTGTTTTTTAAAATCAGTGGGGCGATTTGCATAACCGCGCCCCCCATTAATATTGATTATCGCATAACTCTGCCATTTATAAACCAATTTTTAAAATTTTTTTATATTAAATGGCGTAAAAGATTTGGCTCTTTGTACTGAAGTCGGTTTTTCTTTGACAGAATTATTACTTAAGTATATATGAACATGTAAGCATGTGAAAAACTCAAGCCAGTAGCTAATTGCTTATTAATATGATTATTTCGAACATATTTGCTTTGTGTTTTTGTTTTTTGTAAAAGTTGTAGGACTATATTTCATTTTACATGTGAAAAAATAATAGCCATGAAGGATCTAGAAGGATTCAATATATTTTAATAATTTTGATAATTGAGCTATGAATTTTTAGTCGAACTATATGGTTTTTAATCAACGTTATTTAATTAGTTTGGCTTAAGTTCATTTTTAATTTAATCTTTCGATCAAATTATTTTTTATTTAAGAAAGAAATTCTAAAGCATGTGAATATTGAACATTCAAAGAAAAATTTGGCTGTAAGGAAGGTTGAACTGACAGCTGTTTCGTGACCACCAAGTCTACTCATCAGAGTCCCTTACCCACACTACCACTGACAGTGGCAACAGCACTGTAGTGAAAATCCTACTAATATTAGCAAGCTCAATTAACACACTGTCGCCATCTTGTGGCGAGTCGCACCTTATTGAACTTTGTCTAAATGTTCGGAACTTCACTAACTGTGTTTTTCTTAGCATGTTCAACTATTTTAAGCTTTTTCCACTTTGGTCTTACCAGCGTGGAATATCATCGATATTCTCAATGCTGGGATTTTATTGAATGTTTATTTTGCCCAAGTTTTTTGGAACAGTACACATTCATGTTTAGCTAAGTGCCCTTAGAGTTTTTAATGATTGAGTTATGAATTTTTAGTCGAACTGTATGGTTTTTATCCAAAGTTATTTAATTATAAATTATAAAATAAACATTCAAAAAATCCCAGCATTGAGTTTTTAGTATTTTTTATAAAAAATGTTTGGAAAAAGTTTTATTTCGTCTTAATGAATCAGGTGATTCACAAACACGAACATGAACTTCTTTATGAAAATTTGTATGGAAAACACTCAGTTTTTTGAGTATTTCTTATATAAATTTTTTTTGAAAAAGTTGTATTTCGTCTTTCTGAATCAGGCCCTAAGTTTTGACATTCCTGGTTTTTTTTAGTTTTCATTATTTTGGGCTGCTTTGGTTTTATTTTTATTCAAACAACCCACGAACGACGACTCTTGGTCTGGTAAAGGCTACTGCTTTTGTTTTTGTTATTACAAACTGATTACCTTATGGTCTGGACTTGTCTGGTCAAATTTGCCAATATACACACACACACACACACATATATATATATAGATATTGATGTAAGTTCAGTCGGACATCTATTGAAAGGGTGTGTAACGTGTGTGCAGACATCAACAGTTTACGCATGAATTGTTTTTCATTATTTTCCTGTTCGACATGAGTGCAAATTGCCGATACTACTGCCTGCTATGGTTCCTGGTTGATTGTACGTATGACAGCACTGCAATGAGTCGTAGAGCAACCTCAAAGTATGCAGTGGAAATTTAAAAATATTATAAAAAACTTCAGCCACACACGAGCATGAATTTTAAGGAATATTGGAACAGGCATAAATACTCGTACATGCACATAGAAATTGGTAAATTGACGATAAATAGCATGAGTCTGAGAGTTGCGTTGCATATCATAGGGAAGATATTTTTTTTCAAAGTATTAAAGAAATGTTAAAAAAATATAAAATATATCAATAAATATAGATATATGCCCTCAATAACACAACCAGTAACTGTTTTTTTTTCATTTTTATTTTTTTATATAAATACAAACAAACTACCGATCCGAGCACATTACAACCATTTATTTTTATTTTATAGTTGTAAAGAAAAGGGGATGGAAAAAAACTTAAATGCATTCGTTTATTGTTTCATTGAATGGTAATTGTGTGGGCAATATTCGAAAACCAAAACGTCAATTGCTTGTGCAAATGGATCGGTGGTCATACAAAAAGTGCCATTGTAACCAAATAATTGATACAAAAAATAAACAAGTACTTACATATTTTGTCTTTCGAACACTGACGAAAGCTTTAGTTTCAAGCAAAAATTTATTTTAAAAAGGTTGATATTGAAGAACCAGCCGTGAATAAATAATGAAAACATCAGTTAATATAATCTGCAGATATATGTATACACATGTATGTATACACATGTATGGCTTGAGAAAATGGGAGTGGTACCAAAAGTAAGGAGTACTGAATGGTGACAAGAGACATATCGTGAACAATTTAGCATATTAACTATTTTCAGACAATTTAGTTGGGACTCGGGCTAGTATTGTAGTAAACAGCTTTGAACAACAGCTGGATCTAAGACCTATCACATAGTATCTAAATAATGTTAATTGTATTCCTCCAATGAGACCGCCATGCCACTCAGGAACCAGTCCCGTAATTATATTTAGATATTAACTTCAGCTTAACTTGTATTTATAATTTTGAAATATAAGTGCCCCTGTGGGCGAGTAGGCAGTGTGTTATCCCATCATACCGGAAGTTGTCGGTTCTACTTGCAATTGTAACAATAAAACTTTCCAATTATTAATCAATTATTTTAGCTAAATGTCGGAATAATATTTATATGTATATGGCTGATTACACAGTGGAACAGACTTTTTGGTGCCCTAAATTAGGCATCCGTTTTGTACGAGTTGTTAAACCCTCATTACTCTGTTATACTAGGTTTTTTCCAGTCAGCTCGCATTTGCGAAATATTGCAGCTTTTTAATTTAGATTACATACCCTATTTTTTGGGGTTTTTCATCTAAATTTTGAGTGTTACACATTAAAATGAGAATTTATTTTTTGCAAGAAATATTTATAGATGTTTTTTTAGTATAATAGTCCGATGGTTGCTTCGGGATATCTTTCTGATATTTCAGAGATGTTGAAATTTATCTGTTTTAGTTTCAACTAGGGATGTAACCGATTCCGATACCGATATATCGGTTATACTTAAGATTTTTCGTTACATCGGTATCGGCGATATTTTACTTTTTAAATTTTTTTCAGAGTTTTTTTTAACAAACAATTTAATTTTACCATAAATTAAATTCAATTCGTTGCTTCTTAAAACTTATTAATATCAATTTTAAATATTAATAATATTTTACGTTGTTATTTTGTAAAAAAATAATTTTATTTTTTTCTTAATTTTACCATGAACTAAAATTCAATTCGTTGTTTTTTAAATATTATTCCCAGCAAAAAAATACTCGAAAGAAGTCATGAAAATGTAGAATTTGAGATCCGGAAATATTGCAAATTTGGATAATTTCTAATAAGTTTTACATATGCTTGTCATTGCAAAAGTTCTCTTTTTCGATTACAAATCACCGAATTGGAATGATTTTTCGCGAAAAACTGATTTATGTGACCGTCGACCTTAAATATCTTACCGCGCAGCCACGAGATTTTATGAGACTTGTAAGACAACATTTATAATACTAAAGTGAAGACGTATACCAGTTTATCTCTCATTCCGTAACTTTATACAAGGTATTATTCAGTGGCTATGATCACACGAGAACAATTGTGCTGGCATAAAATGCTAGCTTATAGGCAAGAGAGGGGAAGATAATGGTTTTTGGTTGGCATAATTTTTCAACCAGCTACAAACCCGCATTAGCAGCTCAAAACTAATACATGCACACTTTGCAAAAACAAATGAATGCAAAATACACTAATACAAACACAAGCTGTGTGCACGTATACTTTTTATGCCAGATGAATAAGTCTCGTGTGTTTTGGAAAGAACAAAAATTGTGCGGCTTAAAAATTGTGCTCGTGTGTTTATAGCCACGAGTTCTTTATGACTGTAAGAACAATTAAAAATGCGACAAAATAACTTCCACCGCGAAAAAATCTCGGAAAACTCAACTATATGCACTGGTATGGAAAAAAAATATTTTTCGTGCCTTGAAATAAAAATCTGTGGAATATACAAACTTTAATCCACAAATCCGTGCTCAGTATATTTCTTATCACGTACAGATTTTTTAATTGGCATGACTGATATTTTCACTAGGTACATCAGTATATTTTACCATAACTCGAGAATGGTTTGTCCAAATTGAATAAACAATGCACTACAATATACAGAATAAAATTACCTTTAAGTCATTTATATTTATTTATTTTTATTTCCTACTGTTTCGGAGTTATTGAGAAATTAGTGGCGAAAAAATCGTATTTCATGCAAAATGAATCTTTTTTCGTTTTGAAAAAGTCATGAAAAAAATTCAGAGGCAAGCTAACTATATATTAGGAATATTATAAGCCAAAAAGCTTTCAAATCGACAAACAAATGTCGATTTTATTCACAATTAGGTGAGCGAACTAATGCATATACACACACATAAATTCAAATTTTTTCTGTTGTATGGAAATTATGATTTTTATCAATTGAGCTCCTTCACTTAATTGTGAATAAAATCAACATTTGCCCATCGAATTTTTTATGCCTAGTTAGCTGTCAGACTAATGATAAAAATTTTAAATGTTTGCAGTTTTAATTTATTTTATGAGTTTTTGAAAACAGTAAAATTAAGTTTTCCAAAAAAAGTTTCGCCGGTAATTTCTGAATAACTCCGAAATAGTTGGAAATATAGAATATTAATATTTCTGACTTAAGGGAATTTTAATACGCATCTTTTGGTGGCTTATTTATTCTAATCGGATAGTCTGTTCTCGATTTAGGGTGCTATTGGAAATATTAGTCATACCCATTTAAGGAATCTGTACATGATAGAAAAACACCGAAAACGGAGTTGAATTCGGCACATTAAACTTTATATATCCCACAAAAATTTTTAACATCCAACATGATTGACAGTGTTGTCATTCAAAACTATCTTGAATTGATGAATTTCCGACTGCCACTCAAGTTCGACAGCTGTACCCCGCTTTATACATTAAAATACCCTAAAACCGAAAAAGAACTAAACAAAATCGAAAACAGGGAAATATAGTTCGAAATTCAAAATACTTTATTAAGAGAAAGTTCACTCAGTTAATACAATGCACCACCATAAACTTTTATGTTAAAGACTTCTATTAATTGATCCAAACAACTACAAAACGTAGTGCATGATATCTTTCAATAGCTCTTTATATATCATCACAGAAAATGCAGAAAGCCCTATATAACATTTTTAAAGTTTTACAGTAGAAGCATAAAACTTATTTAAATGAAAAATATAGTGACATTTGGTGCAAAATTTCACAATAAATATATATATTTGTTGGGTCTTTTTTACTTATATTGTAAAATGTTGCACTAGTTGTAAATATATTTTTCATTTCAACAAGATTCATTCTTCTCCTGTAAAACTTTTAAAATGTGAAATGGGGCCTTTTCATTTTCTGTGACGATATACATATGAAAAGTTCAAAAAAATCATAATTTGCGAGAAAATAAATCATCATTTAAGGAAAAAAATCATCAAATCATATTCTGGTTTAAAAATCATCAAAAATATGATAAAATCATCATTCTGGTAACGCTGGTTGGGCGTATGAAAAAATTTTTAATACAAAATTTGTCTAAAATTTTTATAATAGCTATTAACATCATTGGAGCTATAGAAACAGAGATAATTGCGAACAACTGATTTTCATAACTCAATTATTAAAACTCTAAAGGCACTTAGCTAAAACATGAATGTGTACTGTTCCAAAAACTTGAGCAAAATAAACATTCAATAACTCCCAGCATTGAGAATATCGATGATATTCCACGCTGGTAAGACCGAAATGGAAACAGCTTAAAATAGTTGAACATGCTAAGAGAAGACAGTTAGTGAAGTTCCGAACATCTAGAAAAAGTTCAATAATGTGCGACTCACCACAAGATGGCGACAGTGTGTTAATTGAGCTTACTAAAATTAGTAGGATTTTCGCTACAGTGTTGTTACCACTGTCAGTGGTAGTGTGGGTAAAGGACTCTGATGAGTAGACTTGGTGGCCACAAAACAGCTGTCAGTTCAACCTTCCGTACAGCCAACTTTTTCTTTGAATGTTCAATATTTACATGCTTTAGAATTTCTTTCTTAAATAATAATAATTTGATCGAAAGATTAAATTAAAAATGAACTTAAGCCAAAATAATTAAATAACTTTGGATTTTTGTGACCTTTGACCTTGAATAACGAGATTTTACGAAACTTTTGAGACAACTTTTAGAACACCAAAATGAAGGTGTATACGAACGTTCAGCTCATTATCTCGCATTCCGCAGTGAAACCCTAAAATGACTGCACTATATCGCGAATTTTATATTAACGTGATATATCCCATTTTTTTGGAGTAACTATCTTTCTTTCTAATGTTTTTTAACAAATTCCTAATCTGTACAAAAATATATTTCATTTGAGTATAATAGCGCAGGTGTTTTTAGCATTAGACTTTAGTGGTCTTTTAGTGCTTAATTTTGTCTTATTTTATTCTTATTTCAGGACATTTTAAATATGTTAAAATTTGTTTCATAAAAATATGTTTACTGTAGTATTATGTATGTGCTTGATAAAAATATTTTAAAATGTTAATCATATGTAAGATTTATGAGAATGAAACTGAAAATAGTTAACTCTCAATATCCTTGCAGTTTCACCAAAATATTCTGGAACGTAAATTAACAATATTTTATTGAAAAGAAAGATAATTTTGTATAGATTAATAATTTAAAAAGTCTTCGGGAATTTTAAAAACAGATTTGAAAAAATTTGGCGCAGAAGCAAAAAAGAGATAGAATGACTAAAAAATAAAAAAACCGCGCTATTTTAAGAACGAGACGAGACCTGATAAAAAAATTTTTTTAAGATATTTTTTAAAATGATATGGCTCAAATATGTTTTTATCAATAATAGTTTTCACTGCACCAAACCAAAATGTCCATTTTGTTCCGCTGTATTATCCCTGCGGAAAATTTGGTGACAAATGATCCAAAAGTACTCGTCCTATGACTTGAGAAAATGAGACTGGTATCAAAAATAAGTAGTAGTGAATGGTAAAAAAAGACATATTGTGTAAATGGTTACATATTAACCATTTTCAGTCAATTTCGTTAGTACTCCGGCTAGTATTGTAGTAAACGGCACTGAACAAATTCGATGCACCTGGATCTAAGGCCTATCACATAGTATCTATATATTATTAATTATCTCCCTTCAATGAGACTGCCATGACACTCAGGAACCTGTGCCGTAACTATATTCAGATATTAACTCCAGCTTAATTGGTACTTATAACATTGAAATATAAGTTCGCCTGTGGTGGAGTGGGTAGTGTACTAGCCTGTCATGCCGGCGGTTCTCGGTTCTAATCCTATCACAGACATCGCTTAAAATTAAAATACAATTTCTACTTTGATTTGTAACAATAAAAAAATAAATTCATCGATAATTACAGCTGAATTTTTAAATAATATTTATATATAATCAATATTATTCTACACCGATTAGGACTTCATAAGATAGTTCAGAGACAAGTTGCAACGTGCATACAAAGTATCAATTAACACCATCCTAGGCCATCCCCATGTAAAAGTGGCTGGTCCGCTTCATAGGAAGTGTTAGAACTCGGACTGGTCCCTACCACCTGGGGACCGGTC
Organism: Panzeria rudis; assembly: GCA_956483635.1. Taxonomy (NCBI): domain Eukaryota; kingdom Metazoa; phylum Arthropoda; class Insecta; order Diptera; family Tachinidae; genus Panzeria; species Panzeria rudis. Next base: position 40,379,094 of record OY101449.1, on the reverse strand, counting down.
ACGTGACTTGTTTTGTGTCAGTTCCATTTACCTCAGGGATCATTCTAAACGTAAATTTTGTGTTTTTTTTTTCATTTATCAATGTAACTAATATATGAGAAGATAGCATTCATATTATAGTTTTTGCCTCATTCAATGGATCCTGAAATAAAATTATAGTTTTCGATTTTTTTAAATTTTTGTGTCTTGAGCGTTACATTTGCTCTCGCGGTTCTTCCAAGAATGATTTTTGCGAAAAAAAATATAACACAAAAAAATAAGTATAGGATTTAAAAACACTAAACATCTATACAAGAATTTGCTTAATTCAACTTAAAATTATATATGTTAGACTACTTATAAATAAAGATTTGTTTCAATAGTTGGTTCCATAATTAAGGAATGTGAACAACCTCTTCTCTGGAGAGATCTGGACCGATATATAATAAAACAGTAAAAGGGGCGTGTCTGTATATGAAATATTTGTTGAAAATTTTTATGGTAGCGTAAACAATAAGCGATGTACAGAACAAAACACCAAATTATAGATTTGTTGTCTGTCTGTCAGTCTGTCTGTCCGAACACACTTCAAGCAAAAACCATTGATTTGATTTTTATGAAATTTAGTATGGAGGTACTTTAGAGTCCTGATTCAAACTAAGGGTACTTTTTATCGTGATAAAAAACTCATTTCTAAGTTAAAATAGAAAAAAAAATGAACTCAATTTTTTTGGAAATTAGAAAGATTTTTTTTTACGCTGGTAGCACTGTTTATTTTGTATAATGGGAATTTTAAACAATATGTAAAGAACGTTATATCAGTATATTTTATACACACCTCAGTGTTATAAAGCGAACTTTAAGCGCGCGAAGCAGGCGAGCACATCTAGTCTACTCACTAAAAACAAAAAATTATAATAATCGCAGGATGAAATTAAAAGTTATGACCACTTTTTCAATTTTGACTTGGAAAAATAAAAAAAGTTATATGTTTTAAAAAAAATTCTTTACAAATATTTATACATAAGCAGAAAGTAGGCTAACTCTTCTTTCACATAGGACTTATTTTAATAAAAATCTACCAACAATGAAAACGTATGTCAATTTCAAAAAATTTGCTTGTAGCAAAATACGACCTACCTAATAAATACAGTCTTCGAAAATATACAACAGTGCGAAAGAACAAAATTTTTCAAAGAAAACCAGAAATTTGTAAACAGATAATGCACTTTATATTGTTTCTAACTTTCAGCTGCTGTTAACTTTTTTAACGTCCTAAAATTTATAGATAAATTATATTTAAATTATCCCATAGCTCTCAAGTCCCGCCAATATCTGGACTAAACAAAACAAAAATGTTTACGAAATGCTCAATACATTTTTATACAAATTGAATATTTTTTTTCAGATCACACACTTTATTTGAATTCAATATAATTCAGATGTATAATCTTCGATGTATCCGCAACAAAACCATAAATGTGAAAATAAGGACATGTTCCTATCCTAAAACTTCGGCCGTAAAAAGTACTGAGATAAATATAAGGACCAATTTCTTGATAGGTACAATACTATCTCATTTCTGGTCAACCTGTCGACGCAATTATTGAAAGCCTGAAGGAGATATTTTAAGATAAATAAAATGAAAAATCAAAGACATTTAGACAGACTGTGGCTCAGGGTATGTAAAAGTCTGCGCAGCTAAGTATATCACTGTAACTTGATTGTACTTACCCTACGGTAAATGGAACTGACACAAAACAAGTCACGTGACCGGTCCCCAGGTGGTAGGGACCAGTCCGAGTTCTAACACTTCCTATGAAGCGTACCAGCCACTTTTACATGGGGATGGCCTAGGATGGGGTTAATTGATACTTTGTATGCACCTTGTAACTTGTCTCTGAACTATCTTATGGAGTCCTAATCGGTGTCGAATAATATAGATTATATATAAATATTATTCCAAAATTCAGCTGTAATTATCGATTAATTTATTTTTTTATTGCTACAAATCCAACTAGAAATTGTATTTTATTTTTAAGCGGCGTCTTTGAGGGGATTCGAACCAACAACCTTCGGCATGACAGGCTAGTACACTACCCACTCCACCACAGGGGAACTAATATTTTAATGTTACAAATACTAGTTAAGCTGGAGTTAATATCTGAATATAGTTACGGAACAGTTTCCTGAGTGGCATGGCAGTCTCATTGAAGTGAGACAATTAATATTTTATAGATACTATGTGATAGGCCTTAGATCCAGGTGCATCGAATTTGTTCAGTGCCGCTTAATACAATACTAGCCGGAATACCAACTAAATTGACTGAAAATGGTTAATATGTGACCATTTACACAATATGTCCTTTTTCATCATTCACTACTCCTTATTTTTGGCACCAGTCTCATTTTCTCAAGACATAGGACGAGTACTTTTGGATCAATTGTCACCAAATTTTCTGCCGGGTAACGATAAGAATCGTCTTGGAAATTTTTCAAGAAAAATAAGAAACATTATTTTCAATAAAACTAAGAAACATCTTTATAAAATGATTTGGATGCCTTAAAATAAAATGTTTAACTAATTGCGATGTAGTCGTCAATTAGTCTTTATAGAATCTCCTACTGTGTAACAACTATAAACTATGGATGTAACGATACGCCGTTTTGCCGATCCGATAACGATTCCGATACTTAAAAATAAGTATCGCCGATACCGATTCCGATACCGATACGAATATTGAAATTGAGTACAAGTTTGGATTAACAAAACTCAAGAAGGGCAATTTTTTTATTATACAAAATTACAGTGTAAGAGATTATTAATATTTAAAATTGATATTAACCCAGTATATAAAATTGGAAGTAATTTTTAAGGAACTACATTTTCATTGCTTTCAAAGAATCTATATTAAAAATATGCAGATAATTAGTAGAAAAGCAAGTACAAATTTGTAATTCCTTTATAATTTAAAAAAAATACTCGCCATGCTTTTAAAAAAATCGATTTTTTAAAGGACATTTATCAACTAATATTCTTCTAAATAACTTAATAGCTTAATTATTAAAAGTCTTCTAAAAGTTTATATTTATTCACTTAAATTTACATAAAATTCGCATAAAAAGAAACAAGTTCTGAAAATGGGTAGTTTTTAGAGTCCGACCGAATATTCTGTTTCGGTTTCGGATTCGGCCAAAATTGTGGTTTCGGGTGATATTCGGCTTAGGCCAACTGTTTGCCCGAATACCGAAACCGAAACTTTTTATTCTCTATAAATAAGGAAGTTAACCGAAATAACTAATATTTTCCAAATTTAAAATATGTTTTTTCCCGTCCCATGTCTTTTCAAATTGAATGAAAATTTTACTTAGTTTTATGAAGCGCAACCAAAAGATATATAGTACATACGAGTACATAGTAACATAAAGTATTCAACGTTTGTTGCCAAAATAAATAGCATAAACTAGGGAATGGTAAACCGATTTCGATTCCAATCGAAAATCTATTTTATGTTATAATAAATCGATTTTTCGCAATCGAATTTACTTCTGCAATTTTGCACTGAATTTGATTATTTGTTTTTTAAAATAGATTTTTTTTTAATAATTTCAAAATATGAAAAATTATTTTTCGTGTATATCATCGATGAAACGCGGGCGTAATCAAAAATCTTCACTTTAGTAGAAATTAATGAAATCCTATAAATTTAGTGTCAAAAATAGGTAAATATTCCACTTTTATCTTTTTAGTTATTCCGAAGGGCCGTTAATAAAATCAGGTATGCGATGGAAAACGATCGTTTTCAAAACGATTGTTTTGACCAATCTTTTCAGTTAGTTTTGAACCAATCTCAAACTATTGACTTTTAAAAAGCTCACTAGAAGATAAAATATAAGCAATGCAATGGAACTGTGAAGAGAAATTTATCAAAAATTGTTGAAAAAGCAATTAAAAACAAATTTGAAAATTATTGACAAAACGACTATAGCAAACACACCACACCTTTTATCGCTTTCAAATCGTTTTTGCGTCTAAATCGTTTTTCATCACATACCTGAATAAATGACTTTTCAGTTCTGTTAAGTTTTTAAAATGTCAATATCAGTTAATACTAAAAAAGGTGCGGCAAGTTTCGGATTCGGCCGAATATTCTTCCTTTTTGCCGAATATTAGGTTCGGTTCGGGTTCGGCCTCAAAAAACTGGTTTCGGTCGAACTCTAGTAGTTTTTCATCCTTTTTTTGAGGAGTCAAAGAAAAGGAAATTTGTCCTAACATTCAAATTCGGCGATTGGTAATCGAAAAAGAGAACTTCTTGCAATGACAAGCAAATGTGAAACTAATTAGAAATTATCCAAATTTGCAATATTTCCGGATCGCGAATGCTACATTTTCATGACTTCTTTGGAGGTCTTTTTTTTTGCTGGGAATAAGATTTAAAAAACAACGAATTGAATTTGAGTTCATGGTAAAATTAACAATAAATAAATTATTGTTTTTGCAAAATAACAACGTAAAATATTGTTAATTTTTAAAATTGATATTAATAAGATTTAAAAAATAACGAAATGAATTTAGTTCTTGGTAAAATTAACAAAAAATAAATAATTTGTTAAAAAAAAAACTGAAAAAATTTGTTAATGTATCGTCGTATCGACAGTAAAATATCGCCGATACCGATGTATCGGAAAATCTGAAGTATCGCCGATATATCGGTATAGGTATCGGTATTCGTTACATCCCTACTATAAACACTATGTGCTTGAATTTATTTATTTATTTAAGTCTAAAAGGCGTAAACCTAAACAGACCAATAAAAAGTACTTAATTATTAAATACTTAAAATATATAATGATTACAATATTATATGTAGTAATAATCAAAAATACATATTAACAATATTAATTCATATTCCCAACTAACATTATTAGGTAATGAATTCAAAAAATTTAAGGATCTAATCATTGGACTATTTAATACATAATTTCTTTGGTGTAATGCGACGTGAAATAATTTTCTATGACGAAGTAATAATCTCGATGGTACATAAAGCTGTATTGTCTCTAAAAGTTCCGGGCAATCAATATTTCCATTAATCAAGTCAAATATAAACAACATTGACTGTACGTTACGTCTTTTTTCTAAAGTAGTCATGCCAAGATGCAAGCACTTTGCTGTATACGATGGATGCGGGCCTATAAAATTAAGATGAGGCAATGCATAACGAATAAAACGTTTCTGTATCTTTTCAATACGGGCGATATGAACCGCACAGTGAGGGCTCCAGATAAGAGCTCCATATTCTAATTTAGATCTAACATACAATGAAAACAGAAGTTTAATGGTATAAGGATCTGCAAAATCTCTACTATTGCTTTTTATAAACGCAAGTCTAAAGTAAGCTTTAGGTATAAGCTCGTCTAAATGAGGCTCAAAAGTCAATTTGGAATCGAATAGGATACTCAAATCACTAACTTCAGTTATTTTTGATAAATTGACATTATCCAGGAGATAAGAAGTAGATAATGGGACTCTAGCCCTTGGAAAAGAAACAAGAAAGCATTTACTCAGATTAAACCAAACAATCAAAGAATCAAGATCAGTTTGCAACTTTGTCATATCCTCTAAACATTTAATACGAGAAAATGTTTTTAAATCATCAGCATATAATAAAAAGTTTGAAAATCTAAAACATTGAAATATGTCATTAATGAAAAGATTAAAAAGTAATGGCCCCAACACACTCCCTTGTGGAACATTAGAAATTTGATAATATGGAACCGATTGATGTACATCAATTTGAACAACACAAACCCTATTACGCAAATAAGAAGACAGCCAATTATAAAAGGATGAATGGATACCAAAACAGTATAACTTTGTTAATAAAATGTCATGCGAAATTTTATCAAAGGTTTTCGAAAAATCTGTATATATAGTATCCACTTGATACCCTAATTCCAATTGTGAAAAGCAAATATCTGTGAACACAGTAAGATTTGAGATTGTAGATTTATTATACCGAAAACCATATTGTTAAGAAATTATCGTGGATTTCGTGTTGAAATATACAATGTCATATATAACATGCTCAAATAGTTTTGATATACTAAGTAGTTAATTTAGAAATAGATCTATAATTACAAACATCATTACGGTTTCCCGATTTAAATATAGGGTTTACAATTGTAAATTTTCAACGATCTGCGAAAATTCCCTCAGAGAGAGATATATTAAAGATTTTTAATATTGGGTTAACTATCGAGTGAGCACATTTCTTCAATGAAAAAAGTGCATAAGCCATCTGCATCTACCTTAAAAGAATGTTTCGCACCATCAATGGCATTCAAAATGTCTTCACTAGATAAAACTATTAGACCCAAATTAATATTAGCATTCGCATTTGGAGTATAGGGCTCAAAATTCGAGCTAAAAATTTGTTTTAGAATTGCTTTTATATTAACTTTTATTTAAAAAATAATGCTTACATTAATAAAAACAATCGAAATTTCGCCAATTTTCATTTAATAAATCTATATAATTTACAAAATTAGCTGGGAATTTCCGGGAGCGCGATTTTTTCATTCCCGTTTCCCGGGAAGTGCAAAAATCCCAAACCCTATTAACATCTGATAGATCCTTCATTGGAGGACAACAAAAGTTAGGTGGATTTTTTAAAGATCAACCGACAACCACAACAAATAAATTATATATGTATTTTGAAAATGAAAAAATATATATTTTTCATCATTGCAGAGTAGTTCCGTAACCGTGCAGCAATTACACTAGTTCACAAAAAAAAAAATTCACCTCAAAAATGAGATGTTTTTCAAGCTAAATTGGGGCTGCTGAACACGAATATGGCATTCATTTATTTTTCTTAAGAACCGTTTTTGAGATATTTGCGAAAAACTATTTTTTTTTGCAGTTTGTAAAGATATTTCCAAAAATCTTGAGTACTATTTACTTGAACTGAGCAAATTTGGCATTGTTGCATAGATATGTTTTTCCTCTTTCAGTTCATATTTATTACTGGGTTGATCAGATAAAAATTCACTGAATTACAAGCATTTATATTTGAAAAAAAATTTATTTTTTGCGTTTTTTCAAAATTCACCATTTTGAAATGCTCCATTAATGCAAACAAGAAATTTAAAATTTTTCTTTTGACCCATATCTTAAATACAATTTTGTTCCCAACGAGCAAACAGTAAAATTGTTAACATCGGGCAAAAATTAAAAAGTTACAATAGATTTAGTGGTGAAAACAACCGATTTTGAATTTTAATAAAAAAAATTTGTATGGAGTATGAGTATAAGAAAATGCCAGTGGGGCAGAATTAAATATTTTGGAAATATATCAACCATTTCTATCTCCTTAGTCCGATCAGTATAAAATTTTACATGGAGATATCAGAGGAGTGTTCTTATTTAATTTAGGAAGATGAGCTTCCCATATTTCTCAGGCTCAGAGGTATGAAGTGCAAAGTAGTGCACTTGGGTCATATACAATTTTTCAATGCTTTTTATTTCTCTGTCTCTCACTCAATTCCAAAAATTTTGTGTGTCCTTATATACTTTGTAAAGCCCTAAAAAAGTTTTTGGTTAAACAAATATCTTGTATAATTAGTGAGGTATACTCATTTTAATATTAAAATTTCTCAATTTTTCAAATCCTTGGTCCAGCATATTTAAGATATCGGATCCAAATAACAACCGATTGTCACAATAGTTTCTTTGCTAGTTACACAACAAAATTTCGAATAGTTAAAAAATAGTTAATGGAGGCATTCTTTCAGAGTTGGAAAATATACAATCTTTAATTTGAAAATTGAAAACTTTTGAATTTATGACAATTTTCGCCCAAAAAAGCACCATAATTGTTTTCTCTATAAAATTTTGTTCTCAAGAATCAAATAATTATTATATACATGTTAAATATGTATCTTCACAAACATGATTTTAGAAAAACAACTTAATCGAATTTAAAATTTTTGGTGGGCATGCACCCTTTTGAAATCTACCTATTTTTTAGATTTATTAGAACTTTCTTAGGAATTCTAATGCTTGTCAGAAACTAATCATAGTTTTAACACAAATTCCTATATAACTGCAAAATTTCATTGGAAAATATCAATAATGGACGATTTTATAGCATTAAGAACAAATTTAATATGCACAAAACACCACATAGCACCATTTTTCCACTTGTTCTGCCGTAAGTCTTTCATAAAAATTTAAATTATATAAATCTGAATACAGTGCTGAAAACTACACACAATTTTGGTAACTTTAATATGCGATATATCGACCTTTCTTTTTCAAACGAGTAAAAGTAATGGAATGGAAACAAAACCTCGTACTGACCTGAGGACCAAGAAATGAAAATTAAAATTTTGATGTATTCACCAAATATGTTGTAACTTTCTCATATTTTGTCCGATGTAACTAATTTTACACTTGCTATATATGGAACAAAATTTTCTTTAAGATGAGGGTCAAAAATAAATTAAAAAAAAATTTATATTGCCTTACTGGAGCGACTTAAAATCGTAAATTAAAAAAAAAACGTGGAAAAAATAAAGTTTTTTCATATTTAAAGACCTGTATCTCATTGAACTTTGATCCGATCAGCACGTTTTGAATATGGGCTGAAAGAAGAAAAACATATATATGTAACAATGACAAATTTGCCCAATTCCAGGAAACAGTACACAAGGTTTTTGGAAATAGCACACAAGATTTTTGGAAATAAACTGCAAAAAAACACATTTTTCGCGAATATCTCGAAAACGGCTGTTAAGAAAAATAAATGAATTGCCTTAGAAAACATTTCATTTTTGAGCTGATCGCAAAGTTGAAATTTTGTGAACTAGTGTTATATTTCAAGTTTTTAAATGTTCTTTGTAAGAAAATTGGTCTACCACTTCCCAAGTTAAGGTGAAATCGGTGAACAAAAGCAGGCTCTTAAAAAATCCGAATTTTTATAAAAATAATTTATCCATAGAATTTTAAGTTACACTATTTTTGTACATAGAGGACTATGGGACATCAAAAAATATACAGTGGTCATCAAAACTCATGACAAAAGTTTCATATTGTTACATAGTGTAAAAGTTTTGCATAAATTAATTTTTATTCAAGCTTTTCTTTGCGATTTTCTTCTTAATATGACACATATGAACTTGTAATTTTAAAGTTTGTTTCTTAAAGATACAAGTGTTTATTTCATACACTTATTATAACAAGTATAACCAGACGACAAGAGTAGAAGCAGCACCAGCACCATAAGAAAAAAAAAACGCTAAGAATGCATGCAAATGTAAAATAAATGGCCGCTAAATGTAAAAAAAAAACAGTAAAACAATAGAAAAAAAATAAATGTCGAGAGGTTGGAGCAAGAAAAAAATAATAAGATATAGACATAGAGAAGATGACGAAAGACATCTTTAAGAAATGATGAACAAAAAGACAGAAAAATACAATAAACGTTTACAAGACTTCCTCTTCCTTTCTAGAGCAGTTGTATGAGTATGTCTATGTGTGTGGCTAACAAGTGTAAGAAAAAAAAATAGCATTAGATTGTTGCTGCTGTTATTTGTTGTAGGTAGAGTGCTAAAAATGACAATTTAATTCATGGTTTCATATGCTGTTTCTTATATTTTGTTAAAAAGAACACTCCCATAGAAACACATATGCATATTTAAAACCTTTCTGGTATGTGTATGCAAGTGTTTGTGAATGCGCCCATGTATTTGTAACAATAACCTCTTGTTTGTCTGCATTTTGATTACTAGAGACACATGTAAGGACATGCTTGTCAGTTATAACAAATGTGAATGAACACAATTGTTAAATACTTTAAGAATAGGCGTTATTAAATGCACTTTTAAAGCCTCTAAAAATAAACTATTTCTAATGAGCCAGTAGAAACATTATCTAATATGGAAATGATAAGAAACTATTTGGATCTAATAAATGAAACCGAATTGAATGTGATGTAAAGACATTTTTGACTTTTCGGCAAGTTATCAACTTTTGGCATTTTGAGATTACAAAAATTTTCTAATAACTTAAAAAGTGTCTAATATTTATGCATAATTTATTTGAACTGAGTAGGTTTAATTATATGTTTATCTATCATGTCCAGTTGAATAATGAAAATAAAAATTTAACTACAAAAGACAAATCTCAAATAAACTAAGAAAAGGATGAAATGGTTTTCACCCTCTCCGATTTTAATAAAACTTGGTATGGACTTTTGTTAATATAACAACACAGGTATTAAATGGTATTGTTCTGGTATGGAGATAGATGTCATTAAGATGTAAAAAATAAATTTAAAAAAGTTGAGTTACTTACGTAATTACAAATATCTCAAAATATGTTTAAGTCACAGAATTTATTCTCGGTCCACATTAAAAACTTAGAAATATTATAAAAAAGGTCAATTTTAACATTTTCAAATATAATTGAGTTATGAATTTTTAGTCGAACTGTATGGTTTTATCCAAAGTTATTAAATTAGTTTGGCTTAAGTTCATTTTTAATTTAATCTTTCGATCAAACTATTTTTTATTTCAGAAAGAAATTCTAAAGCATGTAAATATTGAACATTCAAAGAAAAATTTGTCTGTACGGAAGGTTGAACTGACAGCTGTTTCGTGACTACCAAGTCTACTCATCAGAGTCCTTTACCCACACTACCACTGACAGTGGCAACAACACTGTAGCGAATATCCTACTAATATTAGTAAGCTCAATTAACACACTGTCGCCATCCTGTGGCGAGTCGCACCTTATTGAACTTTGTCTAAATGTTCGGAACTTCACTAACTGTCTTTTCTTAGCATGTTCAACTATTTGTAGTAAAATTGAAAATCAGAAAAATTAACTGAATTTTAAAAATTAAGATCCCTATATCTTAAATAAATTTAAAATTTCCAAAAATTATTAAGGAGTTCACAACAGCGTTCTAAAATGTGTCTAAATATAACGACGACTCAATTTTATTCTTTTTTATCGGTTGGCAAGTTTGTTGTTTTTGTTTTGCATGTAAATGAAATTTACTACCAGATGACCATTTTAAACGTCCAAGAAGCATATTTTTTTATTCATTGCGGCAATATTATAAATAAAGAAATAGTGTGTGGTTTAAGTGTTTCTTTGGCATGCTGATAGGTACCAAGAAGCACTATCGTGCTTGTGTATTGTTTTGTTTGTTGTGTATTTTGAGTTTCGTGTTCTATGCATGTAAATAGTGAAAAAAATATTCGGCAAACTTCGTCGTTACTTTTATTACTTTAATATGCTGTGTTTGTATCGTTGCTCACAATGAAATTTTAAGGTGTAACGATATTGCTATTTCCAAATTTTAAGATACACATTGTGAATTCCCTATATATGTTTTTCTTATTACCAGAGAAAATTTATCAAAAACAATTATTATCTATAGAAAGTTGTTGATCGTTTAAGAATTTGGTCAACAGAAAATTTATATAAAATAAATTTTTGCAAAAAAGTTATCGATGAAAAATTCGTAAAAGATGTTGTGGAAAATATGTATCTACCGGGAAGTTTTTCTATAAAAAATCGAAAAGGAAAAATAAAGCCAGAGCAGCAGTTTAATCGACAACAAAAATATTTTATTGAAAATATATTGATAGAAATTATTTATAGAAAATGTATTGCTATTAATGAAAAATTGCTATTAAAAATTTCTGTTGATAATAAAATGTTTTTTAAGAAAATTTATCGAAAACGAAAATTCTCTTAAGAAATTTTATAGATAGCACAATGTTAAGAAGATTTATTGATAACAAAAATGTCCTTAAAAAATATATAGCATTAAAAATTTTCTGGGGAAAACTTACATTAACAAACAATTTTCAGAGATTTATCGACAACAAAAATTTTCTAAAACAACATTCAAACATCGACAGCATTAAGTTTACATACACATGGTAGAATCTGAGAATTTTTTTACTTGATTTAAGAGTTCCAAGATTTTTTTCTAAGTACATATACAATTCATTTATTTTTGTTTCAAGTGAAAATTAAATTTATTGGCACTACTTCCACTAAAAGAGAGTACAAAAAACTTATTTTTAAAATGAGTTTTCTCTTTTTGTGACCGATTAAATGTACAGCTTTAAAATCCTCGTTTATAAAAAGGATAGTTTATAAAATGATAATAGAGATTCTAGGGCCAAAGCACTATCTTTGAGATTTCAACCAGAAAAAAATTAGTGCTTGCTAGAAGGATTTTTGCAAGGGAGACAACTAAACTTAATCACTTGCAATTCCGCTTTTATAATGCATGATTTTTGTCCGCGATGAGCCGCTTAGAAGCAATCGTTTCTGTTTCCACAAAATGCTTATATTAGTGTTGAAAATCATCCAAATTTTCAGCACTAAAACTGAAAATATATGAATAAAAGTTGTTCGATGGGAATTGCTCACAAATGGGGTAAGTAATGTTGAAGATTTATTATTTCATATGCTTAATTATTAATTTTGCATTTAAATCGGTCGAGCCATTTCGCTAAAAATTATTTTTGGCCACAGCGAATAAACAAATGTTGATTGGAATTCTTTGAGAAGCCATTCTGATTGAAGACGATGAAATGAAATATACATGTGTTTGTATGTGAGACTAGTATTATTATTATTTTTTAAATTTGGTAGGAAAATTGCATTACAATAATGACATTTTGCAATATATGTTCCCATCGATCCTATAAAGAGGATAGGGCATTTTGCAATAAGTTAAAGTTATTATTATTAAAAACTAAAATTTACTGCCTGTTCGCCGATGCGCACAAATTACATTTAAAGCAAAAACAAATTAAAAAATTATTGTTTTAAATGTAATTGTGCGAAAGAAAGAACTCCTTCGACATCGGCGATCAGGCAGTTAATATAAGCAGTCTTTGGCTTCTTTTAGCTACTTAGTTTGGGCGAATTAGGTTTATCTGCAGTTTGATCCCATTATCTTTTTCTAAAATCGGTGGGGAAATTTCTACCCGACTTAAAAAAAGGAAGAGGTCATCAATTCGGGAGAATGTTTTTTTTACGATTTTAAATTTCTTTTTTTGTTTGAAAGGGTTTGTCTGCACTTTGGTTTCAAATTTTTTTTTCGAAAATCAGTAGGGAAATTTACTCCCCCCCACGCATAGCGCTCTCATTTGTAAACCGACTTAAAAAAGTTTTTTATTTAAAAGGTATGCCTGCAGTTTTGTTTTATAGTTTTTTTTCGAAAATTGGTGTGGAAACTTGCTCACCCGAAATATTGATTAACGCCTAACTTTCCCATTTATGGACCGATTTTCAAATTTCTGTTTCCTTTGAAATTGCGTTTATTGTAATCTGTTCAATGGGATCTTTGTATTGAAATCGGTTTTTTGCATAATTATTTTCGCCAGCTCCTGGCAACACTGATAAGAAAGCTATATCGCACACTAAATCATAAACAGTCACAACTCGAAAATTTTCAAAATAGTTTTTATTACACAAGTCACAGAACAAATCTATAGCGACCACGCTGTCCGTATGTCTGTCTGTAACAGGCTGTTTTCTCGGGAACCATAAGAGCTACGGACCTGAAATTTTCACAAAATATGTAAAACTTTGGCTAATTAAAACAAAAAAAAAGCACTAAACACAAAAAAATCCCTAAAACTAAAAATATCGTCAAAAAACGAAAAAATTGTCAAAAATGGAAAAAATCACCAAAACGACAAACCGCAAAAAAAAGCGCCAAATAAAAAAAATCGCTAAAAACAAAAAAATCGCCAAAAGGAAAAAAGTCTAAAACCAAAACAAAAACGCTAAAATTAAAAAATCACCAAAAACCGAAAAAGCGCCACACTGACAAAAAGCGCCAAAACAAAAATAAATTGCAAACCTAAATATATCGTCAAAAAGCGAAAAACGTTAATACTCAAAAATACGCCAAGAACGAAAAAATCACCAGAACTAAAAAAATCGCCAAAGGACAAAAAAAATTGTAAAAACAAAAATTCACAAAAAAATAACAACAAAAAAAAAACACAAAAATGAAAAAAGCGCCCTAACCAAAAAAATTGCTAAATCAACAAAAAAAAACTTAAAAAATAAAAATACTAAAATTAAACGAATAAGCAAAACCAAAAATTGCCAAAATGAAATAAGGGCAAAAACGAATGATCCTTCAAATTTTAAGATATTTTCTGTAATATTAATTTACAGAAAAGTCTATTTCATTTGCGTAGACTAACATTGGTGAATATATTAGGACATCTTACGGTTATTGTAAGGATGCTAAGTGCTGTAAATTATGCAAATGCTAAATGTTAATATATCTTTAAAACTAGAGCTGCTAGGGAAAACCTAATGACGCCATCGTAATCAGCAGATGAAAATACATAAGGATCAGCTATTTTTAATTTAAACAACACAAAAAAGAAAAACACAACACTCAACTCAAAAAAAACCTTCATTTTGTTGTGCTGTGTAATCATGAAATAATTTGATATAATTTAAACTATAGAGTTACCACAATTCAAAATTACCCCTTATTTTCAAAACTACAAAACAGAAATAAAAAAATTTTCTAATTTTCTTTTAAGTATGAGTTTCTTTACTGCAGAACTCAATTTAATTATTAAATTATAACCATGTTAAGAAAAACGAATTTTTTGCTTCTCCTAAAAAATTGCGATTTTTTGAGTTGTGACTGTTTGGGATTTAGTGCGCGATATATGTATAAGAATATGTATAATACGTCTATAATTTGAAACTATTTGTACTACTTACTATACGAGTATAAATAATTTGTTGACAAAAACTTGTTATTTTTTCGTGTTTCTTTTGCAAATGAATTTCCTGCTAAAAAGATACACGGCCAACCTTAAAATTAGATATTCAACAAACGAATCCAACATGCATTCATTCATTCATTAAGTCCATCAACATCATCTACATCTCCAACCATGTATCCAATCATCCATCCGTCTAGTTTTGCAACCAGCCGCCAGCCATTCAGTCTGTTATTAAGTTGTAGAGGTTGCTTAAGTTGAAAATACGAAAAAAGTAGAATATGATTCATGTTTCTATCCTAAAATTATTTTTCATGCCTTTTCTAGTTATTAGAAATTTAAAGACGCAGAAATGTTTTTGTTTGCTAAGAGCATCTTTAAATTATTTGTATGTTTTGCAGCTGATATCTGGTTTGCTCCTTCTTTTTATATTTATTTGTACTCTAAATAATGCACACATGAATTTGAGTATTTCGTGGAAAGCAATTGTATAAACAACAGTGGAGTGTGATAATTCAAAATAATTCTTGTAATGTTTCGTTCGCTTCATCCGTCCAACAACAATAATATTTTATGTGATTTCTACCTATCAAATTTTTGTTTTTCTATCAGAGTTTTCCGTTGTACAATGGCCATCTTTTGCTTTAATTATGTTCTGATGGAGCGATTTCTGAATGATTCACTCCCAAATCGCAAGCAAGCTTAATGGCCTAGTCGTATAAGGATTTAACCCCAGAGTTGGAGATAAGAAAATGGAATTTGGTATACATATTTTTTCTAGTCGTTTTATAAACTTTCTCAAAAGTATCATTTAATCTTATGTACTCCTCCTCACAAAATATCAGAGGTCAAAAGACATAAAAAATCTTTTCTTCTTCGTAATATCTCGCTTTTTGTCTTGAATGCGACTTTTGCTGTTATAATAAAAGTTGTAGAAAATATAACTTTCTACAAATTTTGTATGACCGTTTTTAAGACCGAGCTCAAGACTGAACTCTAATTCTCATCGTTCAGTTTTTTTTTTGAGTAATGATCATCGTTGTCAACTCAGTGCTTTTCGCACCGTTTTTAGTGCTTTTTCAACTTTTCGATGCGAAAAATTTTGGAGTTAGTGCTCGGTGCTTTTTTAGTCTAATTTTTGGTGCTTTTATTTTTTGACGGTGGCACTAAACCCAAAACTCAAAAATTAATTTCTTTATTTAAAAAATGTTTTTCAAGTGTAAAATTATTTGCTAATGCAACTATTTCCTGAACACGTTTTTGTAGTATTGCAGAAGAATGAAAAAATTGATTCGAGCAATCAGTTGTTGAACCCCATTAAACGTAATTTTAATACGTATTTCGTTTGATTGGCACTTCAAATTCCAAAAACTTACCGTTTTCACGAAATTTGACATACATAAACATATGTTTAAGTATACTCTTACGTGCGCATCACGTGGCGTAAGAACTAGCGCAATAAATTTTATGGTTTCTTTTTATAGCCGGCTAAACTTGGGTATCTCGGCCATTTTTAGAGAAATATTCGTCATATTCAAGATTGAATTACTTTAGATCTCGTCATCATATATTAATAAATTTTGTCTCATTCGAAAGGTTTTAGTCTCCTCCTAATAAGCATTGATTAAAAATAACATAGCTTCCCGCCAGAAAGTCCTCTAAAATGCCAAAGTATCCTGAAAAAGGTATTTGTAATTTTCTTTATTTTTTAATCGACATCAAAAAAGAAGGAGGTTATGAATTCGTGGGTATTTTTATGTTTGTAATGGCATAACTCTGTCATTTGTGAACAGATTTTAAAAGTTCTTTTTTTTTTGTTAAAAAGGCTTTGCTTGCTGTTTGGTACCACAATTTTGTTTTTCGAAAATCGGTGAGGAAATTCGCTCCCCCCCAATCAAAACTCCGCTATTTGTAAACCGATTTTTTTAAAGGGTTTGCCTGCAGTTATGTTGCATAATTTTTTTCAAAAATTGGTGCGAAATTTTGCTCCACCAAGCATAAGTCTGCCATATGTGAACTGATTCTCAAAATTCGTTTTTAGAAAATTTGTAGGGCATTGATTTTCGCATAATCCTCCATTTATGAACCAATTTTTTCTTGTTTCAAATGAATTGCTTGCAGTTTGATCCCATTGAAGTGAAAATCGGGCGGACAAAGTGGTAGTCCGATATATTAATTATCACATAACTCCGACATTTCTTGACAGATTTTCAAAATATTTTATTTGAAAGGACATGAAAGGTTTGGTACTATGAAAAATTGCGGGCGGACACCCCATTTGTAGACAAGCACACCATTTGATCTAACAGAAAATCTCGTTGGTTTTGTAAAAGTCTTTAAGTAGGAATGAAAACAGATTTAAAAGTTACAGTTTTTTGTTTATGATAACTCGCTCATTTCTATGAAAAAACTGTAGCAATAACTATGATGATCATATATAATGAATTAATATCGGATATGATATATTAAGCTATAAAAAGTAGAAAACTACGAAAAAGTCTGAAAATTTTTTGCTTTTAGTAGATTTCATTTTTCTAAAACGATTCGTTTTAGCTCGATTTACAGAACAGGCAGATATATAACAACTTTTTTAAATAAAACTAAAAAAAATTAAATTCAGTGCTTTTTTCCAGAATTACGCGCTTTTTTACTTGTTTCAGTGCTTCTTGAAATCTAAAAATTGACAACGCTGGCAACGACGCGTCATCGGATATAATTTTGGATGACTGGAATATGATACTCCTTGTTATCCCATTTGACGGAATTTCATGTCTTGCGTGTATTTCAAAGAAGATTTTTCAAGATATATATAACCCAAAAGGTTTTCGTTTAAAAAATAATGGCGCTGCAATCCAAAGTATACTCCAAATTTATACATATGTTTGAATAAAGTGTGACAGGCTTTAATATTAATTCATTTATTAAGAATATAAAGTTTTAATGCTTTATATTATGTATGCTGGGTTAAAATCATAGAACTATTATATATTCATGTATTGGTGGTTGTGGAAAAAATGCTATCTCTAACTAGAGATGGCAATCGGGACTGGTTTTTGAAAATCCCGAGTTTCGGGATTTAGAAATATAATCCCGAAACCCCGAACCGGGTTTTTGCGGGATTTTCGGGACTTCTTAGTCCCGTAAAATAAATTATTGTTTTTTTCATTGAAAACTGTTATTTCTTATTTAAATCAGGGTAGGAAAAAATTCTGCTCGCGAGCATAATTTTATTTAATTCTCTCGTTTTAAAATTTGTGCTCGCGAGTTTTATTTTTAAATTCGCGAGCACAAATTTTTTACGAGTCATAAGATTTTTGTACTCGACTCGTAAGCATAAAACGACTCATTTTAAAATTTGTGCTTACGAGTTATATTTTTAAACTCGTAAGCACAAATTTCTTGCGAGCATAAAACGAGCACGAGTGAATTCAAAACGAGCAGTTCTTATTAAAAATATATATTTTCTTGCTTGTGCGAAGAAAAAATATACACATCTGCAAGGAAAAGAAGGGCAGGCAAGACGTGTGGGAAAGGGTTGTAAAACGTTATCTTTATTGTCTCAATGAATACATATTTTCCTTTTTTCTTTTGATACATATTCTAATGTTGTTGTATAACTTCGATGAAACATTCAAACATACGAACATTCATCCACGCATACAAACAAATAAACAAAAAATAACAATTTAGTTTAAAAAAACTTACACACAAAAATAAAACTCGCGAAAAATTATATTCAGCACGACTGGCGAATCGTCCTTTATCTTTGCCTCTTCAAGTTTCCATTCTTTTCGCGAGTGATATTTTTCGAATCTCAAAAATAAAATTCTCTCGCGAGCTTTATTTTTTAACTCGCGCCCAGAAAAAAATAATTCGTGAGCGAGTTTAATTCGAGCACTCTCCGTACTGTGATTTAAATACTCGGCTTTGACTTTTTAATTTACCAGTTCGTTTGATTTTGATGTTTCTGAAGGAAGTTATTCTTCTGGCACATAATAATGTTGCTTAAAAATTTATCACACTCTGTACTTATTGAGAAAAGTGATATCACATGCTTTATTTTAGCAAATCCGATTATCGTACTTTCTTTACATTTACAGTCAAATTAAAACTTACTTTTGACTTTGGAATATAGAACATGCGAACTCAGCGTTTTATTCCCCCATTTACCTGACAAGGGTTTTTCTCAAAGTATATTTTTAATATAATCATATAACCATCTTGAATGATGCATTTTAAAAATTTATATGTCAATAACTCTTATCTATTCCACGTTTACATCGTTTTTAAACTTAAAATTTGGCCTTTTCCAAATCAAATTCATGTATAAGAAAACAAATTTAGAATTTTCTAAAGCAAATTCAGTATTTTACAAATCTAGTTCGGAATTTTCCAAACCCAATTCAGAATTTTTAAAATCAAAATCAGCCTTTTTCAAATTAATTTGGTTTAAAAAAGCTGATTTTGATAATGCTTATTTTGTTTTGCAAAATACTGAATTTGATTTGGAAAGTTCTAAATTTGTTTTTAAAAAACCTAAACCTGTTTTACAAAAAACCTAAATTTGATTTGGAAGAGGCCGAAAAGGAAGTTAAAAATCTATATTATTTGCGAAACCTTTCGTGGACGTTTAAATTTTTGTGGCACAGTTTGCAATTGGCAAATGATGCATTTTTAGCTACGGTCCAAGATTTTGTACTTGTTTTGTGCTCTTCAAATTTAATTTTTGTTTAATTTACTTATATTTAAATTAGAGGGTTGAACGAATATACCCGAAAGTACTGGTATGTATGTTTGTGTGTGTATGCATGTAGGTTTTTTTTTGTATCTACCCACCATACCAAATTTTCCGATTTCGTAAAGAATTCGTTAGGACTGTTCGGGAAAATCTTCCGATTTCGGAACCGAAATCGAAACGGTTTTTGTATGAAAGGGTTGACACGACTTCGTAACGATATGTTGGTACAAATTCCCAACGACGTGTAGGTACGAAATCGATACGTCATCTCGATACGAAATCGTAACGATATGTAGGAACGATTTCTAAAACGCGAGTTCGTTAACACCTGTCGGTAGTAAGTCTGATTTTAGACAAACTACCGAAATATCTTAACGAATTCGTTACGACAAGTCTGACTTCAGAAAAAGTCGAAACTTTTGGTTTGGAGGGTATGTATATTTGGTCGTGGCTATGAATGTACACACATATACATGCATGTATACATAAGTATACATATAAGAACATACATCTATGCCCACACGAAAATCAAACGAGTACATTCTACGAATGCAATTGAGAACACTTTGCAGCCCTCTAATTTAAATGCTCTGTTTTGAACTTTTTTCAATTTAACATCCTCTAGCATGACATTTCAAATAATATTTTAATTAAAAGCTGACATCAAAAAATGTATTATTTGTAAAAAACGGGATTCCCCGTGTGGCATCTCTATCTCTAACTCTTAAATGCTGTTTGGAGCAACAACAAACAAAAAATGTGTCTAAAAGATGGAGTTTAGTCTTTAGCCATAAATCTTATATATATACCACGCCTTAAGTGTGCTTAGAAATCTAGTAAAACAAAAAAACAAACGGATAAAAATAATTTGTATGATTATACTATGACAATACAAACAGAATAATGTTTATTATAAACTTATGTTAAATATAATTTTTTTATTATATATTAACAAATTACGATAGCATAAAATCTCTCCGTCAATCTCGCTCTCTTTTTAAAGAGCCAGAAATCAGTGATGCCAACTTTTTTCGAATAAAAAGCACAATACAATTTAAAAAAGGCACTAAAAAGCGTAATTTCGAGCTAAAAAAGGCATAGAGAAGCACGAACTTATTTAATGTTGTTGCTGCTGTTGTATTAAGTCCCGGTAAAAAAGCCTAATTTTTCTATTAGAATTTCCACTTTGCAGCAGTACAACTAGAAACTGATATGAAATTTATTAAATAAAACGCAAAAAGCCATGAATAACAAACAATTCTAACCGGATTTTCAGTATATTCTGATGTATTTCTCCAAGATATATAGCTACTATCAAAAATCAGACTTACACGAACAAAATAACGATAATGTTAAGAAAATCTAAATGGATATTGAACAGGTCAATCGTATTAACTGTTTTATAAAAAGTCCACAGATATGATACTTGCATATAATATTACTAGCGTTCAAATGTGATTTCGTTAGCGAGCTGCTGACTTACCAGACCAGTAAAGCAAAAAAAAAAAAAATACCACAAGTACTTATTTCTCCCCGTTTTACCCCTTTAAAAATATTGAAGATCTTAACCTGCCTCATATGCTAATCGTCTACCAAATTTCATCCAAATCCATTAAGCGGTTTTCACGTTATAGTGGATCAAACATCTAAACTCACAAACATACAAACTTTCTCATTTATAATATTAGTAGGATATTATTCTATTCTGTCTCCATTAGGCTGTATTCATCGAAACAACTCTATAAACCAAAAACTGGAGCAATCGGACCATAGTTGGAGGTTGCAAAAATGATCCAATTTGATAAGACACTAAACTTTAATTTACGGTTGACGATCATGGCGGTCTCTAAATTATTAGCGATCTACCTAAATTTTTATGTAAACAGCCTTTTGAAATCCATGATTTCAACGGGATAATGTTTTCGACCGGCATGCACAGAAAAAATATATAATTCGTATTCTATTACTAAATTTATAAATTCAAATGTTTTTTTTTTTAACAAATTCAAACACAAGTGTGTTAAAATAAAAACCTATGATAATTTTTTCTGTGTGGCGTTTACTGAATCTCATTAATTTACACTGCAAGTGATTTTCTTAATTGCAGTATACAATCTGAACTTTTGTCATCATTCATTTCTTTAAAAAATAAAATCTAAAATTTCAAAATGTCCATTTCCACAAGATAGCAGACATATGCATTATTCTCTTGGGGAGAGGAACGTTCTGAAAGTTCAATTGCAACATTTCCTGAAGCGAATTATATAGACTGCAGCAGTCTTCAGCCATATGAATATTTGAGATATCTTGTTTGTGATGCCCTAATCCAACATATTGGCTCTAAGTCAAATGAAAATACTGTTTTAAGCGGAAAAAACACTAATAATGGGATATAATGGATCATCAAGATATCGATATATGTGATCTGCTGACGGTGATTTATTTAATTTAAAAAATATATGTATTTACGTGTTTGTAGTAGTTTTTGTAATCGTTTTGCAATAAAAACACATATTTATTGAGAACTTTTAACAATTTTCTTTGAACAAAAGAAAAATCCTATGTATTGCCGGACGTGACCATATGGTAACGGCCTATTATGACCGACGCAGAGGCTGTATAAAAATTGTAGGTGCTAATTTAACGTTCTTAGATCCTATAGGTATAGATTTAATAACTTTTATTTAAATATAAAATAAAATATATTCCCATACAATTTGGGTTAAATTGAGGATAGCTTTTTACACTTTTTAAGTAAGTCAAATTTTATGAACTAATCAGAATTAAGTCGTTTTCTAAACCTTATTTTTTAAACTAAAATGAAATTGACTCGTTCTTATGATACAATTTCCTTAAACTTATAAACTATTTTCTTATTTTTATAAATATTTTCTTGAAGTCATTGAATATTTCTTAAAATATAAGAAATTTTTTGTAAATTTCTATGAACTATTTTTAACGATATGAATTATTTGTTGTTTACTCATATAAAGTATTTCTTACTAGATTTTAGTAAAAATATACTTAAACTTGAGCTACGTTCACATCTACCAAATATTTGACGAAATAAGCGTAACCACTTTTTTTGACAAACGTTTTTTTTTTTATATTTCGTGTGTATGGCCGACTAATGAAACGAGAAAAGGCAATACTGATTGTGTATTGAATTTTTTTACGAAATAGACATATGCTCATTTTAAAAATAATTTCCTAAAATTAAAAAAAAACTAAACCAGTAATTATTGGTTACGCTTATTTCGTCAAATATTTGATAGATGTGAATGTAGCTTTAGAAACACTGACTTAAACTTAGAATTTTTTTAACCTAGAAATTTTTTACTGAATTTTGGTATATGTCTTTTTTTTTAGTGTACTCATAGCTAAAAAATATAAGTAACTAACGGCCCTTTTCACAATGTACTGTTAAAAGTTAACGTGTACTTTATCGGCAAGTTTTGTATGCCGAGCATGACGTTAATGTCCACGTTAACTTTTAATCGTACATTGTGAAAAGGGCCGTAAATAAAAAAAATATTAAAGTTCGAACTTATTACAACGATATTTAATTATTCTGGATTAATACAAACAAGTGACTGGAGTAAAAAAATTGTATGGAAATCGCTCAAAAAACCGAGTGATTTTCATATAAATTTTATACAAACAATGCTTGTTGCGTTGTGGAAACAGCACATAAGTTTGTTAAATTTAATTGTTTAATTAAATTATTTTTATTAGAACACACATTCTAAGCCGCTTTTCGATATACTGAAAGGAAAAAGCCTTACCCCCGACATACCTCAAGCATTGTGGCCGTTATTTCCATTTTAATATGGAAATAAAGTCAATTACTTTATTTCCAACGACGGTTTTAGCTTCTCGAAAGCTACTTAACTGCAGGAAAATTTGTTGTTAAGGAAGATAATTTTCTAAGCCCTCTCAGATTTATTGGTTCTCTATTATATCTGATATATGTCTCTGACTTGCCGATAAGCAGTAACATACACATATTAACATTCGCTGAAGATGCAGCTTTTCTAAGTGGTCACGAAAGGCATCAAGAAGCTTGCCGCAAAATGCAAGGGTATATACCTCAAGTGGAAAAATGGCTAAGACAATGGTGAATAAAAATTAAAGAACAAAAATGTCTGCACACTACTTTTACATTGCTCAGAGAAACATGGCCGCCTATACAAAGCAATAACCAAACTATATCCTAACAGACTGAAGTTAAACATGTCGGTTTTCATCTTGATCGTAGCCTAACACGGAAATCTTACATAGATGCAAAAATGACCCACATAAAATTAAAAGCGGCTCGGGTAAATTGGCTTACTCGAAGAAATTCTACATTTAGCCTTTTTGTAAGCTTTTGTTAATACAACTCTGTTCTAAAATCAATATGTGCCTACCCAGTAAAAACTTGCTTCCACTAAAGCAGGTTTCTACTATTATGGAATAAAAGTAGCGCTGACAAACCTGCTGATATCGCTGCTGATTTTTGTATGGCGAGTTCCCGGATTGGAGTACTACATTTTTGCTCACAAAAGCGCTTTTGAAGCGCTGAAAATCATCAACATTTTCAGCACTAGAACTGAAAATATATGAAAAAAATGTTCGATGTGAATTGGCGTCGTTAACGCCATTTTGAATTTTTCTTATTTCGTTATTTTATATATTTTTATTAATTTCATATTTTGACTCAATGTTTGTTATCTTAACTTCAACTAGTGTCGAACTAAGAACCTTCAGGTTTGAAGTCCAACGTGCCAATCACTGGACCAAAAACACTGTTGCAAAACAGCACCAAGAAACTCAAGCAAACTTACTCTTCATTCTCGCTTAAAAACCTGCTTTGGATCAGCACTATGAAATCAGTTTTTTGTATAGCTTGTGTGCGAAGCTTTTGTATAAGTAAAAAGCAAATACTTTTCTCGCTTCAAAACCTGCATTGTTGTGACGCTATGCAATCAGCTTCTGAACAAGCTCATATTTTAAAGCGAATTATGAAGCGCTTTATTTCTTTAGTGCTTCAAAAAGCATGGAAATTTTTTACTGGGTATGGTATGGGTATGGTAATGGGGCACTAATATAGAGAAAATTCAAATGCGACAAAATAAAATCCTCCGTACGATTACAGCAACCCCTGGTATGTCAGAAACCAGCGCACTCATAAAGATCTATCACAAATCCCATCTTTAAATTTAGAGGCAACAGTAGGCTGAGAAGGAGAGACAATCTTGCTCTTAGCCGAACACGAGAGGCGTAAGAGAGCTAAAGAAGGAACCGTTGAACCTAATATTTTGTCCAGCAGTGGCTGGACTTATTATTAACGATTTCAGACTTAAGGTTCGAATACTTATTGTTAGTTCAATTTACAACTTCATGTTCAATAAATAATTTAACCGCTATAAAATAAAATTGTTTTAAAAATAGTATTTCCGTTTTTGCCACGAGACTTTCTTCAACTTAGAGAAGGATTCAAGTTATAGCAGTTCAATTATAATTTTATAGTGTTAATATGGATATGCAAAGAAACGCGTTTTTCGCAAAAACAATGCTTAAGAAAAATAAAATTCAAATAATTTCATATTCGTGTTCAACGACGCCAAAGAAGCTTAGAAAAAAGATTTTATTCACATATAGACTATAAGCTTCCTTGACATATGTGTGTGTCAGAGTTGACTTATAAATCCCGTGCAATAAAATCTGTGTTGCTTTGTGTTAGTTAAGATGTACTTATGTATGCGTGTAATAATGTTTAGTTGTTTTACTGCCTGAGTATTAATTAAGATTATGACATTTTGTTGTAAGAAATCGCTGTAGATGCTAAAGTACCAGAAATATTTGCTAATAACAAAAAAAGCTACCGTGTTTAAGACTTTTATTATTTACTACATATTTGTTTTTGTTGTTGCTTTAGCTGTTCTTGTTACATATTACTTTTTTCTTAGTTTTTGCTTTGTACTCGTGTTCACTTTGAAATTGAAAATGTCTAAATCCTCCTCTCCTAGTTAATCTCCTCTTTATTATTTTCACATACAGTCACATACTCACTCATTCACTTACTCGTGCTGTTACTTGTACGTGTGTTTGCACATTTTGTTTTCACTTTATTATTATTCATTTTTTGTCGTCAGTCATTTATATATTTTTATACCCTTCATTACATATATGCACATATGTAAATAAGTTCGTGATTCCGTTTGTAATTCTTACAATATAGAATCGTTGCCACATAAGGCTAGGCTAGGTTGAGAGGGTAGTCATAACTAAAGAAGTGAGTCAGTTAAGTCCCTCACTGCGGTCCTTTTGTGATACCCTGGAACAGATAAGACGCGATTGTTGTTGCCTTATTGCCGTGTCAAACCATCCTGTAGGTTTTAAGTAAAAGAAAATCTTGGCTAGCCCTACATTTGCCAGACAGTTTGAGACCTTCTGACATGGATGCCAATATTCCAGTGCCCTCTGAGGACTATTAATTATCATCTCATATGACCTTTACCGAGCCCGTGCAGATCACGTCTGACTTCTCTATGGATTTCTAATACCACTTGCCCGGGCTTTTAATATTTCTAATGAAGATAATTCACAAGGTCGTTACTTCCATTATATCAATCTTCGTATCGTTACCACTACTTCGGTATTGGTTAGTTTGTTGGTTGAGTTTCGACTACCACTTTTCCCTGGTTGTACTTTTAGCGAAAATTCCTCTTGAGGACTATATAGTACCGGAGTGTTCTCTTCCTTCAATACTTCCTCCTTCAGTGAAAGAAGTAGATTTTCCGACGATATCCTTTTTGTTTCGTACGAATCAGTTCACAAAGCTGTGCGACGAAGTTGGTCTACAGTTACTCTTTCGGAAATAGAAGTCCCGTGTTGCCGACACATCTCGACAGGTCTATCTTCTAACAGAATCTATATATCCAGCCCAGACAGTCAACTGGTAGTCTATTTTGGACAAGTATTGTTTAGTTATTGTGTTCTTGACCTGATTGAAGCTCGTTGGTGGCTGGAAGCTGTGGTTTTCACTACGTTGCATCGTTGGAATTGTGTCCCTGCACGGGCGCGCTTGGTAGGTGCCTTCGATTTACCACCTATGCTGTCCAAGTTTGTATGATTCGTATTGAATTCACAGCTTGCAATGAGATAGAAGAATCTCCAAAAAGTACCAGATCAAACCGTATCTGCCAATACCGTCTGCAAATAGTATTTCTGCAGAATAAATAAATTCATTCGTACTTAGGTACTTATTACTACGGAGAAAGCAAGGACGTCCACTCTCATCATTGCTTTTTGCTGTCGTTCTAGATAACATCATGTTGAAACTATGCACAAAGAGGGATGTCGGGTGGAGTCTACAAGACCAACTTGAAGAAGATATGGACTACGCCGACGATATATGTCTGCTATCGGATAAGGTTTCCGGTATGCAGGAAAAAGCAAATGAGCTCGACACACATACTACAATTGAAAAGAACTCCATTCAATTCGTTGAAACATTCTGTTACTTATATAGGAAGAATTATGTCTAATTATTAATGGTGGAATAGATGGCGAAAACCACAAAAATAAAAATATTTAATGTTTGCGTAAAATCAGTTTTGTTATATGGCATTGAAACGTGGCTATTAACTGATACACACTTTTATACACAGTCTACAAGCTTTGAAAAATAAATGGCTGTGAAACATATGGTACGTGGTATATTTTGGCCAAGCCAACGAAACCCTTTGAAATATATAACCCATTGAAATTCAGGTTAAGAGAATAAAGTAGAAATTAATTCGCCATATCTTACGAAAATCACAAGATTCAGTATCAAGGATGGCCTTAGAGTGGAATCCATAGGAAATGAAAAAACGCTTTTGAAACACCTTGGCGGCAAAATAAATAAATTTTGGGATTATACTAAGATAAATGCTAATAATGTATTGTTGATGCCCTATTTTCCCAAGCGGAATAAATAAAGGAAAAATTTGGTGAAGTATACATTAGATTCAGCCCAGCTGAAAATATACTTGTTATTTTTTTTTTTATTTCTTCAAACATGCAAAAGGTATTCTTAAAAAAAATCATGTCAGTATGTTGTCAACATGTACACGTGTGTGTGTTAGTTCTAGTTTCATGGCGAAGATTATAAAATCCTATGGTGTTGAAAATCTTTTCAAAGCATTTTATATAAGCAGTTGTTTTACGAGGCTGGTCACAAAATTTCCAGATCTAATAAGGAAAGGACTAACAATTTTATATTCTGGTATGTGATGCAAATCAGTCGATTTGAATCGGTACCGATTTCAAAAACAAATTCCACTGAAAGGTGGCTTATTTATGCTTTTTATTTTTTGCATCGAAAAAAATATTCGAATAAAATATTGTAAGCCTTGAAAACAATAAAAGGGATAAATAAGTCATCTTTCAGTGGAATTTGATTTTGAAATCAGCGTCAAATTCAAATCGAACGATTTCCATTACATAGCAGATTTTTTTAATACATATAGTAGCTGTCACATAGGGAAACTAAGAGATAGCTAAAAGGCAAAAATCAACTAACAAAGGAAAATGAATAAACTTAAATACTTAGATAACGCACAAGCCACTTAAAATTTCATTGTGACAAATATAATGAGGCTCCTGAGCATGTGATCGAATAATTCTAAGCTCTGTAATATCGTATGATCAAGCTCCCATGCGGAGCTTCTGTGACTCTTAGGGCAACATATGATCAGCCTGTTCTAATGAATATAAAGACTTGACATCAGATCTTATAGATCGAAAACGTAATAATAGATAACAATTTTCTGCCTTAATTGTTACCAATTTAGTTTGTATATTAAGTTATTTCGAAAGATTTCCATAAAATAATTTTGTAAAATTTTCAATCACATTTCGTCCGTTGCATCTCTTACAATCAATTTGTATTTAAACATTTTTTTGCTTAACATATTTTCTTCACAGGTCCCCACACTTGTTACTTTGATCATTCATAATAAGAATTTCATGTCTATTTACGTTTGGATCTAAGTAATTTTATTTTTGTCTGGATATATGTTGTTAACCCTGCAGATAAGGCGACCAGTCCATACAGGACTGCTCCTAGTCCAAAAGTAACCCATATATATGGAGAAAACATGGTCGATTTAACATTACGATGTCCTAGGGCTGAATCATATAACACAGCTTTACATTGCATTGGAGAAGTGTCAAAGCTACTCTGTGCCGATCCTTGATGGATCACTCAAGTGTTTGTATTCTAAGGATTGCATATATAACTTACAACCGCTAAAACACGAGCACTTGTCGCTTAACTACAAGCTCTTCTTCGCAAATGTCATGGTCCATGACTGCATTACATTGGAGTAGTCGTAAAACTACTCGATATCAGTATTCGGTGGAGCACTATATGGAATCGCTAAAGCGCTAACACTTGTCGGTTAAGTACAAACTCTTGTTTGCTAATGACATGGTCCATGACTGTATTACATAGAACCATGTTATAACTACTCCATTGCAGCTAGTCCAAGATTATCTGCAGGGACATTCATATTTTGTTACATATAACATGTGCAGGTGTCTTGTTATTATAACACCGTACTTCAGAACTTTTAATAAAGAATGCAGTAAAGATATTTTGTTCATATTTGTTCTACTTTTCCATGAATTTTTGTTTGTCTTTCGTTTTACAGCCAGATAAAAAGTGGAAATAAATACTCGAATGACTGCAATATAAATGATGAAATTTTAGTTTTTAAAGATGAAGAATTTAAAGAAAGACTTAATTCTACAGTAAATTGAATACGAACTGAGATTGAATACAAGAAGTTTATTCCAATAAGCAAATTCAATAGAAGACTTGATCACCTACAAGGCAGCGCTCATAAAATACAATAACAAGCTTATAAATGCAAAAATATCAGCATGGATAATTTATGCAACTCTCCTAAGATAATCTATTTGCTGGAACACATAACAGATCCCTGCGTACTAAAACGTAGGGATAGAATATGGATGGATGATCAGAGGAGACTCTGCTGGATACCAAATTTTCAATATCAATGCTTTTAAAACTTACGTCGCCTTTTTAAAGTCCAAGAATGATGAGCAACGGAGACAAAAATGATTTTCTCAGACCGATTTTTCAGTGAGAAACCTATTGGATAAACAATATAAAAATCAATTAATGTAAACTTTCTGGACCGTATGTATTTAGCCATACTTTCTGGAAAAACATTCTGGCAGCATCAAAATCTGATTTTTTTAATCTTGTCTCTTGACAGCTCATATATCAAATACTTTGATCAAAGCCAAGATAGTCGTGATCATACAAGCAACTTCGAAATCTAAAGAGCTCTTGGTGTCTAAGGCAGAAAGTTTCAGATATTTATATAGAGAAAGCTATATTTCATTGGAACCAGTGATAGTTGGTCTACCAGTAGGGAAAATCGACATTGAGCGCTGTTCAAAGTTGAGCGACAGTAGCATAGACAAAACAGATAGCCCGGATAAGAATTCAGGGAGCCTTCGAAAATACATCATATTTAAATAGTATTGAATTGAATAGGCGTTCCAGAAACTATTAGGAACTACACTCAATAGATGTTGGCATTTAGTATTTTTAGGTTAAATTTTTGAAGAACATCGATGACCATAAAATTAAACAGAGTTCGTCCACAAAGTAGTACAAGATGATCTATTGCGAACCTTGATTTACTCGAAAATCTTAACAACTTTGATTCTCGTACATATACTCAAACACACATCGGAGACTTTTCGTCTTTCCGTAGTTTGATTAGGAGACAGGAAGATATAGGAAATAATGCGGAAATGCAGAGAATGGCTTTACGATTTAAGGCTCCAAGTCAAAAAATTAACAAATACCATATTTACACTATGCAACTTTGTTGCATGCAATTTTCATTTTAAGTGAGAGTGTTGAAATAGAAATGTACACATTTTGTATTTCTTCTCTGTCTTTCTCACTGAAAAAAGAGAGTTGCATGCAACAAAGTTGCATAGTGTAAATATGGTAAAAGTCATTACCCCCCATACAAAATAATTATTAATTCCCCTCCATCTGCACAACTAAAATAGTGAAGCTCTCTAAATTTAATGTAAAGTTCTCTCAGAATAAAATGCGATTCCAAGTAAATCTTGGTCGTTTACAGGGTGACCATTGAAAATTTAAGAAAACGTGACACAAAAAGAGGATTTTCAGGAGCAAGGTGAAACCGAAAAGGAGATTTTAGGAAGAAAGCGCTAACTTCCTTAAAAAGGAACAAACTGAACCAAATTCTTGTATCTTATGTATTTCGACGACGTTTAATATTTTTGGAAGAAAAATAATAAATTTTCATGTTTTCTTTCGAAAAAAACAAAAAGTTTTGAACACCAACGAAGTGTGTATGTACTATGTCGGTTACGTATGAATTATTTAAATACTTTAGCACATATTGATTATACCTGGCTCCTAAACAGTCAGCCAGCAGTTCAAAATAAAAATTTTAAATGGCCGATATGGCAGTATACCCTTTCAACATAGCTGTTAAATTGATATTACGATTAGTAATCAATTAGATTACTTTTTAAAAAGAATTGTAATGATTATATAATCAACTAGTAAGAAATTTTTGATTACTAATTGATTACGATTACAAATAATCGAAAAATAACCGGGGTTATTTGGGAGTACTTTCAAATAATCAAAAGTAATCACTCATTAATTTTGATTATTTTTATTATTAATTGAGTTATGAATTTTTAGTCGAACTGTATGGTTTTTATCCAAAGTTATTTAATTAGTTTGGCTTAAGTTCATTTTTAATTTAATCTTTCGACCAAATTATTTTTTATTTAAGAAAGAAATTCTAAAGCATGTGAATATTGAACATTCAAAGAAAAGTTTGGATGTACGGAGGATTGAACTGACAGCTGTTTCGTGACCACCAAGTCTACTCGTCAGAGTCCTTTAATTACACCACCACTGACAGTGGCAACAACACTGTACCGAAAATCGTACTAATTCTAGTAAGCTCAATTAACAGACTGTCGCCATCTTCTGGCGAGTCGCACCTATTAATTAAATTTTTCTAAATGTTCGGAACTTCACTAACTGTCTTGTCTTAGAATGTTCAACTATTCTAAGCTTTTTGATTTCAGTCTTACCAGCGTGGAATATCATCGATATTCTCAATGCTGGGATTTTTTTAATGTTTATTTTGCCCAAGTATTTGGAACAGTACACATCTATGTTTTAGCTAAGTGTCTTAAGGGCCAGGCCACACTGGCGTTTTTAAAACGCGCGTTTCTGATATTTTTTTATTAAATTTGACAGTTTAAAAAATTTAAACTTTCAAATTTAATAAAAAAAATCAGAAACGCGCGTTTTAAAAACGCCCGTGTGGCCTGGCCCTTAGAGTTTGAACAATTGAGCTATGATTTTTTTTATTTACATTATTTTCAAAGTATATTGCACCCACACACATTTAAAGTCATCACTAATTGCAGGGACAGACACTTTTGTGGACATGGCACTCAACCAATATGTCAATTTAGTTCTTATTTCTCTTAACCGGTATTGTTTGTATTGTTAATGAAATGTGAAGAATATTTTTAGAAAAATAAAAATATCAACACCAAAGAAAGTGGTTGTCTGAACCATAGTGCAATGGTAAAAATCTCATATTGTGATTTACATTACTCTGAGAATAAAGTAATTTTTTATTTTCCAATATCTGGAGAGTCACCATATAGCGTAACTGTCTAGGTTAAACTAAGAAAAAATTGCGCTTTAAAAAACCTGTAGGTATAGAGACATGTAGAGAAGATGACCTCTTTTCTGTACAGAATTTATGATCTCTGCTTTATAAACTCTATACAATGCTCATAAGCTATGAAAGCATGTTGCTGGAGACAAATTTCCGCATTGATGTTGTATGGTCCTAAAGACCTATGGTGCTTACGATACTCCCATTGCAAACGCTCTGTATGCCTATCAATTGGGTTATTTGCTTCTTTATGCTGGACCGACCCCATATGATAGATGACTGCTTTTAAGAGAGTTCCCGTTTCTCTCTTTTAATAATTTGAAAGATGGAAAAGATATTTGTTTAACTAAAGGAATTTTTGTTATTCAGGCTTAAGTTCGTTCAATTTAATTTTACAATTAAATCATTTTTGTTGAGAAATTATTTTTCAAAGCATATAATAGTTGAAAAAGAACGAAGAACAATTTCTAGACTTTTGTAAGGGGCGAACTGCTTCACTAAGTCTTAGGGTTTACATGTGTTTGTTTTTATTCACATTAAGCGGAAAATATCAAACATATTTTTTTACTACGTGCCTCTAGTGCTAATAACTGAAAATATCGATGTTCAGTTCGACCCATACAAAAGTCAAGAAATTGGTATTTGTTCTATTTCAACTATTACATGCTTTGAAAAATAATTTCTCAATAAAAATGATTTAATTGTAAAATAAAATTAGTCGAAATTAAGCCTGAAGAATAAAAATATGTTTGGATAAAACCCATATAGTTCAACTAAAAAATACACATAACTTCGATATTTGATTAAAATTTATCTGCTTTATTTATCTGCTTTATTCTTCTTTAAATTTTAACAAATATCATTAAGTATTCTATTAAATTTATCATAGAGAAAAGGTTACCAACAAACTATTTCATATGTGTGAGTGTGAGCATACTAGTATGTGTCTATTTTGGCAAAAGCTTTGTATAATTTAAAAAAACATATTAAAAGGAAAGTTTTATTTGAACTAACACTACTACAGACAACACCAACACTATAACAAACTCTAGTAAACAAAAGAGATTGTGTAAACAATATAAATTGAAAGAAACTCCACAAGGAGTTGAATTGAAAACTTTTCGAATTTTTCACATGAATAAAATTTGCTACTTAAAGATTAAACAGCGATTAAATAAAAGTTGTATAATTTTCTTTTTAATAGCTTTTAACATTTTTAATAATAAAAACTATTATGTTTATTTTAGCGCATAATGGACTCAGCGGAACAGGCCGCTTTATCGGAACTGGATACGCAAAGCTCCCACTCGGCCACAGCGAATAATCAACACTACGATGCACGACGTATTAACGAATACAATGCCGATGGTAAATTGGCCGATGGAGCTAGACATATGGATATACGTTTTATGCGACGCTTCGAGCGACTACCCGTTAATCTCAGTCTAAGTTCGATTCTGGTGCCTAATGGTGTCTCATTGGATGAGGGAGACGTTAAGACAGCATTACAGTGGAGTTCACATTTGGATCCACTGTTCCAGAACAACTTGGAGCGAGATCCGGCATTGTCGTGGCAGTATTTTGGCTCAACATCTGGTTTTCTGCGACGTTTTCCTGGTACCGCCTGGCCACCAGAAGGTTCCAAGGGTAGCAAGCAGATACATGATTTTCGCACACAAAATTGGTTTGTGCAGGCTGCCTCATCACCCAAAGATATAGTGAGCTTTTGTCATAGTGTTTTAATATTATTTTCTTCTTTCTAAACAATGGTTTACCTTTTTCTTTACAGATGATATTATTGGACTCTTCGTCGAGCATAACGGAGAAATCCTTTGAGTTAGCCACAGAAACCGCGTTTAGTATTTTGGACACTTTGGGAGAGAATGATTTTGTTAATTTGATAACATTTACTGATGCTATTAAGACACCAGTGCCCTGTTTCAAAGATCGCATGGTGCGAGCCACACCCGATAATGTGCAGGAAATCAAATCGGCTGTTAAGGCCATTAAGCTGCAAGACAGTGCTAACTTTACAGCAGGCTTGGAGTACGCTTTTAGTTTATTACACAAGGTAAATAGTTATCTTAAGACAGAAGGAATTTGCTTAGAATTTTTCCAAATGATAATGATAATAATAAAAATTATTTCGTCTTTCAGTACAACCAATCTGGCGAAGGTAGTCAGTGTAATCAGGCAATAATGTTATTAACCGAAAGTTCCTCAGAATCTCATAAAGAGATCATCAAACAATACAATTGGCCCCACATGCCAGTACGCATTTTTACCTATTTAATTGGCTCAGATTCGGGAAGTCGCAGTAATTTACACGAAATGGCCTGCTCGAACAAGGGTTTCTTTGCGCAAATCAACGATATAGAGGATGCCAGACGTAAAGTAATGGATTATGCTTTAGTTATGGCCCGACCTATGATTATGTATCAGGCTGATCATCCGGTACATTGGAGTCCCGTTTTTATGGGTGGCAAATCTGGCGGTCTGGCACGTGATTCCGAGTATCAAAGACGTTTGGTGACGACAGTTTCAACTCCGGTCTTCGATAGACGCAACCATTCGGTACGTGTAGCAAATTTATTGGGTGTTGTGGGCACAGATGTTCCTGTGGAGGAGATACGCAAAATGATACCGCAACATAAATTAGGACCGAATGGGTATTCGTTTATCGTCGATAATAATGGTCGTGTACTCTATCATCCAGACTTACGTCCCTTGAGTGATGGTAATCAGTATATTGATCAGTTGAGACCACGTTATACATCGGTCGATATAACGGAGTTGGAATTGCCGGAAACCGAAATTGGTAATGATCATGAGATTGTCGAAATGAATAAAAATCTGCTGTATGATGTAAGTTTTGGTTTTACAATTAATTACTAAAACTACGAATTAATTTGTGTATCGCTTTTTACAGATGCGTAGTGACATGATCATGCCTAAGGAGGGTGAAACTGAATTCACTATTTTGAATCACTTAGATGATATGAAACGCGTTAGTGCAAGAACTCACAGGTGAGTTGAAGAAATCTGAGAAACTGTTCTTGGTATTACGGCCACTATTATGATTCACCACTCAACTAAGTTGCGTTGTCAATGTTACGACCCAACTCAACGATTTTTTTGTATTATGATTCACAACCAATTTTAGTTGTCTTCGAAATAATGCCCAAAAATAAGTCCTTATGTATCCTATATTTTTTGAAACCAAAATATTTAAATATTTTTTGTTTTAACCTTACTATTATTATTATTTTTTTTTGAGATTTTATGTTTTATGAGTATGACAGGTAACAATATATATATATTGAGTATTGTGTTTTTCTTCTTCCGGCGGGGTTTGTTTGAATTTGGAATGATTTTCCGTCATTCCACGTCAAATTTGGTTGATAAACAGATCGGTTTCGGCTATGTGCCATCTTCAGTGCTCTATTAAATGCTAAATATATATATTCCTTTAACTCCCACTGGAGCATAAGGCGCCATTAGCGATTCGTTAGCAGAGTAATTTCAGAAAAGTGGGTTCAGAAAAGAGGGTTCCTTTCTTAGCTTGGTGATAGGGCTGCTATCCTTGTTTCCAATCCCACGTTGCAGTCATGCCTGAGCAAAATGCATTATCTATTTACCTACTTTCCTGAGACGCCAAGTTGTTCGTGGCCATTCACGATACATGACTGAGTGCCTTCTCACTCTAGCTAGCTTTCAGCGGGTGCTGGGGAATACTTGGTCTAGCACCGGAAGTAGTGAGCTGCTTGAACAGTCATACAAAGGAATCATTTCTGGTCCTTCCCAAGTGAATGCCAGTCAGAAACTTTCCGCACAACGTGCACCTTTGATGAAAGTCCCATTTCCCAGATAATAACGTCAATGGAAATAAGGTCAATGGACATTATTTCCAATTATGGTGGGAAATAAAGTCAATTGACTTTATTGCGTTTTTAAAAGTGAAATAACCCTGCGGAAAATTTGGTGACAAATGATCCAAAAGTACTCGTCCTATGACTTGAGAAAATGAGACTGGTATCAAAAATAAGGAGTAGTGAATGGTAAAAAAAGACATATTGTGTAAATGGTCACATATTAACCATTTTCAGTCAATTTAGTTAGTACTCCGGCTAGTATTGTAGGAAACGGCGCTGAACAAATTCGATGCACCTGGATCTAAGGCCTATAACATAGTATCTATATATTATTAATTGTCTCCCTTCAATGAGACTGCCATGACACGCAGGAACCTGTGCCGTAACTCTATTCAGATATTAATTCCAGCTTAACTGGTATTTACAACATTGAAATATAAGCTCGCCTGTGGTCGAGTGGGTAGTGTACTAGCCTGTCATGCCGAAAGTTGTCGGTTCGAATACTATCAAAGACACCGCTTAAAAATAAAATACAATTTCTACTTGGATTTGTAACAATAAAAAAATAAATTAGTCGATAATTACAGCTGAATTTAGGAATAATATTTATATATAGTCTATATTATTCTACACCGATTAGGACTCCATAAGATAGTTCAGAGACAAGTTGCAAGGTGCATACAAAGTATTAATTAACCCCATCCTAGGCCATCCCCATGTAAAAGTGGCTGGTCCACTTCATAGGAAGTGTTAGAACTCGGACTGGTCCCTACCACCTGGGGACCGGTCACG
This sequence comes from Panzeria rudis, assembly GCA_956483635.1. Classification (NCBI taxonomy): domain Eukaryota; kingdom Metazoa; phylum Arthropoda; class Insecta; order Diptera; family Tachinidae; genus Panzeria; species Panzeria rudis. Next base: position 40,342,156 of record OY101449.1, on the reverse strand, counting down.
TGACTTGTTTTGTGCCAGTTCCATTTACCGCAGGGAAAGTAAACAAAATTTTGGAAATAAAGTAATTGACTTTATTTTCTCATTCAAATGGATTTAACGTCAACAATGCTGAAAGTATTTCGGGCTTAAGATTTTTTTATCTCAGTATATCGAATAGCGGCTTCGCTGAGTAAAGTTTCTTACATAGCCGGTCTTTGGCAAGGTTTTTCTTTTTGAGCGGGCTTATGGGTTTCCTTCTCTTAGCTCAGCGTAGTCGCTTTTCGACACACTGAGAACTAAAAGCCTTTAAGCCCGGCCGAAGGATATAAAAAATCTTTACTCAGCGAAGCCGCTTTTCGATGTACTGAGAGAGAAAAAAAACCCTTAGGCACGGCCAAAGGCCGGCTACATAGAAAATCTTTAGTAATAAAAATTAAGTTTCTTAAATTTTTAATTATAGTGCCAAAAGCTAATCAAATATGGTTTTTAATTGATACCAATATTGACTTGATACATTCATATTATTATTCATTGGGAAGTATCGCGATCCTATGCAAAATAAATGTTTGAAAGCGCAATAAAGTCAATTGACTTTATTTCTCTTTATGGTGGGAAATAAAGTCAATTGACATTATTTCCATTGACCTTATTACCTGTCACCGGGATAGGTTGCCGTCTGGAATAATGAAGCAAAAGTAAAACAATAGTCGGAATTAAAGTCAAAACACAACTGATAAAAATCAGTTGTGTTATGTTGATAAAAGTTGTAATCCATAATAAGAATTTGACAACTACGACTCAACTATCAATTTAGATATAAATCATAATACGGGCCTATCTTTAAAAACACAAATTTGTAAATCAATAATAATTTTGGCTAATAAAGCAGTAGAAGGTCACACCATTAAATTTTCATTAGCTACTCTGAACCGAGTTATTTCCATATGTACACTAGCGTATCCCGAAAAAGTTTGTTTTTGGTTTTTCATAACGCAAGACCCCTCAAAATTTGCGTAATTGCACATATGTATAATACGAAAATACCTTTAAAAATAAAAAAGTGTCATCTTAAGGGTGCTACCTACCAATCTTTACAGTTTTGATTTCCGTGTTGATATAGAACTTCCCTTAGCTTACTTGACTAATTCAATTTGCAATTTATTTTGTAAATAAAAACATTGTAAAGAGTCAAAATAAATTTTGTAATTATTATAACTTACCGCAGTGATTGACAGTGATTTTTCTTTTACTTGAAGAATTATCTAGTAGTGGTTGTATATCTTCATGTATAAAATATGTATGTATGTATTTTAAAAATACCCAGCAGCTAAATTAACAACTAGATACGCTTTGGGACAGTCATATACTAGTTGTAATGATACTAGTAAAAAAACTACAGTCATATTACTAGTTGTAACAAGACTAGTAACGATACTAGTAAAAAAGGACAATTATATTACTAGTTGTATCGAGACTTGTAACGATACTAGTTAAAAAAGGACAAAATTTTCAGGTATATTACTTATACATAAAACATATTTTAGCTCTTAAAAAAATAAGTAGAAAGTGGCTCAGTGGGTAGATTACTTGCCTTGAAATATGAGTAATGTATGTTCGTACCCCGGCCAAAGTTTTTTTAAGAAACACAAAACGATAAATAAAAACTATTAAGAGCACTACTTTACAACAACTGGTATTCCAACTGGGAAACAACTGTATACAAATGAACTAGTTGTGTTCCTATGACAACCTAATGTTAAAATCGATAGTTCGATGTATGAAAATAAATTAAGTAAAGTGCGACCTTGGCTCGCACACGAAGGGTTCCGTACGAATACACATATGTATATCCCTTTTTGTTTTTGCCCCGTTTGTCATTTTGGCAGTTTATTCGTTGTACTTTCTTGTTTAATTTTAGTTCTTTATTTTTTAAGTATTTTTCGTTGTTTTTTTTTTGGTTTTTTTTTTTGTTTTGGCGCTTTTTGTGATTTTTTTAAATTTTTTTCTGGTGATTTTTCGTTTTTTTCATTTTTTTTTTGTTTTTTGCTGATTTGTTTAATTTTTAGCGATTTTTGGTTATGGCATTTATTTAACGTTTTCACTTTCTGACGATATTTTTAGTTTTAGCGATTTATTTTAGTTGTGGCGATATTTTCAGTTTTGGCGCTTTTTTCGTTTTTGGGGATTTTTTCGGTTTTTTGTGGTTTTTTAGTTTTATCGATTTTTTTTTGTTTTGACACTTTTTTCGTTTTGGCGATTTTTTTGGTTTTTGTGTTTTTTTTCGTTTTTGTGATTTTTGTTTGCGATTTTTTCATTTTTTGATGATTTATTTAGTTTTAGCGATTTTTCGTTTTGAAGACTTTTTAGATTTTTGGCGTTTTTTTAGTTTTTTTGGCGATCTTTTTAATTTTGGTGATATATTGCGTCTTAGCGATTTTTTTAATTTTGACGCTTTTTTCGTTTAAGCGCTTTTTTCATTTTTGCGTTTCTTTCGTTTTGAAATTTTTTAATTTTGGATTTTTTTTAGTTTTAGCGTGTTTTAAAATTTCAAGATTTTACATCTTACGGTTTCCAAGATACAGCATATTGTCTCAATTACATAGTCAAAATTACAATAACTTATAGAATACCCTTTAATTTTTATTGTTTTAAATATCGGTGTTAATTGGTGTAGTTTATTCTACAGACTACACCAATTAACACGAACTTTGAAAATGTATAGTGTCTATATATAAGTGTCTGCATATTACATTAGTATTTCAACATTTTTCGTTGCTCGCCTTAGAACACCCTTTAATTTTTAGCTGTCATATATTTGTTGTTGTAGCGGCCGAAGTTTTACATATTCTGTGAAAATTTCAGGTCCGTAGCTTTTACGGTTCCGAAGATAGAGCAGATTGTCTAAATTACATAGTAAAATTACATTGACTGATAGAACACCCTTTAATTTTTATTGTTTTAAATATCGGTGTTAATTGGTGTAGTCTATTCTACAGACTACACCAATTAACACGAACTTTGAAAATTTATAGTGTCTATACATAAGTGTCTGCATATTACATTAGTATTTCAACATTTTTCGTTGCTCGCATTAGAACACCCTTTAATTTTTAGCTGTCATATATTTATTGTTGTAGCGGTCAAAGTTTTACATATTCTGTAAAAATTTGAGGTCCGTAGCTCTTACGGTTCCCTAGAAAACATTACATTAGTATTTCAAAAATTTTCGTTGCTCGCTTTAGAACACTGTCATATATTTGTTGTTGTAGCGGCAAAAGCTCTACATATCCTGTGACAGTTTCTGGTCCGTAGCTCTTACGGTTCCCGAGAAAACTGCCTGTGACAGACAGACGGACGGACAGCGTAGCGAAAACAATAGGGTTCCTTTACACTTTTGGTGTATCGGAACCCTAAAAAGACAGTAAAAGCGCCAATAAATAAACAACAACAAAGTAATGTAGTTTACGAAATAAAATGTAAAGGTAATCAAAACAACAACTGTGATATGCTATATATTGGTACAACAAAACGCAGTTTAGAAACGAGAATAAAAGAGCACAAGAGTGATATTGAGAAAAACAAACATTCAACAGCACTATCGCAACACATACTGGACACTGGCCATACAGCTGATTTTGAAGAAGTCAAGATCTTAGATAAAGAAAACATTGAAAAGAAAAGGTACACTATAGAAAGTTTGCGAATTCAACAAAAGAGGGAAAAGACGATGAATTTAAAAGAAGATACGGACAACATCAGCACAAGTTACAAAGTGGCAATAAAGTAAACCTGTGATATAGTTTTTTAAGTTGTGTTCTTTGTTTATTTACTTTTTTTGTAAAAAAATGTTTAGTTTGAAATATTTATTGAACAAAATCCACCTAAATTGGGGTTTTAACAATAATTAATGAAAATTAAAATAATAGTGTAAGTTTTATATTGAAAAACCGTGCAATGATAACAATATTAATAAAATGTTTTTAACAAATAAATAGATTTCCCATCCCTTGATAAAGTCAACAAATAATTGACGAAACGTCGGGAAAAATGAAATAAAATAATTTGTTTTATTTGCATTATGAATCTTTAGGCCTTATTAGCTCATTTCAAAATACACAAAATACAAATTTACATTGGCCATACAACAAAAATAATTGACAGATAGGCAAGTTATCTGAGTTAAAAAGCAACTAGTATATATCTAAACACATACTAGTCATTTTGTCTGCAGGCTAACGGTACCAAAATGTAAGACCAAATGTCGTGTATGCCAAACACATAAAAATAACAAAGAATAAATAGTTTTATACTTAGTTCAGTGAACTAAGAATAGTTAAATATGGCCATCACAATGAAAACTTTGAAGATTGGTAGCACCCTTAAGACAATGGTTTATTTTATTTCAGCTCATTAGATCCGGTATGCATTCTTTGGCCACTTATGTGATCGTGTGAACAGGGTCTCAACGATGTGTAAACAATTACAGCCCAACCTGGATCGTGGCGTTTGGCGTCGTGTTGTTTGATTTGCATGTACGGTGGATACGTGCTCTGCTACCGATGCGGCGCTCGTCGCTCTGATTTGGGATGGGATCTTGGTCCTAGTCTTAGAATTATTCTTTATTAAAAAATATACCGTTTATAATACTGTTCCTTTTTATAAAATGTTATTCAACTATAAAAACATTATATTCTTAATGTTATTATGGCGAAATAAATAAACAAATAAATAAAAGGGTAAACAGCGTAAAAACAATAAATGAATTTTAATAGCAGATGTGATGTGATGCAAAAATTTTGTTTATGCGTTTCTACCATATTTTATGTTGCATATAATAATTTCACAATCTAAAGTCAGATACATTCAAAAGTCGCAAATTTGTTGTGTAGTGTAATTGGACATGGTAGGCACGATATCTTCATCGAAAGACAGGCTCTTCGCAGAGGCATAATTATCTGGCATCACCTTTTAAATTGGTTTTATGACTTGCTGCATCTTGAAGCTACGGTCGCTCATATTGGCGTCGGATAGTAAAGCCAACACAGGCAAATTGCTGGGCGCTTTACTATATTCATACATACGCAGGTTAAACTTTGTCTACTACTACAGCTAGGCCTCTCACCTTTTTTTTGCCAATTAAAGTACATTGATTATTAAAGGTTAAGAAAAAAAGTACACAGTATAAAAATAAACTACAATTTATTTCTCTTTATTGTTATATTTAAGAACTTATATTTTATTCATTATTTACTCAAAATATTAAAAAGGTTTATTTATTTCATTTACAGATATTTCTATGGTCCCATTGAGGATACACCATTTACGCTCGCTGTTGTATTGCCAGAAAAATATGGCAGCCATGAATTGGTCTCCCAACAGGAAATAAGACATTCTCGAAAAAATGGTAAGTCTTAGAAAATAAAAAAAACTAGCACAGCTTCTATTCTAAGAAAAATTAGATATGATTATTAAAATTAACTTTTATTTTTGTAGTAACTGAATATTTTAAGGGAGAAAATTGGCGTGTCCATCCAGATTGGGTGTATTGCGAATACAACAGTGTCAGCGATTTGGAAAAAGAACGTGAAAGTTCTGGGGAATATTCAGGTTCAAGGGACCAAGAACCAAGTTTTGGTTCGCCTGAAGAACAGGTGCTGCACTTTTTGTCTAGAGCTGGTAGACCTGGTTGGAAATGGATGTCGGTAAGCTAAATTAGAAGAATAATTTTTAAAGAAATAAATAATAATTTTACTTCTTTGTAATTCTTCCTAATTCAAGGTAAGACCAAAATCTCCCCAGCCACATCATAGTTTACATGGTGCAGCACCTGTGGGCCATTTTGCCCAACACATGAATGTGCAAGGTTCTCGCAAGGCAGAGCCATATTATTGCGATCGAACCTTGTTGCAAAGTTTAGTACGTGATGCCATGGTTACAGATGGTTTGGATCGTAACTCTACTGGTACCTCAAATGGCAAAGAAGATAAAAAGTAAGTTTTGCTAACAAAAGCGCCAGGAGCTGTTGTTATTTTTTAATGTTTTTATTTCTTATACTTCATTTTTTTTTAATTTTGGGAAAGAACCTTAGAGCACCTTTTTTAATTTTGTTATTTATTAAAAAAAATATTTCTCTGAGTTTTATCACATTTTATTAAAGCACCTATTTTTATCTACATTTATATCTATCTTCACTCAATTCTTTTTGATTTCATTTCTTTAAATGCAATCTATTATTTTAATTTATGTCTTTAATATGAAACTCTTTATAACAATTTTTGAAAAAAAAACAAATTTTTTTAATATTTAAACACAAAAACTCAATCACATTATAAAATATAAATTTTATAGTCCAATCGCCACTTTAATGGCAATTTTAAAAAGGTAATTTTTTAAGCAAACTATTTTTATAAAACATTCCTCCCGTTTGCACAAATTTATTGGCGGATAAGCAGCTTGCGTAACAAAAATTTACTAAAATTGGAAAAAAAAACCATCATGTGGCATTGTAAAAATGCTTTGTAAACTCCAAATCTGGCAAAACCATCCCTCGAATGTATCATGAAACCCTAAGTAGTCTGCTAGTTTTACAGATATTGGGATAATGCAAAATATTCTGTGTATTTGATTTTATTGACTCTGGTTTAGTTTTTGGTACAAGTACTTATGTTGTTATATCCTTTTTTCCATGCGTATACAACACGAACGATGACAATACATTGATAATGAAAAACATAAATACTAGAATTAATTCAAATCAGGTCCACATTACTTTGTGGAAAATTTTTCGAGAAGATGATGATAAATATTTATTCTAAAAATTTTTAGTTCCTAATTTTATTATTTGCCTGCAAACAGACTGATATACAATAAAATGGCTTCGTGAAAACCATAAAAGATAGAATACTGGATATTGCGCTGATCGATAGGTCTATTAAATTTTTCCTAGGAAACAGTCTTATATAATTTTTTTTATTTTTTATTTTGTGATATACGTAAAGTTAACTTCGGCACGACAATATGTCCACCGATTTTAATGATTTGTGGCTTATTTAATTGCTAATATGCCCAGCTTTCTGATAAATGATAGGTTAGGTTAGGTTGAACAGGCTGGCGGTTTCTAAAAAGCGGCCCACGTGTGCCCTTTGGTCTGCCTATGCCAGAGGTTGGGTCGGTGTTAAACCAATCCGAGTATCGTATGAATGAATTTATTCCCCTTATGTCGCATTCCCCCAGGTCTGCTAGTTCGGGTAGTGATGGATTTCCCAATTATGACGCCCTATTTCTAAATAGTGCTGGACATCGACAGAGGAGGTGCTTGACAGTCTCTTCCTCCTCCTCGTTCTGACAACCTCTACAGAAATCGTTAAAAGGAAGAATTAATATTCTGGCATGGACCCCAATGAGACAGTGCCCTGTTATGATCGCTACGAGTATACGCAGCTGTTGAGGAGGAAGCCCCAGTATGGTTGTAGATCTTGCGAAGTTATACTAGGGCCCAGATGAATCTGGAAACCTCACAAGTGATTTCATTTGTCCATCTGGTTTGCGTTTCTCCAAATAGTTGATGCTGAATTTTTATTTTGCAGCTTCTTAGTGGGACACCTACTAGCCAGTCGATGTAATTTTCATGTAGGCGGGCACCACCCTTGGCTAGACCGTCCGCGGGGGTAACACCCACGTAGTCCGGAACCCAGAAGAGCCCTAGCTTTGCATGTTTTGCCATCTCGTTCAGAGATGCCCGGCATTCTTTAACCAATTCCGATGTTGTGTAAGCACCAGATAGAGCATGTAGTGCCGCCATACTGTCGGTACAAATTCGGATGTCCTGATCGAATATCATGTAGTACCTTATCCAGTTGGCCGCCCTTTTGATTGCCGATATTTCAGCCTGAGTGATGCTACATTGATTTGGTAGCCTAAAGTTTATCCTACGTTGCATTTGTGGCATGTAGAAACCCCCGCCTACTCCGATGCCCGACTTTGACCCGTCAGTGTAGATCTCGAGCACATCCTCATATTAGTGTATGTAGTCTGTCTCAGAGGATGTGCCCAAGAAGTCCACCAAGAATCTCTTGTCGGGCAGTAGAGCAGGTGAGCAATAGTCAGTGTGGTCGGGAAGATCTAAGATTTGCCCTAATATCGTCGCATGGCCTACGTTACCCAGCTTCCATGAACCTGAGGCATTTAGTCTAACCGCCGAGTTCATGGGCAGTTGTTTGATCATGAGGTCAGCAGGAAGCCAATGCAGTATGGTGAACAGTGCTTTGGATTGAGTAGTGCGAGGTGCACCCGTGATCAGCAAAGCAGATGTTCGAAGAACCTTTTCAATTATTTAAGAGTATGGCACTTTATTTAAAGCAGTCCACCAGACGACAGCCCCATATATTAGTATGGGCTTTACCACCATTTCAAAAAGCCAATTGACGTTTTTGGGACTTACGCCCCACCTGTTGCCGATCGCCCTTTTGTAGGTGTATAGAGCAATAGCAACCTTGGCTGCCTTAGCTTGATTGTTGGGGTACCATGAAAGCTTAGAGTCAAGTATAATACCGAGATACTGTCTGATAACCTAAGGGTGACTCCGTTGAGAGTCGCTAACATGAAAGTCGGTGTCTTGTATTTTCTCGTAAAGAGAACAAGGTCCGTCTTTTGAGGGCTAGCATTAATACCACTTTCAACGCTCCATCTACTTATGATACCTAATGCCGATTGAAGACGTTGAGATAGAGTATCTAGAAATTTACCAGATATTGCTACTGCTACGTCGTAAAACGTAAAAGTTTCTCTTAATTTTTTATGAGTATTGGAAATACAAAAAATTATATACAGATGACTTAAAGGTAATTTTATTTTACATCTTCTAGTGATTCACTTTTCTAAATCGAACAATTATGATCTCGATTTCGGGTGTTCTATTAGCGTTCGGGTGTTATATTAGTCAAGCCCATAAAAAGAAAATTCTGATCCTGATAGAAAAAAACTGATAACGGGTTTAAATTTAACGCATTCAACTTTGTACATTCCACATATTTTTATTTGAAGGCTCGAAGAAAATTCTTTTTTCGTAGACCAGTGTTATCACACACACTCCTGGTCCATACGAGTCTACTGTTGTTTTTGCAACTTTCTTATATTTTCTTTTGAAGCTGCATTCGAGTCCATACAATGAAATTCTTGTTTTGCAGTTTTTGTTTGTTTACAGACAATTTGTTGTTGCTTAATATTATGAAGAGGAAGACAAAAGAGAGTTGCATGTACATGAGACAGTGAACCCCTTCCCAATTTCCAGGGGGGTGAGAATTCTCTCCCATAATCTCAAAAATTGCACAGCAAAAGTGGACTGGTATGGACAGGGACATATGGTACATTTTATGAACTTTTTTATTGCTAAATGTTATTGAATTTGAGATTATGGGCATTATTTGTTAATACAAAACCTTTCTTTTTTTAACTAAGCAGTGTTTCCCTTCTTCGATAAACTAACGTAAGAAGCATCGATTTGAATTATAAAAAAAAAGAATTAAACACTAGACCTATGCAGCGAGTAAGTTTTTTTGATGCTTGTGAAATTCCAAATTTTTTTGAATACAGTACAAACTTGCTCCCTCACTCATAGCACAAGCAGTGAATAGAATTGAATGACTGCTTACAAAATAATTATGTATAAGTCTGTAGTCACAGCCATATATGATCGTTTGAGATGAACAAACAAAAATATGAACGTTTTAAAATTTTCATATCGACGGACTATATTCAAAAGCCTCCATATTCGATTTTGAGGAAAATTACTTTTTGATAGCAAAGTGTTGTGTAAATTTTATCGTAATTTTTTATTTCTCTATCTTACGCAGTTAACTTTTTGCGAAGGCAAAATCCTCTATCTCATAAAATATTATTTAAATAAAGGCATGTGAAGATCTCGGAAACATCATGAAAATTCGGAAAAAAAACTTGCTTACATATGAAATATTAAAATGTTACGATTGAACACATTCGCAAAAGATTTAAGAAAACTATAAACTTTAAAAAAATTACGCCTATCGCGAAAATCGGTCAAAATCGGCTCTACGATGGTCCAGACAGACACATATACACACAGAGACACACTACAAAATTCTAACAACCCTCTTTTCAGGGGTTAAGAATATGTTTAATGAAATAACTATTAAAAGATTTATGTAAAGAAAAATCGGTAGTAATAATTAAAACTCGGTAAAAAAAAGTTTTTGTTGCAATCAATAACTATTACTATAACGAATAAAGCTTTTGTCTTTTTATAACAGTTATAGTTAGTAAAAATAATTTTTCTGTTTCCCATAACTGCCATCAGTGGATGAATATTTTTAGCCTTGCTGGATAATAATTACACAGGGGAACAAAATGTACATTTTGGTTTGGTGCAGCGAAAACTATAATTGATAAAACATATACAGTGCGCTCGGGATAGCGTCAACACCCCATTTCGTCAACATCGTAAGACGTCAACACTTTTTTTTTTACATTGTCTACTCTAAAACGTCAATTAAACCACAAAGCTCTAAAACGTCGACTCTAAATAAAGCAAAATTTTAGCTTTACACTCTAAAACATTACTTCAAATTTACGATCATGTATTGTCTAAATTTGTGTTGAAAATTTCTCCTTGTCTAAAATTACATCGATTTTGTAGTTATTTGATTAAAGAAAAAGCCTTCCGAATTAAACATGTTTAGTCCAAGTGGAAAAAATGTAACATAAAGTGTAATACGGCTATGGCTGAATGGTATATACGTCAGACTAACAGTCAGGAGGTCGGGGTTCAAACCTGTACGTAGACAATCGTTTTTTTTAGTAAAAACATTTTATTGAAAAATAGTGCGTGTGTAATTTTAGGTCGACAATAATCTGTAAAGTGTTGCCGACTATTATCGACATAATTTCCAACAAAAGTGTTTTAGAGTGTATATGCCATGAGCTCATGTAATATATTTTTGTTGCTTTTACTTATGTCGGTTGAAAAGCTTTTTTTTATTTGCTTTTTCCTTGGTTGTAATTTATTTTAATTTATGAACGATAAAAACGCTTTAAACTATTGTATCAATAATATTTTGATCTTAAATTTGCACATTCATAAACGTCAACAATCTGATAAACGTCAGCAATCGCGGTTTTTATTAGTTGACGTTATCTCGAGCGCACTGTATGTGCCATACCATTATCAAAACTAACTTTTTTTGGTCAGCTCTAGTTCTTGAAATATCGCAGTTTTTTTTAGTCATTATATCTCTTTTTTGGTTCTTCGCCAAATTTTTGCAAACTAGACTTTAAACTTCTATAAAACTTTCCAAATTATTAACCTACGCAAAATTATCTCTCTTTTAAATATAATATTATTGATGTACGTTCCAGGATATTTTAGTGAAACTGCAAGGATATTGAACGTTAACCATTTTTGGTTTTATCCTTATATATCTCACATTTGATTAACATTTTAAAATATTTTTACCAAGCACATACATAATACTACAATAAGCACATTTTTATGAAAAAATGTGGAACATAGTCAAAAATGTCCTGAAATAAGAATAAAACAAAACAAAATTGAGCACTAAATGTCCTTAAAATATTACTAAAGTCTAATGCTAAAAGCACCTGCGGTATTATACTCAAATGAAAGATATTTTTGCACAGACTAGTAATTTGTTAAAAAACATTTGAAAGACAGATATTTACTCCAAAAAATGGGGTATATCACGTTAATATAAAATTCGTGATATTTGGAAAACTGCAAATAAGCGATTTTTTTGCTGTATTTGTACTCAGAATATCAATGAATATTAAAAAATAAGAAGAATAATATAATTACTTAAAAAAAGGATATTTACCCATAGGTATATTTCGGATGTGGAAAATAAACTCAAATTTCGCGCTAATATCAAAATAATTCGCTACATTTTGAATTAATTTATTATTTTAATTAAAACCTCTGTTCCGTGTAACACCTTGTACATGGTGTGTAACTTCTTTGTGGTAATTTTTGTAATGCACTATTATATTAAGGTTGATACCAAAATCAGAAAGATATCCCGAAGCAACCACCGGAATTATTATACTCAAAAGAAACATATGTTTGCGTAGACTAATTTCTAACCACAAAAATTTTTCGTTTTAAGGTGGAACACACAAAATGTAGATGAAAAACCCCAAATAAATAGGATATATACATAATGTATATAAAAAACCGCGATATTTCACAAACGCGAACTGAATGGCAAAAAAAAAACAACACGTACAAAATGGAGATCAAATTTAGGGCACCAAAAAGTCTGCTCCGCTGTGTTATTTATGATGAAAATTTTTTTACGTTGCCGTACACTCAAACCAGGTAAACCCATAAAAGCGGATGCTCATTTATCTTGCGTTTCGTAACTGCCAACCTCCATGTAAAACTTAAATAAACAAAAATTTTTTGTGTATGGAGTTTGCCTGACAGAGAAAGTGATTGTTTCATCTGACTGGGTTATAACTAAACACTAGAGGGCTGCACGAATATACTCGAAAGTACTCGTATATATGTTTGTGTGTGTGTATGCATGCATGTTTTTTAGTATGTATGTGTGTATATATATGTATATACCCTACAGATATCATTGGATTACGTGGTCCATTTTAGCTGATATGGAGTAGTTAAAACATGGTCCTATGTAATGCAGTCATGGACCATGTCATTTACAAACAATAGCTTCTAATTAACCGACGAGTGTTTGCGTTTTAACGATTGCAATCGTTAAGACACGAGCACATGAGGCTCCATCAAGTGGTGACATGGAGTAGTTTTGAAACTACTCCGATGTAATACAAAGTTGGGTTATATTGTCCAGCCCTAGGACATCGTAATGCTAAATTGGAATATTAATCATGCCCAATTCTTTCTGAATGTAACGTTACGAACCTTAGCCTAATAATCAATTTGGATTCACAAAGCAAATACGTTCGAAATAATCATATTAATAAACAATTAGCTACTGGCTTGAGCTTTTCACATGTTTACATGTTCACATATACTTAAGTATAAAATCAAACCAAAAAAGTTTGTCTTGAGAAGAACAAAAATCAGAAAAATGGGAATGAAGAAAAATAAACCGATGGCAACGCTGGGAAAGTCCAGTTAATATCAGCTTGCAAGTGAGTTAATTCTCGTATTCAATTTTCACAAAAAAGTTGTATATATAAGAATTAAAATCACATTCATACACGTGAGCACTGACGATGGAAGTTTAGCGGCTTCCGAAAGTGGCGCTACTCTGCTCCGCTGTGTACGTTAGAAAATTAAGTTGATGTTAGTTTTTCCCTTGTTCCTTGGAATATTAATCATGCCCAATTCTTTCTGAATATAACGTTACGAACCTTAGCCTAATAATCAATTTGGATTCACAAAGCAAATACGTTCGAAATAATCATATTAATAAATTGACCATGTTTTCTCCATACTTTTGGGTTACCTTTGGAATAGTCCTAGTCTTCTATGGAGTATATTTTACATGCGTGTTTGGACTAGTCGCGTTATCTGCAGGGTAATATTGGACTACGTGGTCCATTTTAGCTGAAATAGAGTAGTTTCAAAATGGTCCTATGTAATGCAATCATGGACCATGTCGTTTCCAAACGATAGCTTCTAGTTAACTGACAAGTGTGTTTGCGTTTTACACGAACACTCCATCGAATAGTGACATAGAGTAGTTTTAAGAATAGTCCGATGTAATGCAGACATGGACCATATCATTCGCAAACAAAAGTTTGTAGTTAATCGACGCAAGACATATACTTCTTCGTTTTAAATTAAAAAAATGTATTTTGTAAAGATAAAGGCGCATAATCATAGCCAAAACAAAGTATACTTTAGGAGTTTAAAACCAGTTTTTTGTATGACAATACTGATTTTAAATTCATAAAGTATATTTTGTTTAGGACTATGATTATGCGCCAAAAACTTTTTGTGAGAACAGCTAAATAATAGTTACTTTCATATAGCGTTCCCCCAAATGTGACTTGATAACATATTTTACAATTCTCAAAATTAATATCGTTTTTATTTTTATTTTGAAATAATAATCTTCATTAGTTAAATTTATATATTTGAAACTTTGCAAATGTTTGCCAAGATAATTGAGAAATCTTGAGATACTTTTTTAAAACTTCCTCAACTATGATTCGCTTGTCATTTGTAAGCTTTTTTAGCAGGTTATAAAATTATAGGATGATATTGTGTCGTTCATTGTAACAGTGAATTATCTGTCTCCTTGTAATTAAATTTCGAGAAAATGAGCCTTTTGAAAATAACAATTTGTTTTCAGTGTTTCTTTATTATTTCTTGTTCAATACAAATCAAAGTTATAATAATTTTTAGTAACTGATAGTAATCAACTTAAACAAATTTAATAAACGAACTTAAAGTTTTTTTCTGGAGTTACTTCACTGTTGAAGTGATAAGTTGCTTTTCAGCCATATGTTATTTCGTCATCAGATGAAAGTTCCTCGGCATTACGTGTACTTGAACGAGTTGGTATATCTGTGGGAAGATTTTTGTAATAATGGTGCTAAACCGGTGGGATGTAGGGTAGAAGGTCAAGCATATCTTTCTTTTTTGCGTTAGCGACTGGTCTCCTTGGAGAATAGAGTGGGTCTTGTTGAATATTGTACAAGTGAGCATGTCGTCCTTGTTTTTTTTACATAAATCTACTTTGTAAAAGCATGTGTCTGGATTTAATGTTTCTTTAAATTAAAATTCTAAAGGACGATTTCTTTAAAATCTAAGCCATCTAATATGGAACCAGTTGAAGTCATAACCATAAGAGTTCTTTTTTATTTATAATAGAAGTTTCCAAAGCCACGGTACTTAAAAAGTCGGCAGTTTTCATTTCGTTAACAATAAAAATAAAGGTTCTTTGCATTTGGCTGTTTTTATAATTTCAACCCATTGGTCTTTTTGTTATAAATTTGATGATGACGGCGACTAGCACTCTCAATTCTTCCAAATTCCCCGTAATTGGGAAGATAAGAATGCCCCCATACCAGGAACTTGTGATCTATGGTGTCAATACTAGTCTCAGGATCTTGTACAAGCTTCAAAAGAGGAAGGGTTATCTTTATATTATGATTTTGTCCAGTGCAATAATCGGAATATAAAATGACATGCTTCTGCAATGCCGCATAAGTTTTTAAATGCTTAACAAGACATGCTGCTATGTCTTGAGAACTTCTTCCGCCTTCAATTTCGTCCCAGACATTCATGTATTCTGTATTATTATTGAAGCAATGTATTCCTAAATTATACAAATAAATATTGCTTTTATACTATGCCACAGACGTTGTTAATTTTGGGAAGGATAAAGCTTCCTGCAGATCAAAAGTTAGTATGAATGCTTCCCAAGTTTTTTTTTCGAATCAGTCTGTAGCATTTCTCTTGCTGAATCTGCTTTTCGTTGATGACGTTCTCTCTGGAACTCATAATCTTTCTTGGCATTTTCATCATCGACTCCTTGTATTTTTAAATTCCAATCATCACAAGTCTTACATGTGTCTTGCCGTGGTGCCTTAAAATAGAGATAAAATTTATTGTTGAATATTTTGTAATAATACTTTAATTTCTTAGGTTCAGTCATTTAAATTTCACATTTTTCTTTATAAAGGTCATACATTTAAATATTTTCTATTACGATTACTCTTTCGAGTATAATGGCTTTGATAAGCAGGAAAACTTTGGATATGTCTAATAATGTCCGAATCATCAAGTTTTCGGGAGCTAGTTGTGCCGTGAATTGAGACACATCATCTTTTGAGAGGCACCGATATAATCTTCCATCACTTATTTGAAATGTTTTCAGAAAATATTTCTTACATACTGATCCTGTCTTTATACTAGACTTGATGAAATATTTAAACGACACCTTTTTTCCCGCACGAGACCTATCTTTAGCACGTTTCCGACTAACTGTTGTTTTTTGCACTAATACAAAAAGATAAGAATTCTGCAAATTAAAGTCTTTTAAATTCCAGCATGACTTAAATATTGCTTTTCTTTCATTTTCTGCAAAAATTTTATATTTTTTTGCCAGCTTTTATCACTCCCGTTTTAGTCAAATATTCTTTTCCACTGTTACGCAATAACTTCCTTTTATTAACTGCCAAATTCTCAATGTGAAAGAAACGTTTTTTAGATGTAGATGGTTCAGGTTCAATTTGAAGATTTGGCTGGTTATTATCTACATAAATATTTTCATCATTGTCTTTATCTGTAAAAAATTAATATACGATAATACAACAAAAATTTAAAAGAAACAAAATAAAAAACGAAATGTTACATTTTGAGGTTAGAAAAACAACAGGTTCATATAAACATACCAGAATCTAATTCAGAAGAGTTTTCTTCGGAAGACGGCTGATATTCCGATCCGGAATCACTAAAATCCTCCATATTTATGGAAACAAGCTTTTTAATACTTATTTAGGATATTTTTTTTATAAATATTACTGCACAATACATGACCACCTGTCAAACATTAGTCACAATAAAAATGAATCAACTCCGGACTTACTTCACTATTACACAGACATGTGACTTACTTCACTCTTATTGTGAATATTTTGCAGTTTTACTTTAGCGAGTGTTTACTCGCTAAAGTAACGCCATCTATGGAGTTTTGGTGCAAATATTGGAGTTGCTTCACTGTTACTACGAAAGATATGATTAAATGTGATATTATTCTACAAAAATATGTATTTATTAAAAATTAGAGTTACACCACTTTTGCAATAAACGAAACATATATCAAGATATGAACCTTTATTTTTATAGTTTATGTATAATCTGAATAAAACTGGAAGCTAAGAGTCGTAGCTTCCAGCTTTAATCAGATTATACACAAACTTTATAAACATTTTTTTTATTGACTGCCGAGTTTACAGAAGAAGTTGGTGTGGAAAATGTATCCTTACAATTTTGATGGATTTGAAAGCGCATCTTCGTCTATTCCAAACTAAAAGCAAACTTGTTAGTGGTGTCACTTAGTTTTTTTTTTTTGTTATCTCTTTATTTTTCCACGAAACCCCATTCTAAGTCCCAGAGGAGAAACTGATTCTTTTATGTCTTCTTTCTTCATGTACTGCAAGCTTTTAAAAGTCCCTTTGAGTCTGAAACAAATGAGTTTAATGTCCAATAACAGGTGGTTATATAAATCTATGAATGTAAACAATTTTTTATTTGCGCATATTTCTTTTAATATTCACGTTTTCTTACCTAATTATATATAAATAAAAAGGAGTTCTTACCCATGAGACAGTTAAAAACAGACTCCATTTGAAACAACTCTGATGCAATTTCCTTCGGCCTGCTGATCATATCATATTGTCCATTTGCCAGCGGTAATAAATCGTCACTCACTGGTGGTGTTATAAACAGCATTTCATGTGTGCTCTGATTTTCCAATTTTTAATTGCCTTTTACAATAATTTAATATTACGTTTTTTTATATACGCCTTCTTCGTTCAGCGTCTTACAACTTATTACACAACACGCTTTCATCGATGTTAAACTTCGAAAAAAAAGCAAGAGGGTGCTGTTGGCTGAATGGTTAACGCGTTTGATTACAAACCCTGTGGTCTTGAATTCAAGACTAGTTACAGGCAAGACAAAAACATTATGCATTTTTTCTGATGTGCATTGTGGTGTTATTGTGTTGATTCTTGTTGGACTGTTAAAGTGATGAAAGCAAAGCACTGATCACTTGGGCAGTACTGGCAATGATTAATACTAAGATATCTTAATGGACTTCACAGCACCCTCCTTCGTCGTTATCGTAGCAGAACCGTCGGCGAAGTAAAAGAACTAATAAAATGGCTACTCAGCTTAAACAAATTAATGCCTCTACTTGACACAAGAACGACTGCAAACACTGCTCTACAAAAAACGCGCAATAGTAGAGTTATAAATGAATTAAGCTTTATATCTCTCTCTCCCATTTCACCACTTGCTCTCTTTACTTAATCCCTTTCCCAAAGAAGGTAACACATTAATTAATTAACTGGTAGGCATTAATTGCCTGATTGTGTTAGTTCTTTAAAAAAAAAAAACAAAAAAAAAACAATTAAATCTTATATATAAGAATATATTCTTAGATTCAAGAATACGATCTTAAAATCAAGATTACGTTCTTGATTTTAAAAATGCGCTCTTGATTTTACGAATGCGTTCTTAAAGTTTAAGACCACGTTCTTAAATTGAGGAATGCGATCTTAAAATTAAAATTACGTTCTTGATTTTTAGAATTCATTCTAAAAATAAGAATTTATGCTTAAATTTGAGTACGTCAATCTCTACTGAACAAATTTCAAAATTGAAATCTAAAGATTTCTGCAATCTACATTCAAGAATTTTGTTCTTAAATTTACATCGTAATTTTTCTCTTAGTGTACAGGTTCAAATTAGAACTCGAACTCTACTTTGTCTGTATTGGAATAGTATCCTGCTTTCCTTTGCATTTACTCAAATTCAGTTCCTCGAAAAAGTGCAAAGAAGCTGTAAAGTTATTAGTTTAATGTCATGGATTCTTGAGTATTGTAAAGAATAATTTTTGTATCTCTAAATTCCTCTACTGAAGCTCGCTCCCCTTTTCATACATTCCTAAAAAGATTTATATGAACAAATTATGTGTATTTAAGCTTCACGAAAAAATGCACTTTAATTTTAAAGCTTATATTCAATAAATTTAAAGTCCAAAGGTAAAAGGATAATGCAGCTGCTATAACTATTATTCTGTAACTTGCTACTGAAATTTTTTAATTGCTTAAATCCCTTTTCGAGACACCTGGAAAATTCTACTTAAGCCCGATAATAATTCTTTAATTTTTACATTTTACAGGCAAGGCTATCAGAAATTTGTAGTCACTACTTCATTTGTGGCCACTCGTTCTGGCCTATTAAGATGGATTGATCATATTAAAGCGGCTGAAGATGCGCCAGAACCGTACGTTTCCTATTTTTGTAAATTAATTATAACCTAGCAAATAATAAGGGCTTTATTTTTCTTTCTGTTAAATAGACATTTTAGTGAAGAAAATGTTCGAGCTATGGATATGTCGTGGTATAAGAGAGCTATTGATCAACATACCGTGGAACAAGATAGTTTCGTTTACAGTGTACCCTTCGGTTCGGGCTACAATACCAAAACCAATTCGACATTAGTTACAGCTTCGCATGCCATATTTGTGGAACATCGCGGCCATAAAGCCCCTGCTGCTGTAGTGGGTTTGCAATTCCAACATGATTCTTTGGCCAAACATTTTATAAGCATAACATCGGCTGTAAGTAGAAGTTTTTTTAGTTAAAAAGAAAAGTTTTAATTTGTGATTTCAATTTAGTGTACCGGCATGACTGGCTGCAAGCGTACTTGTGCCTCCGATAATTTGGATTGCTATGTTTTGGACAATAGCGGTTTTGTTATTATTTCCGAGGAATTGGAACATACTGGCAAATTTTTCGGTCAAATTGATGGCACCATTATGGATTCTTTGGTGCAAGATCGTATTTATAAACGTGTTACGGTCAATGATTATCAAGGTGTATGTTCAAATGCCGAAAATCCATATACAGCCGATGGAGCTATGATACGACCTCACCGAGCCGCTTCTTGGCTATTTAAATATCTTATATCGTTAAGTGCCACTTGGCTGTCATTGTTGCCAGCACCGATTAAGGCCTGGCCACAGGACGACTACAGCTACAACGAAGAAGGCTTCGAGGAACCCACCTATCCGGATGACTATGAACCGTTTGAAGATGACTATAGTTCGCCCATAGATGAGGACATGGACGAAATGTTTACCACCGCCGATGTGGTACTATTTTTACTTTTTAATGAATTTTACTTTCCTTTATAATTTTCATAAAATATGTTTTTACAGGAATATACCACACCCGCTCCTAAGCAACATAAACCTCACACTGGCCCACGCTCTAATCCTGATCCCAGTAATGCTCGCCGTTGTGATTTACGAACCGATTTATACATGCTGCAGCCTGAAAGATTGAATCAGGGTGGTCAAAATAATCCTTTAAAGGTAAGTTTCGCTCGACTTTCTATCACTTGTTTAAAAATACATCTTGTCTTTCCAGGGTAAATTAACGAATTGTCATGTCTCGGGTTGCGAACGTCCGTTCAGTGTTCAAAAGATACCACACAGTAATCTTATACTTTTAGTAGTGGATACTTTATGTCCTTGTGGTTCCAAACAATTAGATATAGAACCCATGGAGGAAACTGGTATTGTGGGTAAGTTTTTAGAGTGGAAAATTTTATTGTTATATTGTGTACGCCATCTTCAGTGTTCGGTGAAGATGCTACATAGCTAGAACCAATATTATGCAAATTGTTCCAAAATAGCTAATTTTACTTTCAAATTTTTGAATGATATTTATATATGTATAATATATTATCACCAGGAGCCTGCAGTACCCGCCGGCAATCACAAGAAACCCAAAAGCGACGAAGACCTAGAAAATGCATAAACTATCATCCGGAAGAAATTGAAATACAGCAGTGTGGCAGGGGTACAAACCTCCTCCAAAATCCAGCATCGATTTTAATTGCTCATGTAGTCATGATCGTTGTGACTGTATTGCTTACTAATGCGTGATACTAAATCAATTAAATTCAATTAAGTCACCCCAATTAGCAGACAGTCATACTCATTTATAAACAGACACCAAAATACGACTCCACTTTATTTTGCGCTATATAAAAAAAACATCATCAATACACTTAAAATGTATTCTTTCAAAAGTAACAGTCATCAAATACACTTGAAAAAGAAAAGAAAAACAAAAACTCAAAACCATTTTAGTAGAAAAAGCAAAGATATATAATTAAATTTATTTTTTCATAATGATTTTTTAACTAAAAGAAAACTTAGTTTTTTTTAAGTATAAAATAATTATTATTGTAGTTTTAATAATGTATGTGTATGAATTGTTTTTACAAAGAAAAACCAAGGTTTTTCTTTAAGTGTAACAATAGAAAAAATGCAGAAAACTGTATCAGACATCATCTCTTTTGAATTAAACAAAAAATATATTTTTTATTATTCATTCACAATGAATTGATATTAAGCAGAGTGTATTAAAAATGAAATGAGAATTTATTGAGTAAAACGACAGCAACAACAGCAACCTAGATTTTGTTAGAAAAATGAACATTTAATTAAAAACAAAACAATGAAAAAAAATAATTAATTAAGTAAATTATGTAATTGTACCTACAAAATTACAAATTAATGAAAACCAAAAAAAAAATATGTATAATTGATAAATTAGTTTAATGCAGAAATAATTTAGTAATTAATTTAGAATTTAGTTTGTAATCAAAAGTAAACGGCTAAAAAAGCTTCCTAAGTTAAACTTTTTTTAAAACTTAACCCATTTAAGGTGGAGAATATCTGTTTTATAAAATAATTCACAAGCATATAATCCCTACGGTAAATGGAACTGACACAAAACAAGTCACGTGACCGGTCCCCAGGTGGTAGGGACCAGTCCGAGTTCTAACACTTCCTATGAAGCGGACCAGCCACTTTTACATGGGGATGGCCTAGGATGGGATTAATTGATACTTGGTATGCACCTTGTAACTTGTCTCTGAACTATCCTGTAGAGTCCCAATCGGTGTAGAATAATATATTATATATATAAATATTATTCCAAAATTCAGCTGTAATTATCGATTAATTTATTTTTATTGTTACAAATCCAAGTAGAAACTCTATTTTATTTTTAAGCAGTATCTTTGATAGGATTCGAACCGGCAACCTCCGGCATGACAGGCTAGTACACTACCCACTCGACCACAGGCGAACTTATATTTCAATGTTATAAATACCAGTTGAGCTCTCATTGAAGGAAGACAAATAATATTATATAGATACTACGTGATAGGCCTTAGATCCAGGTGCATCAAATTTGGTCAGTGCCGTTTACTACAATACTAGCCGGAGTCCCAAATAAATTGACGGAAAATGGTTAATATGTCACCATTTACACAATATGTCTTTTTCACCATTCACTACTCCTTATTTTTGGTACCAGTCTCATTTTCTCAAGTCATAGAACGAGTACTTTTGGATCATTTGTCACCAAATTTTCCGCAGGGATACTTCATTCGAATTAAATTCTCTTGTTTATTCCAGAAATATGGAAGAAAATTTATATTATTGACTTTTAAATCACAGGATGATCGCTACTTCCCTCTGTCCCTTTTCGGCTCTCTTTGGTTAACAGAGTCTATATTCTCAATAAGTTCGAAATAATCACACTAAATTATGTCATCTAACCGACATTTATATTGAGCGACTCTACATGTACTGAGTACTGTGCCATTTCCCGAGCTAGTTCCACGCACACCCTCCAAATATCACCTTCGTCGAATTTTATCTCTGTTAGATATTGTTGAAGGTTTCCACGTACTATCACTAATAGAGTCATCCACTTTAGGGTATTTCGTTTATATCCAAGTACTTTTTACGCTACCATGACCAGGACCACTTGAACACCATTCTAACTTGCTTACAAGTAGTTGGCTCCTGCCATCTTTAAAGGTTCATGAGCTCCACCCACTCCAAGAACTATATCCAATCATGCACTTCCTAGTGCTTCTCTTGATTCGGATTAAAAAAATTACATAACAATTTCCTCTTTTGAAAGTTTATCTGATTCTGCCTGTGAAATTCGTATACAAGACTGCACGACGGACGAAATGGAATGCTGCGCATAATGCATAGCTGTCGGTTTAAAATAGTTTTTTTTACCCTTAGACTTATATCGATGTTCCCTTGTTCTTAAATTTGTCAGATTGATTTGATATTACCTTTACAGTCTTGCTGTCTTACGCCGGCTACTCTCTTGTCTCAGCTTCTTTTACATCTCTGTAATCCTTACAACGTACAATATATTTCAAGTTCCATTCCTCACTCTGAGCCCCAGGACATTCCTATTCATACCCAATAGTTCTTCGGATCTTCCTAAGTCAAGTGTTACTCGCATAGCCCTCGAGATTCTACAATCCTTTATACTCCCCCATGAACGGTTGGCCCTGCCCGACACCCAATTACGGAGTTCCCTATAGTAATGTCTCATCGGTAATTAACCGATCTCTTACATATTTCCTCATCTAACGCTGACCGTATTCTGGCCAGCTCATCGGCAGTTTTATTTCCCTTAACATTACGGTGACCAGGAACCCGACATAGTTCGACGCAATATTTGTCCACAAGTAAGTTGAAAACTCTCCTACAGTCACTAACTAGTTTCGATTAGTCACTGTGTCTCTTCAAATCGCTTAGCGCTGCCTGAGTGTCGATGTAGAAGGTTAACTCCTCGTCTTCAGCCACATTTCGCGGCACCAGCTCCGCTGCCCTGAGGATCGGTGGTCAAAAGGAACTACGAATGTCCGTCTCCAAAATATAGACAACAGCGCCTCTGACTACTCCCATCCACTTAGAGCTTATCACATTGGACCCAAAAGTCGCTTTGTGGAATTACCAGTCAGGGTATCCTACGAAAATCAATTTCACCGACAGTACAGTCCGTGAACGCAGCTGTATGATCTATTAAGTTTGCCCTTACCAGACATGCCCCTAAGAGCCTAAGGATACCCCTTGCCACAGTTCTCTCTACAATACTCTCTACAAGAAGTAGGTGAATAATGAAGTCCAAGGCAGAGTTAGGTGTGCTCCTTCGGGCACCTGTGATGTCCAGCGAGGCAGACCTCTGGACCTTAGCGAGTAACCTCCTATGACTCTCCTTCCTTGATGCCTCCCACCATACCACACAACCATAGGAAATAACCGCCCTGACTTAAAAGACAAAGCTGTTTTGTCTTATATGGTGTGTTTTCAGGCTTAGTTTTCAGACCCTTGTTCTCTCCAACGGAGTTCCTGTGTGCTTTCCAACGGAGTTCCTACGTAGCACAAAGCTGTCTATTTTGTATCTCCCGCTAAAAAGGGCTAGCTCAGTTTGTTCTGGGTTAATTCCCACTTTCTTGCTGCTGGCCCAGGAGGATAGCGCCGAATGCATGACTTCACTGATAGCGGGAAGAAACTTTACCGTCACCAGTGAAACCACATTGTCTGCATAAGCGAATTTCTTGCGGCCACTCTGGTCAAAACGCCTAATAAATATGTATCGCCAGCAGCCGCAATAGAGGTGATAGAACTCCTCTCTGTAGCGTATCCGTTGTCACTATTTTCCTCAGACTTTCACCTCTCATAGTAGAGTTTATAATTCTGCTGCTAAGCATGAGAAATATAAACTCCTCTAGAATTCTATGAACACTGAGTTCTCCAGCGAGTCTCTAATCGTCTCTACGCTAATACTGTTAAAGGCACCCTCAATGTATGAGAACGCAGCAAAGGTGTGATCCTTGTGCTGCAGTCCCCGTTCAAGGATTGTTGATCTCTACTTACAACTCTAATCCCTTCAAGCTTATTTAGATCCTTATGCAAGCCGTTCCTTAAAAATTCAGCGGCCTTCTCATTGCTGTGAAAGGTGCTATACTATAGAAACTGATCCATTCAGTCAATGAGATTGTGAGATCAAAGTCAAGCCAGCTCACTCCCTTCTATCACCGTACAAGAATCCAGGGCTGAGCTGAGGAGTTTTGCAAAGCTTTTCGCAGTCTCTGTCCACAAAAAGCAAGAATGTCCGGATTACGGAATTTTTTCTCTTGTGAGATAAAGATTTTAATGAATTTGTTTTCAAAACGAAGCGCAGATGTGTCTATGATTATCGTAAGTGCCCTATTCCCACGGTGATCTGACCATGTGTGACTTGCAAGGAAAACTTAGTAGGAAACTTTTTGTACACGATTGAAGCGAATCATGTACAAATACTTTGCTGAAGTGCTCGAGATATCAAACTGACCTTTTTGTCAGTTTGATATCTCGGAATGGTTTTTCCCATTACTCCATTTAAGAGTAACCCACAACCCGTGTCACTTAAAGGTACCTTAATAAAATGCCGGTTGATATCGAACTGTTTTAGGGCTCTTACTTCCATGGTAACAGATAAGAGATCAAATCAGAATTCGGAAGTCCTTATATTAAATAATTTTCCAAAAATGTTTTGGACTTTGATCTTTTCCCATTACTCCTTAAATAGGACATCGATTTAGAGGCATTCGGAAAAATTTATAAAAATTCGAACCTTTTACTACATTTTTTATTAGTTATTGTGAGAACTTCTTGCAGTATTGACGGATATTCTTCTTGACAGTTTCCCGAGTTGTTGGGTAATTTACAATCCCACATAACTTCAGAGAACCTTCAATAAAGATTTCC
This sequence comes from Panzeria rudis, assembly GCA_956483635.1. Classification (NCBI taxonomy): domain Eukaryota; kingdom Metazoa; phylum Arthropoda; class Insecta; order Diptera; family Tachinidae; genus Panzeria; species Panzeria rudis. The sequence goes on along the minus strand of OY101449.1, from coordinate 40,316,815 downwards.
ATAGTGTTCTAATCGGGCGATCTAGTCGACCACTTTAAACTTAATAAACGAAATAATAGATGACAAGGGGACGTATTCCTCAATATGTAATTGTCGCACGAGCCGCATATGAAGTGGAAGTGTCTTTTCGGAACCACAAGTACCAGTTAATTAATATGCAGACATAAAAATCCTTGATTACGGATCTTTTTCGTTTATTAGACACATGGCATCTTAGGAAACTTTTTTCCCATTAATATTAGAGTTGGGGTTTTCAGCTCAGTTGAGTGAGCGGTCTTTTCAGCTCAGCTCATTAAAATAAACTAGTTCGCTCTTTTAGTTCATTAGCAAGTTGATTTCAGTTGATTAGGCATATATAACAGGTGGGAGCACTAGGTCAGCTAACTAACCTGATTAAACGTCAAACGTAGTAGTGTTGATATCATGACTACCTTCAAACTATAAAACAGTCTTCCTTCTGTATGGTGTTTGACATTTATTTCAAGAGATATTTGCGCTGATAATACCACCCGTTTTTTGACAACTATTAAGGTTGTTTTACAACAAATTTTCAATTGTTGACTACATTGGCTACATTGATTTGAGCTCAGTCTGTTAATTCAGCTCAGCATCTCTTTTGGCTGCATTCATCTGCAGTATTGCTTGTTTTCGACATAATTATTTATTTTGCTAATTTACATTTATATTCGTTTATATTCGTTTATATTGCGTTTGTTTTATTTTCACTGGTAGCATATTTTAAAGTTTAGTTTTATAACATGATATGATGTTATAACTTGAAGTTATGACTGCGTTGTTAAAACAAATGCCCTAACAATTATGTTATAACTTGAAGAAAGCATTAACTTGAGCAGTCTACACTTAACATTAATTTGAATTTAATGTTAAAGTTAGTCATTTTATGTTAGGCGTAGACCGCAAGTAACTGAACTGTCAAACTTTATACATAAAAATTTTGAACTGTCGACCCCAATATAAAATCTAATGATGGACTACAAAGCGCTCACTACTGAGCTAAAAAAGTTCAGTATAATGAGCAATTCATATAGTTCAATTAAATGAATCGTTCAATTGAACTAGTTGGTTCTTGAACTACACAACTCCAACTGATACCTTCAACTTAAAGTTCACAACATGCAGTCACTTTGAGAGCACGCTTTAGCTCTTCGAGAATAAAAAAAAAATTATTCTCCGCGCACCAGAAAAGTAAATTCAGTTTCTTTACTTATCAGTTAAGATAAAAGAGAGTATCAGTGTTTCAGAGAGCATAATTGTCAGATCACTTACGAATATGTGCAGCGAAAAAGGAATAATTGCTGATATACTTTGGTAGCTCAATCCTGATATCTTCAGCCGTAGCGGCGATATTATAGTTCAAATGATTATTATGTGGAATTCTGTTACTTACAATTTCAGTGATTGTTGACGAAGTATTCTGTTCATAAATAATCACTACAATTCCCTTCTTTTGTATGAGTTCTTCAACAACCCATCCACCTCTTCATTCCATTACAAGTTTCTAGGCATACTGGTCTGTTGCATCGCTTTTTTTTTTGGGTACACATATTCATTTATTGTATCTTCAATAAAATTGAACTAACAATAAGTTATCAAATCTTAACTCTAAAATTTTAATTTTTAAGTCCATCTAATGCCAGACAAAAATATTTGTTTCACCGGTTGGTTCTTTGGTTGTCTACGTCTGCTGAGAGCAAGAGTGAACCTCCTTCTCAGCCGAGTATGACCTCTAAAGTTAATGATGTTTCGGGCTAGGGGACTTGGGTGCAACTCAAGTTTTTTTGTGTATCTTGTCACGAGCTTAGAAAACACTGTCTTAACCAGCGGCACATCTAGGTTTTTATGAATTCGCTTGTTTCTGACATACAATGGGGCTGTTGTAATGGTACGCAGTATTTTATTTTGTCGCATTTGAATTTTTTCAACATTTGATGCATCGCCTAAAATGGAAAAGTAAACTTAAAGCTGATCAGTGTGCCATCAGCAAACACAGTTTGCCAGTATACCCTCAGCTCATTGCTCTGATCAAGTTATTGGTGAAGTCCATTTGCATATTACGTTGTAGCTGTGGCTTAAACTCAAACTAAGTCCCGATGCATATTGACTGGTTGGTTGAATATATAATGTTTATTTGAGTAGATTACACTTTTGTGAACCAGCATGATTTTAAGTGAAATAGTTTGGCGTGGGTGAGTGTTTATGATTTGAACATTATCTTGATTGCTTTGTGATTTGAAAACGCTGAAATTTAATGTGAAACTTGTGGAAAAATCAATGAATTTTAAAGAAAATTGTAGCAGGAATTCTTTAAAAAAATGCTTCATAAATTTTGATGTTGATGGTAAAAAAGTGAATCGTGAGTTTTTGCAGCCAAGTTTTTTTCATACACATGAGTGTACATGAATGTGAGCTAAGGAGTAAAATCGTGCATTAGTGTGAGCAGAAAGTTGCTCACGATTCCATCTCTAGTTAAAACTGAAGAATAACACAACACATATACATATTTGTATTTCAATCTAAATATTTATTTCAACAAATATTAATAACAATTCATGAGTTCTCTTCGCGGGAAATCTCACGTACTTTTCCGGGATTTTTCGATTACCAAAAAAAAAGAACTCAAGCTAACACCGATAAGGCAACCACTTAATTGAATCCTTGATACAGTAAGGTGTTCATAACTTTATTGCATTGCCTTCTGTATCTGCTTACTTCAAAAATCCACAAGCAAAGTTAGCAGTTGCCACCATTTGTAAAAGTTATAGTATTTTCTGATAACTCTGCCCAACAACGTATCCTCTTTTCCTTTTTCAATGGGTTAAGTGAAGCCTTTAAAATATTAAAATTATTTTCATTATGTAGACAATAATTTCTAGGAAATCTTATTTAGTTTCTTAAGCCACTTGATTTCTATAAGAACGAGAAAAACATTTATTAATAATTATTTATTTATAATTATAATTAAGTAAAAGTTAAACAAGCAAACTGAATATATATTGTTGGTAAAAGAAAATGTTATGTTTCAAATAAAAACTTAAATTAAAAAAACACAGCAAAAATTAAACTAAAATCTACAAAAATTTAAACAGAAGTATTAATTAGTCTTAATGTCATAAGAGTAGTTAAAAAGATTTATGAAAAAAGTTATTATTGGTAAAATAAAAATAATTAATTGAAGGGTATATCAGCATCAACAATTAATAGAATTAACAGCAAAAAAACTAAAACTAATTCTTGTGTAAATAACGTTGATTTTTTTTTTTGCAAAATGACAGAAAAAATAAAGAAAAACATACAGAAAATACAGAAATTCCTACCGATTATTTCATTGAATAAACTTAAATATTACAAATTAAAGAAAGAAAAAAATCAAACACAATTTATTTTTACAATAAATTCATTAATTTCATTAAAAATAAAAAGCAAAACTTTCATTAACACTCAATCACACGCCTAAAATATCAAAATATAAAGCATTTAATTTTTTCCTTATATATTCAATTTCAAATTACAAAATTAAAAATGTTAAAAAAATATTGCGTTAATTTTGCACTGAATTTATAAAAAAAAAACGCACAATTACGCCAAAAACTAGCAAATATAATTTTCTTAATTTAATGGAAATTAACCCAAAATAATATCAAAGACGTTAATTAACGATATAAAAAGCAAAACTCTAAAAGACTTACTAACTCGAAATGAAATTGTTCATATCAAAAAGAATAAAACAGAAACATAATCCCTACTAAGAATACTTCTCTTTTAATTTTAATATCAAATAAAACCGAAATTTTGAACAAATTTTAAACAATTATTGGTGACACTTTATGGCAAAGTAGGCCAGTTTAACAAATTGAATATGCCTTATTTTTAATTTATTCACAAAACTTTAACAAACTAAAGCTCTTAAATGATTCAAGTTAATATTTCTATTCGGAACTCAACCCCTTTTTAATGGACTTTAAAAATTTCAGTCTAGTTAATGCCTTCCAAAAAGCTGACCAGAAGACAAAATTCAAAAACAATCTAAAAGAAGTCGAAATTCACAGAAGAAAATTATTGAATTTCCCGTGAAAAAGATGTTTGTATACTTTTCTATGGAAATATGTTGATTTAATAAAAAAAAGTTTTTGAGTTTTCTGTGATAAAGATTTTTTTTCTATATTTGATAAAAACAAATTGTTGAAAACATTATTATTTTTCTTTATTGATTTAAAAAAATTTTTTTTTTTTAATTTTAATTTGCTTATTTGACTACTTATTTTTTAGCTGCGAGTAAGCCAAATAATAACTAGTTAATTGCTTTGACAATGTAAATACATTTGTAAGGGGTACCCCTTATTTTTTGAACTTTTCAAACAAAAATAAATAGTCAAATTGTAAGTAGTTACGACTTAAATCCTCATATACTTATTTGCCTACTAGTAAGCAAAGTTTTTGCTGGGTAGCATGGGATAACTAACTTAAGAAAAGTTTCGATTTATTTGAAAAATTATTCAAATATTACTTTGGTCACTTATATTGGGCATTAACCGCGAAAACAAACAAAAGAAAATGAGTTTTACGTGCGATTTTTTTTTTTATTTTAACCGACTTCCAAAACAGGAAAGTTTATCGAGTTGTCTTCCATTTTTTATTAGTGTTCCCTCACAGCTCATCCATTTTTAAACCGATTTCAGATTTTTAAATTATTTGGAAGAATGTATTTCCAGATTGGTTCCATTGAATAGTGGGCAGCTTCAACTCCCATACAAAGTAAATAATATTCTTTCTCAACAACTTCTACTCAACCGACTGTTATAGAACTTTGTGGGCGGTGCCATGCCCGTTCAAAGTAAGTACTATTTTCCACCATCTACTTCTACTAAACCGATTCTTATGAAACTTTCCACAAACAATTATTCTAAAGTAGCTCAAAATTGTTTAATGAATATATAAATATCGTATACATTGCGTTACGGTTCAGACGACCGCTTTTTTTTTGCCAAATCTATTTTCGCACGAAGCTCCTTATCGATTCTTATGAAACTTTGTAGAAGCATGCTCTTCCTGTGACAACACAATATTATGACTAGAAAAGTGGCCAGTGCCACGCCCATTCAAAGAAAATATTAATTTTAATGGGAGTGCCATTACCCATTCAAACCAAATATTCTTTTACAACTACATACTTGTACTTGACCGAATCTTGCAAAACTTAGCACACAAAGCTCCGTTGAAAATTCAATATTATGACTAGAAATGTAGGCAGCGCCATAACCATTTAAAGAAAATATTTAGGGAATTCACAACAGCGTTCTAAAATGTGTCTTAATATAACGACGTTTTAATTTTAGTCTTTTATTATGGGTTGGCAAGTTTGTTGTTTTTGTTTTGTGTATAAATGAAATTTACCACCAGATGACAAGTTTAAAAATCCAAGAAACATGTTTTTTTCAATGCGGCAATATTTTAAATAAAGAATTTGTGCGTGGTTTAAGTGTGTTGGTGTTTCTTTGGCTTGTTGATAGGTACCAAGCACTAACGTGCTTGTGGTGTTGTTTTGTTTGTTGTGTAAATTGAGTTCGTGTTCTATACATGTAAATAGTGAGCAATATTCGGCAAACTTCGTCGTTACTTTTATTACTTTAACATGCTGTGCTTTGTATCGTTGCTCACAATGAAATATTAATGTTGTAACGATATTGCTATTTCCAAATTTTAAGATACACATTGTGAATTCCCTAATTATTTTTCAACAATTTCTATTTAACCGAATCTTATGAAACTTTGCGCACACTTCAAGTTCCGATGAACGTGCAATATTATGACTAGAAAAGTGGGTAGTGCTTCCTCTATACAAAAAGTAAAATCAACTGCAGCTAAGCAGCCATCTGTTAAATTTGGTGTATGGACCATATATTGGTAGTATATTAATATATATGTGTATGTATGGACTATATATGGAAATGTAGTTTTGTTTTACTTTAACTATGAATAACTTTTGAACGAGTGAGTTTAGCTAAAAATGTTACTAAACTTTTTTTGTAGAGAACTTAATTTGCTTTAAGAATAATTATTGGCTTTTTTCAGAAACTAATTTTTACATGAATTACAAAATTCGATTATTTAAAAATCAAATTGTAAAATCATACCTAGGTTGGAGGCACGGTTATAAGAAAACGGTTCATCTGACAAAAAATTTCACTAGGACCTTTTTCATAGAGCATTTAATTTCCTTCAAGATATGTTCAGGTCAATTTTGTTTGGGTTGATGGTTTGGGAGTCAAAAGTCAAAATCTTGCATAGACAAAAAAAATCTAAAATTGCGATGATAGACCTCTTAATATTAATATAAAGCGCTAAAATTTTGACAATAATTCTTTTTTGTCATCCCGAATAATATTTTCGTTATAGTTAAAAAAAAAAACAAAAGTAAATTTTTTTGGCCCAGTCTAATATACATATATAAGTCATACATGGATATCTGTACGCATATAATATATTTGCCAAACATATAAGTATGTATGTATGTCGTTTACATGTTGTAAAAAATATATCTATAACTGGGGGTCTACATTAGCCATGAATTTGTTATGAACATCATGTCAGACATCGCATATAGCTAATGTAGACCGCTCATGTCCATGTTTCGTCCATGGTCTGACATCGATGTCCGAACATATGGCTGAGCATCAGTGTGCGCCATGAGATTTGCCGTCAACAACCATTTTTAATAGAAAGAAAAGGGACAAAAAGAAATTGTTAAATATTCCATTTCTATTGCGCTACCACCAAATACATTGATAAGGCAGAACATGGACATCGCACGTATTCGCAATAACAAAGAAGTTGATGAATTTTTTGCAGTTGCTCTGCAAAGTCGATGGCTCGTGAAGACATCGGGTAACATTTTTAATTTTAATTGTCATGTTTGCCATCATGACTTTGTATCATGGGTTACATACACATTTTTCGTATGGAAGGGGGTAGGTTCTCTCTATCGATTGTTTTAATATAATACTTGAACATTTTTTATTTCGCTGTTTTAACTATTCTTTCAAACTTTTTAGCCGAATGGCTATTTTTATAAAGGAGTTATTTTCTTATAAATCGCCAAAAAAAACCGCAAAACTTAATTAAAATCCCAATACTCCAATCTAATAACTGCTGAAAATTTAAAGTTCAAAACTGGTGAAAAATTTTTTAAATCATATAAAATCAGAAAAATAACGATAACGGGCTTTCAAATATCTCAAAAATTTTTGCGATTGTGTTTTTTAATTAATCAAGCACCTTTATCGTTCTTTTTTATGGTATGTTTTTATTTTTCAATTGTGGACCAATTTACCTAAGAGCCGCAGGTAAAAACTTAAAAAAATCTTGTTTCCCAATTACAATTATAACTTATTACAAAAAGTTAAAGTTAAGCTTTGATGGCTTAAATTTAAATGCTGACTAATTCCAAAAATTTTCGAATCTGTTTTCGGATGCTTATCAACGGACCTGAATAAGATTTCGTAGACCAATATATTACGTACCTGCGTGCTATGTGTCGTCTTTAGTTTTTTCAATTTCGCTACAGTTTTCGAATTATCATGGGTCAAATTTCGATTTTTTAGAAAAATATAATATAGCTTTACAACCGATAATGCGATTTGAATAAGTAAAATATGTATGAAAAGCTTGAGTCGTAAGGTTTCATAAACTAACTAAAAATATACAGTTTCTTTACAAAAGTATTGCAAAAATGCATATATAAAATAAATTTGCAAATATCTCAAAAACTTCATCTGTAATTTTTTTAAATAAAATTCCTGTTGATAGGGCATAGTGTTATGCATAACATATCCAAAATTTGGATTGGGAAGTCCATGGGATATGCTTTACGAAGAGGTTCTCATATTATTTTCTAATTAATTTAAAACTTAGACAGATTTACAAATTGGTACTTTTTACATCCGTTTTGAACAAAACTAAAATTTTTCTAACCAGTTTGAAGAGCCAAAAAATACTGTGCCTTCAGTATTTTCCCATTACTAACAGATTTTTTTTTACGGGCATTTCTAGTATTTCAACTGGGTACACCAGTATTTTTCAACTTACCACGAGAACAGTATGTCCGCTTTCGACCAACAAAACAGCAACAGATGCATGATAAAATTACCTTTAAAATATCTTAATACAATTGCGTAAGCAAATCACTGGTTTCTTATTTATTCAAAAATTATTATCGATAAATACTGGTTTTTTATGAAAAATTAAAAAAATAAACTTTTTCTAAAAGCTTTAAACAGATTTAAAACTGCAATAACTTAAAATGTTAAATAGCCTTCTTAACGACAGACGTTTTACGAATAAAATAAGCCATAAATTATGAATATCGATGGAAAATTTTCGATTTTATTTATAATGCAGTGAAAGAACTCAATTTGTTGTATATGTATTAATAAAATAAGCAGACAGCCACTTTTTGAGTCAATATGTGTTTTTGTATATCAAAACCAGTTTTTGTTGCTTAAACTTATAAGTCAACAATAGCTGAGTGGATAAAGTTCCTGTCTTCATATCTGAACGAGCACAGGTTCATATCCCAGCTGGGTTGAAAAAATAAAAAAATTAAAAAATTAAATGAACAAATATAAATAAACCATAATGCATATACATTTTTTTTAAATTTAGTTTATTTATTTGACTACTTATTTTTTAGCTTCAAGTAAGCCAAATAATAACTAGTTAATTGTTGTGACAATGTAATTACATTTGTATGGGGTACCCCTTATTTTTTGGACTTCTCAAGCAAAACTAAGTAGTTATCGACTCAAATTGTAAGTTACGACTTACGACTTAAATCCTCATATACTTTTTTGCCCACCAGTAACCAAAGCTTTTGCTGGCTGTTTTGTGAATTAAACTGCATCTTTTGGTGTTTCGTTGATAGGAATCGGGCACACCGTTCTCGAGTTAGAGAAGCAGCGGTCAATTTTTACATGAAGGGCGAAGTTTGTCGGCTATATACGTTTACAAGACACGAAGATCAAAATGAACAATAAGAAGAGCACAACTAGCTATCAACAAAGCAAATAAACACAAACACATTGAAACAACAAATTATTTTTCGCCGGCCACTGTGTTATAGTGAAATATATGGATGTACTTAGTGGAAATATTGGACATGCCCATAAAACATTTTGGGGTGCGCTGGGAAAGTTTTTTTCTGATTTCTATTTGGCAATACATACTCTAAAATGCATGTAATTAAGTGCAATTGTAAATTTGAAATTTTATTGTTTACACTACGTTCACAACTGATAATGCTATCTTGACAATAAAGAATACGTATTAGTGCTCAAAAACGCTGACAATTGTCTTCGCAACGTAGGCGTCCAGGCAATAATTATGATAATAAATTTTAAATTCCTGAAATACGTGTTTCCCGCGATCTTTGTAAGTTAAAACTTAAAAAAAGTAAAGAAAGTATCAAAATTATAAATATTATAAGCTTTTGTTTTTGAATATTTCTTTTTTATTCACATAAATTAAAATTATTGTCGGCATACGTCAAATCATTGTCCGATTTACTGTCTTCAAAATATTCAAGACAGTAGTGTAGGCAATTGAAAAAGTGTATATATATATTAGTGAAAAAATGTTATTGTCAAGACAGCATTTTCTAGTGTAAACACCGAGTTAACGCTACGTTTACAACTGACAATGATGTCTTGACATTAAAGAATACGTATTAGTTGTCAAAAACGCTGATAATTGTCTTCGTAACGGATGCGTCCAGACTATTATGACAATTAATTTTAAATTCCAGAAGTTCCGTATTTTGAGCGAGCTTTGTAAGTTAAAACTTAAAAAAAGTAAAGATAACATCATAATTATAAAAATTATAAGCTTTTCTTTTTGAGTATTTCTTCTTCACAAAATTTCATTCACAAAACTTTAAATTATTAAATAAAATTAAATTATTGTCAGCATACATCAAATCATTGTCTGATTTACTGTCTTCAAAATATTCAAGACAATAGTGAAGTCAAATGAAAAAGTGTGTATGTATTAGTGAAAAAATATTATTGTCAAGACAGCATTGTCTAGTGTATAAGAACAAATTTTTTTAATCGGGCGAGAAACAAGTAGATGACAAACGTTAAAAATTTTACATGCCTGAAGTGCCCTACTTAGGGACTTTGCAGCTCCGCTCCTGAGAAATGTGGGAAATTCATCTTCTTAGGTTAAATTAGAATACTCCATTGATATGGCCATGTGAAATTTTAAAACGATCGGACTATCCGTTTCTAAGTGGCTGATTTGATTGAAAAATATTTTGATTCTACCCTACAGTGCGCTATAAACATCAATGTGGTTGTAATAATGCTCATACATTTTTTTTGGACTTTTAATGTTGTTGTGGTAATTCTTATGAATTTTCTTACAGTTTTTATAAAGAGTTTTTATATAAATATACATTTCACAAAGTGAAATTTAATAAATGCTTTTTAGATACTTTTATACAATTTTTGTAAAGTGAAAAAAAAGTTTGGCTGATATATTACGAAAAGAAATCTGCAAACATTATTATAGCTTCAGTTAATATTATCAGTTGAAACTTTTGAATATTTTCAAACAGATTTTTTTACTGGCTCAGAAAAAAAATTGTAATATATCATCAATATTAAAACAAAATATTTTTGTTTGATTCAATAAATTTCCAGTTAATATTATCAGTTGAAACTTTTGAATATTTTCAAACAGATTTTTTTACTGGTTCAGAAAAAAATTTGTAATATATCATCAATATTAAAAAAAAATATTTTTGTTTGATTCAATAAATTTCTTGTTTGAAATTTGTAAATATTTTTTAACAAATTTATTTATAGATTCAGACAAAACTTGTGTTTAATAAATAGCATAAGCATCAGTAAAGACTTTATTCGTTTTTGAAAAATTATATGTTTGAAATTTTAATTAAATTTTAGAACATTTTTTTAATAGATAACACAATTTTGTAACTGAAAATAAAACATTTTTGTCTGAATATACAAATTTCTTTGAAGGCTCGTTTTTAGAAAATTAAATTTATTTTTTTTTCTGTGTACAGGCCGGCAGAATTACTATTTTTTTACATAAGCAATTTGTTACACTGTGCTACAAAATAAGCAATAAGGTTTATATAATAATTCAGTAATACCGAAACTTATCCAATTATTAGTATTAAAAAAGCGTGAATATAAATAATTTTATTTTTTATAAATTTTACCTTAATTAGAACTCAAATAAGAAACAGAAATTGTATACTCCCAAAAAAGTAAAGTAAAATTTTTAAACTCGATCAGAAACAATTAACACTCAGTAAACATTTAATCAACAATTATAAATTTTGTGAAAAAAATTTACAAAATTATTAACAAAACAAGACATTTATAGAAAAATTCTAAAAAATGTTTGACCTTGATATAGAAAAGACAAAAGAAAAACAAATTGGGAAATCCCAAGGAAACATTTCGCAAAAGAAAACTCTTTGAAATTTTTAAAAGAAATAAAAACCTTACATATCTTGTTTACATAAAGTTATAAACAAATTTTGTACTTATAATTGTATTTTACAACTATTTATGTGTTTATATAATTTTTTGTTTTGTTTATATTTTCGTAAAAAAAATTACTGACAAAACACTTGCTTTTAATTACACACTCATATAATTTTCTTTTTTAGTCAATGTATTTATTGTTATTTGTCTATTGAAACATATTAATTAAATTTAAACTAAAAGAAACAGCAAAAAAACTATTTCAATGAGAAAAGAAACCACTAAAGATTAACACAAAAAAAATTTTTAAAAACATTTTCTGTGTCTTAAAACTTGTATAAAAAGAATGTCTTCCATTAAATTAAAAAAAAAAACTTAAACAAGAAAACAATTTTTATTATGTATTTAAAACAAAACAAAAACTACTACACTTTAAATTATTAATTAAATAACTATATCTAATTATTAGAAGAAAAACAAATATTTTTAGCCTTTAAGTAACGTGCAATGAATGAATTATTAATTCCATTAATTATTATAAACAAAGAAAATTGTACATATATTTCTGTAGTATAACTCAACTTATTTAGAAACAAATTGAAACAATGTTATGCTTCAAAACTGTAATTTGTTTAAGATTTAATTAAAATTTATTCAAATTTTTGTTTTAAGTTTGAGGGTTCACTATTTCCTGTGCTATTGTTTTTAGTACGCTAAAAGGCCGGCATACTTTAAAGATTATTTATTTAGAATCATACCAAGCCATAGGCCAGCGATGCCAGAATGAAGATTTTACCTTAATTTTGAAGATTTTTTAGTCAAAATAAGATTTGAAGATTTTTTTCCCAAAATGAAGATTTTTTGAGTCCAGTTACTTAACACTTCTTATTGTCACACGGCTTCTTTAAATTTATTAAATAAATTTACTTATGTCAGCTAATCGTCAGCTCAATAAAAGAATAAAGTACTGTAGAGAATTGTCATTTGCTAATTTATAAAGTATACTTATTATGTATGTATATAAAAATGTATCATGGCGTTGTTTAGTACAAAAAAATACCTAAAAAGTCTAATAAAACATTTTCCAAATTTAACTGATGACACTGAGGTTCAAAATTTAGATGACGAATTCAGATAGCTCCACCGCATATTAATAAATATTTTTGAAATTTAGAAAACATTGCTGCGGAAGACTTTTGGCACACAATCTCAAATTACTAGAGCAGATAGTGAGTTAGTTTTTCCAAGGCTGTAGAAATTTTCATTAAATTATATATGTCTACTTAATTCATCTGCAAACGTTGAACGGATATTTTCAAAAGTAAATTTAAATAAAAAGAAATATAGAAAGAGATTAACAAATGCAATCCCAATAAGTAAATTAAATAAAAAATACGCATTTTTATGCACAAAAATATGAGTAATGGGGTATTTGTTATAGAGCTAATTCAAACTAAATGTTGTATTGTTTATTTTGTAAAATCATAAAAATTTTCTAAGCAATTTCTTGTTTTAAAATTTTAAGACTTAAAGTTTTGATATTGAAATGTATAACAAATTTTTATGATTTTACAAAATAAACAATATAACTAACATTCAGTTAAATCGGCTTATAGTTAGTTTTTAAGAAGCTTCTTTGAAGTCAATAAAAAGAAAAAACCAAACAACCGACGACAAAATTGAAAAGATTGCGTTGTTGCCAAGTTATGCATTAAACACATTCGCCACAGCAGGCTACCGACTACAACCTGTCAAAAATAGAATACATGTGTGTATATGAAAATGATTATTTTCACGACTGCACGGCTACACGGCTGCAGGTTGTTGTCCATGCTACTTCTGTCGTGTAGTCAAATTAGACTAATTTCTATTTTTGTTGGCTACAAAACAAAAACAGTGTTGACAGTATAACAAAATATGTAAAGCAAATTAGTGATTAGAAATATTTTTTATTGAAAAATAAAAAAGAAAATTACAAAACTTAAATGTTAAAATATATATGCATCAAGATTTTTTAAATAAATAAATCTATTTGTTTTGTTATATAGAATATTGACTTAAGTCAAAAATACCAACTTCATTGAAAATTAAAAAAAATCACAGGGTAATAGCCCTTTTTAACCTAAAAATTTTAGTATAATTTATTTCGGTGCACTCTCCTGATTCCAGAGTTACGGGGTTCAAAACATCAATATATTATTGATCATAAGTCCTACAATATAGAACGGATTTAAACGATATATACTACGTTTATACGCACGGGTTATATGCAAATAAAACTGTAAATTGTTGCCATATAATTGTTTTATTGCGACTTATTAACTTACGAAAACTATGCACAATTAACGCACTATAAAAAAAATGATTGGTGCTGGCTGCCCCGCTTTGGCAATAAAAGGCAATAAATAGAAAAATATTTCGCAAAAATATTGATAGAAGAAAATAATGACAATTAAAACAAATAATTGTTTGTTCCTTTATACATTTCAACTATTTTTTTTTTTGTAAAATACAAACGTCTTCTATAAAAGTGCTACCAAGTTTTTGTGTTTTGATATGCCATATATACAGTGAACTAACTTATTTGCAAATATTTTTATTTGCAAATAGTCCGCGTATAAACGTAGTAATAGTTATCATTTCAAAATGCTTTAAAATACCTTTCTACTGGTATATACAATTTTCAAATCCATTAACACATTGCGAGCAAAATGGAATTTAAAACATTTTTTATATGACTTCTCACGTAAAAGCACCATTATCTCAAAAACTGGCCGATACAATCGTACTTAAATATGTATTTAGTTTAATAGAAAGCATTCCAAACTTTCATTTGATGTATACTTGAAAGTTTCCATCGATGAAATTCATCAGTTATGGCACTTTGAAAATAAATTCACTCATTTAACTCTTAAACTCATCTTTAAGGTACCATAACCTACGTATTTCATTGGTGACAGCTTTCAACTATACACAAACAAAAGCATGAAAAGTTCTCTATAAAACTATACACATGCATATGTACCGTTGTATCGACCAGTTTTTACGATAACGGAGTTTCTGCGTGAAAAGTCAGGTAAAAAAAGATTAATTGTTTTAAAAAATGTGTATACCAGTAGAAAGGCATTTTAGAAAAGTTTAAAGTGATATCCATATGGCTTATATCCGTTCTATATTCTAGGACTTATGGGTAATAAAAAATAAAAGTTTTGAACCCATTAACTTCGGATCCAAAAGAGACCAAATAAAATTACACTAAAATTATAAGGTTAAAAAAAGCTACTGTCTCATGAGTTTTTTTTAATTTTCAACGATTCTGGTATTATTGACTTAAGTCAATATTCTATTTTATTAAACAGAAAAAAACATCAAAAAATTTAAGTATGAAAAGTGTCATAACAATCAATAGGTTTTAAAGAAATAAATTGATTTGTTTTTACATTTTGCGAGATGTAAGAACATTTTGAATAAGCGATTTTTTTATACAAGTAAAACTTTTAAAGTGGCACCACTGAAATATGTACTCCAAGAACAACATGTCAGCTGGTTACGATGTAGCTGCCGTGTTCAAAATAATTAAGTAGCTGACTACACGACGACGATTGCTGCCAACAGCATTTGTAGTCGTGTAGCCGTGTAGCCTGCTGTGGCGAATGTGTATATAGCATTACATTCACTGAATCTACAATGTAAAGATTTGAGTTGTTGCTGTCATCGCGGGTTGCAGTAACCGAGAGCGCATTGTACATATATTTGATCTTATAAATGTACAATGTAACTAACATACATAACTAATATATTGTAATAAATTTATTATTTGACATATTGTCATAATTTTATTTTAAATGAAATTTATTTGCTGGTGTTTAAGCATTGGATGTATGCATTTCATTGGTGTTTTACCAAATCGTCAGTAGACTTCGAACACACTTTTGAACATTTGCAGATTTTGAAAACCATTTGAAAATTTTGCATAAGTTTCAAAGCGTACTGTACTTATTTTTGAAAATTGTTTACTAATTTGTAAATTCTCAAATGGTTTTTGAAAGTCTGTACATAAGATAAGCGGTTAGTAACTGTTTAAAATAGTAACTGTTTAAAATTGTGTTTGAAGTCTACTGACGATTTGGTAAAGCACCAATGAAATGCATATAGACAATGCTGAAACACCAGCAAATAAATTTCTTCTAATATATTATAATTTTAATATAAGTAACCTGTTTGAATTGAACTTTGGGTTTCGATGTTTACATACTAATTTTGATATACATATGACCATAGGTATATATAGAAACTTTTATATAATTAGCAATCATGAATTATATTTATATTACACATAAACATTTTTTGAAGATTTTTTTTCTAAAATTAAGATTTTTTTCCGAAGAATGAAGATTTTTCCCCGAAAATTTCTGGCACCACTGCCATAGGCCCTTATTATGAGTTGCATTCGATGTTCGATCTTCGCTGGCTATCGAACATCGATTATCGAATGTTAGGTTCGTATTATGAGCTGGCAGAACTGTCGAAAATTTCGTTGTACAACGAATTTTCAATCGAACAAAATTTTGCTTTCGATGCGGTATGGCAGTTTGTAAAAGTTATTGAAAATGTAGTTATGTCAATTTTTTTTTTGGTTTTTTTACATATACCATTTGTAAATTATTTTTTTTTTTTACTTTCATGGTCATTTTAATTAATAATTAATCAAATTTTTTCTCTTATAAATTTGTGAACAAACAATAAATATTTATAGTGCCAGGCAGCGTTGCCATTGTTAGTAGATTCCTACCAAATTTGGTACGATTTTTTTCGTTTGGTAGGATGGTAGGCTAAATTTTTTCTTGGTAGGTTTGAGTATATATGTATGCATAATTATTAAAAAAGGTTTTCAATGCAGCTTATAAAAAATTGAATAGAGAAAATATAAAAATTTCGTCGATCTTGCAGAATATGTATTAAATTTTAGATAGCTTTTGTCGTTTTCTTTTCTAGGCAAACTGTAAAAATTCTTTAACTTTTTACGCAAAATTGCAAACTAGCGTACTTTTAAGATAAAAATTTATCCTGGGTAAGTGTTGATATAACTTGTTATAAACTCAGTATTTTAAAAATTCATTATATTGCAAATTTTCACTGAGAAGGTAAAAAATACAGCATTTTTCTCTACAAAAGAAAGAGCCAATAATTAAATAAATTTTTACATCCATATAAAATTATTTTTATTTTATTTTTTTTTTAATTTACAAACACAACCCACGAAGCGATTTATGTAGCTTGTCTGCAAAAACACCCTGTTTCTATATCGGGAATCGAACACGAGACCTTTGGACTAACTGGCTAGCACTGCTAGCAATCACTCTATAGACCGGACTTAGTAGTTTTTTAGTTTTTTGTTATAATTTTGATCATCTGATGCACTATTTTATTAAATACCATGCTGCATATTTTTTAGCGATTGGATTTATATATACAGTTTTCAAAATCAGTTTATAAATCTGAGAAAAAGGTCGATTCTAGATTAAGATACTTTTTGTTCTTAAGAAGAATAAAGCGATCTGCCCATCTTTGAATTAATACAGTGTAATTTTTTAACAATATGCTGCAGATTGTGGGGCTTAGTGCTGGCTTTGCGTATGAAAAGTTTAAAGGACTTTTTTGAGGTATGACAACTTTATCGCTGTAAAATTAAAATATAAATGGACGGAATCTGAAGATGGTAAAACGAAAACGATAGGAATAAAAGTACGGAATCAAGAGCACTCTGATCGGAATATGCGTGTGCGATTGCTGAAAATTTATGAAATCAATATGGAAGTCAAGTTGTTTGTTTTGCATGAAAAAATATCCAGACTGGTCCATGATATTGCGAAAATTTTTACTTTCATTTAAAGATCGCTTAAAAAAGAGCTATTTCGCATTAATAAGTCAAAATCTACCTAACTCGACTTACGCATTTATTCAAGAACTTTGGTTATTCAAGAAATGTCGGATTTCAAATTTTAATAAAAAAATATCTTCTGCTATGGCTTGTTTATCCATTGTGAACGAATTTTAAATTTTTTAACAAACTTCAAGTTTATAAGAATAAAGAAACTAGTAGGTATGTTTCTTGTTATATGGCAGAAGTGAAGTTTTGTTGAGATAAATTGAAATTAAAATTCTTTGATTTTTGGCACCATTATTTGAAAAAGAATTGATCAAAAATATTTTTAGAAAACAGAGCCATATTTGATCTTTGACACAATGAGCCCATAAACTCAATCAAAATCGTGTGTCTTACTTGGTTACAATAATTCAAAAAGATTTTAGTTCTATTTGAACTGAAAAAGTACTATTTTAGAAGCTCATTGGTACGAAATGAATTTTTTCATTTATCATCCCTGGCTGAGAGTATGAATAAATTTCTTCATTGAATCAATAAATTTTGTCATTTCATTGTATTTATGAAGAATATATCATAAAGTTTCATGTGCAACATTTCATTGATTTCGTGAAACTCTTTCATTCAAAAAATGAAATAATTTCATTATACATCTTTTGTAAATGTTGTTAAGTAAGGATATTAACCGGTCTGAATATCAACCAAATTTGACGTGGAATGATGGAAATCTGGATTTTGAAATTAAAATAACCCGGTTATTCGATATATGAAAATTGGTAATTTAAAAAAACTGGCGGCCGCAAAACTAAAGCAACGGGTCGAATGAAAACCGTTCGATTTTTCTTGTGAAATGGCATCATAGCCATTTCTTATAAAAGCAAAAATTGCTTTTGACCGATATCAACATAGAATACTATGAATTTGTTAGTATTTTTATGTTTGTTCCCTCATTTATATTTTTTATATTGAATTTATTATCTGCCTGTCTTTGTTTAGCATTTTGCAGTACGTGTTGTGCTTAAATAATTCATTAGCAAGCGGCGTACTTCGTTGGTGCTGAAAACTCTTTCTTTTTTAGAAAAAATACTTTAAAATTCATTCTTTTTATTTCAAAACCTTTATATGCCCCAGAAATTCATTAATTATAAAAATTTTATTCAATTATATCTTTTTTAAAAAAGTTGCCCCTTTTTTCGAAGAATCCCATTTTCAACGGTCACCCTGTTTGACACTGTTTGTCATAGGGATGCAAAATGAGATTTTACAAATTGTACTAATTTTCAGAAAAAAGTGTACTATTTTCAGTCCGATTGTACTAAGTTATTTTTACATTATTTTAAAATATTTTTACTCAAAATTACATGCAGATGTGTGTAAAAAACTTAACAATTAACATAAAAGACACATTGAAGTGCATTTGCACTAATTGATCCTGAGTGATCCTGATTAAGCTTATCTTCAGGAGCCCGAAATTGAGTTAGCTAAAACTAGATAAAATTTTGAAATTAATGCGGTTTTTTATTGTTTATTCTCTACAAGCAAAAAACTGAAGTAAAACATAAAATCTTGTGTATAAAAAAAGGATTTCGGAAAAGACACCCTAACTTCCCCAATGCTTTTCATATGAGGTCCCTTTCTGTCTAAATGTAGAGGGCGGGAAAAATATACTTTAAAGTCATCTCAGAGGTCAATAAAGGAATAATTGCACTTTTAAAGTGGGGGAGGGGGTCATCTCTATGCAGTGATACCAACCATAATCTCGAAATAGACATAATTTACTCCAACAGATTTTTTTTATTTTTTTGGTTCTAATGAAAACTCTGGCTGGGAAGGTAAGGTCCCCTTTAATCAAGATCATCACATATGTAGATAGACTTAACAATTAACTTAATTTCAAAATACTATAAGCTGTTGAGATCTGAATATCAAAGGATTGTTTAGGATATACTTCTTGCTAACAAACTCTCAGTCATTTTTAAATTGTAGCAACACTAATTAGATGACTTCAGCAAATCCTTTGTTTCAATTTGATTAGAGGCAGTCGAAACAAACAGAGTAAAGCTCTTTGGTTTGCAATATATTTTCCATATTTGCAGATGAATGTGGAATTGATAATATGCCTATAAAAATTCTTGAAATATCAGTAAACAGCAGTTTATTTAATTTATTTAGCATTTATACCTTCTACCAAAAGGTATATATTATGCTGTCATTTTTTAAAGACTTAATAGTGCGAAACGATTTTCCTTCTTTTTGAATATTCAAGAGAACACTGAAGATGGCACACTGCCGAAACCAGACTGTTTATGAACCAAATTTGACGTGTGTGGACGGAAAATCGTTCCAAATTCAAACAAACCCGCAACTCTCAAACACTCAATTTAATAATTTCAACATCCAATATTAGGAAACATTTTTAATATGAATGGTGCAATGCTAGAAGTTCTTCTTCATTATTAAAATCAACTTTAGCTTTTAAGACTTCGTAGCATTTGAAAATTTTTGAAATAGTGCTAAATTAGTCATTGGGGTGCTATTGTACTATTGACTTTCAGATAAAGCTAAAAAAAGTGCAATTGTACCAACTTTTGTATTCCTGATTTGTCATGCTTTGCTGGATTTTTGTAAGAACTATCCACTCATAAGAATAAACGACAACTTTGAGCACACCACTACGGATAACAGTATATGATATATGCCGATGTGGCTTATTAGTAGTTATGCTAGCCTATCAGGCCAGGCGTCGTGGGCTCAGTTCTCACCATGCACTCTAGGTGTTTTTCGCCGAGAAGCTAAATCGATGCGCAGATTGTGTATGCCAAATATCTTATATATAAATAGAGCCACACGATTTAGTCGTACACTTTTAGGTATGTTAATGTCCACCAATATTGATGAAACGTATATGGTTTAAAATGTATTTTCTCTAGATATGCACAATATACTTTTTGACCTCAAAATCCCCAAAATCCCAGAAGCTCCCCAAACACCACCACGGCAATACTGAAAACGTGAAAATACCAAATGCTAAATCTCAAAGAGAAATTTACCTTTCTGTCGGAGTTTAACCTTCAAATTTAACACAGATTTTGATTGTCCAGAGGAGTCTCAACAATCTCATAAGATATAAATGTATATAGTATATATACAATGAATATTGCTCTGTGGTGAATAATGATGTAATTAATCGCATTCCGGGCGAGCAAAAAGTTTATCATAGCTATGATCAAATTATTTGTGATAATCAAAATGAAAATAACAATTATCCTGTTGAGTTCTTAAATTCCTTAAATTTAAGTGGTTTTCCGCCTCATAAGTTAATTTTGAAAGAAAATTGTATTGTTCTACTAATTAGAAATTTGAATGTATGTATCTAAAGCATTAGTCAATGGAACCAGAATGCGAGTCAAATGCTTGCATCATAATTCTATTGATTACAAAGTTTTGACAGGTCCAGTACGTAATACGCGAATTTTAATCCCACGTATAAGGTTGGCTTGCACAGGTTCTATTTTGCCTTTTGAATTTCAAAGAACTCAATATCCTATAATTAATTCTTGCTTTTGCTATGACGATAAATAAATTGCGAAGTCAAACATTTGACAAAGTTGGAATTTTGTTAAATCAACCTGCGTTTTCACACGGTCAGTTTTATGTGTTGAAGTTCTACATAAGCGATCGTGGCGGACAAGGGCATTTAGCAAATGATGAAAGATCATTTACACTAAACATTATGTTCACGGAAGTAATTAATTTCTAAGCTTTGAAATCTTTGTTATACTTCTTCCATTATTCAGAACTTTTGACAAATTTATTTATGAGTACATTTTGGTTTTGTTATATATCAGTGGCTTGGTGCTAAAAGGGGCAATATCAATATTTTGCTGTTTTGAGTTAATCTTTGCATTAGGTTTCTGTTCTTACTCTCTTTTATTTTGCTGAAAGAGCCAATGTCTAATGTAACTCAGAACAGCTTCATAGGTGTTTTTCTAGACAATGTTACTATGAACTCATATAGAAAACTTAAACGTAAATTGCCTTTTTCTCAAAAGTGATTGTTTTGACATTGACCCTTTTAGCACCAAGGCACAGATATGTACTAGCAAATATGTTGCAAACTTTTATATTATTTGGCAAAAGTACTTAAGACGACTCAAGAAAATTTCGAATTTTTATTAACACTAAATACAGATTTTTAAGGCGCGTCTTTTGGTCTAATCACCATGTTCTTATAATAGTTATTCTGCCTATTCATGGGATCCGATACGGAATTGGATTGGAAACGGAACTCCAATCCAATTCCAATTGTGAATGCGTTCATGAAAACGTAACGAAATTGCTTTGTTCAAAAACTTTTTATTTTCGTTCAAAGTTCAAAATATCGTTTACTAAATTGTTTATTTAGTAATAAGAGGCTAAGGAAAATTTTTTTTTAATCTGTTAAATGCAAAAAAGAAAGGGTTCCTGTACTCCAAGCCATGAATATTAGTTCAGTTTCTCAATGGAAATTTCGCAAATCCAATTATAAACGGAACGCAATCAACTGGATTTGTTGAGAAAACTATACCAAACTAATCCGTATTGGATTATGTGAACAGGCTGATTAATAAAAATGTTAATGTTTAAACATTTTAGCTCATCCCGATTTTTCTTAATTTGCGACCGATCAGCAAAGAATTTAAAAATCCCAAAAAGGGGAAAAATTCAATATGAAACTGTAATCAAAATCACTAAAGGCGTTTTCTTTTCTATAAAAAATTTTAAATTTTATTACTTTTTACTAAAAAGTCGCAATTTCGCATTCCTCTAAAGCAAAAATTTACCTTCGTAAGTGATAATACAATAATTTTTAATAAATTCACTTCCTCGAAAAATGATTATATTGCAAATATTTATTGAAAAGTGCAAACAATGCAAAATTTTTTTTGTAAAAAAGAAAACGCCATTAGGTTTACTTAACTTTCACTTTTCTTAAAGCGCATACACAAAACTTTTTGTTTATTGCTTTAACGGTATTTTGGCTCTCCTGAAAATTTTGAAAATTACACTTAAGTTGTTTTCTCAAAAGTCCACAGATATATGTATACATTTTTATTATCAATCTTTTTTTGCAATTTTTAATTTTGTAAAACTTTTTTGGCAAAATGAATACAAAGAATAAAACGAAAAAAAGCCCGATTTTTATTGTTGTTCGATTATTTAATTTTACTAACACGAATTTAAAGAAAGAATTGCATTCCCGTTCATAATATATAAAGAAGTACCGGTCGAATTCCGACCACCGGGCGATCCTAGTTATAAATAAATACATTACCGGGTTCCATAGGGCTGGTGAAAGGAATGACTCCCTCTGCTCTTTTTCCTCCTAATGTTTTTCTTTTTACAATTCGCATTTTGCAACATGATTCCAAGCAGAAATTAAATAACACATCTGTCTCTCCTATTACTTAAATATGTAGTTTAAATCTAAATGTCTCTGGCAAAACATTCAATACAGTTTCAGTTTCCCTAAAGTATGATTTCAAAAATACATGTAGTTAAAAGATATTAAAGAAATCAAAGTAAGGCAAAGAGAAATTGTGACACCCTCAAATATTTTTATATCTAATTTACATAAAAACTTCCATTTAAAATCAATCTCTAGCGTAAAATTTTGCATTTTTAGGCCAAGCATTTATTTTCATTTTGTAAATATTTCTTTTTTTATTTAACTAGCTCTTAAGATTTACTCTACACCATTTATGAACGAAATTTTGTTAACTATTTTAAATTGCATCAAGGTCTAACATTTTTGTGGACTAATCTTGGTATAAAAGATTTGTTTTGTTATTATACTAATTTAAATTAAGTAGTATTTAAATAGTAAAATTTTGATGGTACTTTTAAAACTAGAAATGGTGTAGTTTTAATAAAAAGATGAAAAGTATTTTTTTTTGGAAACAATTTGTGTTAACAGATTTTTAGTGAAGTTAAACTTAAGGAAAACCAACTTCCAGAGAGCTTTCAGGTATGTAAAAAGTTCTTCAAAACTGTTATTAAACAAAACAATTGGATTGAGTAAAATTTTTTGAACAAAATTTAAATATTTAGAAATTTAAAAGTTTAAAGTGATGCAAGGTTGACTAAAACTCCTTTGCCAGTTGCCAAAAAAGTCAATGTTAAGAACGGAAAACTTTAAATTTGTATAAAGCTTGTGTGCTTTTTAATACACTTGTTATCTTTTCAAATTTTGGCAGAATTTTAAAGTAAAAATTTATTAAAATTTTTACGAAAAGCTAATTTAATATTGCTAAAAATATGTATATTTGCTGCTTTGAAAACATCATGCATACAGGTGAATATAACTTTGTGTATATCAATAACTTTTTTCGTTTCATATGTGTTACCACTGTAGCGTTTTTTAGTGAATAAAAATTAAAACTCAATTTAGTTTAAAGAGCTTTGATGTAAACGCTCTCTTCACGTTAAAATAAAAACTTTCCGTGCATCTCAAGGCATGGGAAAAGCCCATTCCTAAGAGCTTTTTATTTAAACTTAAGCACTCAACATTTCAATAATCCAACAAAAGCGCCCAAACTTGTTTTCAAAAAAATATTTCTCATCTACTAGAATAATTTAAGCTTAAATTAGTTCTATAGCCGAGTATGCAAATGATATGTACGAATTGATTCCTGAATGTATTTAAGTGGGCGTGTATCTGAAACTAGACTTAAATTCTTTAGGTTAAACAGTTTAAAGCCAGGTTATTTATATAAAGAAAAAAGGAAACAAAGGCAAATTAGTAAACGAATAAAATTTAATTAAACTTAAAATGACTGTATTTATAATGTTTGTATAATAAGTGTGAAAAGCATGGCTGAGTGGCAGAATGATTGTGAAAGTGCAATTTATAAGATTGATTGCTTAAACGAGTGTCTGAGTCCAGTTAGTCTTTATATATTAAACAAATATATATAAAAAATTGTTTAGCTCTTAAGATCCAGATCTAGTTACTACATCGAGAAATATCAGAATTTGTTATATTGTATGTATTGTATGTTTTGAAATTTGTATTAAAAAAAAAACTAAAAATATTGAAAAAAATAAAACTGTTTATGAAGGATTTTTTAAAGCAAAATAAAAACATATATTTTATTATACAAGATATTTGTATACAACTAGTTATTAACACTTAACTTATGAAACTCTAACAATTTAACAAATAAAAATATAAAAAAAGAACTTAAAACCAACCAAACCCCTAAAAAAACATGCAACATAAAATTTCACTAAAAATAAATTCTCTTCTCATATAATCGATTTAAAAAATATTTAAAAAAAAACCATAAAGACTCACATACATACACATTTATTAAATTTAAAAAAATATATTAAATAAACGAATAAATAACATATTTTTCCTCCTTAAACATTTCATTATACAGAATTGTAGTTTAATAGAAATTATTAGTAACATTCTTTAATTCTTTCTTCATTATTCATTTTATTTTCATAATATATTATTCATTTATTTTTCCCCCTATAAATAAACTGAAAACGAAAACCTTTACTAAAATGTTAAATATACAATATACATGTCCAGTATAAATGTTTAAAACTACATTTAACTCACATTAAAATTTATTGGAAAACGATTTAAAGAAAACATTTTGGAAAGCAATTTAATAAAATATACAAAAGAAAATATAATAAAATTATTATACAAAATCAATATTTAAACGAAAATTTATCTACTATTAAAACCAGCATATAATTCCCTAAAATCAAAATTAATTATAATTATGAAGAAGAAAAGAAGAAGAAAAATTTTAGAATTGAAAATTTGCTTATTTGTCATTAAAAAAAACTATTTGATGTCTTCTGATATTCTTAAAAATATGTTTTCAGTCCTTTAAAAAAGATTTTCTTATGTTCTAAATTATAATAGGAACCAATTGGCAAGACTGTTGGACCTTCATTATCTATTAGAGGGCTGCACGAATATACTCGAAAGTACTCGTATGTATGTTTGTGTGTGTATGCATGTATGTTTTTTGTATATATGTGTATATATATGTATGTATATATGTATATTTGGTCGTGGCCATGTATGTACACACATAGACATGCATGTATAAATAAGTATATACATAAAAACATACATCTATGCACACACGAAATTCATACGAGTACAATCTACGAATACATTTGTGTACACTTTGCAGCCCTCTATTATGTATTACTTACTTTTTTTCAATGCTAGGAAATTTCTAAAGTTACTTGCCAAAGTCGTAAGTTATTATTATTCGGCTTAAGCTCAATAATTGAATTAATGTAAATTCGAATTATTCTTCAGAGTAGAATATTAGAATATATAATCAGCAGGGCTCGGACTTTCAGGCAAATGCATGTTTTTTGTGGTGATAGATAAAGAGGTATTGGCTAATTATCTAGGCGATTCATCAAAATTTAAGTAGTTTGGCATCGATTTGTAGTTGCATATTTTTGCATATTTTGGTGGTAAGTGCATATTTTTGCATATTTTGGCAATATATGCATATTTTAGGAGTTATAAAAAAAATTTTAAGGCATATTTCTCAATTTTTTAAACAAATATCAATAGGCCGATTATGGACGGCAAAGGAGCCTCAGTTGGTTGCCAGTTGCTGAAATCATACTGGTGAAAATTATACTGATGGCAACTGGCAATTAAGAGTTGTCAATTCAGTTGCTATTTAGTGCCTTTCTGGCAATCTTAATTTTCAATTGCCGACTGGCAATGTAACTATAGTTCGGTTGCACTAAATCAGTGGCTTTCAACCGGTGAGTTACGACCCCCTGGGTGGTCGCGGCGACCTTTCTCAGGGGTCGCGATCTGATCTAAATAAAATACATTAAGGGTTTTCATGAAAGCCAAAGAAATTGACTTTTGTGCAATTGCGCAAACTTTTTTTTTAAATCTAGATAAAAAATTATGTAAAGCATGCCTGACGACTCAACAAACTTTCAAAGTCAAATATCAGTTCAGATATCCCGACTAGAAAGTTTCATGGAAACTCATCCAAATGGGACGTAAAGCAGAAACGTATTGGGGACCCGATTGGTTTCCTGTGGGCTTTAATCGGTTAATCGCTTGATTTATTAATCGAAGTGTTGGTTTAATCTGTTAATAATCTGTTAATCTATTAATTTCGATATTAATCGGCTAACCGATTAATAAAGTTTTTTCATAAAATAAGTAATTTCAATACATGAAATGCATAAATTATTTAATATTTTGAGATTTTAGATAAGTAAAAAAAAACAATAACCTAACAATTCTTGATCTAAACCAAGCAAAAATAAAAGGGATTCATAAATACGTATTGATTACAAAATAAACAAATTTGCGAGATCATTTTATTAGTTATTTCAATAGCTCAAGGAAATCTTCTAAATTAATCTTTTCAGAATATAAGTGATTCTTTTCTTTAGTTTTGATAAAACTTGGCTTGGAAAAATCCTTTCCGTTATCGTAGAGGCAGTCCATAATGCAGAATATCTAATTTCTCGGTTCTTTTCTAGGACACAAATAATAACACACAAAAAATATGTTATAATACTACAAAAAATTAAAAATTTTGTTACATCGGTTAATCGACTGAAATTAACCGGTTTAATCGTTAATCGAAAATAGCCAATTTTTCAATTAAATTATATTCTTATTTAGAGATAAATGTAAAGCATGTAGACAAAGAAAATTTTTGACTGCGCGGTGGGTTGAACTGACGTTTCTATAGCTCCCGCTAATCTCATCAGAGCACTTTACCGCTTAGACCACTCGACCAAAGTCGGTTGTTTGAAGTCAAGAGCTGAATAAAATCTACTTTCAATAGTGGGAGCTATCGAAACGTCAGTTCAACCCTCCGCGCAGTCGAAAATTTTCTTTGTCACATTTATCTCTAAATAAAAATATAATTTAATTGAAAAATTAAATTAAAACCGAACTCAAGCCAAAATAATAAAATTTTTTTTTGATATAAACCCATATACATAGTTCGAATAAACTCATAACTTAATTGAAAATACACAATTTTTAATTAACAGATCAGTTAATTGGGTAGTAACTAATCGGTTAACTGATTAATGGTTGACCGATTGAATACCCTAGGAAATATCGAAAACTCGCAAAAACTTCCTCAAATCGGAAAAGTAGCAAACTCTAATGTTAAATTAAAGCTCTTTAAGGGACAGAAGTAAACAACAATCACCTCTATCGAAGATGATAAAAATATACGACTAAAAATCTGTATTGGATTTTTCCAACAAGCTCCCACTTGGAAAAAACTTATGTTAAATCACAAATTAGTAGATGGGCTATCCCAACAAGTTTCCCGAATGCGATAACGTTTTTGGTTTTACCACATGCGTTTGCCAAATGGGCCCCATCTCGTGCATAAAGCTTTGCAATGTAAAAATAGTTTGTATCTGGATCGAAAATATATAGAGGCATAAAAAAGACGAATACTACCGAGATAGGTATCACCTTTTATTTGTTCCCTTCACATCTAATGTCTCACATATAACGGCTTTTATATTGATTGGATCGAGATATTTTGATTAAAAGTACAGTGTCCAACGGGAAACATACTTTTACAAATTTTATTATTCTTTGTTTGAATGGATTTTACAGAATTAACTAAAAATATATAAAAAATAATGTCAAAGTCCCTTAAAGTAGGCCACAAAAACTTTTATAAATAAAAAAGCTCTAATTAACCTTTTTTTAATTTTTTTCAATAATATTTACATCAAATAGTTTTTCCCTTTTTATTTCATTATGTCTTTATATCTACCAATATTATTTCTGTATTTAAGCCAAAACTTTAGAATAATTCTTAAACTCATTATTAACTCACTAACGTTTCACTATATACAACAACAAAAGAAACCCCATTAAAATATTTAAAAACATCCATCAATAAAAAAATTTATAATTAAATGGAAAAAAATCCTTTAAAAATAAATTAAAGCAAACGAAACATAAAATAAAATTCTATACATTATTGTAAAATATTAAATGAAATTTTTATGATGTAAATTGTTTAATATTTAAAAACTGTTTAGTTTTATTTTCCAAAAATTATAAAAACTAAAAAAAAATGCTTTAAGTAAATATTTCCAAACATTAATATTAATAAACAAAAGAAAAACAAAACAATTAATTATTATTATTATTATTAAAATATTAAACATAAAAAATCATTATTTGCTAATTATCATTATTAATGAAAAAAAACAAGAAGAAACTTTAATGAAAACTAATTAAAAAACATTGAAAAATTAAAAATTATCTATTTAAGTCATAAAACATTAAATAAAGAAAAAATAACTAAAAACACATTAAAAAATAGTTTCCTTTCTAAACTTAATTCTGCCAATGCTTCTAAAAACTAGATATTTTTAGAAAATCTGCTCTCCTGGCCACAATTTTGAACGGGCGGGTAAAAATTCAAAGCCAGATTAATTACAGCGAATATAGTTTGTAAAGAAATTTAAAAACACGATGGGCGGTTTTTTTTTCTTAAGCGATGAATTTAGAATTTCATAGGAAAATTCACTATTTTCGTCAAATGCTGGAGATGGCGTGCATGCTTTAATCGACTTAAAATTTAAACTGCAGTCATTTTTGAAGTATATTCTATTGAAAAGAAAAAATGTTTGTTTTGAAAAATTGTTGAGAAAAACTTCGAATAATTGAGGGGCTTAAAAGCAAATTGGTACAACTGCAAAAAAGAAAATTCTGAGTAAATGAGCTTCAAAGTTTTTTGTTCCCATGCATTTTCATACATAACAGTTTTGGTTTCTACTACATACCGCCTCTTGAAGTCATGGTACAGGTCTGAATTTTTGTCCAGTAATAGATATTGGTATTACGTGGTGATTCCTGCATATAACTCAATTGTTTTAGTTTTGCCACTTGTACCTCTTTGCTTTTCACTAGGGATGTAACGAATACCGATGCCGATATATCGGCGATACTTTAGATTATCCGATACATCGATATCGGCGATATTTTACTGTCGATACGACGATACTTTAAAAAATTTTTCAGTTTTTTTTTAATTATTTATTTTTTGTTAATTTTACCAAGAACTAAATTCATTTCGTTATTTTTTAAATCTTATTAATATCAATTTTAAAAATTAATAATATTTTACGCTGCTATTTTGCAAAAACAATAATTTATTTATTGTTAATTTTACCATGAACTCAAATTCAATTCGTTGCTTTTTTAATCTTATTCCCAGCAAAAAAAGACATTATAAAGAAATCATGAAAATGTAGCAGTCGCGATCCGGAAATGTTGCGAATATGGATAATTTCTAATTAGTTTCACATTTGCTTGTCATTGCAAGAAGTTCTCTTTTTCCATTACCAATCACCGAATTTGAACTGATGTTAGGACAAATTTCTTTTTCGGTGTTCTATAATGATTCCTCAAATAATTCTGGGAAAAAAAGCCGACTTCAGTATAAAGAGTAATATACTTGATGGCCTTCCATATAAACAATTTTGAAAATTGGTAAGCCAATGGAGGAATTGTGCTCTAATAAATATTTTGGGTGGAGGCGTGGAAGACTTGCCCCACAGATTTTCGTAGAAAAATTATGCGACCAAACTCTAGGCAAACCATTCCAAACAAAAAAATAAATTATGGAATTCGGCCCATAAATGGAGGAGCTATGCGATAATCAATATTTCTGGGGGAAGGGGAAATCCCGCACAGATTTTGGAGAAAAATTATGGTACCAACCTGAAGGGGGGTTTGCAGCAAATTTCACAACTGATTTTCGAAAAAAAACTGTAGTCAAACCCTTTCAAATAAAAAACAATTTTGATAATCGATTCCCAATGACAAAGTTATGCATGGTTCCCCCTCCCATTTTCGAAAAGAATTATAGGGCCAAACTACTAGCGAACCCTTGCAAACAACACAAGAATTTTGAAAAGCTGTTCACAAATGACATAGTTATGGATTGGTGGGGAGGGGGAGCAAACTTGCTTCTCCGATTTTCGACAAAAAAAATTGGGACCAGTTTTTGTCAAACCCTGTCAAACAAAATAATAATTTTGAAAATCGGTTCACAAATGACAGCATGGGGGGAGCGAATTGCCCCCTCCGATTTTCAAAAAAAAAATTATGGGACCAAACTGCAGGCAAACCCTTTCCAGAAAAAAAAAATAATTTTTTAAATCGCTTCACAAATGACAGAGTTATGCGTGTACAAACATAAAAAAGTAAAAAAAAACATACACACGAATTGATAACCTTCTTCTTTTTGGAAGTCGGTTAAAAAATGATGAAAAATTACCCATTTTCAGAACTTGTTTCTTTTTATGCGAATTTAAACACAAAACTGTGTTTTCATGTAAATTTAAGTGAATAAATATTAACTTTTAGAAGACTTTTAACAATTAAGCTAATAAGTTATTTAGAAGAATATAAGTTGATAAATGTCCTTTAAAAAAACGATTTTTTAAAAAGCATGGCGAGTATTTTTTTAAAATTATAAAGTAATTACAAATTTGTACTGGCTTTTCTACTAATTATCTGCATATTTTTAATATATATTCTTTGAAAGCAATGAATTACTTCCAATTATTTCCAATTTTATATACTGTATTAATATCTATTTTAAATATTAATAATCTCTTACACTGTAATGTTGCATAATAAAAAAAATTTGTTAATCTAAACTTGAACTGAATTTCAATATTCGGTATCGGCATCCGTATCGGCGATATTTATTTTTTAGTATCAGAATCAGTATCGGATCGGCAAAACGGCGTATCGTTACATCCCTACTTTTCACCCCCTCAATTTTTCATTGCGCATTTCCAAGTCTTGACTTTGACTATTTTTCATGACTACCTGAATTGATATAACTAAAAAATTTTTTCTGCATATTTCTAAGGATTGTGTTAAAAATCATATAATATAATTTTTTTTTGTTGAAATTTTTGAATATGCTTTTGCCGGACAAAGTCGAGGCCATAAACACAAAAATTTAATATATAAAGCTTAATATCTCTGAAAATATTAAAGATATCCTACACACAGTAAAATTTCCATGTAAAATCGTCGAAACACAGGTTGATTTAACATTTTTCGGTAGTGATTTTGCTTCATAGGCGTTTCATGTTAATTCAACATGATTTACAATATTATTGAAGGAACATTTATCCTTTTGAATTAACTATATGTCATGTTGATTTAATATTGCAGTACAGTTAAATCAAAATGAAGTTGATACTGAAATAATACGAAAAATTGAAATAACGCGAATTTGATATTTGAACAACACGAAGAATCATGTTGCATCAAAGTTATTTCAAGTTGAAACAACATGAATTTGATATTGAAATAACACTAAGAACAATATTGAATTATAGTTATATCAAGCTGAAACAACAAGACCATAATGTAGCTATTTTATTAATTATTTAACTTACGTGGTGGTTATTAGCATAGACATCAGAAACCTAATATAAAAAGGGATTGCAAAAAAAATTTTTTTTTGTTTATCTAAGCGGAAATTGCCAACTGTTTAACTAAGCCTCTCTGGTGTAGAGGGTGAGGTTGGAATGCGCATGTTTGTTTGCTGAGTTCGAATCCGATTTTTGTCTTTTTGCATTTTTTTTAATATATATATATATATATATATATATATATATATATATATATATATATATATATATATATATATATATATATATATATATATATATATATATATATATATATATATATATATATATATATATATATATATATATATATATATATATATATATATATATATATATATATATATATATATATAATCTTAGTCATTCATGAGCCGATTCTTTTGATTTTTATATGCATGAATCTTCCGATCAATTATAGCACATTGATGCATAAATTAATACTTTATGTTAACTAGGGCCTTCGTCAGAGGAGTTTCAACATAAGCGAAAACAAACCTATAATACCCTTACCATTTTGTGGTGAAGGGTATAAAAACAGGCAAATGACACGACACAAATTTTTTATATTGGCTACATAAATGCACGCAGAGTCGATAAAATCCGTATAAGTTGGCTAGCGTTAAACTGAGAACCATAGACTAACATATTTTATATGTGGGTGCGATGTGGGAGCCCAGACTAAAGGGTACCCTATACTCATATATTTGTATGACATACATGCCATGTTGGACAGATTCCCTAACTGTGTATGGTTAAATTTTTAGAATGACATACATGTTGGACGAATATTAAAAAGTTTTAATAATTTCTTCTTTGCTCACACATTTCATATGGTGTAAGGAGAAGAGTGACATACTTGAATGTAAATATCAAATGAAAACGTACAAAAATTAGATTTTTTTCATATGCAGCGACATATTTAATTATTTATATTTTTCAATTCAAATTTAAATCCCAATTGGTTTTGTCGCAATTTTTTCTAGTTTAAATATGATTGAAAATTTAAAACATTTTTCAGTTTTCTTTTGAAAAAATTTAAAAAAATGTTTGTCAGTTTCCATGAACAGTGTGAGGAAAAAAACTGAAAATACCAATGTTTGTCAGTTTTCATGTATATCATTCATGTATGCGAGTTTATTGGGCCCTTAAGGTTAAGCTTAGTCTAGACGGTATGTTGAATCAGCAAATGTATGCTAACACTCATATGCTTTAAAATAACAACAAATGCGTCTGTCAGCATATTCAATATGCTAAGCGTCTACACGGTATGCTGAAAGTACAAAATTTTTTTAAGTCAACATATAACAGCAAATGATATGTCAACATATCAATTTTTGCGTCTACATGATATGTTGAATTCCGTATGATGATATGCAGAGTTGTGTAAGCATTTGTTTATAAACTTCAAATAAATTTTACAATACTCTTTCTTATTACTTATTTCTATCAATTATCGCTTTTATTGCAAAATTATTATTTTTAGTGCGAAATAAATTTCTAAAAATAAAATATAACATCATCGATGTATATATCACTAGCATTGCTCTGAAGAACGCCAAAAATTAGAAAATACGCGAAAAATTGCAAAAATGTGTTGAAAAAATGGCTTAAGTCAAGAATACCAACGCTGTTGAAAATAAAAATAATAATAATCATGAGGTAATAGCCCTTTTCAGACAAACAATTTTTGTGAATTTTTTTTCGGGGCTCTCTTTTGGTTTCGGAGTTACGGGGTTCAAAACTTTTATTTTGAATTGGCCATAACTCCTACAATTCTTCATGGGTAATCGATATGTATATCATGGATAATCGATATGTATATAATTTTAAAGTGCTCTAAAATACTTTTCTATTAGTATATACATTTTTTAAATACATTAACCCATTGTGAGCCAAATGCAATTTGAAAAAAAAGAAATGAACCCGACTTTTTACGTAAAAACACCGTTATCTCAAAAACTTACCCATATAACGGTACTTAACCATGTATATAAATTTATAGAGAACTTTCTTGAAAGCTATCAATAATGAAATACGGAAGATATGCAACTTCAAAAATGAGTTTTCAAAAATATATATTTTTTCGAGGCAGTCTCATGTGTGCATTGGTATGTATGTATATGAAAAATGCTGTTTAGTTTAGGAGATTCTAAAATTTATAACAGGTTTTTTGCTAGGCAAAACATTTTTCCTCAGCGAAGCCACTATTCGACATACATAGAGGAGAAAATTCCCAAGCCCAGCCAAAGGCCGGTTAGTCAATCAATCTTTACTCAGCGAAATAACCATTCGAAATACATAATGAAAATAAGAATATCAAATGAAAACTTGGAAGGTTCTCTAAAAAATTATATACATGCTTAAGTATCGATATATTGGTAATTTTTCCAGATAACAGTGTGTTTACGTAAAAAGTCGGGCTAAAAATTTTTAAAACAGTATTTGGTTCAGAATGGGTTATCGAATATCAAATTGCGTTGACGGATATAAATCAGTAGAAAGGTATTTTATAGCGCTTTAAAATGGTGTACATATCGTTTATATCCGTGCAGAATTGTAGGAGTTATGGCCAGTTCAAAATAAAATTTTTGATCCCCGTAACTCCGGAACCAAAAGAGAGCGCCGAAAAAAAATTCACAAATATTGTTTGTCTAAAAAGTGCTATTACCTAATGATTTTTTTATTTTCATTTTCATCAGCGTTGGTATGCTTGACTTTTTTCGAAGAAATTACTAAACTGCAAAGAATAAGAAAATCAAATAAGTCGCGAAAATAGCGAAAATACGCAAGAAATTGATAACATCCCGGAAATGGCAATGTCCCGTGCCGAATCAGGCAACATAGTTAACATATAATATGAGAGTTGAGCTGAAATATAAATTCTATATGCTATCAAATTTGTTATATGCTGAAAAGCTTGCGTACGCTTTTCAACAAACAAATATCTGTCAGCATAAATTTGTTAAAACGTAAAAATATGGTGTCTACACGATATGCTAAAATCGTGAACCATATGTGGTTAAACATACGTATGTTGAAAAAATTGTGTGTCTACACGATATGTTGGCACTGGTAACAAATTTTTTACCATAAATATGCTGATTCAACATATCGTCTCGACTAAGCTTTACAAACAAACTAGCTGGTGTTGATGTTGGTAAAGCAGTTTTTATACTATTCAGCCTAATAGAAATACTAGAGATTACTGGGGACTTAAAGATTGGAAAATCAATCAAATCTAGAGAAAACTCTGGAGATAATACGTCACTCAGGGGCCGAAATGTAGGTAACTGAGCAAGCAATCAGTGTTCTTTAATTAATTGTAGAGTTTTTTTAAGTAAAACAAAATAACAAACTTCTTTTTCAATTTCTTCAGTTTTGTTTAAAATGTATTCATATATTTTTTTTTAATATTTTCATTTCTTTAAAAATAAGAAATTTTAGGAAAAAATTTAACTACTTACATTATAAATATCACTTAAAACAATTAACTTATTCATAATAAAAAGTAAAACTTTACTCTGCTTAAGAATGTTAAATTTTAACAAGAAATTTTTTTTTAAATAGTATTTCTCGGTGACTAAACCTGTTTTACACAATAAAATAAATTACAAACAAATATTAACAATTTCGAATATATACTCACAGTCTAAAATACATACAGCATATTGTGTAATGAAATATTGGCATGAACTTAGGTATAAGTGGCGATATTTGACATTAAAAATGTAGTTTTAACTCACTATTACATCCTGGCGTGGTTTGTAATATCAAATGTCACTTATGCTAAAACTTCATGATAATTTTTCATTATACATAATGCCGTTATAATATAAAATAAGCAGCTACTGACATTTTGTCTACAATAAGATTTGTCCAATATCTTTCTTAATAGTCTGTGAATAGCCTTAATAACATACGCTATATTATAAACTAACTAAAAAATGGAAATTTAAATTTATTTCGTTAAGTACAATTTTGCAATTTATAAATTATTTAAATCTGGAATAGTAAAATTTTCTTAAACCATAAAATTTGGCAGTATTTGTGTAATATTTATATATAAATTAAAGTTTTGTTCGTTGTTTTTTTAATTCTAAATGTTTATAAAATAAAATGAATAAATATTTACAGTGCTAATGAATTAGAAAATAATCTTATTTGTGAGAAAAAAAGAGGAATGAATAACTAGATTAAATAATAAATATTTTAAAACTAAACTACATTTAAAGGCATTAAGAACTATCTGCAGCCACAAGACTCGACTACCATATTGGGGAATGTTTTTTGAGTGGCCGTATTATTGCTGTCCATAAATACTAACTGCAGTGACGAATATTGTTTGGCTGTGCAGCAGGGCACTAATTCTAGATTTTTACGCCGCTTGCCAGGTTTGTTTAAAAGTTTCTGCAAAGAAAAAAAGAAGCAAAGGAAAAGTTATCAAAACTGCTTGGTTTTTATTTTTTTTTAACAGAAATGGTGAAAGTTTTACCTGTAAAACTATATTGTGTGTTGAAAGAGACTCTGAAATACTAGCCACCATGCCACAGGTACCGCGACAAAAATAAGCATCATAGCCTCTAGGCTGTATGATCCAATCACCCCAGCCAATGTCATCGAAGGAAATATATAATTTCTCACGACAACATTCTGTAACACCATCGGTACAATTGATTTCACGTTTTTGACGCGGCTGCCTCTTACGATTCTGTGTATCGACCATTATGAAGGGCCGATAATCTTTATCGGTTGATATCATGTGTTCCATGGATTCAATATCGCATGACTGACAGGTAATTTGTATGAGATGACTTAAATCGTGATTGCCAAACCAACGTTTTATTGGCCATTCAATATCGATTTTCATCCATTCATCTGTAATGGGAAGTGTTTATAGGAAGATGATTAGTTAAACATTTTTTTTGGAATTTATACACTGAAAGAAAAACATAACGTTAGCCCCCTTACATTAATACAACCAAAAATATCATTAATGGCATGAAACATTGCATTGCAGAGATGAAAAATTACATAACGGTATAAAACATTTTTTTTTACTTTTTGTATTGTCATTCATTCGAAAAATGAAAAAGTGAAAAATAAATGTGTGGCTCGAGTTCAAATCCACACATCGGAAATAAAATTTTTTTATTGTATAATTAAATTTTTCTGTCTTTTTCATTCATAATAACTTAAAAATACAATAAAAAATTTCATTCTCCGGTGGAGTAAATTTCCTTTTATTTTTAATAGAAATAGTGCTTAAAAATTTAAGTACTTGTAAATTGCAATTATAAACTTGTAAAATTCTTAATTCAAGTACGAAATTCGTAGTAGACTTGAAACTTAAACGAATTACAAAAGGCAAACTATATTCGATATGAATCGTTGCTATGTTCTGCAGTGTATGTTGAGTGATGTTAACGTTTCCCTGGTTCCTTGAATTATTCTTCTGATTCTTGCTGAATATAACGTTGTGAAGCTTAGACTAATATTCATGGATTTATTTTATTTTTCTACAGCCTTTATACAATTAGTCTCAAATAGGGGCTAATAAAAGTATTTATTAAGGCAAAATGCAAAATAAAATCCACATTAAAGCATTTAATAAATTCATTATTTGTGGGTTTATGCTCTTATTCTTTTGTAAGTCTCAAATGATTTTTGATAGTTTGTGAACAAGGTAAGAGGTTTGAAACTTTTCAAACAAATGGTTGAAGTCTACTGATGATTTGGTAAAGCACCAATAAAATGCAGGCATGCTTAACACAGGAAATAAACCCTTTTTTAAAATAAACAATTTTTATTCAAATAATTTTATAAGATAAACTTTTATTTGACTTTTATAAGAAAAACTCCTGTTCAAAAATTTTACTCAAATAATTTTTGTTCGAATAATTTTTATTCGAATTGTTCAAATTAGATTAGTTTTGTTAATATAATTTTTATTCAAATAACTTTCTTCGACTATTTTTCAATTGATGAATTGTATTCCAACAATTTTATTAGAATAATTTTAGTCGAATAATTTTGTACGAATAACTCTTGTTCGGTTAATTTTATTTGAATAATTTGTATTGAAATAATTTTAAACGAATATTGCTCTTTGGGATAATTTTATTCGAATAAATTATATTTCATTAACTTAACATTATTAAGAGTTTTATTCGAATGAATCTATTGAAATAATTTTTATTCAAATAAGTTTTACTCAATTTTACACGAATAACTGTTAATCGAAAATTTTAATTTTTATTCGAAAATGTTTGATCAAATATTTAACTCAAATAACTCTTATCATATAATTTTATTCGCATAATTATTATGTAAACAGTTTGATTTGAATACTTCTCATTCGAAAATTTTAATTCAAATAATATAACATGAATAACTCTTATTCGAATAATTTATATTTAAATAATTTGATTCGAATAAGTCTAAATCAAATAATTTTACATCACTATAATTTATGTTAGGCATTTATGTCCCTTAGTTATATGTTTTACTCGAACAACTGAACTCTTATTCGAATAATTTTATTCGAATATCTTTTATTCAAATGATTTTATTCAAATAATTTTATACGAATAATTTTTATTCGTAGAGACTTTTCCACCATTTTTTATTTGAGTTTTCTACTTATTTTATAATTGAAATATTATTCATCGAATAATTTATATTATATCTATATTTTGATTCGAATAACTCAAATTCGAGTAACTTGCTTAGATAGTACTCATTTAAATAGTTTTGTTCGAATGGCTCTTATCCGAATAATATTATTCGAATAAATTGTTTTAAAATAATCTCATTAGATCAAGTTCTAATCGAACAATTTACATCCAAATAATTGAATGCGAATAGCTTTCATTCGCATCATTTTTAGAAGGGAAGCAAAAAAAATGGGCAAAATAACCCATACAGTGAAGAGTTAGAGGGTTAAAATATTCCACAAAAATGTTGCTTGTGGTATTTTACATTAAAATCCTGTAGTGCGATTCTCTATTCAATTTTAGCAATAGCTGTCATTGTTAAAAAATTAAACAAGCAAATTAACGATTTTGCCATTCTGTATAATTTTTACAAATATTTGCTCTCGGTTAACTAACGATAATAATTTTTCTGTTGTTACCGAATAGCACGTACTTTATGACCGCAACTAAAGTTATTATTTTACAGCAATATACAAATATATACAACTTTTACGTATAAACAACAATATTTCTCTTATTTAAGCATCTAATTTAATAACTATTTCGCAAAAATAAGGAAATTAATGAAAAAAACTGTTTGGCAATCACAAATTCATTTGTTTTTGTTATATTCCTTTTTGCACTTTTCGTTTATTTTAACAGAGATGCCACATCAAGTCAGATTTAAACAATATTGTTAACAAGAAGTCACAGAATCGTAGAATCGCTAGTGCAAACAACTTATAAAGTTAACAATATATCAACTGTTGTTATTGTTAAAAGTTACAGAATCTCACTACTGACCAAATAGTATACCATAAACATAAGACTTACAAAATTTCTTATGTTTAAAAGAAAATTTTTTTCTCCAAATTTTCAAAAGTCGAAAAAATAGTAGTTATGGAAAGCCCACTACCCGAACAGGTTGAAAAGTTGTTGATTGTATAAGAAGCTGACAAATTTTCAAAAACAAATTTAAGGATACACTTTACCTAGAAATTTTTTTTTCTGTAAAAAACATCTAAAACCAAAAATTTTAAGGGTACAATTTGGACCATTTTAAGAAAGTTAGGAACAAAAAACTTAAAAAAAAAATATTAATATGATTATTTCGAACGATTTGCTTTGTGAATCTAAATTGATTATTAGGCTTGTTCCCTGGAATATTAATCATGCCCAGTTCTTTCTGAATATAACGTTACGAACCTTAGCCTAATAATCAATTTAGATTCACAAAGCAAATACGTTCGAAATAATCATATTAATAAACAATTAGCTACTGGCTTGAGCTTTTCACATGTTTACATGTTCATATATACTTAAGTATAAAATCAAACCAAAAAAGTTTGTCTTGAGTAGAATAAAAATCAGAAAAATGGGAATGAAGAAAAATAAACCGATGGCAGCGCTGGGAAAGTGCAGCTTGAGAGTGAATTAATTCTCGTATTCAATTTTCAAGAAAAAGTTGTATATATAAGAATTAAAATCACATTCAACAGAGCCACCTGACATGTGGTGATAAGCAAATACACGTGAACACTGACGATGGAAGTGTAGCGGCTTCCGAATTTGGCGCTACTCTGTTCTGCTGTGTACGTTGAAAAATTAAGTTGATGTTAATTTTTCCCTTGTCCCTTGGAATATTAATCAAGCCCAATTCTTTCTGAATATAACGTTATGAACCTTAGCCTAATAATCAAAAAAAAATTATTTTTTGAAAATTTAATATCTTTTGAACGTGTACTCAAAAAAAAAATTGCAAAATTTCGCAGGAAGGAATTGGTATTAAAAAATATCACAAAATTGGGGAAATAAAAAAAATTTCCTTATGCTGATGTTTCATATGTTTTCATAAATCATAAATTAAATTTCATGTTTCACACTGCCAAATATTTTAAATAGTAGTTTATTCGATAACAATGACTAAACCTTATTCAAATTTTAATTTAAGTTAATAAATTATCAATTTAATTTCAAATCATCACTATAAATAGAATCATGTTTTCGAGGTTTTTGAAAATTAAATGAAAAACAAAACTGTTCTGGTTAATTTTTTTTTTTTCATACGTGATGTCAAGATGGCACTTTGCAACACGTTTCAAAAGAACAAAATCGAGTGATCACATATAGTTCTACAAATACAAAAATTCACCATAATCTATATACAGCTCTGACAATGTTTTGATTTATGGCCATTAATGGTTGTCAACCATACTCACTAAAAGAAAAACAAGCACTACTTAATAAAATTTAAATAAAACAAATCTATTTAATGTTATTAATGTGTGTGTTAAATAGATCACAGCTCACGTGATTGCTGTGAGCAACGTGTGATTGCACATGATCGTGCATAACTTTTTTCTCAATCACGAAAGCCTATATGAGAATGGATGTAAAAAAAATCGATCGTTTTCTGTGTCCTTTATACATTTTCCAATGCAGACATATTTTTCAATAAAGTTTTTTTCCAAATATCTTAAATTTAGACATACAAACGGAAATGGTGTATTATTGAAAAGCTATTTAAATGAACGTTTAAAAAAATGTTTAAATTTAAATAAATTGTTTGGCTTATTATTTGGTTAGTTTCCGTGCTCGAAGCTAATATTTCTTTTTCTAGCAACTCTTTTTTGCTTATGAGCGTGCATGAGCGTGAATGAAAAATTACTCACGATTTCATCTCTACTTTGCATCAAATCAACTTGATTAATGCCTCTTATATTTGGACTGTCATAAAAAAAGATTAATTTATTCTCCTTCTAATCGGTAAAAGTCAACTTTCAAAGCAATTGCCCGGATATTTCTGTGGTTTTCTTGAATAAGCACGGATGTCCATTTTTGTAGATTTTGAGTTAATGATGCCAAGCTGCATTATTTTATATGCTTTTTTATATGGGTCGAAAATTTCGCTAATAACATGGACCAGTTCTGAAATTTTTTTGCTAAGAACAACGGAACTTCTTAATTTATTCAAATATTTTTCAGCTCTAATGAACTAAATCGACTTACAATTACGTACTGGCAATTCATTGCCGTTGAAAATTCACATGCGTTGTTACTTTTGAACACATTTCCGAAATATTTTTCGGTTATTATTCAGTTAATAAAAACTTATAGTGACTTGAGCGCAAGCATTTTTCAGATAAAAAAATCTTGTGTGCTTGAATTAGTTCAATGTAAACAACTGTTACCGCCATAAGCTTTTTTTTGCACACAATTTTAATGTCCTTAGCGCAATCTAGGATCTTGCCCTTGTGGAATTTTTGCCTCAAAATTTTAGAACATATGTTTACATGACCTTCCAAAAAAAAGCTTTGATAAAAATTACACAGAATCTGTAGTATCAAAAATAAAGTATTTCGGCTCTGCGGAAAAAATTGGTTTTTAGACATACGCGCTTATTCAAAAAAAACCACAGAGTAAGAAACTACATATGTACATATATATGTACATTAGGGTGGAGCGCCGATGTATGAAGGGCGAAAAAAGTCATCTAATCGATTTTGAATACCAATTGAGTTATGAATTTTAGTCGAACTGTATGATTTTTATCCAAAGCTATTTAATTAGTTTGGCTTAAGTTCGTTATTAATTTAATCCTTCGATTAAATTATTTTTTTTTTAGAAAGAAGTCCTAAAGCATGTAAATATTGAACATTCAAGGGAAAATTTGGCTGTACGGAAGGTCTAACTGACATCAGATGTTTCGAAACCACCACAGTCTTCTCATCAGAGCCCTCTTCCGCTACACCACACTGCCAGCGACAGCAGCAACAACCAACGAGCTAAAATCCTATTTGCTCTATTCAACCAATTAACAGATGCGTAGCCATCTCGTGACGAATCGCTCTAATATTGATTTTTGTATAGGTTTGTAACTTCACTAAGTGTTGCTTATTATGTTCAACTATTTTAAGCTTTTGATTTCTATCTTACCAAAGTGATATATCATCGATATTTTCAATGCTGGTATTTTTTTGTATGTTTATTTGAACTTATTTACACTAGGAAACATTTGTTGCCGTAACTTTTATTTTTTGGTGCAAAAGAGCGAGATAGGAATACAAATGGTATGTATTTCTACTAGTTTTTTTTCGACCCGGCGATGTACGGGCTTTAAACATATTGAGGAGAAGTCCTTAATGCGTTATTTATCGTCTATCTGGTGTAGCAATATGGACGAAATAAGTCTGCCAAAAAAACGACTTCAATCCATAGATCCTATTGAACATATTGCAAAAACGGACGCAATTTTGCGTTAGGTCAAATGGCTATCACTTTTTCTGCCCCATTTCCAGTTCTATGGGACCAAACTTCAAGCAAACCCTTTCAAACCAAAAAATTATTTGAAATTCGGTTCAAAAATGACAGAGTTAATCATGGAGGAGCAAAATTCCCTCCCGATTTTCGAAAAAATATATGGAACCCTTTAAAAAAAATTGCAAATCGGTTCAAAAATGTTAGAGTTAAGAATGGGGAGAACAAATTTCGCCTTTAATTTTAGAAAAAATATTACAGAATAATAAAACTGGAGGCAAGCCCTCTCAAACAAAAAAGAATGTTAATAATCAATTAATGTATGACAGCGTTAATCATGGGGGGAGAAAATTTCTCCACCGATTTTCGAAAAAAAATGATGGGACTAAGCTTCAGGCAAAAAACCCTTTTAAACAAAAAAAAATTTGAAAATCGGTGCACATTATGGCAGAGTTAAGAATTGGGGGAGCAAATTTCCCCACCGATTTTCGAAAACGAAATTATGGTACTAAGTCGCAAACAAACCCTCTCAAACCAAAAAAAAAAAATTTAAAAATTGGTTGAAAAATGACAGTTATGTGTCATTTTTTGGAAAAAATTATGTGACCAAACTGCAAATTTTGCTTGCAGTTTAGTCAAGCAAAAAAAGAAATTTGAAAATTGGTTCACAAATGCCAGAGTTAAGGAATGGGCGCAATTTCCCCAACGATTTTGGAAAAAAATTATGGAACCTAACTAAAAGCAAACCCTTTCAAACCAAAAAATTATTTTAAAAATCGGTTGACACAGAACTATGCGTGGGCGACCACACTTCCTCCTCGCCTTTTTTTCTAAAAAGATTATCTGACTACACTGGAAGCAAAATCGTTCTAGCAAAAAAGTAATTTTTAAAACAGGTTCACAAATGACAGAGTTAATGAAAGTGGGGGGGGGAGGCGAGCACTTTTGGAACAAAATTATGGAACATAACAACTGCAAGCAAAAAATTTTAAAAATCGGTTGAAAAATGACAGAGTTAAGAGTGGGAGACCAAATCCCTCCCCCCCCCCTCCGGGTTCACAAATGCCAGATTTTAATTATGGGTCCTAGCTGCAAGCAAACAAATAACAGAGTTCTACGTAGGGGGAGGTTTTGGCACATTTTATCCCCTCCCAGTCCAAAATTCTGTAAGCCTATATTAATTATGGGCCGTGTACCAAATTTCATTTAAATCGGTGGAGCCGTTTAGGCGTAATGCCGTAACACAAATTTTAGGTTCAGAAATGATGCCTTAAGGGGAGGGGAGTGTCAAAAATCCACACCGATGTGGAAAAAATTATGGGAAAAAATTGGGCAAAATAAAAATTCAAAGGCCAATAAGTTTCTTCTTTTTTATCAGAATTTAGCGATTGCATCTATCATGTATTCATCACAAAATTATATTTAAATTACAGCTGGAAAAAAGTTACACAATCAGCCATGTCACAGATTCCGTTCGGATTGGTTTTGATTCCGCAGTTGTCATACCGAAAAAGTACATTTTTGGTGCTTAAGATTTCGTTTTTTTTATATTTCATTTTTACAATGATAAATTTTTTTATACCTTACTCTTGTTTTTAAATGCAAAGCTCACATTGAGTTTTTATTGACATGGAAAGCTCATGATCAAATATTTATTTGACGCTCCTAAAAGAGTGTACGTTTTTTAGTATTTGCTGCAAATTAAGTCAGTAGAAAAGTGTTTTTCAATTCCGCTTTGAAATTTAAAAGTGGTTTGATTAAGAAGAAAATTTTCGTTTTTCGTTTTCTGAATAAGCAACTTGCGGAATTGAGCCCACTTCCAATCGGAA
Organism: Panzeria rudis; assembly: GCA_956483635.1. NCBI lineage: Eukaryota > Metazoa > Arthropoda > Insecta > Diptera > Tachinidae > Panzeria > Panzeria rudis. The sequence continues at coordinate 40,272,129 of OY101449.1, read as the reverse complement.
TGGTATTCTGTGACATGGCTGAATATATTGTTTTATGTAACGGAGAAATTTAAAATGATAGTTTTTGGGAAAAGGTCTAGAAATGTAAAATTTTTAACTTTTAAGGCCTATAACTTCAATACATGTTTATCTAATCGTTATATTGGCTGAAATAATAGAGAGAGAGAGAGAGAGAGAGAGAGAGAGATATTCAACAGTGTAACATTTATTTTACTCATATCAAACGTTCTCAGAATTTTCGCCAATAAAGAAAAAACTGAAAAAAACCAAAAAAAGATACTTACTTTTCGCGAATATTTCGAAAACGAGAACTAAGAAAAATAAATAAACTTCATATTCGTATTCAGCGACTTCAAATATCCTTAGAAAATGTTTTTTTTTTTATTTTAGATATTTCAAAGAATTAGGAATTCAAAAATTTGCCTCATAACTTCATTTTAAATTTGTCTGAAATCTGAAAAATAATGAATATTTTGAGTGTAATGAGTTATAACAACTACGAGTTTCAAAATCTTGATGGTGCGGTAGAGGGCTAAAAGTAGGTGCCAATATTTTTTTCATTACTTTTCCCATGTATCTGAAAAATTCGAAATTGCAATTCGCAAAAAGATCTGACGCTCCACCCTAATGTAAATATACATATACATATACATATACAACTACAATGTATGTACTATACGAATATATAAAATTTTTATGCTTTATTCTTCAAGGTATTATTTACTATACTTATGTATGTACACGCGGCTTTAAAATATAATTATAAAAGAAATTATATTAATTAGAGAAAATAAAAAGATTATTTCGCTAAAGGGTTCATGGGGCAGCAGAAAAAAACACTTCATCTGGCATTGCTTAATCAAAAAATAAGTAAAATATATTTTTTAAATTCTGAAAACCTCACAGCTGGCAACATAATATGTATTTGAGAGTAGCAACAATATTAGGCGGATTAGAGATTAAATGGTTAGGAAAGTATCAAGTCAAAGATCAGGCCTAAAATTCTTAAAACTCATTAAAGCTATAAGTGCCTTATAAAGCTGATAAAGACGGGATAACATCTTAGCAGGCATAGTTTTCTTTTGTGGCAAAAATTAGTAACAAATTTCAAAAGCTCTTTACAATACAAACTTACATGCCACCGCACAGTGGTTCCAATTGGAAAAAAGGGTAATATATCTGTATCTTTGAAACTTGCGATCCGATTACAAAACGATGTATGTAACAATCATAGAGGAGGAACTAAGCTTTAAGAATGATGAAACTTAGACCAGGGTGTAAGAACACACGATGAGCTACATTTACATTTTGTTTCATTAAGATATCCTTAATGTATGTATGATGGTATGTACTATCATATTACTCATGCATCACCAGCTTTGAGCTAAAAAATGCTAAATTTTTTTTCGGAACTAAAAATGGTAAAAAATGCCCGTTCAATATATCGTTAAGAATTTTTATATATAATGGGACTGCTGTTTTTTAATAAATAGTAAAGAAATACAAATTAAAAAATGTTGTTTGGCACTATTTTCATTCAGGTAAATAAAGCGCTTCTGCAAATTAGACTTTTTTTTAGAAAATCTGCTCTCCTAGCCACATTATCCACCGGCCAGATTACTTATATTAAATGTATCTACATAATAGAATTTGTAAAGAAATTCGAAAAACTCGATGGGCGTTTTGTTATGCGATTAATTTAGAATTTCGTAGAAAAATTCACTATATTCGTCCAATGCTGTATGTAGCGCGCATGCTTTACTCTGTTCTTTTGAAATATTTAAAAGAAAAAATTTTAGTTTTAAGAAATTTTTGAGAAAAACTTCAAAATTTAGGCATTTTCACACTCATTTCAAAGTCTTGACTTTGATTTCTTGAAAATTTATTCTGCATATTTATTATCAAGGATTTTGTTTAAAATCATAATATATTTTTTTTTTGAAAATTTTGGCTATGCTATTACCGGAGATATTTACGTCGCGGCCAAAAACCAAAATCTAAAAATTCAAAGCCAAATGTCTCTGAAAATATTAAGGATATTTTAATCAGACGAATAGTGTTTTCTTTGTCTCCTAATTAGCTTAACAACAAGCTTAAGTTCATTGAAATCGGATAATATATATAAAAGTTATGACGCCAACAAAGTTTATCATGCCCGAGATACTCAACTTTCACACCCCGTAGCTCACCGTTTGTTTCAACAGGGTCGTCTAAGTTTCATAATTCTTAAAGCTTAGGTCCTTCTCTATGATTTTAACTTACATCGTTTTGTAATCGGATCGCAGGTTTCAAAGATGCAGATTTATTGCCCTTTTTTCCATTGCGCGTGGTTTTTCATGCTTGGCGTACTTAAATTTGACACCCTGTAGCTTAACGGGCGTTTCAACTGGGTAGTAACAATTTCAACATTCTTAAAGTTTAGATCCTTCTCTATGATTTTTACATACATCGTTTTTTAATGGGATCGCAAGTTTAAACGATACCGATTTATTACTCTTTTATCCAATTGGAACCACTGTGCACCGGCTGATCGCTTTAATAGAAATCGAAGATTGCCTTTTATCTTAAGTAGATCATATCAAAAGACGGAAAATTTTTTTGAAACGGATTTTTACGAAAAAGGATAGCGCTTTTTGGTTGTATATTCCATTGGATATACAAAAGTTCACAAAGAAAATAAAGAAGTGAAAAACTTATAAGCTGTTTGTACGCGACTAACTTCAGCTTTTTCACACACGATTTTCAGTCAACAAGACTTCTAATTTGGCGTATAATATAATTAAAATCCCATTTAGTAACAATAAAGCTTTCAAGAAAATGTGATCCTATGATCATGTGTATACCCAGCAAACATTTAATTCGGATCGAAAGCAATATGTGTTGTTGACAAGAAAGCAGTCCTCTTCGTCGGAGCAAATTTTAAAAAACTTTGCCAAAATGCCTGAGTCTGAATAATATCGGAAGAAAAAACAGCAGGAAATTTTGAGATTTTTCTGAAGAAAGTCAGAGTTAATATTAGAAACTCCCTCTTAAAATCAAAAAATTGTTGGACATGTATAACTCCGTTACCCATGCTTTATAACTTTGGAAACTTACACAATGTGCAGAAGTGTCGGTAAAAGTCGTAATTCGTAGAACAAAAAATGTATCTGAAAAGAAATTACATTGCCTACCAATGATGTGCAGACTTGTCTGATATTAATCAGATAATATTTCAGAAAATAAGCAGTAACGTAGTACCAGAAATTTGCCGAATATTTTGCTAAATGTCTAAGAATATTTTAGGCAACTCGGTTGACTCTCTGGTCAAGTTTCAGATATTTTCTGACTTCAGACATGTCGGAAAAAATGTACGCTGGGTGGTTTCAAATACCCACCAACACATTTACAAAACTCTTATACATTAATTATTGTTTTTATTACGAATCGGATTTGTTAAAAACATCAAGAGAGAGTACATAACATCTTTTGTATACTGCAGAAATAAGAAAAACTCGCACTATCACTAAACAATAACGTTTTTGTAAAAGTACTTTTTGTATAAGGTAATTTTTGATAATGGTACTTTTTGGAATATACATTTTCCTACAAGGTAGTTTTTGATAAAGGTACTTTTCGAAAAAATTTAAATTTTTTAAAATGTACTTTTTGAAAAAACATGTACTTTTCTGGAAAATTTATTTTTTGTAAATGATACAAAAATAAAGAAAGAGGGAAAGAAAGAGGTATTTGTTAAAAGAGGTAAGTTTGAAAATAGTACTTAAAGATACTCTTTGAAAAAGGTACTTTTATAAAAAGGTACTTTTTTGAATCTGGTACTTTTTCGAAAAAGTACTTTTTAAATCAGATACTTTTTGGAAAGTGTACTTTTAGGAAAATTTATTTTGGAAAATAAGATACTTTTCAAAAAAGGTGCTTTCTGAAAATGTACTTTAAAAAAACAACGTTCTGGAAAAGTACTTGTTGTACCAGAAGGCACTTTTTGGATAAGGTTGTTTCTTAAAATGGTACTAATAGGAAAGATACTTACTTTGTAGAAAATCTAATTTTTGGAAAATATAAGTAAGTTAAGAATCAAACATATAACACAACGTGTATTTTTTAATTGGTACGCAGAACTTTATAAGATTCCGCTAAGTAGAAGTTTATTGAAAACGATTACTGTATGGGAGTGGCACTTTTTTCTTATCGCCCCTAGAATTTCCATCTATCCAATATTCAAATTTCAACTTTTCAAAAGAGCTCAAAGATCCTTCGAATCTTGAAATCAAAGTCAGAGAAAGTTTTAAAATATTTCTTATTGAGTTATTAATCCTCTATAAGAATTTAAATATTTTCAAACGAAGCGTATCATATAAATTGGAGTACCAAGATAACGAATCTAAAAACTGAATTTTGCATATTGGATAGTGGGCTAAGTAGTAATTGGCACTGCCAAAATTTCTTGTGAATAAATTTACTTTTTAGAAAAACTCAATATGTGTTCAATATCTCATTAGAATCACTTAAATTTTGTATTAAAAATTTGTAAACAATTTTTAAAACGAGCTTTTCGAAACGACTTGAATATAGAATTTTTGTTTAAGGGGCAAAATATCCTGTTTTATCCTCCCCTTGATACACGCCTATCACCTCTATTTTATATTACAGTACCAATAATCGATTATTTTTCTTACCTTGAACATCCACCGATTGTATGGCAATAGTCTTAACTACAGATAAATATTTCGGGTCTAATTGTTGTTGTACTTCGGATACTACAATAGTCTGTTGTGTCAGCACTGTATCATTACGTTTGGCCATTTTTTTAGGATTATTTTTGAATAGCCACAAAACTGCCGTACTAACATCATAACCATCAGCGTCGGCATCATCGATTTTGAACGAGAAACACATTGAGGGTTGCGAACCCAATTTGCTACATTCACGCTTTTCTAAATTAAAAGAAAGAGAAACACACAAAATTAAAAACGTATTTCCTAAAAAGAAAAAACTTAATAAATATTTCAATAAAAGCCACAAAAAAAACTTACCAACTTCTAAGAAGATGAACTTTTTACTCGTTCTCGCATAGTAATCATCTAACTCTTTATTAACGTTAGAATCTTCTTCCTGTTCGATGGTAACGCCTTCATAAATGGGTTTTGGCAAGCCCACTGCTGAAACATTGGGACGTTCTTTAAGTCTTAATTTCTCTAAAATTTGCTGTTTAACAAACTCAATACGCAGGCGTGTTAGTTCTTCTTCGGTTACGTGTTCCACTCGCCGATTACTTTCGCATTTGGGACAACGTGCTGTATTCGTATTATCATTTGTTTGCTCCTGGTCTTTATTCGCAATTGGTTTTTCTTGCACCGAGTTCTCACTCTTATGTTTATAATCTTCTTTTTCAGCAGATAGTGGTGGTATCTCTACTCTAATATTGCTTTCATCAGTCTCCAAAATTATATCTTCCATGGGACCATCACCATACATACGATCATTTTGTTCATCATAATCATAGTCATAGACCATGGACAAATGCTGCCAGATGCGTGGCATTGTTTTCAACGATTCTGGGCTGGGTACAGGTCTTTCGGAACGCCGTTGCAAACGTTTGTTGTGTTCCAATGTATGCTGTTGCTGTTGCTCCATATGACGCTTTATCCGTTCCACATCTCGCTTTGAATATTGTACAGCATCATCCTCTTCCTGACTAATATCGAAATTTTGTTTTTGATATTGTTTTATATGTTTGCGTGCATGATGTGTTCGATGTTGCTCATGAGTGGGATAGTGTTTATTATGTCTGTGAGAGGTATGGTGACGATACTGCTGTTGACGCATAAAATGTGCCACAGTGTCGATATTGGCATCACTGGGTTGGGATTTGGCATGTAAGCGATTATATATATTATTGTTTTCCAAAGCCAAAAAGGCTAATAATACAAAAGTAATTAAATATTTGGCCATATTTATGTAATTATTTCAAAATATTTGAGTATTATTGAGATGTTCTTTTTTTAAATTTATTTTTTACGATTGTATTTATTTATAGATAATTTTTAAATTTAAAACACATTTAGTTGTTTACTATCTTTTGGGAAACATTAAAAATTCCTCTGTAGTCCTTTGTCTATGTATAATCATAGATTTATTTATAAATGTTTGCTGGGACAGTTTTAATAATTGAAGAGTTTTTTGACAAAAGTCTGTTGTGGATTTTATTGTATTACTTGTCTATTAAGGATATCCTAAAAATGAAAAAATAACCAAATAAATTAGTTAATAAATTCAAATCACAAAATATTTTTGAGTTTGTGCAAATGTATCGTAATCTATTAAACATTTCTTAAACTTTTTTTGCCTGTGAAATACTTTCACACATGATATGTATTTTCATTTCTTTTCTTTACATTTAGTCAAATTTTTATTTTCAACTATATATAGTCTTCACAAAAAAAAACTGAATGAGAGCCTTGACAATTAACGTAACGATTTTTTGCCTTTGCATTCATACTTACATATATTGCTAGAGCAGCAAGTCGAAGACTTATTTATGGCCGACGACAAAGTAAACTGTTTTGCCGACGGCATATTTCTAACCCTAGAGGGAAGGACAGAGAACGTTGCTAGATCTAAAACTTTGTCTGAAAGAGACCTGCCACTTTTGCATGACGTTGCCAGTGAAGGTGGTCCCTTAACATACCCAGTGAATAAAATTGAAAGTCATTTCTGCGGAACTACTTTTTTCTACTTCCAAAGTATCAATAAAGCTGTTTTTAGACTATTATACAAGCTGTCCGACTTCTGCGCAAAATGCAACTCTGATATAATATGTTGTTTGTTATTGCTTTTCTAAAACTTTCCATAAACTCATCAGATCAGGGTTGCATTTTCTACAGAAGTCGAACGGCTTGTGAGATAGTGTAAAACAGGGAAAATACGAACACTGTGTAATTAGTGCTAAAATATCCCATACAAATAGATTTTATGAGGCTAGTTTATATTAAAAATATGTTGCTTTCTATTACTAATTAGCGTATACCAGGCGTGTACTACTCCACAGAAAAAATTATTAGCAAAAAATTTTCAAACAAAAGTTTGTCTAAAATAAATTTAATTTTCAGTAAATGTTCTGTCCATAGTCTATAAATTGTTTGTTTGACTTTTATTTAGAACGCAAACACCAAAAACAAAAATAAAAACTGTGTGGTAAAAAACCACGCCGATGACGACATACACACAAATAACAACAACAACAATCATAGCAAGAGGAATGCAATTGTACCAAGTTTGTTTACAAAACATTTTTGAGTGAATCGATTAGTTAATTTCGTTGCATAATTCTCATTCATTTTTTAGAGTATTTATATAAACATTCAGACTTGAACACAATTAACAAAGTGAAATCTCATAAATGATTAATGGATGATGATGATGATGATGATGACACACAAACACTTTTTTTTATATTTTTGTTTGATTAAGTAAATTATTTTGCTTAATAATTGTTAGCATTTTTAGACAAATTGTTTATTAAATTCAGGCAGAAATATTGTTTGATATTTTTCAGAAAATCCAGTAAATATTTTTGTTTGATTTAGTAAATAGTTTTGTCTAAAATTTGTAAATATTTTTAGACAAATTGTTTTATAGATTTAAACAATTTGTTCACTGAAAAAACACGTTTTTTTTCAATGAAATTCTAGAGGTATTTTTTCTATATTTACAAATTCGTTTGTAGGTCCGTTCATAGGCAAAACATTTACTATTTCATTGAATTCCTTTATAGAAAATGAAATTTAGTTTTTTCTGTGTACGCAAAAAAAAGACTGTTTAAATTTTCAAATGACACCAAAAACTAATAAATACCCTGTCGGAAACTGAGTTAACTTTAAATTAACTTCAAGCTAACTATTTCGCAACTAGTGCGGACTGACACTTAGATTACTTCCAATGGAAACAACTAACTATTTTGATATTGCGATGTCCTAGGCGGTAGTCAATTGTCCTACTCTGCACTACTTTTCAACTAACTTAAAGTTGACTTTATTATAATTCACCTGTTAGTTAGTACATTTGCAAAAAGATGTTGCTGGGGTTCGAACTATGTATCACACGTTTTATAGTCAACGCGCTGACCACCCAGCTAAGGTAAAATAATACACTTACAATATTATGACAGTAACGGAGTGTATTTTGTTCAAGAAGTATTCTAGCATTCTGTAAAAAAACTAAATACACATTATAAGGATTTTCTGTTGCTTTCAATATAGTCCGTTTTTTATGTTTTAAGTACCAAAAAAGTACATGCATAGAAATAACACAAATACTTAAAATATTCTGTACGTAAAATTAACGGAAATTGCAATTGAAATTATATAAATGCACATTTAAAATCAGTGGTGTAGTGGTTAGTACGTTAGACTATTAAACGAGAGGTCACATGTTCAATTTCAGCCAAGATCATGATTGAGTAAGTTTATGTTGACTTCGTGCAGCTAATTTACATACTATGCTTTGGCCTGATAGTTGATATTTTGGATTTCAAATCCGAAAGAGCTTTTTCCGATCCCAGTAGAAGTTAACATAACAAACAGTGAGTAAAAATATAAATTTAATAAAATAATAATTAAAGATACGAAATAATAAGTCTCTTAACATTTAAAAATAAAGCAAAAATCAATTATTTTTACGAAACTTGGGGTTGATTATTTATTCAACAGTGAAAATAGCAGAAACAAGGAATCAATCCTATTTCTTTTGACAGTGAAATTGATCCAAACAAATAAGGAATCCTTAATTTTTTATGATTTTACGTCTGTTAACTTTTTAACATTTAAAGTTGAATAAACTTTTTGTTAAACCTAAATGAAAAATAAGTAGACCGGTTTTTAATTGAGTTTTAATTTATTTTATATTGCAATTTAAGTTAATTTTCAGTACGGAATATTTTGAGTGTGGAGAATTTATAAAAATGTTATAAGTTATAAGAAAATTTTCGACACCAAATTTTGTTCTATAAAAGTTTTTATAAGCCTTTGTTAAGTATTATGAATAAATAAGGCAATTAGGCGCGGATCAAGCTTAAGTTGTTGGGAGGGGAACTTTTGAATGAAACGTACCATTTTGTATATATTCTTTTAGGAACTGCATAGAAATGAGGTATATTTTATTCGTTTTGGAAGGGGAAATATCCCTTTTTCCCCTCCCCTGTATCCGCGCCTGAAGGCAATAAAACTGTAAAAAGATGGCATAGTGCTCGTAACTCGTAAATGTCAACTAAATCATAGAAACGTGATGAAATCAAAAAAAAATTTTTTTTGCTAAAATTCCTACAACTTTAAATGTTGCAAACACGACCCAAAAATTTTAACAAAATAACAAACACTGAAAGTAATATTGAAAAGTTTTAGTGAACTGCACATCAAAATTTGCAACAAAAAGAAAATACTGAAAAAGAAATACTTCAAAAATGACCTTCCAAAAAAAGTTTGGTGTTTTTATCGAGCTTACATAAAATTTTTTTTAGAAGATCGTTCGAGACAAGGGCTATTATTTCCTGACATATGTATTTCAGAATCAGCTCGCTTACAGCAGCTAGTTTACATAAGCCAAAATACCGGAGAGGATAACTATTGTTGGCAAAGAGGTATGCAAACGCACAATAACTTTTTAATTAATTGCCTAGATGTTTTTTATATTAACTTCTGAAAAACCCAATATACACAGCAAAAAATAAGTTTCGTTTTTGATAACAAAAATCCCTGTATTCAATATTCTTTTTTTTCAAATTTCCTGTGATAAATAATTCCGCTCTATTGATTACAAAATTATTTCAAAGGAAAATATATATAAATTAAAGAAAATTTGACATGGCTGGGATGCGAGCCCTGGCTTCCCCGACTTAAAGCATACTCTCTGAGATAAAACTTGTTTTAAGTACTTATGTATGAAAAGAAAAGAAATAACCGGCATGAGAAAGAAATACATATAACGAAATATTGTATTAAGTTAACGACATATGTTATTGAAATTCATATTTTTTTTCAATAAAATTTTTCATTGAATATAATTCTTGTCTATTTGTTTCTGTGTATGCTCTAAATGATATCATAGAAGTAATTAATAAGTCATTGCTTAAAAATGATTTCACTTCCACTTGTTTTTACTGGTTAATTAAATTATAATAAACTTTTCCAAGGAATATTAGAAATATTTTTTTATCATATACAAATATTTGTTTAATTTCATGTTAAGGCTACAAATTATAAATTTTCGGACTAATTTATTTTTTTTTAAATATATGTAAGTATGTATGTACTTTTATCTAAAATCACCCAAGGAATCCAATGGTTCACGCCATTCTTTCAAAAAAACCTTTTTAAAAAGCTCAAAAATTGTTTTCTATAAAAAATATGGACCAGCTACCACATTTATTTAAGAGCTTCCTTAAAATTTTTCTTAGAAGTGTGACGCTGGTTTTGGAAATAAACGGCTCATGTGGTAAAGAAAAACTAACTACAATTATATTTCTACATTGTTTTATTTATTAAAAAATTTTGGTATTTACCATTTATTTGATCAGCGTAATTAAATACTATTTATACTAATTTTAATAAAAGAAAGTGCTTTTATTAAATTTTATTATTATCACTTTCGGCGTTATTTTGATTTAAGTCCGTTAAAAGTTAAAAGTGATTTAAAGTTTTGTAATACTTTTTTTTTTATTAATTAAAAATTGAGGACAGCAAATTATTAAATTAATTTTTTATTTACCGCTCTTTTTCCCACAAATGAATTCACTATTTTTGTAATAAAGTCAAGTTCACAAACTTTTCACTAATTAAATAAGATTTTATATTTTTTATTTTAATTTTTCATAATAATTATTATATGTAATAAAATTTTTATTACTTAGCGCCACACGTTTCTTGAAAGGATAATGACGAATTAACAAACACACGAATTCACGAAGACAAAGTATAATTTTATTTCTTTTTCAAATTCCGTTTAATAACGACGCCAAACTTTTATATGTTTTATTATAATTCTTTTTTTACTGCTGGGGAAACCACTCCGGACCGGTCTAAGACTTGAATATGAATGAATTGCTACGAAAATTGTTTAAACAATTTATTTGTGATGATTTAAATGGTTTTAAGTGAAAAAAGCATATCAATGGAAATGACGATTAATATTAAAAGTGAAACATCTATTGCACGATCGTTAATAATCGTTTAGAATATTTTTCTTTTTTTAAAACTCTTGCTCTGTTTGTGTAAAACCAACTACAAGTTCTTTAAAAAGATTTTTACTCTCTTAGTTAAAATGACAGTGACTTTTTTCCGTTAAAAATAAAAGAGTGATTAAAATAATTTAGTTTATTCGATTAACATTAAAAATTCTCTGAGTTTTTTTTTTGGTTTATTTAACACGTAAAAGAGAGAATATTGTGTAAGAGAACTAAACATAGTAATTAGCAATTTTTAATGAAATATTTGCAAAAAAAAAATCAACATAGTGCAGTTGCATGCTTTCAGTTTTTTAAAAATTGCATCATTCTGTGCTGCTGCCATACAACCACTAAAAGACAAAAATTTATGCGTGTCTGTGCATAAAATTAAAAGAAATAAAACGAAGAACAAAAAAAAATTGCTTAAATTCTTTAGCAAATTGAAAATGTTTGCTTTTTAAAGTTGACACGTTTTTAACCCTATTCTCTACAATACTTTTCACTTTTCTTTTTCATATAATTTAAATAAAACATTTTAAAATTATTAAATCTATTTTTGGCGCTGAGGTATTCGATTAGTAGAGAATGGGTTATAAGAAGTTTGGCTGTTATCAAAATGACATTGTATTACATGTTATGGAAACGTCTTATCTGCTCGCTTAAGTATTTTTACCCAACAACCAGTTTCGAATAGAATTGTTGAAATTTTGTTTTGTAAAGATATTTACGCTACAATCACCAATGGCATGACCAAACTTCCTATTGATTTTAGACTAAAAGCGGTCAAAAATCTATAGAATTTTTAGTAGTTTGAAAACTTTTTTCGAAAACTTTAAAATTATATATCTTGAAAAAATTAACCGATTTAAATGAAATTTTTGGTATTCGACGTAACTTTTCAAGTACAAGAAGATAACCTTATCTAAAATATCGAAAAACGGGTTTTTTTTAATTGCAGCGAAATTTGCAAATTTTATTCCGCTCGGTTTAGACATCCCAAAGAGAGAGGCTTAATAGAAATACACACGAACACATATATACACACATACATCGAGGCGTTGTCACCGAGTTTTCGCACCGGTTTCAGTACTTTTTCAAATTTTCGCCGCGAAAAAATTTCAAGTTAGCGCTCAGTGCTTTTTTCGTTTAATTTTTGGTGTTTTCTTTTTGTGACGGTGGCACTAAGCTCAAAATTAAAAAATAAATTTCTTTATTTAAAAAATTTTTGTTTCAAGTGTAAAATTCTTTGTTAATGCAACTAAATATTTCCTGAACATATTTTTTGGAGTCTTGCAGAAGAATAATAAAAAAGCAAATTTACGAGTATATGAAGCGCAGTCGAGCAATCAGCTGTCTTTTGTATCTTTTGTCTTTTAAAAATTTCAAACCCCTTACAGACAGCGTCTGCACTAGCGTAGAGCGAGTGGAGCGGTCATTCTAGGCGGCAGATGGTAAGGGGCACCACAAAGCCAAACGAGAAAAAAAATTTCCAGCGCATTTATCAGGCCCGTTCTGAAAATATATGATTTTAAACGGTTTACTTATGTGCCCAGTAAAAATTTTTCATGTTTTTTGAAGAACTAAGACAATAAAGTGCATAATAATACAGTTCCTTATGGAAGAGCCAATACCAATAATTTTAAAAACCAATACATACATACAAAGAAAAAAGCAAAAATATATTTCATATATTTATTTGTTGTTGCTTTGCATTTGTGTGTATACAGTGAAGAACGACAAAACAGCTAATAAGGCGAAATTGTTTGTGTATTTCGTATTACTCGTGCTGAGGGCTGTATGTGTGTATTAAAACACACAGCCTATAGCTAAGTGCTTTTACAAAATCAAATGAGCACCATGCGCATAGGGCTTGGGCAACGCCGCTTTAAAGTAATATCTTATTTGGAAGCAGTGAACGTATATGAAAGAAACCAAACAAAAAACTGAATTCTCACTGCTGACACAATGCAGGTTCTTAAGCGAGAAAGTTCCATAAATTTTCGGTTTTAGTGCTGAAAATGGTGATGATTTTCAGCGCTTAAGAAAACGCTTTTTGTATCAAAAATGTAGTACTCCAAAACGGGAACTCTGCATACAAAAAGCAGCAGCGATATCGGCAGATTTGTAATCGCTAATATTAGTCTATAATTGTAAAAATCTGTTTTAAGAATTTTTTTTAATGGGTAATTGGATGTTTCATAAGAAAATTGAAATAAGTTTGAAAGTTTTGAAGAAACTTCTTCGTTTTTTTTTAAGTTTTGGGTCATACATTGTATATATTTGCTGTATTTAGGGTTCCTTAGACCAAAAGTGTAAAGGCACCCAATTGTTTTCGCTACGCTTTTCGTATGTCTGTCTGTCTGTCACATTCTGTTTTCTCAGGAGCCGTAACAGCTACGGGCCTGAAATTTTCACAGAATGTGTAAAACTTTGGCCGCTACAACAACATTTATATGACAGCTAAAAATTAAAGGGTGTTCTAAAGCGAGCAACGAAACATATTGAAATACTAATGTAATATACAGACACTTATATATAGACACTTTAAATTCGCAAAGTTAGTGCTAATTGGTGCAGTCTGTAGAATAGGCTACACCAGTTAACGCAGATATATAAAACATTAAAAATTAAAGGGTGTTCTATCAGTTAATGTAATTTTGACTATGTAATTTAGACAATTTGCTGTATCTTGGAAACATTGGGAGGCAAACTCTTGAAATTTAAAAAAACGCTAAAACTAAAAAATTCCAAAATTAAAAAAATTTCAGAACGAAAAATCGCCAAAATGAAAAAAGCGCTTAATGATAAAATCACCAAAATAAACATATTGCTAAAACGCAAAAAATTAGCAGAACTAAAAAGACCGTCAAGAAAACGTCAAAAACCGAAAACAGTCGTCAAAACGAAAAAAACACTAAAACCTAAAAAATCGATAATCTTAAAAATATCATCAAAAAACGAAAAATTCACCAAAAATGGAAAAAAATTACCAAAACGATAAAAAGCGCCAAAACTAAAAAAAATCACCAAAAACCAAAAAAATCGCAAAAACGAAAAAAGTGTCAAAACAAAAAATATCGCTAAAACTAAAAAACCACCAAAAACCGAAAAAAATCCCCAAAACCGAAAAAGGGCCAAAACTGAAAAAAGTGCTAAAGCTTAAATAAATCGCTAAAACTAAAAATATCGTCCAAAAGCGAGAAAAGGTTTAAACAAAAACGTTAAAACAAAACCAAACTGAAAAAATCAGCAAAAAATAAAAAAAAACAATTAAAAATTCGCCAAACCAACAGAAAAAATAAAAAAAACCTAAAATTAATAAAAAAAAAGCAAAACGAAAAAATTGCCAAAATGAAAAAAGGGCCAAAACGAAAAGGGTTGTGTGTGTATTCGTACGGAACCCTTCGTGTGCGAGCCAAAGTCGCACTTTACTGAATTTATTTTTAAATGGTTTTATTTTACTTACCCTGTTTGTAGAGTTTGTCGCGTTTGTGTCGTCGGCTAGTATTTGAAAATTTACCTCTTCCTGTTGACCGATTGATCTCAAAGCGCCTGTAGCTTTGGTGACAAATTAATATTATGGTTAGAAAAGTGGGCGGCGCCACGCCCATAAAAAGTGGTACTTAGTTTTAGCCCATTCCTGTTAACCGATTGGTCTGAGATTTAGTGGACGCCTTTACTTACAATTACTCTACACTTTTGTATTTTAAAAAGTGGGCGGCGCCACGCCCATAAAAAGTAGTACTCAGTTTTAGCCCTTTCCTGTTAACCGATTGATCTGAGATTTGCTGGACACTTTTACTTACAATGAGTATACCCTTTCCTCCTTTCTTGCTAACCGATTATTCTGAGATTAGGTGCTCACCTTAACTTACAATGACTATACACTTTTATAATTTAAAAAGTGGGCGGTGCCACGCCCATAATAAGTAATACATGCTTAGTTTTAGCCCTTTATTGTTAACCGATTGATCTGTGATTTAGTGGATACCTTTACTTAAGATGACTATACAATTTATTAATTACGAAAGTAGGCGGCGCCACGCCTATAAAAAGTAATACTTAGTTTTAACGCCTTTCTGTTAACCTATTGATCCAAAATTCGGCACACACCTTTGCTTTTGATTACTACACAATTTTGAGATTAGAAAAGTTGGCTTGGCCACGCCCATAAAAAATAATATTGATTTTTAACCCCTTCCTCTGGACCGACTAATCTGAAATTTGGTAAATAGCCTTACCTTTCACAGCAATACAATTTAGTGCTAAAAAATAGGTGGCGCCACGCCCATAAAAAGTAATACTTAGTTTTAGCCCTTTTCTGTTAACCGATTAATCTGAGATTTGCTGGACACCTTTACTTACGGTGACTATACAATTTTGTAATTAAAAAGGGGGCGGCGCCACGCCCATAAAAAGTAATATTTAGTCTTAGCCCTTTTCTGTTAACCGATTGATCTGAAATTTGGTGAACACACAAAATTTTCATGACCGATTGATCTGATTACGTTACTATTTTGTGTATTCAGTATTATTGTATATCACAGATGGCTGCCACCACAAAATGGTGATTTAGTTATTTGTCTAAAAACAACTCAATATGGATATCAAATGAAAGGGTTTCACTAGTAGAAAGAATACAGTACGCAATGAAAAACTTCCAATTCCAAAAGGGCGGCCAGTACAAAATTGGGGGGGGGGGGTATATTCATGCATAGATATTGTCAGCCCCCTCAAAATTAGTATTAAATGAAAGCGCTTGGCTACTATAATGCAGTACCCGACGAAAAAAAATCCAAATCCAAGGTACAATCCGAAACTAAATGCCAGATCATAGAGCTTAGGATATAAAGTCAAAAACTAAAAAATTTAAAATTTAAATAAGTAAAAAAAATGTTTAAGTTAAATCGTTTTATTGTAATGAAACATAATAATGATGCAGATAATGCACTAAAAGCTAAAAAAATAATTATGTAGTACCAGGTGCCAGCTACCACACCACTCTCCTCACCAACATAGGGCCTTGATCAGAATAAAATAAAATCGTGGGGCGCATCGACTTTCGGTCATCTATAGTCAACAATGCCCCACGGTTTTATTTTAGTCTGATCAATGCCCTATGTTGGTGAGGAGAGTGGTGTGGTAGCTGGCACCTGGTACTACATAATTCTTTTTTAGCTTTTAGTGCATTTTCTGCATCATTATTATGTTTCATTACAATAAAACCATTTAACTTAAAATTTGTTTTTACTTAACGTCACAACTTTGATGCGGAAATTTATATTTTTAAAGTCTTCATATATTTTTATGAAATGCAAGGTTGTCAGTGGGAGATGTTAAGACAAAATGGTACGAGGAGTGGTTAAATAATAAGAAAATAAATAATTGAATTAAAAAACCTGATAATGAAATTTTTTATCAATAAAACGCATCAAATTTTGTTATTTTCTATGTTTGTGTGTCAAAGTTTTTTCTTGAATGATGGTTTGATTGTCGAACATGATCGATAGTCTGGACAGTCAAAAGTATCCTTCAACAATTATGAATTGTTGACTGTCACTCAAGTTTGCAAGTATGTACTCTGCTTTAAGCTAAAATTTTTTTTGGTGTATTTCTGTAAAGATACTTGACATCACTTTGAAACTTTGACAGATTGTCCGAGTTATCGTAAATAATCGATTTTCGTCAAAAAACAATTTTCGAAGAGCATGTCGTTTAAGCTTTTTTGGCGGTTACCACTCGCTATGCAGAATAACATGATATGAGAACGGATGAAGTTTTTCATTTTTGAAATTTGAAGGAAATTTCACCATTTTTCATTTGCATTTGTAGTACTACAATAGCGTACGTGACGAACTTTATATGCTTATAAAATTTTTATTACACCAAGCTGAAAAGCAATTTCGATTAATATTTGTTTGCGACAAACATCTTGCTTTAAACTTTTATTTTGAAACAGTTGCGACAGGTCAAACTCAAATGACGTAGACAAATAATGTTTTTGCCTTGCGTACGTGACATTAGAATAGCATCCAATGAAAACAAAAAATGTACAGCTAATCGAACTCAATCTCTTATCTTTCCTCGCGAACCTTGTTCTTTTATGTTGGACATTAATTTTAAAGTATAATTGCAATGTCACAAGTAACTGAATTTAGTCGCTAGAAAAGCGAAAATAGTTTATTGTTATGTCTTAAAATTAGTTAAGCTGTTATTTTTTATATATAAAAGTTGTAGTAAGGTATAAATACCTCTGTATAGTAAAATTTTATTGTTTGTTTCCTCTTTAAGAGTTTTAATTTTTTCAGTCGAGGTTGTCATTTTCATGGAAATGGCCATATGTAAAATATATAATCAACAAAAATAAATATAAAATAATTATTTAGATTATTTAGTATTACAAGAGATGAATTTATTTGTCACTTTTGGTTATAATATATTCTTTAGGAGCACGCAGAATCTTTTTTTTTTTATTTGCGTGACGGCATATGGCATCAAAATTTACTCAATGAAAGTGTGTTTTTTCATTTGAGACAAAATCCTTACACCATAACTTTTTTTGTGGACACTCAAAAAATTTTTATTTTTAGTACTATTGGCCTTAGAAACAATAACACTATACAACAAACTGCAACTTTTGCCATGACCTCTGATCGCCAGTATATTTCTTTGATGTGTTATGGTCCCCTAACTACAAAAACAGTCGAGATTTAAAATTCTATGGATAAGTTTTTTTTAAATTTGTTTTTCCAAAATTTGGGATTTTTTCAAAAGGCTGCTACACCCATTTCCTCAATTTTATTGCAAAAAGCACTACAAAGCTTGGAATAATAACCTTTAAGCCGTTCAAAACTTATTTTTTTATATACTCAATGGTTTCAGTATTATTCAGACCGTAATGACGGAAAATCGTTCCAAATTCAAAAAATGTAATGATCCTCCATCCCTGGGTCATCCATCAATAGTATTTGAAAATTTTGAAAAAAAAATTACATTAAAGAATATTTAATTAAATGTAAATATAAAACTATAGTATATGTGACCTTCTCCGAGAAAATGGACCTAGTGTGTGAAAATGAAGTTTTGAGAAAAACGCATTTAAAGTTTCATGCATTTGGTTAAAAAACAGTACCAGCTGTCCATCCCCGCAGCGAATACTAAAAGTTTGTAATAATATTTTCAAATGTTAAGGGCAATGTTCTGTAAATGGCTTCGATCTTATGACTTCAAAATGTTTAAAATTGCTGATAACAGCGAATTAATTTCTTGTTACCTTAAAACAATAATTTGTATATGCTTTAATTTACGCCTTTTTTTTATTAAATAGCAAATGCGAACGAGCAAAGTTATAAAAATAGTCTGTGATATATTTTTGGAAATAATGTAACCAAATGTAAAAAAAACGAATATTGTTTTAAGCTTTATAAAAAGTATTTTCTCATGTATACTTTGCAAAATATTCCATGATAATAAAATGAATCTAAGAATAGCCAAAAATATTTTATAAAATTATATAAAATACATAACACAGTGAACATCTCAGAAGGACCTCGGTGTAGTAGACTTGGCAGTAATATTTAATAGAGTGACTTCTACAAAGGAATAATGGAAAAAAATTTTACATTTAAATATCACATTCAATGTAATGTCCGAATATAATACTGTAAACAATAAAAACATAAGAAAGAGAGAGCTTCCATAAGCCAGGTTTCAGCAAATTTGCTTTTCCGAAATCAATCGATTTATAAATAATCGCTTTCCAGCACATGTCTGCTAAGTTCTCCTTATTTGGCATGAAAAATACTTCTAGAAAATCCTCTTATTTAACCTCCAACAACTTCATATATTTATATTTGTAATTATTTTAAATTTCTTTATGAATAATTAATTTATTTAAATCATACTAAATTCTCTTGTATAAATTCTTAAGCTGAAATTTTATTTAAACATTTTACTATCAAATAGAAACGTATTTAAAATAATTTTCAACATCCGATTGGATTAATTTATTAAAATGTCTGTCATATTTTATTAATTATTTAAATATGTATACTTCTTTTAATGCAACATTTATATTTCCTGATTACAATTTGTAATTTGAATTACAAATTGACATAATTGATATTGATAAGTTTGATTTTTTCGCTTTGAAACGTAAAACAACCCGATTTTTGCAGTTTTCTTTTTAGCATGAATGTTATTTGAAATATAGAACGTACAAGTTGAAATTTATTGGCACCGTTTTTTGCTAAATCATCTAATTAATTGTTTCAATCATTCATGCACGTATTTTGACGTTTTAACCTAAATTTAAACCTTATATCAATCAAATTTATAGGACATCTGATAATTATTGCGAAATTCTTAATAGACCGATAATAAGAGATGGTGCAATAAATTTATTTAATTTAGACTCAACTCGTAGACTTTATCAATTCAATATTAAGAGCTGAATTTGAAATATTATATTCTAGTAAAGGCTACAAAACTTTAATGTCATTCAGAACAAGTTCAAGTACGGAATAACAGCTATTATATCAAAGCCACTTCAAGCACAAAGAACACCTTTTAACCAAAACTGCAAAAGTAATGAATTAGAACTTCGCAATTTAGCTAATAAAGGGTGGGCAAATTTGAGGTTAGGAAGTAAATAGGCTGTGAAATGATGAAATGTCAAGAATTGAACTGTCATTCTTGGATGAGTTGATCGTTATAAGCATGAAGATGAAGATCTTTATGCAAAATGTTGCGCAAAGTGCCTCTCGTGATATCCAACTGGTCTAACCAGTCATTGCGAAAAAAGCTGAGTCACACTTTTTTCAAATTTAGTAAAATTTTTTAAAATTTAGTACAATTTTCACCATTTTGATAATCAAATTTCACAATTGAAATTCGTTGTTCAAAAGTGTAGTGTTCCATGGTTAAAATTTCGCAAGTTTCCACTAAATAAAGGCCAAGGATGACAGTTCAATTCTTGGCAATTAATCATTTGACAGCCTATTTACTTCCTAACCTTCAATTTGCTCACCCTTTATATCAAAACCACAGCTAAAACTTTTTAAATTTTTTTGTGGAAAAAAATTTCTTTCAAGTGTTTAAATAATACATCCTGAAATACGGCTGTGGTTTCAAACATAATTAATAATAAAACTCACCAACGGTTATACGAAGGCACAAAGGCCATTGAGAAGACAGAACGGTGAAGTTGCAACATCTGCGGAAGATCAGTTGGATGTCTGGGCAGACTTGTACAGTGGTATGCTTACCTCAACTGGTCTCATTCCTGATAGCAGCTGCGAGTGTGGAGCACATATAGATGATCCTGACATACCCTCCACTTGTCCAACTGTGGATGAGATTGTAAACTCCATCAATACTCTTAAAACAAATAAGTCACGAAGAGTGGACGGAATCGCAGCGGAAATACTAAAATCAGACTCTTATACAAGCGCTAACATAATCCACCTAATCATCCGTATCTTCTGGGAAAATGAAACCCTTTCCGATGAGCTGACAGAGGGCATATTAATAAATATACCAAAAAAAGGAGATCTTTCAAATCCCAATAATTGATTTGGAGTGCACTCAGATGTAAAAATGTTCCAGTTAAAATAATATCAGTTATTAAGTGCCTTTACCAGAACGCCAGCTGGAAGCATAATATCTAAAAACGGCGGGTCAAGCGTAGACATTGACAATCGATTACAAAAAGCTCGACAAACTTTAGGCCGATTAAGACCCATCTGGTGCTCGTCATTAATTTCCCAGCGCGTGAAATTAAACATATTCAACGCAATTGTAAGATCCACCCTTCTCTATGGCTGCGAGACGTGGAACGCTGCACCTAGAGACATGCACAAGACCCAAATTTTTATAAATCAATGTCTTCACAGAATTTTAAAAATCTTCTGGCCAAGGGTTATATCCAATAGCAGGTTGTGGGAGTATTCCGAACAACAGCCTATAAGCATTGAAATAAAAACGCGTAAGTGGCGGTGCATTGGCCATACCCTTAGAAGGCCGCATAATGACATCGCAAGGAATGCTATAGAGTGCAATCGAAGAAGCGGACGTCCTGCTCATACGTGGAGAAGAGAGATTGACGCAGAGATAGCTGATATGAGTAAAAGCTGGAGTGAAGTGAAAGCGATGGCACAAGACAGGCATACATTCAACCAATTTATTGTGATCCTAAGCTTCTTAAGGATCGATGGGAATATATTATTATTATTATAATCACTATAACAGAACAAAGTGGAATACTTTGTAAAAGTATTAATGATTACAGTGCTCTCTAATCGTTTCCTAAAGTAAAGAATTTGATATTAAACGAACTTTGAGTGGTTTTCCGCAGAATTAGTGAAGAAATTTTAAAAAGTGTAGTGGAAATTTTAAGCTCATAGAAGCTGCAAAAACTTTGAGTTGACACTATTTAAATTTCTTATAAGTCGACGTAATGATTGAAACTCTGAAGGAGATGTTTTAAGATAAAAAAAATTAATAATCAGATATTTAGACAAACTGTGGCTCAGGATATGTAAAATTCACCTCAGCTGAGTGTAGTACTGTAACTTGCTTGTACTTGACGATAAGAATCGTCCTGGAAATTTTTCAAGAATAATAAGAAACATTACGGCAAGTTCTTTATAAAATGATTTGGAGGCCTTAAAATAAAATGTTTAACTAATTGCGATATAGTCGTCAATAATTCTTTATAGGACCTCCTACTGTGTAATAACTATAAACTCTTATTTGCTTGACTTCACCTAAAAATTTTTGAAATTTTGTTTTAGAATTGCTTTTATATTAAGTTTTATTTAAAAAGAATGCTTACATTAATAAAAACAATCGAGATATCCTAAATTTTCATTTAATAAATCTATTTAATTTACAAAAATTAACTTTTCCCGGGAATCCCGGGAATGTAATTTTTTCCTTCCCGTTTCCCGGGAAATGCAAAAGTCCGGGAAATCCCAAACCCTAATTAAATCAGATAGAGAAGATTTCGGTTAACTAAAATTGAGTTTAAAATAAAATGAATGCAAAAATTTACAGAAATTAGTCTTGTATTCTATTTCGTGACAAAAATCAGTTAAATAGCAGATGTTTCCTTATAAAAAGCATCCACCTTCATAAGTGGAAAAAGTGAACAAGAACGCTGATGATACGCTGTAGCGCCATATCGAAATCAATAGTACTGATCCGTTCTGCTTATCTGATTTGAATTTTCGAACACTCTACTCTTAATAAAATAATTTGATTTTACATTAATTCGAATATTGAACTAAAAAGCCGAAATAATAAAACTTCAGACTTAGAGAAAAAAATTTTGTTTTCAATAACCGAAAACCCGAACATAACAAAAATTTAAATTTCTTAATATCAATATTGTAACGTTCTTTTTTACAAATTAGTATTTTACTATTCAATAAAATATTAAAACAATCATTACGGTAACTTTACCCAAAAATTATATAAAATTAATATTAAATTTCTAAACAAATGCTCTTATGAAATTTACCAACAACATTAATACAAGCTACAACTCCTACCATAGGTCATGAATGGGGCAATTAATTGTTTTTTATTAATTTTTTCATAAAAAATGCAACTTTCAGAACCATTTCATCATCTTAGCATTGCGTCGCCCTACCAAATAAATTAGCGTTGGAATAATTATAATGATAATAAAGTTTTGGTGTTTTCATACTGTAATGGATTTCCGCATATTTCCATTTATCTTGTTGTAGACTCCATAAATCTTGTTTGTAATGCTGGCTACAAATAGCGTCGAACAGTGGATAATTGAGTTTAATCGTATAAAAAATGCCTGAGTTATCTATCAAATTTAAGATTTGAGTAGATCAAATTTAAAATTTTATGAAACTTTTAGTGTTTTTCGCTAATTCGATTTCAAAAAATTTTAAGCCCCAATGGACGAAAAATCTGAGAAAAAACTAAGTTTTCTGACCAACTTCGGATACCGCATTTTGTGCAGACTTTCTGAACGACGTCGGACCAAAAAAAAATTTCTAAAAAAATTATATGAGGATTTAAATTGCTACTACTTATAATTTGACTCCATAACTACTTACTTCCTTTAGATAAGTTTAAAATATGAGGGGTACCCTTTACAAAGGTACTTACATTGGCACAGTAATTAACTAGCTATTATTTGACTTATTTGGAGCTAAAAATTAAGTAGGCAAATAAGCAAAATAAAATGTTTTTTTATAGACACTATATTTATTCATATTTTTTCACATTTTGTTTTTTATTACCCAGCTGGGATAAGATCCGGTGCTCTTTCAGATTTGAAGAAAAGTACTTTACTCGCGCAACAACAAAAATAACGCACGGTGTCATGCAACACCGGGTAGGAACAAAGTTCCTGTCGCTTTCGGCCTATCGCCTATCGGCTTAGGACTGCCACCTTCGGCCTGCTACTTTCGGCCTTATGCCATCATCAGGGCACGTTCGGTCACTCATCTTTATCGCCCTTCGACTCAGTCCGCCCAGTCACCGGACTCGTCGCCATGACCCCCACCAAAAATAAAAATTATAATTAAAACAAAAATTCCGCCTACCTGCTACTTCGATGACACCAAGTCAATGAAGATAGAAATTTCAATCTCTTGAAGGAAATAGGAGGCAATTCGTCAGCAAAAACCGGTATCGCCTGGAAGAATACTTAGGTGATACTTCTCAAGAATTTTGCCGAGACATCTGGCGTTTAGCCGAGACAACCTCACTTAGCAATGACTCCAACCCTTAACCAAGACGCAGACCTGGCCCAAGGATTCCCAAAAACTTGGACCAAAATCTCGCTAAAATTCCAGATGTTCCCCGGAACTTCCCCAGAAAATAACGGCATCACCGACAACCATGAAAACACCAAAGCGGCAATACCCTATTTTTCAGGTATTTAACCGTTGGTCCGGCCTGTTGCCTTCGTTTTGTATTTTCGTTACCAATATTCTTTACACGTATTCCTTACAAGAATGTTTTCATATTACAAATTTTTTCTGCCCCCAAGCCCAGAAAACATTGATATGTACAATGTGTCATAGGGAACTTCGTTCCAAAAATTTTTCGGCTTGTATTCTCACTGCTTTTTAAACGGAGAAGGAGGTTATCAATTCGTTTGTTTTTTTATGTGTGTTTACTTGGAACTGTGGCACTTATCGACCGATTTGGAAAATTTTTTGTTATATACGAAAGGTTATATGTACTTCCGGATTGGTCCCGTTGTTTGAAATTATAAGTTTGAACTTGTTGTCCGTATACCGTCTGCCTCTCGGATTTTCATTATTAGCCGATTTAAAAAATTATTATTTTTTGGGCAGATAAGTTAAAATTGCTGTTATTTTAAATGTACTTATCTGCCTTAATGTGCAGGTATACGATTGTGGCTACTTGCCTAAAAGTGCAGCTAACGCGAAGCGATAATTATTATATTTACGAATAATTTTTGCCAAATTCTGTTCGAACACGGCCTGAAAATCATCACAAGATGACGAGCTCAAGTCCGTCTGTCAGAAAAGGTACCGATAATCATACAAGTGGAAATTCTGAAAACTTTGCTGAAAAGTCTGAGAGGTCTGTAGACTATTCTGTTACAACGTCTTAAAGGAAATTAAACTGCCTTCCGATAATATACGGACTAGTTTCATATTACTCGGATAACAGTTCAGAAAATGTGCTTAAACGCCATACCAGAAAATTGCCGACCATTCTGCCAAATGCCTAAGGGAATTTTAGACAACTCCCTTGATAAAGTTTCAGACTTTTCTGACGTCAGACATGTCGGCAAAATATGTTAATTTTTATTATTAAGGAAAAGTGGCCACCACATTTTTTTAATGTGTGCAGCTAACTTTGATTTTTTATATGAAAATAATTTAAAACTTCCAAAAAAAAGGGTAAATGTGCAGGTATAGAAAATGCTCTTAAAACGGTTTTTGAAGGAAAACTACAGAAAACACATATTTTGTGAAGTTAAGTCAAAGCTCAGCTAACATTGATATTTTGTATGAAAATAGTTTTTAAATGTCAAAAGTTTTAGGAATTTATCTTAAAAGTGCAGGTACAGACAGTGCACTTAAAAAACGAAATTGGATGGGATTTTAGAAAATAGTGACACAAATTAATAGTTTTGTGCAGTTAAGTCAAACGTGCACTTAAACAAAACGCAGTTAAATCAAAACTACTGTAAATATTATAAGTAGAAAAATGGACGTTGAAAAGCTCTGAAAAAGTAAATATTCTTTTTAACTACTTTTAATTTTCAAATAATTTCCACTTAGCCGAGCCTTATGAAGCTTTGAATTTCTCTGACATTACAATTTAATGGTTAGAACAATTCAATGGCAGTATCACGCCCATGAATAATATTTTCGTCATCAATTACATTTAATTAACGGATCCTCGTGAAATAATGCACAAACAATAAAATCTTATTGCTAGAAAAGTAGGCAGTGCAAAGCCCATACTAATTAAATATACTTCTTCAACTACTTGTACTTAGCCTATTCTTATGAGTCTTTACACGCATATTGAGTTCCCCTGATAATGCAATTCAATAATAATAAAATTGGATTGTACCACGTCCATTTAATGAAATGTTCGTGTTCATCTAGGTCTACCCATTCTTATGAAAAAAGGTGTATTTTTATCAATTACATATTTATTGGAAGGGATACACTTGCAAATTAAATGTGGAATGACCGACCACATTCTTTGTCGTTATGTACCACGTGTTTATTCCTCTTTTAGGTGGTGTCCGTTAATTGATTTACTTAAACAAGTGTGTAAACTGCAATAAAATGAGTCAAATATGCATAAACACGCAATTATAAGCTGCAAAGCATAGAATATGCAATTATATATTTGTACAAACAAATCGATGCCAATTCTTTTTGATGTGCTAGGGGGTAAAAATCTTTTGCACAATACAATCACAAATTTTGAGTAAGATTGTAATAACGCGGTGTGAGCTGTGTATGATTGTATTAGTGTAATCATACGGATAACAAGAAATACAGAGAAACTTAACAGCTGCATAGAAATACACTAACACCATCTAGTGCGCAATAGTAGTAGTAGTTTCATCATTCATGGATTAACGAGATTCCTTCTGTCCCTATCTACTCCCCCCGGGGGGTACGGTTCATGTATCTTGGTGATAGACTTACACCTTGGTGATGTGCTTCCTGGAAATAGGGTAATTTGGTTTTTGCTGACATTACCTTAGGTCAATTACCCATAAAACGTAGTGTGTTTGGGGGATTTTGGGTCCAGCTTTTTGGGGTTCAGACCCTGTTTTTCGGTTTTACCGAACTTGTTGCTGAACTTGGTGCGATATTTGGCTGACGGTTTATTGACTGCGTTTGTCTTTGACTGTTGGTTATTTTGCTGTTTAACTGCGGTAATTCCAACTATTTTGTACTGGTATATTATTTTTTGCTGGTGGATAAATAATACTATTATTTATGTGTGCGGGGAAGCGAAAGGGCGATATGCCTAGTGGAAGTGAGTCAGAGGTGTCTGATGCGAAGCTTATCGGTTTGAGCGATTTGTCGGGTGTGGAGGAAGGTACGAGGGTGAAAAAGAAGCGGATGAAGTCCGGTTCGCCGAAGTTGAAACGTGTAGATGTTTGTTTACACGTCTCCCCTGTGATCGGACTCACATTATTTTTTTTATTTAGTCATTAATATTTTATTCATGCTGGCAAACGTCGCATAGAAAAAACTAATTGCATATTTTCAGTGTTCTACTGCAAAAGAAAATTATATGTGATAATTAATGTCGGTGACTTTTTCGAAATTACGATTTAATATTACATTACAAATGCGTTTCAGTTTATGGTTTTCAAATTGGCAGTAGATCATTATTGCGGCGCCCGTAGAAGATAGCTTTTGCTGCCAGATGTTATATTTGAAAAGATAAAATCAAATGTCTGTATTTTTACTCAAGAATCACATGATTCACTCACTGTCTGCTTAAAGTATCAATTGTTTTATGATTTGTGAGAAAAATCGTAAAATTATTTCTATTTTTAGAACTCATTGACAAGCAAATTACTTTTTAAAGATTTTACACCCTGTTAATTATACTCGTAATACCAGTACTTACTGCACATACACGTGAGAAATACACATATTTATTATCAATAGACATTTTAAATAAAAAATGCTTGATATGCATAAATTTCTCCTCAATTTAAATTTTCAATTCTAATCTATAATATGTAAGCGTTTTATAAAATATAATAAAGCGCATTTGTGCTACACTCGTAAATGTTTTATAGTTGAATCAATTAAATTTACCAATTGTATAATTTGTTTCAAGATTATCAATAGAAAGTGATTTTTATTTAATTTTAAATATATTTAGAAGTATTTTATTTCGTGTTTTTTTTTTTAATTATATCAAATAAAAAGTGCATTAATACTTGTCATGTACATGCATTTTTGTGATAAATTTAAATTAAACGAAATGTTCAATTGACCCACTCAGGGGCGATATCAATTAAAAGTACTCTTATGCTTGTTTGGAAAGTGTAGTTTTTTTGATGCATTTAAAATTTAACCCTTATGTGAGCGACAGGCTACCCACACTTTTATTTCAAATAGGAGCTAGTTACAGAAGTTGTTAGTCTAGGAGGCTTAAGCTTCTTGAGATGTGGGGCTTAAAAGCAAAAGGGGTACAAATGCAAAAAAGAAAATTCTGATTAATTAAGCTTCAAAGCTTTTTGTTCCCATGCATTTTCATACATAATGTTTTTGGTCTAAATTTTTGTAGAGTAATAGATATTGGTATTTAGTGTTGATTCCTGCATATAACTCAATTTTTTTTTTAGTTGTGGCACTTGTACCTCTTTGCTTATCACCCCTTTATATAATTTATAACATTTAAACACCATATATGCAATGACATTCTCTTTTTATGTAGTATTTACTTAAGATCTTAAGAAAAACAACACAGCACTTTCGTTTTGTGTTTTTTTTGTATGTGTGTGCGTTTTTTGTCACTCACATAAGGATTAAATAAACAAGAATTTAGATGATTTGGAAAACTTGTAGTGAAATATAATTTTCTGCCATATAGCCGTCAGCACTCGACCTGATTATAGTCCAATCAGAAAAAAGTTTCACAAATTTTTATGAAGTTTATCTTAAACATCCTCTATCGCAGATTAAGCTAAACAACAAAGTTTAAACTTTCCCAAAAACAAGGTTCCCATGACTGATTCTGCCAGAAGGGACAAAAACACCACACGGATATAAATTTTTTGAAAGTTTACTTCTGATATTAATTTTAGAAAAAGTTAAAAAAAGCGAAAAATAAAGAAATGTATCGACCTAAAATTACACACGCACTATTTTTGAACAAAATGTTTTTACTAAAAAAAAGCAATTAGCTGCGTGCAGGTTTGAGCCGCGACCTCCTGACCGATAGTCTGACGTATCTACCATTCAGTCATAGCCGTATTATACTTTATGTTAAATTTTTTCCACTTGGACTAAATTTGTTTAATTTGAAAGGATTTTTCTTTAATAAAATAACTACGAAATCGATGTAATTTTAGACAAGAAGAAATTTTCAACACAAATTTAGACAATATATGATCCTAAATTTGAAGTAATGCTTTAGAGTGTATATATTCTCATCCCAAGTATACAGAACCGCTTATTACCCATCATTAAGCCTTCTGTGTAATTTTCATAATGAAGCCACTGATATCCTCAAGTTTACACTTCGTGATATTTTAAGCTTATGGCGTTGCAATCTAAGACACTGAGAAGTAATATGATCCATAGTTTCTAGCTCCGATACATCTTCCCAGAACATACATAAATCGTGGGAGCCAGTTCCCCAAATCCTGATAGAGCAGTGACCATACAATTCCCTTAGGTGTACTTCTAATTTCACCTGTAATACCGACTGAGGCTCTCCTCTGCATCCTAGCAAATGATTTCCCAAGGCTCTCCTTCCTCAATACCTATCTCCATATAAAAGAACTAACCTAAGAACCGATGTGTAAATCCAGTTAACCACTTTTGTTCCTAGAGAGTTCCTGCACGCAAAGTAGTCATTGAGCCTTTTCTTTTCTGCCTGTTCCTTTTTCATGATAATTTTATATATAAGTAAACAGCTGGGGGTGGGGTCTCTGCTTAAGTGACGATTAAATAGCATGTAGTATGTTAAAGTACATACTACATGATACTTACTGCGTCGGGAAGCATAGCTGAATGCTACCAGACACGTAAACTGGTTGCAGGTAGTGGAAATCTCAGTAGATATGCTGACAATTCAGCTGTTCCAAAGGGAGAGTCTCGGGAGTTTTCATTTAGAGTTTCTGTAAATATTCAAGTTGCCAATGCTCCTTGGAAAGACGTGGCGAGTAATTAGCGGCACTGAATATCCAATCTCAACAACCAGTTAAAAAAGCATATCTGTAGGCTTCTATCATTAATCCCGATACCAGACTTGGATGCGATCGGCTAAGCATTGGTCCATCTTTAAGTCACCTGATTACAGAAACCCCAAACGAATGAAAACTAAAACGACTACCAGCTATTGAAGACTTTTAGCTTTAAATCAATGATTCGGAACATGGAACATCAGAACGTTTCTGGAACAATCAAGATTGGCCCAAACTTGCAGGGAGCTCAAGAGCTTTAACCTTCTCTTGCTCGGCTTATGTGAAACAAGATGACCTAATAATGGAATGATAAACACCGAAGGTGACGTAACGTTTTATATTCTGGCAAACCCAGTGGACTCCCTCGGTCGAGCGGTGTAGGTTTCCTTCTGTCTAGAGAGGCCAAGAGTGCGTTAATGACATGGAATTCTTATTCTGATTGAACGTAACATCACATGCATTCAATGTTATGCCCCCACTGAAGTTTCAGAACCCAAAGACAAAGAAGACTGCTACAGCCTCCTGGAAACAGTATTAAAGGACACGCCTAGTGGTGACATTTTACTTCTTACCAGTATCGGGGGTTCTCATTTAGAGCTCCTGTAAATATCCGAGTTGCCAATGATCCTTGGAACGACGTGGCGAGTAATTGGCGCTACTCAATAGCCAATATTAACTAAGCCCACCACAAGTGGCTCCTTAATGACTCGCTATGAAGGTGTGCCGAATAATAGTAGAAGGCAATGAAATGCAATAAAACGGATTTTCACAAACAGTGCTGAACAACATCTTGTGCATCTACAACCTAAGCGTACAATGTGGCAACTTATTGAAGATAGAGGCCAACTGAAAGGTGCCATCAACGTTGCCGGAAGAAGAGCTTCTTAAACTATCCTAAAATCACCGTATACCGATTTGGACCACCTGGTGAAACGTATTGCGCGGCGAGACTAGCGGGCTTGGATAGGAAATATGGTCAAAGAAGCCCAGGCAGCTGAAGATACACATCGAAGTAGAGATTTATACAAAATAGCAAATCAAACCGTTCAACCACATATAATCTTAAAGACCCGGTAGAAGGAACTACCACGTCCGTGGAGCGGCAATTGGCAATATGGTCCGACTATTATGCCAGCATATTATTAGATTAGATTATATTCGACATAATTACAGTCTGTGCACTGAAGAATGGCAAGGCACCAGACGTAGACAACATTAATCCTGAATTGCTTAAGGCTGATTCGACTGTTAGTGCTGAAATAATCAGACCTATTATCGAAGACTATAAGACATTCCACTCTCTTCCCTCTGAACTAAGTGAGGGAGGATAAATAAACTACCTAAGAAAGGAGACCTCACAAAGTGCAAGAACTGGAGGGGTATAACTCTTCTAACCATTATTAATAAGGTGTTAGATTATATAATCCATGCAAGAATGTCATCATCAATTGCAGCAGATCTTCGAAAGGAGCAAGCAGGCTTCAGAGCACACCGCTCTTGCACCGATCATACAAACAGCCAGCGGATCATAGTGGAGCAATCTGTGGAATGGCGATCTCCACTCTATTTCATATTTATCGACTTTTCCAAAGCATTCGACACTATCCACCACCAGGCAATTTGGCACGTACTCCGATGCAAGGCATCTCAACCTAAACTAACCAACGTTATCAGAACTCCGTATGGCAATTCAACAAGCCGAGTACTACATGACCGCATTTCAAGCAACGCGATTGATGTAAGTACTGCGGTATGACAGAGGTGTATCCTATCTCCGCTGTTATTCAACATTATACTGGACTCAGTTGTGCCGCAATCAACCCGCATTAGAAGAGGCATCACATGGGGCATGCATGGTCGATTGGAAGATCTTGACTACTCAGAAGAAGAGGAGAAGCCTATTAGAATCCAAGATAACCGCAACAGGAAAAACTTCTTCTGAAATAAAACGAATGGCACAGGACAGATCCCGATGGAAGAATTTGCTTACAGCCCTTTGTTCCAACTTCGAACCATTGGAATCAATAATAAACATCCAGGTATTAAGCCTCACCTACTAGCTTTAACTGTACACATCCAATTCTAGGTAGCTCAAAGCTATGTACTTTGTATCTCCTAATAAAGAGAGTTAAAGTCCAGCCCCATACTTCTAATTTAGGAAGAGAGTTCACCCATCCCCGACAGCATGATTTCACTGATAGTGGGAAGAAATTTTCCCGCTACCAGTATCAACACTTCATCAACATAAGCAACCATATTCCGGTATTTTGAAGAGAAAAGATGAAAAACTTATCGGCCTGAAATTCTTCGGCTTTGAGTGGCTTACTTTGCCAGCCTTAGGTATGATCTCTTTCCAGACCTTTTGCAGTATGGCCCGAAAAATTCCATCTGAGCCTGCTGAGATCTATGACTCAAAGGCCTTTATTGTCCGAACTGTCTTTTCCAATGTCACTATGTCGCCTATTGCCACACCTATTTTTGTACCCTCGTTAATTAGTTCCTCACAGCAAGTATATTGTGTCTCCAAGTGTAGATAGCGTCTCAGAGCTGGACTCCGTCCAAGAGCCACCCAATCTTAAAATATTTCCAGGGGTCCTGTGGTCCATGAATACTATTCGTCCAATCCTTGATAACTTATTGACGGAATCAGTTGCATCACAGTAAGTCAGTTAGCCCTCCCTGTTGGCTCTTTGGAGATTTCCTTTATACTTATTTTTCAACACTTTACAGCTGCTCCAACATGCTAATGTGCTTTGTTGGCAGTATAAGTTATGTATCGGTTCTAAGTGAGAGACTTATTAAAAATGTCCCCAAGGTATATGGCCTCATCAGAAAACTTAATAATCGAACCAATAAGAGTCGGCTCCATGACCTTCAGATCTTTTCCTGCAACATTTGGCAGGTAGATTTGGAGCTTGCAGCATCCTCTAGCGGAGTAAAAAGAGCAAAGCATCTCTAGGGTTAAAAATATTTTGAAACAGGTGAAGAATATCAACATTGTTGAAAATTATAAAAAAAAATTAGATAATAGCATGATCCAATAACACAGGTCTGTGCAGCAGCAGAACAAAAACGGCTTTCTACTGTTTATGTTTTTTATGCTCGTATGAAGTTTGACAAGCACAGCATGAAAGCAAAGGGAGCAGCTGATCATCAGCTGATCTCTTGCACAGACCTGTATTATTGGATCATGGATAATTGCCCTTTTGAACATACAAATTTTAGTGTAATTTTTTTCGCAGCTCTCTCTCTCTCTCTCTCTCTCTATCTCTTGGCTCCGGAGATACGCGGTTGAAAACTTTTATTTTTTTTAGATACTGATATTCAGTTACACTAGAACCATTCACAATAGTCCACATTAATTATTTCCATAAGTTTTCATATGGCAGAACTCTTCCATTATCAAATTTTGCCTTTGAAAAATAAATTAAACGTTATATTTTGTAATTTATAAGCTTGTACATAAGCAAAAAAGTTTTAATTTAGTCCTTGACTGTACAAATGATGATTTCTAATAGGGCTATGAATCTTTGCATAATGAACCATTTTTATAACCTTCACTCCAGTATTTTTTGTGGTAAAAGAAAACGACTTTTTTGTCAAAAAACCAGAATTATTTTTATTTTTCTTGTATATTTTTCTTCATAAATCGTGCATTCAACTTCAGTGGATGGAATGAAAACAAAAATAAGAATTATAATATTTAATTTTTTATGCATTTTTTGT
The DNA here is from genome assembly GCA_956483635.1 of Panzeria rudis. NCBI lineage: Eukaryota > Metazoa > Arthropoda > Insecta > Diptera > Tachinidae > Panzeria > Panzeria rudis. The sequence goes on along the minus strand of OY101449.1, from coordinate 40,238,758 downwards.
TGTTGATAAGTTAAAGATTGAAAATTTTTATACAATTTTATAATTTCTGTGCATATTTCTTTCCAAGTTTCTTTTTGCTAATTAAAAAAATTATCAGCCCAATAGAGTCCAATGGTCCACCCACAAGATCAACCAGAACAGCGAGAAAAAAGTGATAACATTGATTTTTTTATAATTTATTACTACGTGATCATTTCAATTCAAGTAATTGTTTATGAAAATTAAATTCATGGAATATTATTTAAAAATATATATTTAGAGATCATCAAAAATATTTACGAGGGAGGTCTAAGTACTACCTACACTAACGCATGGGTAGCGGTAGCATACCGTAATTTTTTATAGTTCTTTTATAACAGTGGTATCAATTAAACCAAAATAAAACCGAACCATGCTCTATTCCGCTTTCTTCTATGCAATATTAAATTATAAGTTAGCATGCCAATGTTTGACCCATTATAGGGTGTGACAGATATGATAGGATGGCTACCAAGTAGAGATGGTTGCCGCTCACGTCATTTGTATGAAGTGTAAACGTGACAACGGTTCTCTTCAAACATGTGACCGTACATGAACGTTAACATACAAAACTCGGCGTGAATGTGCGTGCATGAGTAGATTTTTAGAAGATTTTGTTTTCACTGGAATGTTTCGAAGGGCAATTACAATTTTCTAAAAAACAAATCGAAAATTCTGAAATATTTTGCATTAGTTTCAGCAACTTCTTATAAAACCGTTTTTATCAAATTAAAAAACTTGTATTTAATAGCACTTATTTTTTAATTTTTTTTTTTTCGTGACTATTTCGCGAGTGTACGTTTTCTTTACACTCTTTACACTCACGTGAGCATGCATGAACATCAGCCCAAAAGCAAAGTTGTGCATCAATAATATATATTATCATGAGCGTTCTTGATCATAAGAGAAAAGCTACTCACGATATTGAGCTTCTCAAAATTGCGCCAGTTGGAAATTCTCAAACGCATATTGCAGTAGAGCTGTAAAACAAATTTAACTTTCTTCTATTACTTCACTTTCGATTTTTCTGCACCGTCCCTTTCCCAAAGCAGTTAAGACATTAATTGGAAGGTATTAATTAATTATCTGCGTATCTCAGCGCTCAGAAGATGGCCCACACTCATCTAATGCATTGCGCCGAATCTAGGGCAACTGACGAGAAGGAGGATAGGGTTGGTTAAGAGGGCAGTCACGACTGAAGAAGTGACTCACTTGGGTCCGTTTATTCGGTACTTTTGTGATACCCTAGAGCAGACAGGGCGTAAAAGTCGTTAATTACGATTGTCCTGCCGCAGTGTCAAACCATCCTGATTGAACTAAGTACGAGGATAGCCTGACTAGCCCTACAGTATCCAGACTGTTTAAGTCTGGAAATATGTTAGCGCCCAAGAATCTCGTCCTAAAGGTGAGTAGAACCGGACACTGACATAGAAGATGAAGAACTATCTCCTCCTCTTCCTCATCATTAAAACTTCTGCAGTTGTCGTTATGATTTAGACCCATCTTCCAATTTATGGCAAGGCTGCCTAAATAGATGTCAACCGTCGTTGTCTCCTTTGAGCAGCCACGTCGACAGCATAAATCTCCATCTGAAACATTGCATAGATATCAAGCAACCTGAGTATGACAGAAGTCAAAAATTACCATCGCAATACATGTAAAATAACTTACACCAATAAAAATCCATACAACACATGCGCGAAAACGCTCGTACATTTTACGAAATATTTCGTAGTTTTTCGCCACGAAACTATTTCGTAAAGTATACGAAATTTACGAAAATAATTAAAAAATAAAAGTAAAAAAATGTGGCTCAACCGTGGCACGAACTCGCAGTTTTCAGATTTCAAGGCAATTACTCTACTCACTGAGCCACTTTCTACTTATTTTATGAGAGCTACAAATTTGTTTAATTTACTTACATCTGAAAAATTAATTTAAAAAAAATAGATTTAATGTATTTTTTGTAATGTATTAACTTATTCGAGATAGTCTCAAGAATTTATGTGCAAAGAATTTGTAATTGATTTGTTGTGGTTAGCTAATCTATATGTGAAATAAACAGATTCATATCGAATAAAAATTGTTTGTTGTGTTGTTTGTTTGTGTAAGTTTTGTGTTTTTTAAAAAAATTCATATGCTTTTGTATTGTGACTCCCATTTTTTGTTTGAGAATCTGACTATAAGCATACGAATTTTTGAAAACTTTTCAAACATGGTTACATCGGCACATTTTTTTATTTCAAATAAATATTTTAATCAGGAAATATGTTTACGAAACGTTTCAGTTACTTTCGTGAAACATTTCCATATCTCCTGGACTGAATTTATACGATGGCGTTATGAATGTATTTGACGTGCTAACAGGATCGATAGAGACGCTTTCGGAGTAAAAAAATTGGTTGTGACATTTTTACTCCATTACAGTGTTACAATATCTGAAGATTTATCTTATTTTTGAAGTTTTTTAATGGGTCAAAAAGATAAAAAGATGTTTACTCTTAAAAAAAATTTTTTATATACATAAAATTTTTATTTTTTCTGCCTTAACTGGAGTTACTTTTAGAAGAGCACTGTGATAATACATCCATTTCTCAATTTTTGCGATATAGTTACAAGTATCAGAATTTGTATATCATACCGACATACATATAAGTGCTTTTATAAATTAAAATATATATTAAGAGTACAATTAAGTTCAGCTCTTTTTAAAAGAAAGACTAGATCAGCAATTTGTGAGAGATCACTGTTCCCTATTCGTCTAGTACTGCATTATATTGTTTTGAATATTGCATATAGCTGGTACATTCAATATTTATGTATGAAATTTATATGTCGAATTGAATATGTCGAATTGCTAACTAATTAAGCAGCGACAGCAACTGTAGCAGGAGCTAAGCGTTCTTTCGTATAAAAATTAAACTAAAGGCATTATGCAATAAATCTAGGCTCAGGTGATTCTCTATCCATAAGAAATTTTTTATGAGATTTCAGCAGATTCTTACAAATATTCTACGTTAAATCTGACCTTGGAAGAAAATTTTGAAGATAAAGTCTCTCCATGTTTTCGGAAGCTATTACATACAGCTCATAAAGGTTCAAAAGACCCAACAAACATTTGGTCGATTGAGGCGCATCTGGAGCTCGTTTTCTATCTCTCAGCGCACGAAGCTAAATTTCTTCAATGCGAATGTGAAATCCACTCTTCTCTACGGCTGTGAAACTTGGAATGCTGGCGCACGAGACATACAAAAGATCGAGGTGTTTATAAATCAATGCCTTAGAAGAATAATGCGAATATTCTGGCCAAGGTTAATCTCTAATAGCAGACTTTGGCAGCAATGCAACCAGCAGCCAGTATCAATAGAAATAAAAAGGCGAAAATGGAAGTGGATTGGTCATACCCTTAGAAGGCCGCAGAACGATATCACAGCCAATGCCATTGAATGGAACCCACAAGGCAGCCGTAGACGGGGTCGTCCAGCCCATACATGGAGAAGACAAATTGATGCAGAAATAGCGCGCTTAGGAAAAAGCTGGGGCGAAGTGAAAGCTTTGGCACAAGATAGGAATGTGTTCAACCAGTTTATTGAGGCCCTATGCTCCTTATAGGATCGATGGGAACATATATATATTACATACAGTCAAATAATCGTTCATAATTTGTTCACAAAATAAATTCTTTAAGCGTTCTACCTTTTTGAATTTACTCGATTTTTCGTTAAAAAGGATAAAAAAAAATATTCAAGTTAAACGAACGTACTTATGCATATACCGTGTAAATCAAGGAAAATGGGTACTTAAATTCTTAATTTACAATCTAACCGTGTATGAACTTGATAGATTCAATCCTCAGTATAAATACTTTATGCTTGTTAGTGTGATGTTTAAAATAATATAAATTTTAACTCAAAGAAGATTTTTGAAGGAAAAATAAAATTCTTATTTTGCATTTAGAAGATTTTCGAGAAAAAATATGGCAACACTGCTCCATTAGCTTTTCGCACCTCTTATCATCAAATAAAAAAAATCATGAAACAAATTGGACGAAAATTCAGTAGAAATATCTTATTATTATTATTTAACATACAATTTTAATAATGGAATTAATTATATATGATAGTTATAATCAAATATTTTTAAATTGAAATGTAGTCGTTGTTTAAAACAAAATTATTTTGGGGACAAATTTGGGTATTTCTCTTTTTAAAATGGGGATTTTGGCCGACTTCATTCTTTAAATTGGGGACACAAGGTAAAATTTTTCAGCCAACACTGGCCGTGTACCGTACTTAACATGTGTATCGGTCATGTACTTTTTGCCTTAAACGTACACGTACACGAATTTTAAGTACAGACCCAGGGAAAAATTTTGCCCGACAAATCTAACATCAGAAAAAATCTGAGACTTTACCAGACAATCAGCCGAGTCAGACATTTGACGGAACAGTAGGCAGTTTTCTGGTGCGATGTTTCTGAACATTGTGTGAAATATTATCCGATTAATATCAGAATAGTCTGCACATTATCCGAAGATAATTTAATTTCCTTTAAGACATTTAACAGAGTAGTCTGCACATCTTCTGATCTACGTCTTACGACTTTTAGCAGTTACTTCTGCACATTGTCTGATTTTAGTTTTCGTTACAATTCTCATTTATCTCTTGAGTTTATACGCACAAATTTTTGAGTTTTTAAACTTATAAAATGTGGGTAAATGTTTTCTGATGAGCTGCCATAAGCAGCACAACAATGAATGGAGAATTTTAAACGACATTTCTGATAAATTTCTAATTTTAGCTCCGACTTTTCTCTGATATTAATACGCCAGGACGTTAAACGTATCAGATAAATCGGAAATTTTTCTGATGTTTTGTCAGATATTTTTTCGACATTTACAAGACATGTTGAAAATTCCTTTAGAATTACACTAGGAAATTCGTCGGAATTTGTACAAAATTCTGTTAGACCTTTCGGTATAGTTTTTAGATTTTCCTCAAACAAAGAGATCCGGTTTCTTGTCAACCACTCATATGATTTTCGGTACGTTTTCTGACCGACATCGGATACGAATTCGGCATCTTGTGCAGACTTTCTGACCGACTTCGCACCGAAATCGGCAAAAATTGTTTGCTGTCTATGTATGTATGTACACTCTAAAACACTTTTGTTGAAAGTTAGATCGATTATAGTAGGCAACACTTTACAGATTATTATCGACCTCACGCATTATTTTTCAACAAAATGTTTTGACTAAAAAAGCGATTGGCTGCGTGCAGGTTTGAACCGCGACCTCCTGACTGATAGTCTGACGTATCTACCATTCAGCCACAGCCGTGTTATACTTTATGTTACATTTTTTCCACTTGGTCTAAATATGTTTAATTTGAAATGTTTTTTCTTTGATAAAATAACTACAAAATCGATGTAATTTTAGAGAAGGAGAAATTTTCAACACAAATTTACACAATATATGATCGTAAATTTTAAGTAATGTTTTAGAGTGTATGTATGTATGTATGTATGTATGTTTTTTTTTTTTCGTGGGAGGAAAATCATCCAAAGACTCTGGCAGTGGTGGTGTTTGCCAGAAGTGCGAGATTTTAACACGCTAAAAACACCCCTTCAAACTGACCCAAAATGCTCCCCGTGGTACTACCGCAAGGCTATACGTCACGGGGTGGGAAAGGTCCTAGACCCTAAATCTAAACTACATGGATTCTTCTGCGAATCTCTTCTAAGCTACGAAGTTCCAACAGAACCAATTTTATAAAATTACATACATACGTCCAGTTATACAAAGATTCCAACATGATTGGAACGATGTTGTCCGGCCTAATACTACGCCCTAAGACTACTTCTAAATACGCTCTAGCAATATCAAATCGTGGACAGATGAAGAACACATGTTCGGCATCTTCCACGACATTGCCACCACAACTCGGACAAAGCGAAACACTGTCATGTCCGAAACGGTACAAGTACGACCTAAAACAACCATGTCCAGTCAAAAACTGTGTAATGTAGAAGTTCAAGTCGCCGTGTCTTCTTGATAACCATACCCTAATGTCAGGTATCAGTAAGTAAGTCCATCTGCCCTTGTCAGTCGCTGTCCATCGTTCTTGCCACTTCCGTAGACACATATCAGACACACCATTCGTACTGTCCGAAACGGCTTCTAGCTCGATGGGTATCATGCCGGCAATGACAAAGGCTGCCTCGTCCGATACAGTTCAGAATGCGCTACATACTCGCAGAGCGGCCAGCCTATACACAGGGGATATCGGATTCACATATGTAGAGTATTTCAGTGAGCCTGACCATATAGGGGATGCATATAAGATAATGCTTCTTACTACACTGGTTAGCAATCTCCTCTGCAGATATTTTGGACCTCTTGTATTCGGCATGATTCGGCATAGCGCTGAGCAGGTTTTTGATGCCTTAGATAATATATACTGAAAAGACAGACGAGTGTCAATCATGACTCCAAGGTATTTTAAACATTCCTTGGATTCTATGCTACACGTGCCAATATTTAGCCTAATGGTTTCCCTATTTTTCCGACTACTAATCAGAATCGCTTCTGTTTTATGGTCAGCTAGAGCTAGACCCATTGATCTCAACCAAGACCTTACGATCTGAATACTGGCGTTTGCAATGATTTCCGCCTCTAGTAACTCTTTTGCTTCACATACTAACGCTATGTCGTCTGCGAATCCAACTATCTTTACCTTCTCCGGCAGGTTTAACCTCAATACTCCATCGTACATGACGTTCCACAGTAGTGGACCAAGTACTGATCCTTGAGGCACCCCACCAATGATCTTTTGTCTTCTAGTACCCTTATCAGTATCATAAACTAGCTCTCTATTTCGGAAATAGTCCTGTATAATTGCAAGTAGATATCCTGGGATGTCTAAACTGACTAAGGCATCAACAATATGCTGCCAGTTTGCCGTGTTGAAGGCATTCTTTACGTCTAGCGTTACAACTACACAATACTCTTTTGCTCCATTTCTCCACCTCTTCCCTTGGATAGCCTGAGCAGCAATTTCTACTACAACTTGGATAGCATCTACTGTTGACCTTGCTTTCCTGAAGCCAAATTGGTTATCTGATAAGCCGCGGCTAGCTTTAACACAACCTTCCAATATTCTACAGATTATACTTTCTACCAATTTCCCACTTGTATCTATCATACATAGCGGCCTATAAGAGGAAGGGTCGTCTAGCGGCTTATTATCCTTAGGTAACAATAGCAACTTTTGTCTCTTCCACATTGTTGGAAAAATGCCCTGGCTCAAACATACGCTTATTACTTTAAAAAAATAGTCAGGATGGAGTTTAACAGCTTCTTTTAGTATCATATTCGGAATGCAATCAGACAGCACCTTCTATTTCGGCAATCGTAACCGGAGGAATGTCGAAAAATTCAGCCGGGTAGCTGTGTTGCCATGTCGGAGTTTCCTGTTGGGGAAAGAGATGATCTACAATTCCCTTGAGGATAGGCTCTTCTCTTGGCGGCGATGGACCAAGACATTTAAGTTTCTTGGTTACCAATTTATATGCAAAGCCCCAAGGATTACTATCTACTTCATCACAAACATTAAGAAAACACCTACGCTTGCTCCTACGAATTGCAATCTTCAACGCTTTCCTTTTATCCTTATATATTTGATGGTGTACACTATTCTATAAACTACCTCTCGTTCGTGTATACTGCCTTCGGGCACTTATACACTCCGATCGCAAGCTAGCAATTTCATCATTCTACCAGTACACTGGGGGCTTATTTGGTGACATTTTACGCTTTATCATAGCTACGTTACAGGTATTAGTGATATGACTTACTAATTGCACTGCCATGTCTTCAGCTAAACCACTCAGTTCCATGTTCTCCATACAAGCTGCGAAGAACCTGTCAAGCCTCGTGCTTGTGCAGTCACACGGGGCTGTTCATCTTGTACATCTATGATTATAGCGCTATGATCGCTATGAGTATAGATGTCGGATATTCTCCAGTTCACTTGGCTTGTGATGCTGCTATTGACAAATGTAATGTCAATTACCGATCCAGCATCACCCCTTCTGAAAGTTTGTTCAACTCCATTATTAATGAGTACAACACCCAATACAGAAAAGGCTTCCAAGAGTACTCTACCTCTTGTGTTTGTCGAGGGGCAGCCCCATTCAACAGCCCACGCATTGAAGTCACCTGCTATTATGACAGGATTTCTTGTAGCTGCATCTGTTACTATATTGTCAACTATTACTCGAAAGTCCTCTATGAGAATACCTATGGGGAATATAGCAACTGTATAGTGTGATGCCAGAGACAGTGGCTCGGGCATATCCACATTGTGATGTTATTTTATCTCGTATTGTATGTATGTATGTAACTTAAGCTTTCCGTACATATTTAAAAGATTTTGTTTTGAGTTATATTTCATGGAAATATCGTCAAAAGAAATATTTAATTTTTTATTTTATTCCGATTTTTTTAATTTTGCGTATTTTTTCGCAACAATTTGCATAAAAACCTAACCATTTTTATATTTTCATATAAAGCGTATTTTACAGCAATTACAATAAGCCTTGTATCTTTTTTTGCTGAGAATAAGATTTACAAAACAACGAATTGAATTTGAATTCATAGTAAAATTAACAAAAAATAAATTGTGTTTTTACAAAATAACAGCGCAAAATATTATTAATTTTTAAAATTGATATTAATAAGATTTAAAAAATAACGAAATGAGTTTTGTTCATGGTAAAATTAACAAAAAATAAACAATTTGTTTTAAAAAAGAACTTTGAAAAAAGTTTTAAAAGTATCGTCGTATCGACAGTAAAATATCGCCGATACCGATGTATCGGAAAATCTGAAGTATCGCCGACATATCGGTATCGGTTACTTTCCTAATTTAAACACATATATGCATTTGGAGTTCACTCCTTAAGAATCGATTTTATATTAAGAGGAAAATTATAAATTCAAAAATATTAAATGTAATCAAAATTCTAGAGTACTTGCCAGTAAGTCCCAGAAGGCTGAAATTTTTTATGTACGCTAGAAATCGCACATAACCCATAACTACAGTAGCGCGTTGTATCTGACACGCACACTTTTTTTCTGAGAATGATGTAGAACGTTTTTACAAAAAAGACTAGCAGAACCAAAAATGGGAGATTCTAGTCTTTTATTTCTTAGCTTGGGGTACGTCATATGCGACGTAACGCTTTTTTCGGATTTTTTATAGAAATAATTTTTTTCCAAGTTTGGAGTATTTTTCGAAACCGTACTTAGTCTTTTATTTTCTTAAGAAGTGTATCTTATACCAATTAAAACAGTCTAAAATTATTGGCAAAGTTACACTTTTATTTTGAACAAAATTTCAATATAAAATAGTACATGAAAAACATTCCCACTGCACTATGGAGCTGCTCGAAAAATAAATGGTAAATAACACATAACTTCCAAACTACTAAACAGATTTATTTGATTGCAAAAAGCGTTACCGTTGTGACCTTAAAGGGTCAATTTGAACATTATTTAACGGCTTTGCCACTTTTTCTGACCCTTTTTTAATTTATCCTTTTGTAGCACTTTTAACTAGTTCGTGCTATTTTTGACCATTTTTGACAGTTAATACTTGTCGTTTCATTTCAAAAGTTATGATAAATAATACAAGAGTGATTCCACGTAAAACGACCCTATGCAAGGAAAAAATAATTTTCCCATTTTCAATAAAAATCTCTCAATTGATGTTTTTTATAGAATGACAATTATAGAAAAAATAAAAAAATACACTATTTAGTGTTTTTTAATCAATTTGAGGCACTTTTAAATGATCATGCAAGAAACATTTTTCTCTCCCTCTTTGTATGTTTGATATTTATTTCAGATTTCCTTTTATTCCCTTTCTCATTATTAATAAAAACCGTTATCTCTGAAAAAAATATACTTTTTTACTTTTTATTGAATTTAAAAATATATTCAGTATTCTGCTGTCGATAATATAACAGACAGCAAATAATTTAATGTCTTATTATTTTCTTATGAAATTATCTTTATATTATTTATATTCACTAAATAAATAAAAAAAATTTTTCGGTCACACCCGTCTCATTTTATAAATAGTTTTTTATAAGAAAAATAATTTGTTCTCTAATTTTTTGTAAATACGTAATACAATTAAAAACACTTTGAACAGATATCTATACTAAAATTATTGTGTACCTTACGTCAAAACTTTACAAAATTTATACTGAAAGTCATAATTCCTTAAAACTAAGATTTGTAAGGTCACACCCGTCAAAGCTTTCTGACGGCCATTCAAAGCTTTAAACTTTAAAAAAAATTTATATTCTTGATTTATAAAAAAAAATTTGTGTAAAATGGTCATGTAGAAACATATTTATGTTTCGAAAGCACTTTGTATGTTAAGGAAATATTTAACATATACATGGGTTATAAGTTCGAGTTAGACATAAGTATGTGTTGAAGAAAATGCAATAAGGCACAACAAAACTGCAAAATTTTTTAATTGGGCTTTATTTAATTTTTTGGGCTTTATTTCATTTCGAATTTGGGTACTACATATTTCATAATGAAAAAATACCCAAATGCAGAAAGTCCCAAAAAACACTTAATTAAACCATATTTCATATAAAATAATTTTGGGCCTTATTTCATTTTATTTGGGCTTAGTTTCATTTTCTTGAAAAGTGAATTTTTACTCATTATAAAGAGATTTACTTAAAAAAATATATTTTAACAAAAGACGCCGCTAAGTAGAAAAATTTAGTAGGTTTATTCTTTTGTGATTTTCAAAAACTATTATTTGTAAATTCTCAAATGGGTTTTGAAAGTCTGTGCATAAGATAAGAGATTTTAAACTCTTCAAAAATATGGTTGAAGTCTACTGATGATTTGGTAAAGCACCAATGAAATGCATATAGACATTACTCAATCTTCACTAAATAAATCTCTATTTTAAATAAAATTGGGAGAATATCTCAAATATTAAATTTAATAAATGCTTATTTCTAAAGATACATTTTTGCAAGACGATGTATTACAAAGGTATTTTGTACGGTTTTATTTCAGTTTACTTCCTTCTTGAACAGAAATAAATAATTTTATATGTAATATTTTTATTTTCATTTTTGTCTTATTTTTATTATGTATATTTGAAAATAATTAAATATATATATATATATATATATATATATATATATATATATATATATATATATATATATATATATATATATATATATAAATATATATATATATATATATATATATATATATATATATATATATATATATATATATATATATATATATATATATATATATATATATATATATATATATATATATATATATATATATATATATATATATATATATATATATATATATATATATATATATATATATGTGTCCTAACGAAGTTTGGTGCATGAAAGGGTTAACCAAACTAAAGCCAAAGAATTTATCTCGATGTATTACACGTTGTTTTTATAACAAATCGTATAAGTGATGATAAATTATCTTTTCAAAACTATACTTGATTGGGTATATAACTATAATTTTTAACCATAATTATTAAACTAACAGAAATACGTAAAATTTTTGCACAAAATGTATTAGGACGGCAGTCTCGTATATGTAAGTATTAAAGTATGTAAGTGTTAAAGCTTCTTAGGTCGATTGCAAAAATTTAGAGGGCGGTTCAAAGTTGAATGGGCCGACACATTCAACTTTGAACCGCCCTCTAAATGAAAAAGTTTTATATTTTTAAATCCAAAAACAAACAAAAATATAGTATTCTTTCTATCCCTGCCTCAAGTGCATGCATATATGTGTGGTGTATGGAAAAGTATTAGTAAAAGCTGAACTGATTTTGACAAAATAATATATTGTGCATCTCTGCAAATAAATATGTATGTACCTTCAAAGTTAAATGTTTCTTTGTAAAAATCACTTGCATAATTTGAGCATAAAAGCGGTCACAGCTCTAGAGCTTGCTAATAATATAAATTTTTTAAGTTCTTACTAGAGGTCTGCATCGAGTATGTTTTTATACATGTGAAGCTCTTTCCTTTTTTCGAATACAGTACATACTTGCTCCCTCTATCAGAGCATAAGCAGTGAAGAGAATTGAATGAATATTTGTCTAATATCCATTGAAAAATAATGTAAAATAAATCATAAAACATACACATAGATTTTAAAATCAAAGCTGCTTTAACATAAATTTTTTGAGGTAAGACTGTCCAGTTTGTGTTAAAAACGAAGAACGAAAATACTGCTCATACTCTCTTCATACAAAATGGAGTGTCCGTAATGCATGCTGTTGATTTTCCACATTTAGAAGATATGAAATTTTCTGAAAATGAGAAACTGTTTTAGAATATGTGCATTTGATTCTCTTATTTCACACATACAATTTTTTTTAAATATAGAAATTATAATTTTTTGTAATTGTTTTTGTTTGCAGTCTTGCGTATTGAGCGTTACGCTTTTTTAGTACGCTTCATTACTCAGTTTAATTATTGAAATTGCATTAACACACTAACAAATATGTAAAAGGTTTATGAATTTTGTTAAATAGTGATATATTGCAAAACTTTTCATCAGTCAATCGTGGTTTGTATCAAAAAAAAATGTATTGAGTGTTATCCATATGTTTTTAATTTAATTGAAATCTTTAGTGCATATATAAGGAGTTTATGTTAAAATTCATCGAAGATTATAAATCTGAATTGTTTTAAGTTCAAAATATATTGTGTATTCTGAAAAAAAAAATTAATTCATACGTAAATGCATTGAGCGTTACGTTAAAAAAAATTTAATTTATCTATAAATTTTAGGACGTCAAAAAAGTGAACAGTGCCTGAAGCGTAGAAACGATATAGAGAATATTATCTGTTCACAAATTTCTGATTTGCTTTGAAAAAATGTTGGTTATTATATTCTCGAAGAATGTATTAGGTAGGTCGTATTTTGGTACGAATAATTATTTGAAAGTGAAATAACATTTAATATTGTCGGCTGATCTTATTAAAATTGGTGTTATTTGAAAGAAGGCTTAGCCTTCTTTTTCGTTATGTATAAATCTTTGTAAAGAACTATTTGAAGAAATACATTTTTTGTGTATTTCTCCATGTGCATCCAAATCAAAATCCAAAAAATTTTTTTTTTATTTTTAATTTCGTCCTGCGATTATTATAATTTTTTTATAGTGCTTCCAAACCCTATATTAAATTTTTGTGGTCTATTTTTTCGAAAAAATTATTCACCCATACAAACATACATATGTACTAAAATATACTTACGATGTATTAAAGTGTACGTACAAGAAAAAAGTTTAAATAATACAGTGAAGCTGATGATGACACATAAATACATATTAATGGCTGTATGCATATTCTGAAAAAAATACTTCTATACACATGCATACATAAAAAGCATAACTTGAAACACCCCTGAAGGAAGCCAGGGGCCAAGTGCCTCGAAGTCACCACTTTTGTCGACAAGTTTGGTGAATTTTTGTCAAATCGTCTACACTTTTTATTTTGCCTTTAATGGGAAGAAAAGTTTTTGACAGTTACAAAACGATTTTTTTATTGTCCCATTTTGTTGTGTTTAAAAGAAATGCGGCTGCACGCAAAACTAAAAATTATCATAAAAATCTAATTTAATTTCGTTACCTAATAAAAAGTTTCATATATGTTGACTAGAATCATTAAAATTTACGAGTGAATCTCAGGTGGCAATGTCTCAATTTGGTCCCATAAAAACCACCTAGTCTATAGTAAGTCAATAGTTCCGAGGCCACTAATGGAATCTCAATGACAAGTACATGCTAAATGTCTATAGCGCAGAAAATTGCCTGGGGTACAATTGGTCAATAGTACTGGGGACAAAGTCTATAGTGAATCAGTACAGTTTTACTATCGACATATCCTTCAGGGACATTTGAGCATGAACACAGACGACACGCATGCACATACGAACAAAGTATACTGCACGCATGCAGCTCTGTACATAACACGATCGTTCGTGGTGCGTATAAAGTTTGTACTACAAACTAATGAACATGTGCATAATAGCAACAACTAAAGAGGATAACAAGAAGAAGTTGGATACGTTTCATGTTTTACCACTTCAAGTGTACTTTACGTTTACGAAGATATTTGTGCAGACCTCTAGTTCAATGCAGACAATATGAAACTGGTGCAAAACTTTCGCTTTTATTCACAATTTAGTGAGAGAACTAAATTGATAAAAATTTCAATTTCCATACAACAGCAGCACGCACAAAAACAAGTTCGAAAGTTGCTAATGTATGGAAATTTCAATTTATAACAATTTGTGAATAAAATTTAAAGTTGTCCACCAATTTCAATAAAAAACCGCTCATTGCCAAACTTTTGCGACATTACAGAAAAAATTGGCAGATTTGGAAAAAAATAAAGATTAAAGATAATTTTATTCTCCAGTTTTTTGTTTTTCTCTTTCACTGAATATACTAACGAAACAACTTTCAATTCTAGGCTATTCCGTAAAGCAGAAAAAGCATTGAAAATGCTGACGAAGGAGACTTTGAGCTTTTCCCACGACACTTACTCCATCTTATATTATTACAAGATATGGAAGTTCAACTGTAGTTTAATTGTAAGCCAGAGTAATTCTGGGCTAACCCTCGTACAGCAGCATCTTTAATGATTTTAATGATTCTTTAAAAGCAACAGAAATATGTTTTGAAACTTTGGACCCAAAATGCTAAGTGTATTAATTAATTGCGTAAGCTTTAAAAAAAATACATATTAAACAAACATGGTCCAGTTGCTGGTAGTAAATGGCACGCTTTACATGCGTGTCACGTATTTTGAAAAGATATTGATATTGAGGCACAATTTTGTGGCTGTGAAGTATAACCGTCTATGTCTAAATTTATCAAATTAAAGTACATAATATTTTTTCTCCGTTATGATACCTTATATGATTTTCGGCTGACATTTTAACAAAAAAGTTTTTAACTTATATTAACGTAAATTGAACTCACCTTCACTAAGGAAGCACAAGGAAATAGTTTAAATATTTTAAATTAGAAAAACAAAACTAATATTCTTAAGCACATGATTTGATTTTTTAAATATTCTCCTTGAATAGCATATAATTTTTTTAATTTGATTTAATTATGCACTATTAAATTTTGTTTTCATCCAGTTTTAATATATTTGTTTGTTTCAATATTTTATTTTTTCTCTTATTTATTCACTAAATCAATACTTCTGCACCTTCAGTATCATTTTTCAAAATCATTACAATTCTTTAGATTTTCTTTTTTTACGCTCACTTCACTTTTAACGTCCAAACTTTCAGATTGTTGATTATTGAATAAATTCATATTTTAAAATCGCATACGTTGATGGCTACAACAAAGATGCTAATGATGCTCTTCATGATGATGATGGTTTTATGGTAATGATGATGAGTAATAAAAAAGTATTCATTCTTATTTGGACCGTTGAAGTTCACATTTATTGATTTTGGAAACTTTTTTTTTAATGTTACAAGGTTCCTCCTATCTTTCGAATCAGTTTAACTCTCTTAATGAAAGTTGTTTTATTTGAAGGATTTTCAAAATTCACTGTCATTATGTGATGTCATTGTAGTTACAGTAAGACCATTATAAATTCTTCGTTAGAAACTTATAATGTATTATAATTTAATACAAGAACTACAAAATGCATATACATACATATTTAAGAATAATATTCATCTGCACACCGACAACCTTTAATTCGTCTAATTCATCTTGCAGGGACCGTTTTTTTTTTTAATTTCTCTCCCTCTCTGTTTCATATTTCGGTTTGGCGATAACAATTTTAATAAATTCTGATTGGTAAAATAAATCGTGGAAATCATTTGAACCGACCAATCTCAATAAGCTGCTTATATGGAGACTAGGGATGTGCAAGTGAAAAAAATATATCGATGTCGATATATTTTTAAATATCGATCGGCATCGACATATATCGAATAAAAATATCAATATATCGAAATATCGATATTTTTCCAACAATGATAATTCATACGTAGTCCCCAAATCTTTTTTTAAAATAAAACAAAAAAAGTACCTTTCTTATAAATAATTAAGCTGGAAAGAGTTAATTTCCGTTATCCTTACTGTTCCACCAATATTTCATGGAACATACATTAACAATATTGCACTCAAAGTATGATAATTTTTCGAATAGACAAAATATTATAAATAAAACAAAATATTTTGTTAGTATTATTCTATTTGATGAAGAGTGTGCCGATATGTTTTTAAAAATTGCACGAAAAATAAAACCAAAGCTTAAAAATTTCGAATCTGATACTGTCGATATGTTTGGAAAAAATATCGATATATCGAAATTAAAACTATATCGATATAACTTTAAGAAAATATCGATATATCGAAATTTTCGCCCATCCCCAATGGAGATCTACTAAATTATTAAAATAAAAATGTCACTTTACTTTATCGGGTGCTTTTTTTAGAATCTCAATATGATTTGAGACTTTTTGATTGTTTTTGGGCTAGTTTAGCTTGGAAATACATCAGGAATAGGATCATAGCGAAGTAACTTTTGCAAATTGCTCGCATTGTTCTAAGAACGTGATTCATTTCAAGAAAGTAGTCCGTCATTCTAAAAAAAAGTAGAATTTCCGTATTTTCAACGAGATAATAACTGACAAATCATTTCCGAAATATTATGAAATAAAATAAATCACCGCTTGGTACTCTTTGTCACCCGATGGAATCCAGATAGATGATGGTTAGAACGTTACAGTCAGTGTTGCCAGGAGCGGGAGAAAAAAGAAGCTAAATCGGCTTTTAAAAAGGCTAGAACGCCCAAAATAAGAAGCTAAAACAGGCTAAAAAATTTGTATATTAAATTTTAGTTTTTATTAATGACTAGCTATACCCGGCGTGCTTCGCTACCCCATTGTTGTGCAGATATAGAAAAACTAATTAACTCATTTTAAAATAACCATAAAATTGGTTCGTTTTTTTAGCGATGTTTTTAGTTTTGGCGTATTTTTGCGTTTTAGCGATTTTTTCATTTAGGCGATTTTTTGTTTTGACTTTTTTATTTCTGGAATGTTTTACTTTTAGAGTTTTTTAAAATTTCAACAGTTTGCCTCTTACGGTTTCCAAGATACACCAAAATTATTAAACTATATAGTCAAAATTACATTAACTTTCAGAACACCCTTTAATTTTTGTTGTGTTAAATATTCTACAGACTACACCAATTAACACTAAGTTTGAAAATTTCGAGAGTCTATACAAAAGTGTCTGTATGTTACATTAGTATATCAACATGTTTCGTTGCTCGCTTTAAAACACCCTTTAATCTTTAGCCCCTAGTTCTTACGGCTCTCGAGAAAATAGACTGTGACAGACAGAAAGACAGATGGACTGACGGACAGGGTATCGAAAACAATAAGATTAATTTACACTTTTGGTGTACAGAGCCCTAAAAATAACCTTCTCCAAAAAGTTACTTTTCAAAAAGTAACTATTTTCAAAAGAGTACCATTTTCAAAACGTACCCTTTCCAAAAAACATTTTTCAAAAAGTACCATTTCTTAAAACTACATTTTCAAAAAAATTGGTTTTCGAAAAAGTACCTTTACTTTAACATATAAACGGTTAACAAAAAAAGTACCAAAATTATATTTTTACCTTTTTTCGGCCGCTAAATGTACAAATTTCAAAAAAGTACAAAACAGCTTATTATTATTATGACGCTTTTAGAATTTTATGTCGGAGATATAAGAACACCGAGTTTATCCGTTTTTACCCCTTTTAATCCCGTTAGAATTTAAGTTTTCAAAAATTCGTTCTTAGAGAATATATACAAACATATGCATTCAGTATGTGTATCAATGTGCACAAAAAATAGTTGTATGGAAAAAAGTACCAAAAATGGATACCAATTTTACCCATTATATATTCAAATTTGAAAATATACAAAACTGTTTTTGAGGGATTTTTAAGGA
Source organism: Panzeria rudis (assembly GCA_956483635.1). NCBI lineage: Eukaryota > Metazoa > Arthropoda > Insecta > Diptera > Tachinidae > Panzeria > Panzeria rudis. The sequence goes on along the minus strand of OY101449.1, from coordinate 40,220,658 downwards.
GAGAAGAATGAATTTCAAGTTTACTTCCTAACTTTATTACTTTAGGAGATAAACTGTACACAAAAAAAGTACCAAAATTATATTTTCACCCCTTTTCGACCCCTAAATGTACAGATTCTAAAAAAGTTTCAGACACCTGTCCGCTCATTTTTCTATCTTATTATGATGCTTTTAGAATTTTATGTCTACCTCACTTAGATTCGAAGATATAAGGTTACCGATTTTACCCGTTTTTACCCCTTTTAATCCCTTTAGAATTAAAATTTTCAAAAATTCTTTCCTAGTGAAAGTATACAAACATATTCATTCACTATGTATATCAATAGTTGTATGGAAAAAAGTACCAAAGAGAGCAACCAATTTTACCCTTTATATATTCGAATTACAAAAAATTACCAAAACATTTTTGAGGGCTTCGTAAGGATAGAAGAATGCATTTTAAATTTTATTTCTATCTTCATTACTTTAGGAGATAAACGGTTAACAAAAAAAGTACCAAAATTATATTTTTACCCTTTTTCGGCCCCTAAATGTAAAAATTTCAAAAAAGTACCAAATACCCGTGCGCTTATTTTTTGATGTTATTATGCTGTTTTTGGAATTTTATGTCTACCCTAGTTAGATCCGGAGATATAAGTTTACCGAATTTACCCGTTTTTACCACCTTAGCGTTTGAATTTCCCAAAACCCCGTCTTAGTGGATCTATACATCCTGAGGGGAGCCCACATACGAAATTTCATACGAAATTTCTTTCTAGCTTTAGTGGTTTGGGCTGGGCGATGATGAATCAGTCAGTCAGTCACTCAATAACGTTACTCTTTTATTTATATAGATAACTTCAAGTTATTGCAAGATGCAAATTTGAAAAGAAAAATATTAGCCGAATTCACAATCTTGTGCAAATAGTCTTGCATCCTAGCATTTGCAAAATGGTATAGTATATTTTACTCACCACTAAAAATTGTTAAGTGGTGAGTATCAATATGCAATACCATTTTGCAAATGCTACGATGCAAGGCCATTTGCACAAGATTGTGAATTGGGCTAATATCAATCTCACATACAAAAACATCTATATTCCATTTTATCTTCTTCAATCTGAATGGCTTCTCAAAGAATTTTAATCAACATGTGTTGATTCGCTGCAAGGGATAGTAGAAAGTAGTTGCGCAAGGGCTTCTGTTCTTAATATACTCTGCATTGCACTATAGAAAAGTTGGCCCTTCTTGTGTCCCAAATTAATGTATGGCAAAATGCCTAGACCGATTTAAATTACTTTTAGAATTCGGCCCTTAGAAGGCTTCCTCCTAAGGTCCTTAAAATATTTCATCACGCACTCTCACGAATGTAATATTTCTGATCACTAACACTCACGTTCTGTTACGAAGATTTTCGAATATTCCTCCGGAAACCCTTAAAATTTGCTTAACCACACAGCGAAGAAAGTTTTGTTTCACACAGATTGTATAAAATATTTTACTTTTCAAGCTCCTCGCCTTAAATAATAATTCTGAATTTCGCACTTTTAACCTACTCAGAAAAATTCGATTCTTGAAGAGATTTGAAATTATTTATAGATGAACTAAATTACGTGCAGCTCTTGGTTGACCTAGAGAGTTTTAAAGTTTTATAGCTCTCAGTTGCGTAATTCTTAATTAAGATCAAGTTCCAATACATTAGACCATCAAAAGGTCAGTTAAATTTGTCTAATAATGAAATAACCCGACAAGAAATTTCCATGCAAACACATTTGGGATATAACTTGGATCCCAATTGCGATGTAACGCAGAAATGTATTTGGGGAAATATCAAAATAATGCAAAAATTTGCTCAAATCGGAAAAATAGCAAACTCTAATATTGAATTAAATTGCTAAAGCTATCCAAGGGACAAAAGTAAGCAACAATCCCCTGTAATGAAGATGAGCAAAAAATGGGATTAAAAATCTGTGTTAGATTTCCCCAACAAGTTCCCAATAGTTTCCCATTTGGGAAGAACTTATGTTAAGCCACTAATATGTAGATGGGCTATCCCAACAAGTTTTGGGCTCTCTCAATCGGTCCCCAATATGAGTATTGGAAAAATTTCTAATCGGGAATACTCACATTCCACATTATTTGCCGTTTATTAAATATTAAAAACTATTATTATGAAATGCTGAAAAGTAAAAAAATGACAAATAGAAAAAAATTATTTAGCCCCTTAGGCTAAATTAAATTAAAAAAGCTAAAAAAAATAATAAAGCTACCATCCCATTATATTTAGGGTATCCTTTTGTATACATCACAAGTAACAATTCTCAGTCAGTTAATGTAACAATTAGGATAAGTATACGGGATTTGATCACAAATGGGGAGAAAGGTTTGGGGAAAACTGAAGTCGGTATACGCTTTCTCCGAGCAACAGAGTATAGCAAGAGCGATATCAAGATTCTCAATCAATAAATAAAGTTAGCCGATCAGGAGCATTTCTTTTGTCAGATTATAGTATTTGTTTGTCGTGCTTATCGTAATTAGACGATCGAGAGCTGAAGAGTTCATATCGAAGTATTGCACGTTTTTCAACTTCGAATGGTAGTACATATTTGGTTGTGGTAATTCGAGCTGAAAAATTTATGGGCTATTCACATATTACGTAAGGCTATTTTCGGAGTTTTTATAAACACCCCCCCCCCCTCCTCCACGTAACGCTTTTCACAAAAAATTTCAGTATAAATTATTTAATCCGTAACAAATCTTTAGCGCCTCCCCCCCTTGGAGCGTTACGTAATATGTAAATAGCTCCTTATCTCAACGTATTATAAGTTTTACGACTAACCGTATTTAGCCTATCATGAGCCAAAGGATTTATTGACATAAGCACTTTTTCCAATATTTAATATATTTAATATTTGCTTGTCGTAATTAGACGAGCGAGAGCTGAAGAATTCATCTCGACGTAAAGCACGTTTTCACAACTAATAGTATTTAGCCGACTGAGAGCCGATGGCTTTATTTCGCCGGATCGCATTATTCGTTTGTTGTTAGTCCCAATTTACACTATGCAAGTCTTATTGATAAACTTATCACCACGGCTCGGACTTTCGTGCAAATGCATGTGTTTTGTGGTGATAGATAAAGAGGTATTAATTAATTATCTATGAGAATCATCAAATTTTAGGTCGTTTGGCATCGACTTGTAGTTGCATATGTTTACATATTTTGGTAGTAAGTACATATTTTTACATATTTTGGCAATAAATGCATATTTTTGGAGTTATAAAAACTTTTTTAATGCATATTACTAAATTTTAAAAAAAAAAATAATTGGCCGATTATGGATGGCAACCGAGCCTCAGTTGCGTTGCCAGTTGCTGAAAATTATACTAGTGATGATAACTGGCAACTGGGAGTTGTCAATTTCAAATGCTTTTTAGTGCCCCTCTGGCAATCATTATTTTTCAGTGAGCGACTGGCAACGCAACCGAACTTTAGTTGCATTAAATAATAGACCCAATTATGTTTTTTTTAAGTTTTTTTCGTTTATAATAATAAAAAATAAACAATAATATTTTCATATTATTTTAGTTTTGGTACTTTGTTCGTAGGTAAATGCATATTTTTGCGCATATTTTTCATTATTAGGTGCACTTGTTAAGCGCTTAAAATCAATTTTTAGTTGTATGAAACTCCGAGCTCTGCTTATCAATTTTTCTTCTTTGAACTTTCATTGGCGTTCTAACAATGCAAGTCTTATCGCTGACTTGTTTCTGCCTTTTGCATGAATGTATAGACAATGTCACGTAATTCATACGCTGATTTGAAAATCATGCTTTAGTTTTAATTCTCTTTAAAAGTTGTTTCCAAAAATCTTTTGCATTCATACGTTGATTTTTAGTTGCATGTCTTTTTTATATATTACTCTCAAAATTTGCTTTAATTGCTCTTTCACAACAACAAAAAACCTAACACAATCACATAGAGAGAGAGAGAGAGAGAGAGAGACAATGAGAGAAAATGCAAACAGAACTAAAGAAAAATATGAAAAATATCACCGAAAACTGAAAATGTGATTTTTTTTCTCTACCCCGTTTGCTTCTCTACCCCGTTCGCCATCATACACCAAAAATCACGTTTTAAAAAACATGGAAAAAATCATCGTATGAATTGCGTGTGTGAATGCATTTGTACGTTTTTTACATTACGAATAAGAAAGTAAAACGAATTTCAAGAGTACATGCTGGTGTGTACTCCTTTATTTACCCCTTGTCTCTCTCGCCTAAAAACTCACTCACAAACACTTGTATTGTGTGAATTGGGACTTATTAAGTGACCTACGACTATTCTCGTAGCAATATTGTCTATAAATTGGAGTATAGAACTATGACAGCCAGCTCAGTGGTCACTTATAACTAGGGATGTAACCGATACCGATATATCGGCGATACTTCAGAATTTTCGGTACATCGGTATTGGCGATATTTTAGTGTCGATACGACGAAACTTTTTGAATTTTTTCAGAGTTTTCTTTGAACAAATAATTTATTATTAGTTTTTTAAATCTTATTCCTAGCAAAAAAGACAGTCCAAAGAAGTCATGAAAATATAGAATTTGCGATCCGGTAGTACTGCAAATTCGAATCATTTCTAATGAGTTGCCAGAGTTGTCTTTTTCAATTACCAATCACCGAATTGGAAGCGATGCTAAGAAAAAAATTTCTTTTTTCGCGTTCGATGATGATATTTTCCTCAAGGAAGAAGAAATACCCATTTTTGCAATTTGTTTCTTTTCATGCTAATTTAAACGCAAAACTGTATTTTCATGTAAATTTAAGTGAATAGAGATATAAACTTTTGGAAGAATTTTAACAATTAAGCTATTAAGTTATTTAGCAGAATATCAGTTCATAAATGTCCTTTAAAAAATTGATTTTTTAAAAAGCTGGGTGAGTATTTTTTTAATTATAAAGGAATTACAAACTTTTATACGATTTAAATAAATTTTTACTTGCTTTGCTACTAATTATGTGCCAATTTTGAATATAGATTCTTTGGAAGCAATGACGGCGATATTTCTTTTTGAGTATCGGCATCGGTATCGTATCGGCAAAAAGGCGTATCGTTAGATCCCTACTTATAACAGAGGAAGCAGACTTCTAAGGGAAAATAGACTGCTTTACATGATTACTAGCTTTTTCGTAACCACAGCGTACGATACAACTAATAGACTGAACAAACAATTAACTTCAGGAAATAGGCCTGTAAACTATCCACTTCCCTCGTTCGATTATATGCCATTAGGTTATTTTCTCCGAGAATAGGTAAAGCGGTATGTCTACGTGGATAAATCAGAAACAATCCGGAATATATCCTAATTAACTGCGAAGAAGGGTGTGTGGGAATAGACCTCAAAATTAAAACACGTTCCAACATTGAAGACAAAAAAGCCTGTTTTAAATAAATCCAATTTCATTAATAAAAAAAATTGTTGTCTCCATTTCATTTTCATTTATATTTCTCTACTTCTAAGAAGACACCCTATAGATTAAAACATTTAAATGAGCTTTTCTACGAATAAGAAGAAAACATTTTTCACTTTCTCAATCCAAAGTTGTTTGAGTTAAATTAATCTTTAGTTCAGAAGTTTATTTTTCTTTTTTATGAAAGAAATTAAAAGCAAAATATTCTGATTGCACAGCCAAATGGACCAACATACTGTTTTCGAAGGCTAATATACCCCCTCATAAATTTGTATGCGGAGTCCACTATCTAGCTGGTGTCAGTTTATTCAATCATCAGGGCTCTAATTACGCCATTCGGTAGCGAATCGAATAATGGTGGTGGCTATTCCTGAAACGAAAAATTACACAAAAATAAAAACAAATTTTTAAAACCCTGTTTTTGTTTTCAATACAATTCGTTTTTATTTATTAATTGTGTCTTCAATAAAAATAAAATTGCCACTAAGTAAACAAATCTTAGCTCTAAAGATTTTAAATTATAAATCCAGCCAATGCACTATTGTTCAGTCGGCTACTCTCTTTGGCTAAAACTATTTTTTTATGTTGTCTTTTGATGAATTTGTTATTGCAATCTAGTAGTCCATACTTTAGACCAACTAAAAATGCATTAGCCCAATTAACAATCTTGTTCAAATGGTCTTGCATCGTAGCATTTGCAAAATGGTATAGTATATTTATACTCACCACTAACAATTCATAAGTGTTGAGTATCAATATGCAATACCAATTTGCAAATGCTACGATGCAAGACCATTTTCACAAGATTGTGAATTTGGCTAATATGTTTTAAAGTTTTTACCTGCAGTTATTAGCAAAACACATACACAAATTAAAAATAGATATACCATGAAAAAGAAAGACAATGATGTTTAGATTAATTTAACCGAAAAACACAATCCAGAAAATGTTTGTGATATTCAAAATCCTTAGTTTTTTACATAAGCTATAAAATTGCTGTTTTCAACCTTACATAAGCTTTTAAGAAAGTTTTCACCAGTTTTCAACATAAGACTTCCAGAAGTTGTTGAATTGAAGTATTGGGGCTTTAATTCAGTTTATGGTGATATTCGAGAAAACTAAACTTTTTTAAAAATAGTCATTCCGCTAATAATGTTCAAACATGTTTGAAAGAATAGTTAAAATATCGAAATAAGAAGTTTTCAAGTAATATATGGATGATTCACATTTCAAATGATTTTTTCGTGTCCGTTGACATTATAGGTATAGTAAAATATTTGATAAATAAACGCATAAATTTTAAAATGAAAATTGCTTTAGCATGATTTAATAGATTATACCCAGTAAAAAACGTTCATGTTTTTTGAAGCACTAAAGAAATAAAGCGCTTCATAATTCGCTTTAAAATATGAGCTTGTTCAGAAGTTGATTTCATAGCGTCACAACAAAGCATGTTTTGAAGCGAGGAAAGTATTTGCTTTTTACTTATACAAAAGCTTCGTACACGAACTATACAAAAAAGCTGATTTTATAGTGCTGATCCAAAGCAGGTTTTTAAGCGAGAATGAAGAGTAAGTTTATTAGAGTTTCTTGGTGCGGTTTTGCAACAGTGTTTTTGGTCGATTGATTGGTACGTTGGACTTCAAACCTGAAGGTTCTTAGTTCGATACTAGTTAAAGTTAAAATAACAAACATCTAAAAATATGAAATTAATAAAAATAAATAAAGAAAAGAAATAAGAAAAATTCAAAATGACGTTACCGAAGCCAATCCACATCGAACCATTTTTTTTCATATATTTTCAGTTCTAGTGCTGAATATGTTATTGATTTTCAGCGCTTCAAAAGCGCTTTTGTGAGCAAAATTTTCAGCGCTACTATTATTCCATAATAGTAGAAACCTGCTTTATTGGAAGCAACTATTTACTGGGAACCGTTGTCATTTGATTTCTCACTAACAAAATCCAATGTCTTAAGACTTGTATTATAGTGTGAAACGGGGTTAAGTAATGGGAATATTATGGTTATATCAGAATTTTTCTGAATACCGATTGTATTTTTCTGCCTGGGATGCTTCATGTACTTCTAAACAGTTAAAAGTTTTGTGAACTTTGTTAAATAGTATTATAATGTAAAAAGCTTCATCAATCAATCGTGGTTTGCATCAAAAAAAATTTATTCAGTGTTATCCATATTTTTTAATTTAATTGAAATTTTTAGTGAAATTATAGTGAAAGAAAAGTTAGCGTTCTTTTCGCTCATGTAAAAATATTTGTGAAGAATTATTTTAAAAGATACAAATTATTTATTTTTCCATGTATATATATAAGTTTCTTTCACTCCTCGAGGGAAGGTGGTTCCAATAATCTTCATCTTCGGCTCGAAGCTTGACTTCGTTCCACTTCATACGCAATCTAGAGAGTTCTGTTGTCAGTTGCCGCATCCAGGTATGCGCTGGTCTCCCGACTCGCATTTCTTGTCAATATCATCGTCTGATATACGGAGGGTGTGGCCTGTCCAACTCCATTTCCGCTTGCTTATTTCAGTTATAATAGGCTGCTGTTTTGCCTCCATCCAGAGTTGGTTGTTCGATATTGTTACAGGCCAGAAAACCTGTAAGATTTCGCAGAGGCATTTGTTAAGAAATACTTGAAGGCATTGTATGTCCCGTGGTGCCATATTCTAGGTCTCGCATCCTTATAACAAGGTGGATTTTATGTTGGAGTTAAATAGTTTGATTTTGGTTTGTTTCGAAATATTAGACGATTTCCAAACCGGGTTTAACTGGGCAAATGCACTGCGCGCCTTATTTATGCGACTGGATATATCTGCTGCTGAGCCACCAGTTATGTCAATTATGCTACCCAGGTAGCAGAAGGACTTAACATCTTCAATATCTTGATCACATGCGGCGAAATTGCGATCTATGTTACTATTGATGCGGAGCGATTTTGTTTTGGGTATATTTATCCTTCAGCCCAACTAATTTGTCATCGGTATAATCTAGATCATCGGTATAATCTAGGTCCTCCAACCATCCTTGTAAGCCCCACGTAATGCCTCTCTTATGATGGCTTGTTGCCTTCTGCATCACAGCATCGAGGACGCAGTTAAAAAGTAGAGGTGATAAGACACAACCTTGTCTAGCTCCAGTTTTAACCGTGATCCTGTTGCTCAATTGTTTTTCATGTAACACACGGCAAGTGGCATTCTTGTACAGGGCTTTAATTAGCCGTGTTGGTTTTTTGGGGACACCCTTGCATACCAGCGAGTTCCATATAGCGTTATGGTTGAGTGTGTCAAAGGCCTTCTCAAAGTCTATAAAAATCAGGTATAATGCTCAACAATAATCCTAAGACTGTTTACTTGGTCAACACAAGATTTTCCGGAGCGAAAGCCAGCTTGTTCATTTCTGAGTGATGGGGAAATTGTTGTCGAGAGTCTTTTGTTTATGATATGTATGTGCAATTACCTTATTTACCATGCTTAACAAGGTTATGCCTCTCCAATTCTTCCTGTTGGTCAAATCACCTTTTTTGGGAAGATTTATAATTACTCCATCAGACAGCTCTTCAGGTAAAGATTCATGCTCCCAAAACTCCCTAATAATGGGTTCCAGCAGTCGTGCACTGGTTGTTCGGTCGGCTGTACGCAGTTCAGGAGAGTTGTTATCCAAGCCAGGAGATTTGTTTGGTTTGAGGGATCTTATCGATTCGCTAATTTCCCTTATCTCAGGGCAATCAGTAGAGATTTCGGTATTTGGTGTATGTAAAGCACATCCGCAAATGGGTTGACATTGAGCAGTAGATGTTGATAGCATGCAGGAGTAGAAGCTCTCCCATAGTGTAACCTGTTGGGTTTTCGATGTTATAAGTTCTCCTACATCGTTTTTAAAGGCTTTCCGGTCGATAATTTTCTATTTGTCAGCTTGTTAACAGACATATACATGTCCCTCACACGATGGGTTTCAGCCGCTGCTTGAAGCTCTTTCGCTATGTTGTTGATCCAATTGCGTTTATCCCTCCAGGCACTGCGTTTTATCTCTAAATTAAGGCGGTTGTATAGTTGCTGTTGGTTGGCCTTATTCAAGCGTGTTTTGCTGGTGTTAACAGTGCTCTTTGCGACCTTCCTCTGCTGAATTAAGTTCAATGTAGAATCGCTAATCCATTCATTCCTAGCAGTAGCTTTAAACCCCAGATGTTCTTCCGCTGCCTTAGTGAAAATTTCCCTGACATGTGGCCATGTGCGGGTTTCAGTATTACTTGAGGCGTATTCTGTCAATTCATTAGTGAACTGGTTGGCGATTTCCGGGTTTTTCAACTTTGCCACATTGAATCTTCTCTATCATACACTGTTGTCCGCCCTGATGGCGGTGATTTTTATTCGTACAGTGGCAACTAGTAAGTGGTGGACGCTAGCAATATCGGCAACTCGTTTATTGCGCACATCCAACAACGATCCACGCCATTTCCTGCTGATAGTTATGTGGTCTATTTGGTTTTCTGTGAGACTGGCAGGGGATACCCAGGTGATTTTGTGTACTCTTGGATGAGGGAATAACGTACCGCCAATGATAAGATTATGGGTCCTGCAGGTGTCTAGAAACATTTTTCCATTCTCCGTTAGTCGTCCTAGGCCATGCCTGCCCATCGTGCTCTCCATATTCGCATTTTCGGGGCCTACCTGAGCGTTAAAATCACCCATCATAATGACAATGTCTCCCTTACGCACTGTTGCCAGGACACTATCGAGAAGGTTATAAAAAGATTCCTTTGTAGCACTCTGGCAGTAATGATTCTATCGGAGTGGGGTTTCCAATCTATTAGGGCATGTTTCACCTGTTTTGATAGAACGAAACCGACGCCACTTGATCGAGGCAACTCGTTCGCTGGTTTTCCGGAGAAAAGAACCGTAAGACCTTCTGCTGTTGTAAATTCTCCTGATTCGCACCATCGTACTTCGCAAAGTCCAAGTAATGAGAGCTTATAGATGGTGAATTCCTTGCATAGTTGTGCAAGCCTGAAGGTTTCCAAAATAGTACGTACATTCCATGTTCCGATTCTTGTCCTAGATTTCATGCCAAATTCCGTCAACGTTTTATCGGGGTTATTAGTTTTCATTCTTGCTCTGGTTTCATTAATAAGGTTATTATTTAAGACGTACGGCTTATTAGGCCATAGCGTCCGATCCTGGTGTTGGATCTGCCAACATCGCTACCAGGCGTGCAGAAGTATGTAGGTATTTAGCCATACAAAGTACTAGGGTTATCCCGCCCAAGGTCGGTCGTCAGAGCCTCGTTAGCGCGACAGGAGACACCAAGTCTTTTAGACAGTGGGTGAGGTGGACATTTCGAAAGGAGTGGCTATGTGGACAATTTAAAAAAAATTTGCTTGCGCTTCACTTTCCCATTAGACCCCCATTTTTCTATGTAAACCCAAGCTAAAGTTGGAAAAGTGATCATACCTTTTAATTTCGTCCCGTGATTATTATATTTTTTTGTTTTTAGAGAGTAGATTATAGTCCTTTCAAACCCTATACTAATTTTTTTTGAAAGCAAATGTCACGCTCAATGCACAAAAATTTTATTTCAGGATCCATTGAATAAGGCGAATACTATAATATGAATCCTACGTTCTCATATTTCTATTAGTTACATTGGTACACAAAAAAATACAAAATGTACGTTTAGAATCACTCTTGATATTACGGTAATACTACCGAATTATGTACATTTAAATAAATTTTTTTCTCACTTTAAAATATGATTGAATAAATTCTCAAATATTTAATTTTAAAACAAGCAAAAAAATTACATAAAATGCATTTTTATTATACGAAAGGTCCAATATATATCAGAAAAATTAATAATGTTAATGACTTGCCTAAAAAACTAGCCTCGAACCCAAGAGCTCAGGCATCATTTGCTTTGCAGTCAACGCGCTAACCACTTCAGCCAACAGCACCCACTTAAACCTATTTACAATGTCTAAGCGGTATCGATTCACGTCTTTGCAACTTGTTCAAGCCTAGATGGCTCGGCAATTGTACGTAAGCTGCAAATCATTTCGTAGTTTGTTAAAAAAATTCTTGAATCGTTATTTGTTTCTTTTGAGCTTAGGGCAAATAGTTCAACTTAATCAAAGAAAAAAATTTTGGATCTGCAAAGCAAATAACTCAACTCTTATCAATGAATTTGTTTATTTAAAATATGTAAATAGATGAAAAAAATTGAATGAACAATTCCTTAGAGATGCTCAGTTGGTTAGTACGTAATGAAATTAGAATAAGAAAAGGAGAACACAAGGAGTTGTAAAGCTTAACGTTATCACATCTTCTACAGAATTTAAGCAAGACTGATGTTGCAAATAGAGAGAGCAAAAAAAATATTTGCGCGTATTAAGGGAAATTTAGAAGCAGCTATGCTACATTTGATTTAACTTACGAAATTCTCTTAAATTCCACCATAAAATTTTATAAATTTCTGTATGAACATTAAAAATTTGTATTATTCATTCGTATCAATTCATACATTCGTAATTAATATTTTATAGCCCATTTTTTATATTTATTGTACAAAAATGAAGTACTTCTACACATGCATAAATGTTAAAGTTCTAAAGTCCAATACTTTCAGTCAGATGGGCATTCTTGTTTACAAAAGACGATCATAATCTTATCGTTCTGCTATCAAATGAATATGTATAAACAAATGTGCATTTGTTATGCCGAATATGAGTCAAATATGACTTTATTTAAAGAACAATTTATGAAAATAAATATTTCATAGTCTTCGGATCAAAGGTAAAATTTTTATGTCCATTAATTTCGTACTTTATTTTTAGCGATTAATGCAATTTGAATTGGAAAAGCGAACAAGAAAGTGTTTGTGTTTACAAAACACAAACAAATGTATTTCATACCCTCGCAGTGGAACATATATTTTTGACCTAGAGTAACTAAATATATGTTAGACTACTATATCACTCACTGTACGTCATATAAATTCTCAAGTTATAGAAAAGAGAAAATTACGATAAAGTATTAATCAAGCAAAATAAATACCCCGTAAGAACTAGATGAAGTCTTTGCAAATAAGCATACATTTCAATTGAATAATTTTTAGTCCCCGAGCAGCAGTGTTGTCAGATTAGTTTTTAGCCTCCCCGCCAAATGACTTGCCAAATTAGTCCAAATATCGCCATTATAATAGCCCAATTCACAATCTTGTGCAAATGGTCTTGCATCCTAGCATTTGCAAAATTGTATAGTATATTTATACTCACCACTAACAACTGTCAAGTGGTGAGTATTAATATGTAATACCATTTTGCAAATGCTACGATTCAAGACCATTTGCACAAGATTGTGAATTGGGCTAATATAAACATTAACCCTATTCACAATCTTGTGCAAATGGTCTTGCATCGTTGCATTTGCAAATTGTGTTGTATATTGATACTCACCACTTAACAATTACTAGTGGTGAGTAAAAATTACTATACTAGTTTGCAAATGCTACGATGCAAGACCATTTACACAAGATTGTGAATTCGGCTAATGGTTATATTAGCCCAATTCACAATCTTGTGCAAATGGTCTTGAATCGTAGCAATTGCAAAATGGTATTGCACATTGATACTGTGAATTGGGCTATTAAATTTGAGTTGTAAATATTGTATTGAAAATGCAGTGCGTAATGTTCATCGTACAACATAAAAATTATTTTGTTAGCGAAAAATAAGGAAACATTTTTATATGAATTATCTACGGCCCGTTTATATTAGCTTATTATAAGATAGATAAATACTGGCTTATAAAAAATACTCAAAAATAGCTGATACCAAAGCAAGCTCAATCTAAATATGATATATTAAACTTGAACATCGAGATCAAAATTGCTATTTAAATTAGAGGGCTGCACAAGTATACTCGAATGTACTCGTATGTATGTTTCTCTGTGTATGCATATTTGTTTTTTTATGTATATATCCATATACCCTGCAGGAAATGCAAATAGTGAAATTGTAGTGATTTACTAGTGACATTGTGAGTAGTACTACTAACAAGGTTGTCATTGAAAATCCACCAGTAGACTGTAGCACTACTTACTAAGTAGTTCTTTTGGAACCAAAGATTCACTAGTAAATTTTAAGGGCTCTAGTTTACAATATTTATGTTTCCTCGCTCGATGCTGATAGTGAAGTTGTATTGATTTACTAGTGACATTGTCAATAGTACTACTGACCAGGTGTACCCCAGCCAATGTAATTGCCTATAGACATATAACGTAGGCTTGTCATTGAAAATCTGTGTACTATTGAAAATCTGTAGTACTATTGGCAAGGTAGTTCTTTTACGATTGTATGAAGACATTGGAACCAAAGATTCACTAGTACATTTTAGTGACCCTGGTCTACAATTGTATAAGGGTTGGGACAATACATTTTTTTCTAATACTATTTTTTACTAAAAATTAAATAAATTATTTTGAAATTATTCAAACCGAAGTATTATTGAAATTTATATAACTTCTTCGATTGTAGCTTATATATCAGCTTCAACTAAAACAGAATGCAAACATTTTTTAAATAAATAATTTAATTGGAAAAAATGTATATTTTTTCAGAGAGAGGTGAGAAGATTGGGAAGGGATACACTGCTTCATGTATGTGCAACTCTCTTTTGTTTTCCTCTTCGTAAAATTAAGCAATACCAAATTCGATGTAAAAAAACAAAAACTGTACAAGAAGAATTTCATTATATGGACACGAATGGAACTGTAAAAGAAAATTTAAGAAAGTTGCAGAAGCAAAAGTTGACTCGTATGGACAGGGACATAATAAAAAAAAAAGATCTCATCAGAAATATACTAGAACTGTTGTCTCTAACGTATTTCTACTCGCGCATAAAAGGGAAGTTGTCGACATTTTAACTAGTGCAATTACCCCTAGAGAAAAGAGTGTTGACATAGAGACATATGATTCTAAGCTGACTAGAGGGTATGTATGCATATACGTATATATGGTCGTGGCTATGTATGTACACACATGTACATGCATCGTTATATACGTACATGCAAAAAAACATCCATAGAAGCGCACCCGAAATTCATACGAGTACATTGTTCGAATACATTTGAGTACTCTTTGCATCCCTCTAATTTAAATCTTGCAATAAAATAGAAATAACATTTACTTAAACGTGTATTTATGTACACATTTCAGTTATTGAATCAAAACTTTCATACACATTAAATGCAGTACAATTATCGTGGTACATTTCCCTCTAGGATACATTTGTTTCGAATTTACTACCAGTTTTTATAAAATAAAACGAAAATATCGTGTGGGAAAACAGCGTTACTTGTGGAAATAGCCAAATGCTGCCAGAAAGTCGATTTCATCAAGAAAATGCTGTAGTACCAGATTAAGTAGCGTTTACCCCAACTAGTTTATGGTGTAGAAAAAATTCAGTGCATAAAAATAGCTATATTTTTAACATTACACTGTGGAACAAATTCAAGTTAGCAAAAGTTATGTCGATGAGGGGTGAAAATAGAGGCTAAATTAAATGACCCTTATCGCGGCGTTTGTTTATGTTAGTTGGTTCTTTTTTTTAATCGACCTTCGAACTTTGCAGTCAAATGCCGATTTTCAGCATATTGTTTATATGGTTTTTTGGCTATATCTCGTCCACTAATTGATATTTTTTAGAGACCTGTGCAACAATTAAAATTTTTTAAAAAATTTATTTAGAAAATTTTTGTGGTTCTTATGAAGCAAAATGTTGAAAAAATTATTTTTGTTCATGCTTTTTGAAAATATTTTCCACAACACTAAGTCTTTTTTGCTTTCTGTTTGATCTATAATATGCTTCTCAGTTTCTTCAATAAATTTCATTTGAAAAGAAAACAATCATAATACAAAACTTGCGTTTCCCCGCTTAATATTAATTTATTTTGTTCAGTGTTGGTTTTGAAGAAACATTGAAAAAGAAATTATAAAAATATGGGAAAAAAATATAATTTTGAAATGCTAGTTAGGAAAAGTTTTAAGTAAAAAAATTAAATAAATTAAATTAATGATTTGGCCAGTTGCCGTTTAGCAGGCGGCTGTGGATTAACATCACTGCTCTCTCTAATATCTTGGTCATCGTCATCATCATCAGAAAGGTCGATAATTTCGTCCAACAGATATTCTGGAATTTCATCTTTGTCTTCCCCTTCTTCCTCTTTTTCCTCGTCTTCCTCTTCTTCAAAGGTGTTTTTATACCACCAACAAATTTCAGCGAGTATTGCATGTGGAGATTTCTTTCCTCTGTACTTGAAACGAAAATAGTTTGCAATCGTTAACATGTTTAAATTGTGCACTCTGACAAAGATATTAGAAAAATCTAGGAATTCAAAATATGCGCACTCTGTAGTTACCTTATTTCAAATGGGAGAGCAGTTTGGTGATAACGTTCGCCTTGCTCATCAGATTCAGTTGGCAACTGTTGAGCGAGTTGATCAAGATGCTGATGCAAGAGATGAGCTTTGTACGACATATTAACCCCAATTTCATCGAAAGCTGCCAACATGTTTACAAAAGATTGCCTGTAGTTGTCTTTGCGTTCTTTACCCAAAAGGCCTTTAACGACTGCTTTCGGTCTGTCAGAACTTGGTAAAAAAATAGCCTATTGTCTTTAGGCCATTTCCGTCCAATGCGACTATTCCAGTTATGCTGTTTGTACTGGTTTCTTCCTTTAATACCTTCTCCGTATCGTGAATCCCAATCGGCCAAAAAAACTGATATTTTGGACGCCCAGATGCTGTTAAGCCTGTAATCAATGAAACTATTTTGAGGTCGCAGAAAATGCGCCACTGGTGTTCGCTATATTTGACTACTTCCAGAATGTGTTTCAATTTATGGAAATTTTCACTAGTGTCAGTGCTATACGCAATCGGAACAGAAGACATTCTATTTTTCTTGTGCAAAAGCACAACTTTTAAGCTGATTAGTGAACTATCGATAAATAAACGCCAATCATCTTTTTTATAGGTTAACCCTATCGTCTCCATTAACTTTTCAATATCGTTGCAATAAGCGAAATGTTTTGCATCATTCACATTGAAGAACTTTTCTAACTCTTTTTGGCGTTTTCGATATGCTGTTACTTTGGTACCTTTCGCCAGCAAATTATTTCCTTTCAAAAATGAAGCCAGTAGTTCTGATTTTTTCTGAGTCAAACACAAATTTGCAACAATTCCATCCACTTGGTGTTGTGTCACTAGGATTGGATCCTTTGAAGTCATAAAAAATATAGCCAAAAATATCGCCAAGGAGTTCAAATATTGCCAAGTAAATCTCCTAGCAGTGTTGTCAGATATGGCGATTTGTCGCCAAACTCCTTGGCGATATTTTTGGCTATATGTCTTTATAATTTCAATAAGATCGAATAATGCTAACTAGTATTCGTGAGGAAACATCCACCCGGATACTGTGGCCCAGGAAGTATAAACGTAAACAATGTTGGATGAGCGAAGAAATATTTGATCTTATGGCAGAGAGGCAAAAAAATAAAAATATAAATCAAAATTAATATCAACGTCTCAACAATCTAATCATAGATAAATGCAAGTTAGCAAAAAATTAATGGTTGTATCGTCAATGCGAAGAAATTGAAGAGTTACAACATAAACATGATGACTTCAACTTCAAAATCAAAGAACTTTGCGGAACACACAAAAAGGGCATTCCATCATCCTTACGAGATGAAAATAATGTTGTCATAACGGACCCCAAAGAAAGGCAGAAAGTGTGGGAAAGTTACATTAAAAATCTGTTTGATGACTGCAGTAGAAGCGACCATGCCTAATCCTTTTCTCAATATCTCACAAGCCCCTCCATCACCAAAGATGAGCTACGAAAAGCTGTCAGCGCATCTAAAAACAGGAAGACTCCTGGTACTGTTGATTTACCTGACGAGATAATCAAACTCATCGACGAAGATAACCTAAGCCTCCTTGTAAAATTGTTTAACCATGTTTATAATACCGGAGTATACGCAAATAATTGGCTTCAGTCCATCTTTATTACCATCCCAAAGAAAAATAATCCAAGATCGTGCAACGAATACAGGCTCATCAGTTTAATGAGTTACGCCTTGAAGATATTTCTAAAAATTATCCATAATCGAATCTACAGCAAATGTGAAATGTATATGGGTAGAACGCAATTTGGTTTCAAATCAGGAACTGGTACAAGAGAATCTTTGTTTTGCTTTGTAGAGTATGAAAATGCATTTGACATGGTTAAACATAACAAACTTCTTGAAATATTGCCACGAATTGATATTGACCAAAAGGACATGCGCTGCATAAAAAACTTGTATTGGTACCAAACAGCACACATCAGGAACAAGGATGTAATCAAGAACGATGTTCACATAAAAAGCGGAGTACGGCAAGGATGTATTATCTCTTCCCTTCTTTTTAATATCTATGCAGAAGCTATCTTTAATGAAGCCTTATTTGAATTTGGCGTAAGGATTTGACTTTGAAGCCTTCCAAGGATTTGGTTTTGAAGCCGACCGACGATTCACTTTGCCGTCGATTTGCTGAATTCATTCAAGATTAACCCGCTTTTTTCTGAAAAAAACATTTTTTCCGACGCACAGTGTTTACAATTGGAAAAAAGGCTAATAAATCTGTCTTTGAAACTAGCGCTCCGATTATAAGACGATGTATGTAAAAATCATAGAGGAGGACCTACAATAATTTTTTTGAAAACCCCAAGGGAATAAAATAAGCGTAGTAGGCTTAGAAACGTATACAAATTGAGTTATTGAGGCCAAATTACAGTATTTTATATGCTCTTTTACATGGAACAAAAACTTCGCCAATAACACGGACCCATTCCGAAATTTTTGTTCTAAAAACAACTGAACTTCTTAATTCATTCAAATATTTTTCAGCTCTAATGAACTAAATCGACTTACAATTGCATGCTGGCAATTTATTGGCGTTGAAAAAAACACATAGCAACAAGCGTTGTTACTTTTGAACATATTTCCGAAATATTTTTTGGTTATTGTTCAGTTAATAAAAACTTATAGTGACGTGGACGCAAGCATTTTTTATGTAAAAAATCTTGGATGCTTGCATTAGTAATATAAACAAATTTTATCGACATAAGGTTTTTTCTGAACACACTTTTAGTGTCCTTGGCAAACTATTTGTTTAATTATTCTCTAGGATCTTCCCCTTAGGTAATTTTGCCTCAAATTTTTACACAATCTTCTTACCACATATGCTTACATGACTATCCAAAAAAAAAATTATAAAAATCACACAGAGGCCGTAGCATTAAAAATAAAGTATTTCCGCTCTCCTGAAAAATTGGTTTTTAGACATACGCGCTTATTCAAGAAAACCACAGAATTTATATTCGATATGAACCTGTACAGACATTGCTTAACCCTCAACAAATAAATCCTTAGTTTAAATAAAATTTTGAGAATATTTCATATAATAACTTTAATAAATGACGTATGCAAGTGTATGATTGTTATGTTATTCAAACCGAACGGACAGTTCTTGCCTTAATTACTAAGTCAAGTACTTATTCAAAAATATTGCTTATTTCTTTGCCACGTACCAAAAGTTACGAAATTTTGGTCAAATATAATAAAATTATACAAATATAAAAAAATTATACATTACATTGGGCCTTCAAAAGTTACGAAAAATGTAAAAAATATAACCAATGGCATCACTGGTTTCAACATTCATTATTCTTAAGGCTTAGGTCCTCCTCTATGATTTTTACATACATCGTTTTATAATAGGATCGCAAGATACAGATTTATTACCCTTTTTCCAAGTGGAACCATTGTGCGAAGGAGCCCATTCAACAGAGCCACCTGACAAGTGGTGATAAGCAAAATACACGTGAGCACTGACGATGGAAGTGTACCGGCTTCCGAAAGTGGCGCTACTCTGTTCAGCTGTGTACGTTGAAAAATTAAGTTGATGTTAATTTTTCCCTTGTTCCTTGGAATATCAATCATGCCCAATTCTTTCTGAATATAACGTTACGAACCTTAGCCTTAGCTTTAACCTTAGCCGCTTTTTCCAAGAATTTAGTACAAATTTCCTTGATGTTAGTAAGTATATTTGATGCTAAATTTATTAAAATTATACTTGAACAGAGTGAAATATTTACTGTAAGTTAGTTCATTATTTATATGATATAAACTTTATTCTAGGAAAATTTTTACTTAATTTATGAAAATCTATAGATACATTATAAACTAGTTTATAGTAAGTATTTTGTTGTGTTTCAGTAAAATTTTACTAAAATTAAGTAAAATTTTTCTATAAAATGCGGAGTTTAGAGAAAAAATGTCTTGCATCTCTGATCTCAAATTTTTTAAAATTTTTCAAAGTTGTTTTTTCATATGTCCTCAAATTAAGTAAATTTTTCTTAAGTTCAAGTTCAATATGTCCTTAATTCTAGTACTTATTTCTATTTAAATTCTATACCATTTGAGATTTATTTACATATACATACATATTATATTCATAATTAACTTACTAAACATACACTTTAATTACCTTTGAAGGAGGCAAGTATTGAGCCAGCAACCTTCCGGCTGATAGACTAGCACTCTAACCACTAGCCTAACAGGGCACCCTGCATAAGCATTGAAACTATTGTGTTTTACAATTTTATTTTATTTACAAAAATATATATTTTAAGTTTAAATATTCCTTGAAAATACTAAAAATTTTCTTAGATTTTAATAAAACTTTTCCTAAAAGCTAACAAAACCTGCATATATATCTTTTCATTTATCTAAATAATATTTCTAAAATAATATATCCTAAAATTAAGTTAAAAACTACTTAAAACTGGTAAATAGTTTTATAAAATTAAGTATTTTTTCACTAGTCCAAATTTGTAATTCTGTTTATTTATTTTTTTATTTATCTGAACTATTTTTAAGGAAAATTTTCCTTTATATTAGTACATTATTTCCTATAATAAAAGAATATTTTTACTTAGTCGAAGAAGTTTTTTACTGTTTCGTCTTAAATTTTATCTGAACTAGGTTTAAGGAAAATTTTCTAGAAAATTTGTAGGATATTAACAAAAAATTATTTTTAGAAACTTTTTTCTTAAATTCTAGGAAAATTTCCTAATATTAAGAAAAAATATGAACTCAAATTGAGAATAGCGTTTTACACTTTTTAAGTAAGTAAAATTTGATGAACTAATCAGGAGTACGTCTTTTCCTAACCCTTATTTTTTTTACTAATATGAAATTAAATAGTTCTTACGATACAATTTCCTTAAATTTATAGACCACTTTCTTATTTTTAATAAATATTTTCTTGAAGTCAGTAAATATTTCTATAAATATAAAAAAATTTTTTTAATCTTTATGAACTATTTTTAAGAATATGAACTATTTGTTTTTTAATCATATCAAGTAAATTTTACTAGATTTTAGTAAAAATTTACTTATACTTAGAAACATTTACTTCAATTTAGGAAAATTGTTTACTTAAACTTAGAAAATTTTTTTACTGAATTTTAGTATATGCATTTTTTTTAGTGTAATAATCAATTTGGATTCGCAAAGCAAATACTTTCGAAATAATCATATTAATGAGCCCATTTGCATTTGTCTGGATGTAAATCCAAAAGCAATTATGGAGAAGCCTTTTCGTACTGAACGTATCGCTGTATGGTGCGCTATATGGTCTGAAGGCGTGATTGATCCACTTTTTTTTAATTCGGCTGGAAATGCGGATGAATGGGTGGTCTTGGTGGACATCTACACACAGATACTGAAATAATACGAAAAATCATGTTAAATCAAAGTTATTTCGAATTGAGATAATGTGAATTTGTTATTGGAACAACACGAAGAATCTAAGTTATTTCAAGTTGAAACAACGTGAATTTGATATTGAAACAACACTAAGAATCATCTTAAATTATAGTTATATCAAGCTGAAACAACATGACTTTGATGTAGCTATTTTATTAATTATTTTACTTACGTGATGGTTATTAGCATAGACAACGGAAAACTTTGTATTGTAGTTGGCTGCCCCAGCCAAGATTTGAACTCGTGATAGTCCGCGCGCTAACCACTGCAGCCACAAAGGCTTCAATTTTTACTTTAGATATACACTAAATAAATACCCAGCGTATGTAAAATTAATTTCATTTTAATTCAACGTGATTTAAATGATTATATAACACAAAACTTATTTCAAATTAAAGTTATAGTCATGTTGATTTAAAATGAAATGTAACGTTTATAACAAAGTTGTTTTAAGAATGAAAATTTTTAAATCAAAGAGATAATAATTTTTCATTTAAAATTACTATGAAACAATGGTAATTTTAAACCAGCAGCATAAAATTTTCGCTGATAATTCGTGTTTTGTCGTCTACATAGCCGACTCATGTAAGAATAAACAACAACAAGTCATACAACTAAGCACAACAGTGAACTGTAGCACTGTATGTAGTAGTCTTTTAGAACATATTAACATATTAATCGGGCTTCTGCTTTAAGCGGTTTATCGCTCGGTTAATTAAACGAGGTTTTGGTTTAATCGGTTAATAATCTGTTAATTTCGCTATTAATCGATTAATAAATTTTAATTTTATCAAATTAAAATATATAAATTATTTGTTATTTTGATTTTATTAGTAAAAAAAAGAACAATAACATAAAAATTTTCGAACTAAATCAAGCAAAAAACAACAAACACAAAAGGAATTCATAAATATGTATTAATTAAAAAATAAAAAAATTTTTGAGATAATTTTATTAGTTAATTCAATAGATTAAGGAGATCTTCTAAAATCTTTTAGAAAAATAATTTGGTTTAAATGCTTAAGATAAAATTTGAGTTGGAAAAAATCCTTTCAGTTATCGTAGATGTTGGAGAATTCTAAAGCAATCCACAATACAGAATATCTAATTTCTTACTCCCCTATGCAAAAAAAATAAATAAAGTGTGTTTGAAATATACAGTAAAGCCGGTTTTTCTATGGAAACTTTGTTTTAACATACATTTCAAACACACTTTATTTTTTTGCATATGGGCGTTAAAGTTTTTCCTGGATTTCTCTTAACATATAAAACCTTCCATTATACTATTAGAGTCCTGTTTTAGTTTTTTTTTCAAATTCTTAACACCTATAATTTTTTTTTTGTTAATTCTGTTAACAGATTGTTCGTATTACTATCGATAGTTTCTTCTGTTCTCAGGTCATCATCTGATCCATCGTGTCAAAGCTCAGCACGTAACATTCTGCAAAAATTTTTATTTCCGAATTCCCTAGTTTCCATTTTTGTATTGTATTTTAAAACACTGTTGTTAGAAGGAACTATTCCTTAAGTGGAGGTATAAAATAAGTGTATTTAATACTTGAAATCGTCTCTTATTAAATCAAATCCTTAGACTTTTAATTAAATCGTTCGCAATAGTATTATTGGATTTTATTAAATTATTAATGAAATACTTAATAGCTCCCTCAAGTTCAATTAGAGTTTTAGAGTGCTTACTAAGCTCTTTTATAGCCACGTCCAAACGTTTTAAAGTTTTGCTTAACTTAAGATCACTAAACACGCTTCTTTCTTTGTATGAAAAATTAATTTCTAAACACACACAAAATATTAGGGATGTAACGAATACCGATACCGATATATCGGCGATACTTCAGATTTTCCGATACATCGGTATCGGCGATATTTTACTGTCGATACGACGATACTTTTAAAATTTTTTTCAGAGTTTTTTTTTTAACAAATAATTTATTTTTGTTCAATTTTGCCATGAATTAAATTCACTTCGTTATTTTTTAAAAAAAATTTTGTAAAAAAAATATGTTTTGTTAATTTTACCATGAATTCAAATTCAAGTCGTTGTTTTTTAAATCTTATTCCAGCAAAAAGACACTCCAAAGAAGTCATGAAAATGTAGAATTCGCGATCCGGAAGTATTGCAAATTTGGATAATTTCTAATTAGTTTTACATATCCTTGCCATTGCAAGAAGTTCTGTTTTTCGATTACCAATCACCGAATTGGAAGCGATGCTAGGACAAATTTAAAATATCGATTTTTTAAAAAGCATGGCGAGTATTTTTTAAAATTACAAAGGAATTAAAATTTTTTTCTTGCTTTCTACTAATTATCTGCATATTTTTAATATAGATTTTTTTAAGCAAAGAAAATGTAGCTCCTTAAAAATTACTTCCAATTTTTTATACTGGGTTAAAATCAATTTTAAATATTCTCGTGAAAAGCTCAAGCCAGTAGCTAATTGTTTTTTTTTATTAATATGATTATTTCGAACGTATTTACTTTGTGAATCTAAATTGATTATTAGGCTAAGGTTCGTAACGTTATATTCAGAAAGAATTGGGTATGATTAATATTCCAAGGAACAATGGAAAAATTAACATCAACTTAATTTTTCAACGTACACAGCAGAACAGAGTAGCGCCACTTTCGGAAGCCGCTACACTTCCATCGTCAGTGCTCACGTGTATTTGCTATCACCACTTGTCAGGTGGCGAAAATTGAATACGAGAATTAAATCACTCTCAAGCTGATATTAAAGTGCACTTTCCCAGCGTTGCCATCGGTTTATTTTTCTTCATTCCCATTTTTCTGATTTTTGTTCTACTCAAGACAAACTTTTTTGGTTTGATTTTATACTTAAGTATATATGAACATGTAAACATGTGAAAAGCTCAAGCCAGTAGCTAATTGTTTTTTTTTATTAATATGATTATTTCGAACGTATTTACTTTGTGAATCTAAATTGATTATTAGGCTAAGGTTCGTAACGTTATATTCAGAAAGAATTGGGTATGATTAATATTCCAAGGAACAATGGAAAAATTAACATCAACTTAATTTTTCAACGTACACAGCAGAACAGAGTAGCGCCACTTTCTGCTGTGTACGTTGCAAAATTAAGTTGATGTTAATTTTTCCATTGTTCCTTGGAATATTAATCATACCCAATTCTTTCTGAATATAACGTTACGAACCTTAGCCTAAATATTCTCTCTTACAATGTAATTTTGTATAATAAAAAAATTGCACTTGAGTTTTGTTGATCTAAACTTGAACTCAATTTCAATATTCCTATCGGTATCGGAATCGGTATCGGCGATATTTATTTTTAAATATCGGTATCGGTATCGGATCGGCAAAACGGCGTATCGTTACATCCCTAAAAAATATGTTATAATACTACAAAAAAAGGAAAATTTTGTTACATCGGTTAATCGGTTAATTGGCTGAAATTAACGGTCTAACCGTTAATCGAAAATAGCTAGTTTTAAATGAGCCGATCAGTTAATCGGGTAGTAATTAACCGGTTAACCGAATGAATACCCTAATATTAAGAGCTTTAAAACAAACAAAAATATTGGGCTCTATAGCTACAATAAAACCAAAGATATAGTGTCAGGACTTGGAAATTTCGGTAGAGTCGCGACCCTCCGTATTTTCAGTCCTTGCCGACTTAGAATGCTAAAAGTTAGTATTTGCTAGTTTTTCAGTTAGTATAATAATTAAACCAAGTTTCATCGAAATCGGAGGAGGTCAAGAAAATATTTGTCATTTTTAATTGATTTGACATGGAATGGTCCTTGTATATGATTGACCGAGATAAAAAACTTTTGTTTATTGCACGGATAATGGAGGTAAAATCACTGATAATAGTGATTATAAAAGAAAGCATAACGGTTAAAAAAGACCTGATAATCAAGGCTCAGCAGTATGCGAATTTCAGTCCACCCTTTCCTTTTATTTTTTTCGAAATATTTTGCGGTCTGAGAAAATACTTTGACCATACAATCTACATAATTCGATATTTAATTAAAAAAATTGCTATTGTATAAACAAATTTGTTCACTTTAATTAAAATGTAGCAAATTTTTAATCGTTATTTTTTATACAAACAACTACATTTATTTTAAACGATATTTACCCCATATTTTATCATTTGATGCCTCTGTATTTAAAAAGTATATTAATAAAATTCTCATTGGCACGCACACACCATTTATTTAGAAGAATTCTTTAAGAAAAAAAAAAAGAACTATCACACAATTCGTTACGCACCCATTCATGATGTGCATGATACATTTTTCCGATGAACTTCAGACTTTGTATCCAAAGATACGTCAGCAGCTTCTTTGAAAAAGATACCGTACAAAAAAAATAAAACTTTTTGTGCTCGCTAAAAAAAATGCCTTTAGCACGCGAATGATAAGCAGCACATAGTGACCAGTAGGCATCATGTAATATTTTGCGTATACTTGAACAATTAATTGAAAAATTAAATACGAGAAATAAATTCAAATAAATAAAAGTGGCGTCTATATTGCAAATATGTGTAAGTATCAAAGGTTGTTCTGTTCTTTTTGGATATTTGGGCTCTTTAAAGCACAGTTCGACAGAATATATTTTTTAATTGCGCAAACATTTTTGGCTTTAAGTAATTCGTTAAAAAGCTATAATTTTAAATTATCAAAACATTTGACAATGTAAGGACGGACACATGCAGTATTACATGTGATACAGACAAGTAAAACATGTGATGTGGCCTCGATCCATATACAAAATATTTCTACAGCTTATAATAATAATGATTTCTGGCGTTCGAGTTGAGTCTGGAGCTTGGGTGTCTTCGAAAACTTATAGCAGAGTTTTATTGTATATGGCTGATTCTCATTCTAAACGTACATTTTATGTTTTTCTTTTTTTTTACCAATGTAACTAAATGAAATATGAGAAGGTAGGATCCATCTTATAGTTTTCGCCTCATTCAATGGATCTTGAAATAAAATTATATATTTCGATTTTTTAACATAATTGTGTATTGAGCGTTGTTCCGGGAATGAGTTTTGAGAAAAAAATACACGACAAAAAATTAGTATAGGGTTCGAAAGCACTATACATCTACTCTCTAAAAACAAAAAAGTATAATAATCGCAGGACGAAATTAAAAGTTATGATCACTTTTTAAATTTTGACTTGGCTTCACATGGAAAAAAGTGTTTTTTTTAAATAGTCCCTTAAAAACATGTGCTCATAAACAAAAAGTAAGCTAACTCTTCTTTCAAATAAGAATTATTTTAATAAAAAACAACTAACAATGTCAAATATTATGTCAATTTCAAATATTTTTTTTTGTAGCAACATACGACCTACCTAATACATAATTCGAAAATATAACAAGCCACAGTACGGTAGAAGCAAAATGTTTTCAAATAAAACAAGAAATTTGTAAACAGATAATATTCTTTATATTGTTTCTACCCTTCCGCTGATGTTAAATTTTTTTTACGTCCTAAATCTTACAGATAAATTATATTTAATTTTTTTTACGTAGTGCTTATCCCTAAGACGCATTTGACTTCTAGAAGCTTCTTCAAAATCAACGGATATACTCTGTACGATACAAAGGACCCCCAAGGTAAAGCTTTTGGTGTAACGGCTATACTAATAAAATCGCGATTAAAACACTACTTAATGGGTGATCATTAAGAAGACTATCTTCAAGTAACTAACATCTGAATTGAAAATGCTCATCAAAACCTGGTGATTTCATCAATGTACTCTCCTCCCCGGTTTTCTATTACAGAAAGTCAATATAGTAGATTTTTTAATTCATTACACAGAAAAAATTATCACCAAAAAATTTTCAAACAAAAGTTTGTCTAAAAATAAATTAAATTTTCAATAAATGATCTGTCCATAATCTATGAATTGTTTGTTTGACTTTTATTTAAAACGCAAACACCAAAAACAACGATAAAAACTATGTCGTAAAAAACCACCACGATGAAGTTTGTTTACAAAAGATTTTTGAGTGAATCGGTTAGTTAATGTCGTTGGGTTAATTCTCATTCATTTTCTTAGAGTATTTAGATAAACATTCAGACCTGAACACATTTAACACAGTGAAATCTCAAATCTTTAATGGATGATGATGATGACACAGACAAAAATGTTGCTTTTATTTTTGTTTGATTAAGTAAATTATTTTGCTTAATAATTGTTAGCATTTTAGACTAATTGTTTATTAAACTCAGACAGAAATATTGTTTGATATTTTTCAGAAAATCCAGTAAATATTTTTGTTTGATTTAAATTGTTTTGTCTACCATTTGTAAATATTTTTAGACAAATTGTTTTATAGATTTAAACAATTTGTTCACTGAAAAAAAAACATGTTTTTTCCAATAAAATTGTTGAGGCATTTTCGTTTATATTTACAAATTCATTAGACAAAATATTTACTATTTCATTGAATTCCTTTACAGAAAATTAAATATAGTTTTTTCTGTGTAGACCCACGCTTTTTGGCCGCCGGTAACTACAACGCTAACCATATGTTTTGGGGATCGAGCCTAATCACTCCTAAAGGTCGCGTTTTGTTCCGACACAATTACCAAAATGGTCTTGAATGTTATTTCAAGTGGTCAGCCAACTTATTGGCCAACAGATCAGCAAAAAATTCCTAATGTTATTGACTTCGCAGTAGCAAAAGGAGTTCCTAGCGAAATAATTAGGGTTGAAGCTTCCTTAGATTTATCATCAGACCACTCATCCACTATTATTACCATATACTCACACTTAACAACCACTTAAAAAAGTTATTTACTCTAAACACACCTTCTAATATAGTTGAGCTGCCACCAGTTGTCGCTGAAGCTGTTATTCCTTTGAGATTTAATATTCGGGAAATTGAAAATGCTATCGTTGACTTAAAATCGAAGAAAGCCCCAGGTGCTAATAAAATCAGTAACAAAATGCTCCTAGAGCTACCCCATATAGCAAAAAGGATAATTCTATGAATTTTTAACGCTGTTTTACGAATAGAGTACTATCCTGCGGAATGGAAAATGTCATTGATCACTATGATACCTAAGCCCGGAAAGGACCATACTAAAGTGGAGTCTTATAGACCGATAAGCCTATTGTCAAATATGTCAAAACTATTTGAGAAACTGCTTATGAATAAGTTGACCCCCTTCCTAATAAATGAGAGTGTATGCATCCCAGATCACCAGTTTAGTTTTGGGAGACAACATAGCACTATCGAACAAACGCATAGGCTTGTGAATGTGGTTGGAAAAATATTCAAAGAAAAGAATTGGGCATATTAATCATGACCAATTCTTTCTGAATTAAAACGTTACGAACCTTAGCCTAATAATCAATTTGGATTCACAAGCAAATACGTTCGAAACAGTCATATTAATAAACAATTAGCTACTGGCTTGAGCTTTTCACATGTTTACATGTTCATATATACTTAATTATAAAATCAAACCAACAAAATTTGTCTTGAGTAGAACAAATATCAGAAAAATGGGAAAGAAGAAAAATAAACCAATGGCAACACTGGTAAAATGCAGTATATAATTCTCGTATTCAATTTTCACGAAAAAGTTGTATATATAAGAATTGAAAGCACATTCATCAGAGCCACCTGACAAGTGGTGATAAGCAAAATAGCGTGAGCACTGACGATGGAAGCGTAGCGGCTTCCGAAAGTGGGGCGCTACTCTGTTCTGCTATGTACATTGAAAAGTTAAGTTGATATTAATTTTTCGCTTGTTCCTTGGAATATTAATCAAGTCCAACTTTTTCTGAATAAAAACGTTACGAACCTTAGCCTAATAATCAATTTGGACTCACACGCATAAAAATTAATTGTTTTACAACAATTTTTACATGAACAAAATTTGCATCTGTTATGTTTATTAGTTTTATCAATTTATTAAGCAAGCGCAATTGATTCATAAGCTCAGTGAATGCATAAATAAATAAATAAACTCAATGGCTTCCACAAATTCTTTTTCAATATAAATTTTACATTTCATTTTTGCAAAAATTATTTTTAATTTACAAACAAATTTACACTACAGCTGATCAAACCAAAAGAACTTGGCGCACAAAACGCGTTGCATGTAACTTGAATTTCCAAACGGGTCGAAAGTACGAAACGCACAAAACGCGCAACGCACGAAACGCGTCGTATGGACTTTCAGCTTTAGGCGATGCAAGTCCCATTGATCAGCTTCTTATTCAGCTGTGAGAAAGACAGAGAAATGAATACACATTTTTCTGTTTTTCTCCCAGCTGAATAAGAAGCTGATCAATAAGACTTGCATAGTGTAAACTCGGACTTTACAGGCAAGTTGTAATAATGAAAAATTGTTGCAGGTCAGTTTACCGAGCACTTCTGCTAATCATGGAAGTATCTATCTTCCACTTTACTGCTGAGTTGTAAAATTTAGTACAAAAACTCAGAAACGCGCGTTTTAAAAATGCTCGCGTGGCCTGCCCCTTATGCGTGTTATGTTATTTTTAACCATTATGGTAAGATATATATAATTTTGGTCACAATAACCAATATAAATAAGAAATATTTTTTTTTTGGTTATGAATAACTATTATATCAACCAAAAAATGTTCTGGTTACCAATAACCATTATCGAAAGTAATTTTATTTTTTGGTGTTATGTATAAAATCGCTAAGTAACAGATACACATTGGCAACATTGTATTTCTATTGTAATGACATTTTACATTGCTAACCTCACATTCAATACTTTTGCTGATCCACGTTAAGGCCCCTGGAGACTATCAAAATAAGGCATCAAACATTGCATATGTGTGGGTGTCGTGTGATTGTAGCATTTGAAAGAGACGTACAAATAAAAGCTTCAAACACAATTTGTATTTTGCCGTTGTAGTGAACATATTGAAAAAATGTCGGACGATGAATTATTGTTGACTTTGTGTGCAGTGATGAAAATTTTTTATATTCAAAGTTCTTGCGGTAAAAGCACAACACAATTGCAAAATATTTGCTTTACTTGCAATATTATATTTTTTATTTTATTTATCTTTTTATTTTTTAATGAAAAAAGAACACAACACAGGTGAAAAACACAAAACAAATTATTTTTCTTTTACTGTTTACCCGCGATGTTGTTGCGACGAAAAACACAGAAAAATAAAATTTTTTTGTCAAACACAAATGGAGACGTACAAAAAATCAGCCGTCAAAATAAAAATCAAAACTTTTTGATTTTCTTCAAACAGAGCCGACAACAAATACGTGTACCCGAAAAACAACGACCGCACGCACACAACCTTGTGTTTGATGACTTTTTTTGATAGTCTCCAGGCCGCTTTATTTCGGTTATTCTATAATTCATCGTGCTAGTGTTTAATAAAAGAATTAATCTAATACAAATTAGTAGAGTTTATTTCATTAGTACGGACATAAAACTGGTGTCAGAAGTGTACTAGAAATGCCGCTGGATGAAGAGGGTACCAGACAAATAACAACTATTTTTGCAGATGTATTACGAGAGGCTGTCTCACAACCAACACAAGCAGCCGTCTCAGCAATATCGCAACGCCAACTATTGGAAGATGGAAGTGCAGGTCCTGCAAATACGCTATCTAGGCCTCCTCCTTTCAGTATTGGGGAATACAATGAGACAGAAATGTCGTCAGTTGAAAATTACTTTGAGCGTTTCGATTTGGCACTTAACCTCAGCAAAGTATCAAAATCTGATTATCGTAGTTACGCACGAGTGCATATGGGCATGCATCTTAATGAAGCCTTAAAATTTCTTATTCATCCAAAAGACCCGGATACTTGTACTTATGAGAAAATAAAGAAAATTTTAATTGGACACTTTGACAAAAGAAGAAATAAATACGCAGAAAGTGTAAAGTTTCGACAAATTACACAAAACAATGGCGAATCGATTTCAAATTTTGCACTTCGCTTGAGACAATCTGCTGTCCACTGTGAGTATGGTGAATTTATGCTTATTGAACAACTAATTTTTGCTATTGAGTCAAGAATGTCTTGCGATGAGATTATTTTAAAAAATCCAGATACTTTCAAGGAGGCGTACGAGATTGCGCACTCACTAGAGGCGACACACCAAACAACATTATCTGTTAAGACGGCACCGGAGAATTATTTAGAGCAAACGAATAAACTAGGCTACGCACCAGTACAAATAAAAAAGAAATCTTCCCCTACTATTCTACGCGTAATCAAACAAAATTTGGAAATGGGAAAAACTGCGCAGACTATGAGCCACGGATGTGAAGGGAATCACTTGCGGAAACATTGTAAATTTCGCGATGCTGCGTGTTTTATATGTGGTAGAAAAGACTACATTGCGAAAGTATGCCAATCAAACACCAATCAGATTGCAGAGGAGAAAATATACAGCGATTGCGATTCTGTGTAAGTGGTCACTGCGTACATAAATGGAATCGAAACGAAAATGGAGTTAGATACAAGCGCACCATGTGGAATTGTAAGCAAAAAATATCTTTAAAAAATTAAGCATAATGGCATACGTGAAACACAGAGAAGATTCTCTAGCTACACTGACCACCCAATTCCTTGTTTGGGTCGAATACCCGTATTTGTGAAGGTGGGCCAAACTATTCGGAAGTTGAATCTTTACGTTATGGACGGTGAGTACGATCCATTATTCGGACGAGAATGGATCTCACATTTCATTAACGAGATCAACTGGACCGAATTATTTTCACCCTCCAATCAAGTAAATTCTATTAAAATGTCGCCACGTTCACTTAATACGACGCAACAGCAACAATTACAAATACTCTTATCAAAGTATGGAGATATGATCAGCGAAAGGGCTGGTAAACTAGAAGGGCCTCCCGCAAAACTCCATCTCAAACCAGATGCCAAACCAATTTTCACCAAAGCCAGGGAAATTCCCTTAGCACTTAGAGGAGTGTATGCTGCGGAAATTGTCGCTAAAATCGCATCGGATTTCTACAAGAAAGTGGATTATTCCGAATGGGCGTCCCCACCACATGTGGTTGCAAAAAATAATGGGAAAATTCGTATTACAGGCAACTATAAACCAACCCTTAATCCCCGTATGATAATCGATGAGCAACCGATTCCGAAAGCTGAAATGTTACTCAATAAGATGATTGATGCAAAACTCTTTTGTCATTTAGACATCACAATTGATGAAGAGTTTGCTCATGCTCTTACTTTAAATACGCCAACACACGGTTTAATAAGGCCTACAAGAGCGGTATACGGCGCCGCAAACATTCCCGCGATTTGGCAACGGCAATGGAACATATTTTACTCGGATTACCCAACGTCTGCAGTTTCTTTGATGACATACTGATCTATGCATCATATTTTGGGGAACTTCTAGTTTCACTTCAGAACACTCTGGATAGACTAAAACAACACGGGTTACGCCTCAACAAAGAAAAATGTACATTCGCTGCTCATACCGTAGAATTATTGGGGCATAAACTCGATGGAAACGGAGTTCACAAATCAGATTCGCACATCAAAGCTGTTAAAGAAGCCCCTAAACCTTCGTCTGTGGAGGAATTGCAACTGTTGCTAGGTAAGGCTTGTTATTATAGCTCTTATTTCAAACTTGTCCACTCGAAATAGCCCTCTGACGGAAATGCTTAAAATGGAACCATTTCAATGGACACCGGAGGCCAACAATGCATATGAAGACATAAAAAATTCACTAATCTCATCAGAAGTTTCAATGCCGTACAACCCAAACCTACCATTATTATTAGCCACCGATGCGAGTAAAATTGGCCTCGGCGCCGTCCTGTCTCATCGTTTGGAAAACGGTAAAGAAAGGCCAATTGCATATGCCAGCCGCGCACTTACACCGACAGAACAAAACTACCCGCAGATGGACCGGGAAGCCCTGGCTATAGTCTCGGCTCTGCAAAAGTTCTTCCTATATTTATACGCCCGCCACTGGACTCTCATTACGGACCACAAACCGTTGGCACAAATTCTGCACCGACACAAGTCATTACCAATACTATGCATCAGTCGCATGGCAAACTATGTGAACTTCTTGGCGAACTTTGATTTCGATGTCATCTTTAAACCTACCAAAGCCAACGCTAATGCTGATTTTTGCTCTCGTGCCATCAAAAAGAATATAATAATGGGTGATTTTATAAGAACTATCGGAAAGTAAAAATAAAAAAAACACATAAAATTCGGAAAAATGCATGAAATATTTATTTGGATCGATAGTTGGGTCGATATAATTTAATGTTTGAAGATTATTTCATGCAAATGTTGGCCGCGGCTGCGCCTCAAATGGTCCATCCGCTTAGTCCAATTTTGGCATACTCTTTCCAACATTTCGGCCGGTATCTCACGAATAATGTTGGCAATGTTGGCTTCCAGTGCGTCAATCGAAGCGGGCTTGTCGCTATAGACATTAGCCTTAACATAGCCCCACAAAAAATAGTCTAGAGGCGTTAAATCGCACGATCTGGGCGGCCAATTGACTGGTCCCAAGCGTGAAATAAACTGTTCACCGAACTCGCCTCTCAATTGGTCCATTGTTTCGCGTGCTGTGTGGCATGTGGCACCGTCTTGTTGAAACCACATGTCATGCAAGTCAAGCTCTTCCATTTTGGGCAGAAAAAAGTTTGTTATCATCGCACGGTAGCGCTCACCATTCACAGTAACGTTGTGATTCGCATCATCTTTGAAGAAATACGGCCCAATGATGCCGCCAGCCCATAATCCGCACCAAACGGTTGTTTTTTGTGGATGCATTGGTAGCTCTTGCAATGCTTCTGGCTGCTCTTCACTCTAAATACGGCAGTTTTGCTTGTTCACGTATCCATTCAACCAGAAATGAGCCTCGTCGCTGAACATGGAAGAAGCGCGCGATGAACTTTCTTAACAGAGCACGCATTTTGGTAATAAAATTCAATAATTTGCAAGCGTTGTTCGTTTGTAAGACGATTCATGATTAAATTATAGACCAAACTGAAGACGTTTGACAGTGACACAAGATACAAAACGTGCGTGAGCTGTCAAAACTAGTGTTGCCAAAAAGATAATAGCAAAAAAATCACTCTTATATCAAGTAAATTTTTCTGTTAATAGAGATTTTTGGATTCATGATGAATTTGACGAATTCATTGTGGGGCAAATACAACAGCTTTCGATCAGATCAAAGAATATCGCAAAAGCGACTTTAGCCGATGAACACCTAGGAGTGATTGTCAAACATTTGGAAGCAGGAAAAAATCTACAACGATTGGGTCATAAATCACCTGATAATAATTATAAGCTTATGGATGCATGCCTATTGTTCGAACATCGCGTCGTCATTCCAGAATCACTCCGCAGCAGGATTCTTAAGGACCTACATGCCGGCCACTTGGGTATTGTAAAAATGAAGAGCTTAGCTCGCTCGTTCATATACTGCCCAGGCATAGATGCCGACATAGAGAGCATGGCTCTCAGCTGCGAAATCCGCGCAAAAAACTCACATAACCCCCCCAAATTCAAAGACCACCACTGGCAATACCACAACGGGCCATGGGAGAGTTCACATTCACTACGCTGGGCCAGTAGCAGGTGCAATGCTTCGTATAATTTCCGATGCGTATAGTAAATGGTTAGAAGTTAAAACAACAAATTCCACAACGTCTTCCGCCACAATCAGTATTTTGGATGAGATATTAGCGGCGTATGGGGTGCCTACCACACTCGTGTCGGACAACGGCACAAATTTTACTTCGCGAGAATTTAAAGACTTCTTGGACAAAGTAGGCGTACAATTACATAAGCTGACGACGCCCTATCATCCAGCTACAAACGGACAGGCCGAGCGGTCGGTGCAAACCGTAAAAAATGCACTTAAGGCCATGGAAACAACAAAGACCTCAATAAAAGAAGACATAAATGAGATTCTACGGCAATATAGACGCGCCCCTCATTCAACAACAGCACAACCCCCTGCTAAACTCTTTTTGGGACGGTGTCCTCGCTCAAGACTTGACCTGGTTTTCCCTCTAAATATGTAACAAAAACTTACTGAAAATCAGTTTTTAAAAACCAATTCTAGTTACCGATCATTTCAGTCAGGTCAAAACATCTGGTTCCTATCGAACAACAGCAAAACGGACAAGTGGTTGAATGGAGTTATAAGTCGGAAGTTTGGGGAGTCGCATTACGAAATTGTGTACAATGGTAAACGTTACAAACGACATGTGGACCAAGTTAAGAGTCGGGTCCAGGGTGAACAGCTTGACCGTTCGGAAGGAAGACGGAGTCCACCGTATTCATACGACGAAAGGAGATTTACTTCATATTACAGGTGATGGTCGCCGCACCAAGAGAAGGGTAATAATGTAACAAAGTGCGAGCCATCAGGTCTGCCTTCTTGTGCAACGCAGACGCCAACAGCGATTCGCACATCCGTAACGCCATCGAATAGCGAAGCAAGGGCAATATCGTCGTCACCGTCTCATGCAGCAGAATCACCCTCAGATGTTCGTGAAGCACCAACACCATCCAATGTTCAAGCGGAACCGCAGCCGCCATATGCACCAGGCAGAACAATGACTTCACCAACGAGTCAACCACTTAGAAGATCAACAAGAGTGCGGAGACAACGCGTGGGAAGAATTGTTATGTATAAAATCGCTAAGTAAGAGATACACATTGGCAACATTGTATTTCTATTGTAATGACATTTTACATTGCTAACCTCACATTCAATAATTTTGCTGAACCACGTTATTTCGATTATTCAATAATTCATCTTGCTAGTGTTTAATAAAAGAATTAATCTAATACAAATTAGTAGTCTTTATTTCATTAGTACGGTCATAAAATTTGGTTATCGCAGCTTCAGTAATATTTTATTATAAATATTTTATTTATAAACTTAATAAAAATATTTTACAAACTCCCCGTTTTGTTTACTTTTCCAAGGGCATTGCAATATCTTGCCCACAAACCCCTTAAGGTGAGTCCACATCTAAAAATATTTGCGCCGAACGTGTTCGCCGAAAATATATGCGGCACAAATTTTAGCTTTTAGATGTGGACGAGCTGTTAAATATTTATCGCACAAATATTTATTCTCGAAAATTTTTACGTGCACCCGCTCAAGCAAATGATAAAGCAATAAAATTAGAACAGCATGCAGCACAAATTTTTGCGTTGTTCGTCAGAAACCAACAAGCCATGGTTCGTGTGCGTTGAATGTGACGAAAATTCTTGCGTCGTTTCTCTGCGCCGCACACGTCCACACTAACTAAAATGCGCCGCAAATATTTGCGGCGAACGCGTTCGGTGCAAATATTTATAGATGTGGACCCACCTTTAGAAGTGCATGTATTACATCTAAAGCAAGTGAGCCAGTACTAGTAGTGGCATGCAATAACGTCCATGAAAATAATGACCATGGACATTATTTCCACGTTGCATAGCCAAAAATCTTTACTCATCGAAGCCACTATTCGACGTATTCAGAAGAGAAAATCCTTAAGACCGGTCGAAGGCGGGCTAGGAAAAAACATTTTAGTCTGCGAAACCAGTACATCGGATATTATATTATTTTCGAAATGGAAATAATGCGCATGTACATTTTTCCTTTTTTATATGAAAAAATGTCCACGGACATTATTTCCACGGACGTTATTGCATGCCACCTAAAAAATACCATGTTATTCCACTGACTCACTTGACTACTCTCCAAATAAAATTTATTAGCTTATTCCATATTTTCTAATTTATTAATACAATTGAACATTACTGAATGCCTCAAATTCAATATAACCCCACTCAAATAAGGTAAAAAATTGCTAAAGCTAAGATCCTACTATCGGCGCAGTGTACCGATTTTCGTCGGCGCTCGCAATAAATCCATCTGTAAAATCCCCGTATGATCTTTTACATCAACTAAGACTCAGGCAACACTTATGTTTTCAAAACGCACTTTGAGATTTATAAGCCTTATAAGCTGGTTTTGAGGAGTACATTCGCCTCTCTCATTCTTATCTACAATAACTGATATAATACTTTATAATAGCATGTAATGCCCAAAAACTATATATAAGATAAAAAATTCAGAAACGTGCGCTTTTTAAAATGCCCGTGTGACCACAGCCTTACAAAGAAATAAGGCCGTAATTGCTCTGCACTGGTAATAGCGTCATTTTAAATTATTGCGCAATTATTTGAGAAATAAGTCCGTTTGGCTTGAATAGATATGACTTCATTGCGTTGTCGAAAATAGATACGTTGCTACTATAGCGATATCTTCGCTTAAGTCTTTGAACTTGAGATAAGAAACTGAAATTTTGTATATACTAGTATGTGATAGAAATTGATCGATTTAAAATCGCGTGATTTTACAAATCTAATAATAGCCAAATAGGTAGGTCGAATAAAATGGTCTGAGCTTCGAAATGTTTTTATAAATTGGCGTGATTTGAAATCGATCGATTTCCATCACATATCAGATAATTTTATCTTGTCCTTGTATAATTAGTCTCCAAAGTTGCACGTAATCTCGTGTACTGATAACAAAATATCAGAAGTCAATGGCCGCAAAAATTGGATTTATTTTTAAAAGATATAGAGAATACAATTTCCTAAAAATTTTTTATACAGTTATGTTTTGTAGGATCAACCGTTTTTGATAAATGGCACTGTAGAAAGGGATACACGGCATTTGCATACACCTAGGACAACCACCAACCCTCCGGATAAAAATTAAAAAAAAATATATATATGTACATATATATAAATTCATAATTCCTAGTAATACTAACATATATGTAATTTTTTATCTAACGCTTTGTTTCAGTGTATGGTGCTCAAAACTTTTTAAATTGATCATAGCTATCATAATATGAAACCTGTGTTCATTACATCAAAGTGCATTAATACGTTTGGTCGAAATTATGTATGACCACATACATAATTTGAGCCGAATC
Source organism: Panzeria rudis (assembly GCA_956483635.1). Classification (NCBI taxonomy): domain Eukaryota; kingdom Metazoa; phylum Arthropoda; class Insecta; order Diptera; family Tachinidae; genus Panzeria; species Panzeria rudis. The sequence continues at coordinate 40,182,327 of OY101449.1, read as the reverse complement.
AAATGTATGGTATAATTGCTCTTTTCAACAAAAATTCAAAAAAAAAACAAACATTTTGTTACTCTTCGTGTCGAATAAGTAGTCTAAGAAATTTTTTTGGTACTGAAATGAAAGTACAATTTCCCATCCCTGGTGTGAGCCATTTTCATATGTATGTATGTAAATTTATAGACACACTAGCTTTTTTGCATCCGGCGATGCACGGGTTAATATGTTGCGGTGAAGAGTTGTGGAGATCCCTACAGGCTTTAGATATTAAAAAAAATATATGTATAATTCTGCCAAAAACCGACTTCAGTGCAAAGATCTTATGGAACAGATTACAAAACGGACGCAATTTAGCGTTAGATGAAATGGGTGTCCGTCCACAATATTGCAAATTTCTCCACGGATTTTGGAAAAAAAATTGTGAGCCCAAACTGCAAGCAAAACCTTTCAAACAAAAATAGAATTTTAAAACTAGTTTACAAATGACAGACAGGGCTATGCGTCGGGGGAGCAAATTTCCCTACAGGTTTTGGGAAAAATATTACAGAATAAATCTTCAAGGAAACCCTTTAAACATTTTTTTTAAATCCGGCTTACATATGACATATGTCAAATATCACCACCGATTTTGAAAAAAAGTGATAGGACTTAAAGGAAAGCAACCCCTTTCAAATTAATTAAAAATTTTCAAAATCTGTTGACAAATGACAGAGTTATGCGTAGAGGGAGGTTTTGATCCATTTTATACCCTCCCAGTCCGAAACAGATGCAGTCTATATTAATTGTGGGCCAAATATCTATCTGTGTACCTAATTTCATTTAAATCGGTTCAGCCGTTTAGGCGTGATGCCGTAACAAATGACAAATGCCAGAGTTATGTGTAGGGGGATGTTTTGACCCAATTATCTCCTCCCAGTCAAAAATCCGGGGAACATGTATAGCCTATATTAATTGTGGGCTACATATCTATCTGTGTACCAAATTTCATTTAAATCGGTTCAGCCGTTTAGGCGTGATGCCGTAACAAAAATCTGCAAACAAACAAACAAACATACACCTCATTTTTATATAATACATATATGGATATGGATAATTCAAAATTAGTGGTATGTACATGAAATAAATATTTATTTAACACGAGATTTTATAAACTAAAACCATTGCATTAATTATTGTTTTTGTTATGTTAAGTCGCACACAATTAATTTGTTGTTTTTCTCAATAAACTTAAAGTATTAATTTATTAAGCACAATATGACTTTTCATCAAACACGTGAAAATATATATAATGAAAGATGGAAGATTAAAGATGTTACAAATTTAAACATGTTTTTTTCATTTTCAACATTTTCCACGCATTTCTCTAAGATGAGGGTGAGTGTAAAAAGCCTATTAAGTTGTGTCTTGGGTGTACGAAAGATAAAAAAGTTTTGATTTTTTGCCATATTGTACAACACTGTCGCAACGTTTGTGTGCCTGTCGCATACTATTTTATGTAGTACACGTGCTTATTCTTGTTGAGACCACCTTCCAGTAAACATTGAATGTGAGTATTATTTGCAGACAACATCAAATGAGAGATCTTTACTTAGTCACAAGTTGATTGCAAAATAAAGTTGTGCTATTAATATGATTATTTCGAACGTATTTGCTTTGTGAATCTAAATTGATTATTAGGCTAAGGTTCGTAACGTTATATTCAGAAAGAATTGGGTATGATTAATATTCCAAGGAACAATGGAAAAATTAACATCAACTTAATTTTTCAACGTACACAGCAGAACAGAGTAGCGCCACTTTCGGAAGCCGCTACACTTCCATCGTCAGTGCTCACGTGTATTTGCTATCACCACTTGTCAGGTGGCTCTGTTGAATGTGATTTTAATTCTTATATATACAACTTTTTCGCGAAAATTGAATACGAGAATTAAATCACTCTCAAGCTGATATTAAAGTGCACTTTCCCAGCGTTGCCATCGGTTTATTTTTCTTCATTCCCATTTTTCTGATTTTTGTTCTACTCAAGACAAACTTTTTTGGTTTGATTTTATACTTAAGTATATATGAACATGTAAACATGTGAAAAGCTCAAGCCAGTAGCTAATTGTTTTATTAATATGATTATTTCGAACGTATTTGCTTTGTGAATCTAAATTGATTATTAGGCTAAGGTTCGTAACGTTATATTCAGAAAGAATTGGGTATGATTAATATTCCAAGGAACAATGGAAAAATTAACATCAACTTAATTTTTCAACGTACACAGCAGAAAGCTTCCGAAAGTGGCACTACTCTGTTCTGCTGTGTACGTTGAAAAATTAAGTTGATGTTAATTTTTCCATTGTTCCTTGGAATATTAATCATACCCAATTCTTTCTGAATATAACGTTACGAACCTTAGCCTAATAATCAATTTAGATTCACAAAGCAAATACGTTCGAAATAATCATATTAATAAAACAATTAGCTACTGGCTTGAGCTTTTCACATGTTTACATGTTCATATATACTTAAGTATAAAATCAAACCAAAAAAGTTTGTCTTGAGTAGAACAAAAATCAGAAAAATGGGAATGAAGAAAAATAAACCGATGGCAACGCTGGGAAAGTGCACTTTAATATCAGCTTGAGAGTGATTTAATTCTCGTATTCAATTTTCGCGAAAAAGTTGTATATATAAGAATTAAAATCACATTCAACAGAGCCACCTGACAAGTGGTGATAGCAAATACACGTGAGCACTGACGATGGAAGTGTAGCGGCTTCCGAAAGTGGCGCTACTCTGTTCTGCTGTGTACGTTGAAAAATTAAGTTGTGCACACTAAATTGTATCGTTTGTGCGACAAACATACAACTTGATTACTAGCTGAGTTGTACCAACGGTCGCAAAGTGTGTGGATTACATAACATACGATATGTATCCGGGTAGCGATAACCGAAAAATAAAATTACTTTCGATAACGGTTATTGGTAATCAAAAAACTTTTTCGGTTGCTATAATACTTATTCATAACCAAAAAAAAAATAAAAATATTTCTCACTTATATTGGTTACAATGACCAAAATGAAATATGTCTTACCATAATGGTCGATTATAACTAACCTGACCAGACATCCCGCTTTAGGCGGGATTATCACGCTTTTAAGAGTTCAATCACGCCTAAAATTTGTATACCGCTTTCTCCCGCTTTTTCCAGTTTCTAGATTTATATTCCTACTGTTTTAATTATTGCCAAAAATTTTAAAGATTTTTCAACTGAATAAAAAGATATCTTTCTCCTTTTTCAGCCAGTACAACTCATTGAGTTGAACCCCTTTAAAATTGAAGAAGTGCATTTTTAGACGTTGTCTCAAAATTCATTACTTAAAAATTTCTAATCCAAAGCTATTTAGGGTCATATACATAACGAAAACTTGGCATGAATTTAGCATGAGTGACGAAATTGAACTGGATATTGCTGAGTTTTTCCATATACTATTTTGATATTAGAAATGATCACGGAATATAGCCATGAGTCTCAGCTACAATCTACAGTGATTTTTTAAATTAAAATTTTACATCAAAACTCCAGCTCAATTTCGTAATTTTTACTAACTCCATGCCAAGTCTTCATTATGTATATGGCCGTTAACTATCTAGAATTTAGTTCATTTATTTATATTTTTCAATTAAATTATTTTTATTGAGAATGGAATTTTCAAAGCATGTAATAACTGAAAAGACAAAGTCTTTTCTGTATAGGCGCCGAACTGATGTTTTCGAGATCAATCACTGTCTCATCATCAGAGTTCTTGTCATACCTGTTCCCAGTGTAAGGGTGGTGAAGTCAAGTAGGCACCTAACATTAAAAATGTTTGATAGCTCCAAAAATTAAATTCAGCGATCTTAACCCAGAATAATCAACAATCTTTAGTTGAAAAACCATATAGTTCGACTAACATTCATAACTTCAATTTAAAAATTTTTATATTAAGATGAAAACAAAAATTAAGAAAAAGTCTTGAAAGCAAAACGCTAAAACTAATTTTGTGTTTAACATATCTATGGCTGGTGTCAAGTAGAGGCATTGAGTTGCTTAAGCTGTGTAGCCATTTTATTAGTTCTTTTACTTCGCCGACGGTTCTGCTACAATACCGACGAAGAAGTGTGCTGTGAAGTGCATTAGGATATGTTAGTATTACTTGCTGCCGGTACTGCTAAGGTGATCAGTGCTATGCCTTCATCACTTTAACAGTACAACAACAACCAACACAATAACACACCAATGCACATGAGAAAAATGCTTGATGTTGTTGGCTTGGCTGAAACTAGTCTTGAGCTCAAGACCTCAGGGTTTGTAGTCAAACGCGCTAACTACTCAGCCAACAGCACCCTCAAAGCTTATGTATGCACTTCAAGATCCTGGAGTTAAGTTTCTTTTTTCATTTTTAATTTCTTTTTTCATTTTTAATTTGGTTGATTTTTATGGTAAAGGTTTGAAAATTTGCCCTTCGATGTAATACGCAATAATTAAATAACAATGCGATTTTGAGTTGTTTATTAGTTACGTGGCTTTGCATATCAAGTAACGATATGGAACTGTATAATTGTATATATATGTATAAAAGAAATCATATGTATAATCGTATTCTCATATAAATGGGATTTTCACGAAATTTGTATCCCCAATCAGAAAATAAAATTCCCTATTTGCGAACAGATATCCAAAATTGAGAACGCTGACTTGTATCCATCCAACACCTCATTTTAGTTGGAAAGAGTGGTTGAACTCAAGTCTAGATTCAGTTTCAGATTTTATTTAAATACTAATCAAATAGCAATATATAAAGAACCTTTCAATAGCCCCAAGAACCAAGTTAAATAGCCCCTAAATGTTTCCACTATATAATATCTACGTTCGTTGTGTTACTATTGTTCTCAGGCCATCACGAGAGAGGTGCATGTCAAATAACACCAGCTACTATGATTTTTTGTCCAAGGCCGGATAGACTTTAACTAATTTTTATTATTTTATTTATTAATTATATTGTTAGTTCATGTTAGATAGATTGAAGATAAAATAAATAAATAATTAAAAAAAAAATTATCAGTTTCGCTCCAAATAGTTATTTTTGCTTAGAGTTTAAAGGCCGTTCTGATCATTCAAATTAAACGTGCATGATATAATTTGACTCGTGTATCGTCTTATTATATCATATTATATATTTTACTGCTCTTATTTAATAGAATTTGGGCCTTGTTTTACCAACAATATTTATCTGCTATCGTGTGATCTAAATGGGTTATGGCTTGGTTGCTATAGGATAGTCTGAAATCAATTAAACACCTACAATAACCGATAAGCTCACAAGAAGAATGAAATAATAATTTTAAAATATAAAATGTGTTATTTTCAGTTTTAATCTCTCATAATAAAAAAGATAATAAAAAGCAGTTCAATTTGAAGATTATGGCAATATTAAATTTATGCGAGCATTCGTACGTACATACGTATTTATGACTACCATACTCTTTGGTATCTTCAAATGTTTTGATAACTAATTGATTATTACTACTTACTAATTGCGATTGGCCAAAATGTGAGTATTTCCAAGATAAGATTGTTTCCTATTAGTTTCGTACGAAAGTTTTTTCAATTTCCTGTACATAGTCGCTTTTTCTAGTCCTGAGATCAGTCAACAATCGCTTTCACTTTCTTTTGAAATTGTTATTATTTTGAATATTGTAAAAAATATTAGGTCCATATGTTTACTTTTACAGTAAAAATAATTATTGAGTAAACTGAAAAATTTACTCTCAAAAAAGCTGCTGCCCAAAAAAGTTAGCGAACGGAAAAATTGTAAAAATTCGTAAGATTAAGGCAACAGCTGATGAACTAATTTAAATATTTTACTACTCAGCTTTTTTTCTTATTTGTACTCGATACAATAGGCAATGTCACAGCATTCAATTCCGTTCGGAAACGGTATGCTCCAGCTAGGGATTGACATATTAAGGTGGATTGAATTCCGTTTCCGAACGGAATTGAACTCTATGACATGGCCGATTACTTTTTTATGCTGTTGGCTGAATGGTTAGCGCGTTTGATTTCAAACATTGAGGTCTTGAGTCCAAGACTAGTTTCAGGCAAGCCAACAGCATCATGACTTTGTTGTTGGACTGTTAAAGAGATGAAGGCATAGCACTGATCACTTTGGCACTACCGGCACGTATCCTAATGCACTTCACAGCACCTTCGGAGGGGGAAATTTGCTCCCCCCACGCATAACTCTGTCATTTGTGAACCGATTTTCAAAATTCTTGTTTTATTTGAAAGGGTTTGAGAAAAATCGGTCCCAAATTTTTTATCGAAAATCGGAGGGGGAAATTTGCTCCCCCCATGCATAATTTTGTCGTTTGTGAACCGATTTTTTAAATTCTTGTTTCGTTTGAGAGGGTTTAACAAAACTTGGTCCCAAAATTTGTTTGTCGAAAATCGGAGGGTTATATTTGATCCCCCCCCCCCCAATCCATAACTTTGTCATTTGTGAACCGACTTTCAAAATTATTTTTTGTTTGAAAGGGTTTGCTAGCAGTTTGGTCCAATAATTCTTCTTGAAAATGGTAGGGGAAAATTTGCTCCCTCTTCCGCCCCCCCCCCCCAATCTATAACTCTGTCATTTGTGAACCGATTTTCAAAATTCTTTTTTGTTTGAAAGGGTTCGCTAGCAGTTTGGCCCAATAATTTTTTTCGAAAATGGCAGGGGGAAACTTACTCCCCCATGCATAACTTTGTTATTTGTGAACCGATTTTCAAAATTGTTTTTTGTTTGTAAGGGTTTGACTACAGTTATGTTTCATAGTTTTTTTTTTCGAAAATCAGTTGGGAAATTTGCTGCAAGCCCACCTTGCAGATTGGTACCATAATTTTTCCCCTTCCCTTGATAACCGTATAGCTCCTCCACTTATGGGCCGACTTCCAAAATTCTTTTTTTGTTTGGAATGGTGTTCTTAGAGTTTGGTCGCATAATTTTTCTACGAAAATCGGTGGGGCAAGTCTTCCACGCCTCCACCCAAAATATTTATTAGAGCACAATTCCTCCATTTGCATACTGATTTTCAAAATTGTTTATATGAAAGGCCATCAAGTATATTGCTCTTTGTACTGAAGTCGGTTTTTTTCCATAATTATTTGCTTTTATATATGCTTATACTGGTTTTCCTAGTTTATTTGACTGAATTTTTAGTTTCAGTCAGACAATAGTAAGCATGCATATAGCTTTTTTGCGCGGGCCAATCTAATATTGATAATATTTACGTAATTTTATTTTTGAACTGAACAAGTATAAGGCTGAAATTTATTATTTAGTTTTTTCTTTTTCCCTTATTTTTCGAAATTTTTATGCTTACTTTTGTTTGTTTACCTTTTGAATCATATGTTTCCATTTTACTAAATTTTACTAGCAAAAAATTTGTGCTGTAAAAATTTGTAAATACTGTCATGAACTGAACTGAGCCTTACTCTCTCAACATGTCTGTTCGTTTACTTACTACAATTTACTACATTTACTACAGCTGGAAGTTTTCAATTCAAAAGTAAAAAAAATTTTCCAGTTGTAGTAAAAGTAGTAAGAATTTCGAGTAAACGAACACAGCTTTTGTGTTCGCATTAACTGTATTTTATGTAAACGAAAGCAATTTAGTAAAATCCAGTAAAGTTCAGTAAAAATTTTTAAAAACTTTTGACTACTCGAACGCACTTATTATTAGCAATGCTGCCAGCAGCTAAAGCAATAAAAAGTTAAATTGGCATTTAAAAAAACTTTAAAAGAAAAATATATCGTTAACTAAAATGCAAAACGCCCTAAAATGCATTTTAACTGTTTTACAGGAGAAGCAAAAACCATGCTAAAGGAAATTTTGACTTTTGGCTATATTTTGTGAACCGTAATAGGCAGACACTTAAAATTCTCACAAGGTGTGTATTATTATGGCTGCTATAACAAAGTAAAATAAAGTTAAAAATTAAATGATGTATAGACAAATAATGTAACAGGCTATTTCATTTTTAATTTCATTAGATAAAATTTATATTTTTGTTCGGGGAAGCCTGATTTTTTTTTTTGTAGCAATGTGAAATACATCAAAATGTATAAACAAGTGGATTTTGAACTAGCTTGGTAGGGCGTTTTCCGTTTTAAGTAACGATGTGTTAATTGATCATTTTAGTCTTATTTTTGTTGTTTGTTTATTGTTTTAGTCTTATTGTTGTTGTTTAGCTTTCATTAACTAAGTAGTTACAGTAAATTGATCTAAAAACTTCAAGTGTGAAAGCCTAAGACCCAAATTCATAGTCATTAGTTAGCTAATGACAATAGTTTAGCCAATGATATATTATTCACACTTCTTTGTTTACCATTAGTTAAACCGTCAAATGCCATTTGTTAACAATTAGTTAGATGCTTTGGAACATGGTGCAAAAAGTGTACAGGTTTCAGCATAACGCCAGCTGATTAGTTTTTGTTCTGGTAGTTTTGTACATAAGCAACGTCTAGCACGTGTATTTTTTGACAAGCATTATCTAGTTTTTGTTGTATTTGTTGAACCTGCATACTTATTACACCATGCTTTAGAAAATATTACTTGCATATAGCAGCGACAAAAAATATTTACTCCATTAGCTTTGTGTGCTTAAACATTTTTATATTGCCGCCTTAAGATCTGAAATATTCTTTATTTCTTTATTTTTGCTTGTTTATTTATATTTGATAGGGTTGCCATTATTTACCCATATTAAAAATTTTAGTTAAACAATACACTGTAAATATGAAGTTTTAGTTAAACAATAGTTATCATTTTAGTTTACTAATAATTAACTAATGGCTGTAAATTTGGGCCTTAAAATGCTGACAAATAACTAAAGGGCCCCATACAGTACACCAGTATGCATGCACAATCACGTGTTGGCGCCAGTGGTTGGGTCTTGTATGGGCATGTGGTGTGATTGTACGATCTGTGTAGCGATGTCAAACAGAGTTTGATATTTTGATGCTGGTACCAGTTTGTGGTATTGTGTATGGTGAATTTAGCTCAGTTGAGAAAAGTTTTCAAAGAGTAAACATCGGGGTAACAGACATTTACTTGAATAAATTACTCATAAATTAAGAAAAAAGGAGCAAAATATGTATTGTAAAGTATTTCTGAAATAAAACATATCATTCCTAACAATTTTTTAATAAAAAAACCCGCGTTTTCCTTAATTTTTGTTTTAAAAATAAATGCGGTGCGCACTAGGTACAGCAACTCATCCGTACATAACTTTTAAAGAACTGAATATTGCACCAATATGCTTGTATGGTATGTGTTTCGAGCACGATTCAACATCACTTGTTTGTGCCATTATACTGGAGTAGTGTATGCTCTGCTTAAGAAACCAGTTAAAGCACGTGTAAAAACAAAAACAAACAAATAGCTTTGATTGTAGGTATTGATATAAATCCCATCAAGCGAAAAATAGTAAGAGCTTTGTAAGTATTGGATTAAATTAAATCGGATAGAGGAGACTTCCGCTAACTAAATTGACTTTGTATGAGATGAATGCAAGAATTTACAGGAACAAAGCCTTGTATTCTATTTCGTTTCAAAAGTTAGTTAAATAGCTGATGTTTCCTTATAAAAAGCATTCACATTCATAAGTGGTACAAATGAACAACAACGACGATGAGACGGTGTAGCGGCCTGTCGAAATCAGTAGTACTGATCAGTTCTGCTAATCGGATTTGAATATTCCAACACTCCACACTTAATAAAATAATTTGAATTTACATTAATTCAAATATTGAACTAAAAAGCCGAAATAATAATTTTCGGACTTATACCTATTCAGTTAAAAAAAATAAAATTACGTAAAATAATTGTGAAAGATTTCCCTTAACCATTAAACATTGCACAGTGGAGCAGAATTAAAATATTTGAAAAATAAATCAGTCATTTTTAAACGGATATTCTTATCGGACTAAAATTCTCCTTCTATGCTTTAAGTACCAACTCTCCAAATTGCTCAAGAGCGGTGCTATGAAGTCTCAAAATATGTCAGTTTAGCCAAGTAATTTTTTTTTAATTGTTTCTTTTGCTATATCATAGCCCCTGATAAGATCTACAAAACACATGTTTGGCTGTACACTTATTTCTTATAGTTAGTGAGTTTTTCTTATATTTTTTATAATTTCATGAAATTCTGCCGTCTGAGTTGAAAAATATTCCATTATAAATTTAAAATTTTTTTAATTTTTGACATTATTAGCCAAAAAAGCACAACGTATAACAAATGTATACTTGTCTGAAAAGTTTCTGCACAGAAATGAATCGACGGCAAACAAACAATTGAATTTCCTACTAGTTGGACCTGGTCCTTTTCGAATATGACCTAATTTACATCAAAATGTTGACTTTAGTCCACATGTTCTAAAATTCATAAACAATTGCAAATTCTTAAAATCCTTTTGTGTATGCATTTAAATGGGCCTTGGACCAAATATGGATGGTATGGGCCAAATTGTAAAAAACATAAATATCAACAAATATGGTCTGTCGACAGCTCAAGCATCTACTGACGGCTCACAGTTGCTGATCAGCATGTTTTTTTTACCAATACTAAGGGAATGACTCCAACTATAGCATTACATTCTGCCGCACCTAGGAAAATTGGTTATGGAAGAAGTACTGTTTGCGGATATTCGATTTGTACTCTCCAACATTGAAAGTTGCAGGTAAGATCTACATATGCAGCGAGTTTATTCCAAAAAGATCTGGAACAAGTTTCCTGATTCCATTAGAACACATTCCATTGTACATACCGAGTAAAAAAAGAGCTGCCAAGGAAGTCAATCAGATACTGAACTTGTGATGATTTTTACATTGCAAGAAGTTCTCTTTTTTATGCTTATTTATTCGACCCGAAGTCATGTCCATGGTGTTAAACAAATTAGATTTTTTATATCGACCCCTTAGCGCCAAATGATCGGAAGTGACAAAAATTAAAATTTTCAGGAAGAGGATTTTTTATTGTATTTAAACATGATTTATATTCATAAACTGTCGCTTACGATAAAATTTTACAGCCTGTAGCTCAAAAGTTAACAAAAATTTTGCACAATTTTAAACTATGGGTAGGCTCATAAAATTTTGAAGTCAATAAAATTAGTTTTTACAAAATGTCGCTTACTATCATTTCGCGCAAAGGGGTCGATATGTTCTTTTTAGTAAGTATATATATATATATATATATATATATATATATATATATATATATATATATATATATATATATATATATATATATATATATATATATATATATATATATATATATATATATATATATATATATATATATATATATATATATATATATATATATATATATATATATACCTTTAAGAAATTTATTATTTGACATATTGTCATAATTATATTTTAAATGAAATTTATTTGTTGATGGTTATTAAGCAATTGTCTATATGCATTTCATTGGCGCTTTTACCAAATCGTCAGTAGACTTCAACCACAACTTTGACAGTTACAAGCCTCTTATTTTATGCACAGACTTTCAAAAACTATTTGAGAATTTACAAACGATAATATTTTTGAAAATCACAAAAGAATAAAATAAGTGAAGTAGGCTTAGAAACTTATACAAAACCCAACAAATATTTTATATTCGATATGAATCTATTTTATTTTTCTACACCTGTATGCAATTAGAAATCCATTGGATAACAATAAAAGTATTATAAGGCAAAATGAAAAATAAAACCAAATTAAACCTTTAAGAAATTTATTATTTGTAACTGTCAAAGTTGTGGTTGAAGTCTACTGACGATTTGGTAAAAGCGCCAATGAAATGCATATAGACAATTGCTTAATAACCATCAACAAATAAATTTCATTTAAAATATAATTATGACAATATGTCAAATAATAAATTTCTTAAAGGTATATATATATATATATATATATATATATATATATATATATATATATATATATATATATATATATATATATATATATATATATATATATATATATATATGTATATATATATATATATATATATATATATATATATATATATATATATATATATATATATATATATTCCCAGAGCTCTGGGAATATATATATATATATATATATATATATATATATATATATATATATATATATATATATATATATATATATATATATATATATATATATTGTTACGTTTTTAGTCCTTTACATAAAAACGGTTTTATTATTTTCACAGGATTCGTTGAATTGCAATAAAATAAAACACGGATATTTATTTTACAAATAAATTCTCAGTAACACTTTATTTATTACTTTAAAAACACGTACAACTAAACGCGATGTACACACTAACTATTCTTGGCGATGTTTACTCGTCTAAGTTTAAAAACACACTTCTCCATGTCGTCTGGCAGCCTCCCCTTATATAGTCCATTATAAAACCTTCTGGTAACTTCGCTAACTTTCTGGAATACAGCCGTCTCTCTTTATCTTTAACTGTACTGTAATTCAGGTCTCTTTTCATCTTTAAGTGTACGGCATGATCATTTTGGTCTTGCTATGGTGCAATGTATGTGCGTGTGTAGATGCATGAGATTATTCTTCTGTTTGTTTATCTTCGCACACACACATACTCTAATGCTTGCAACTTAACAAATTACGCTGTCATCAAGTCTACATCTCTTGCAGTTTAAGTTTAATGTCACTGTTTGTAATTGCGATTAAGCAGTCTCGAATAATCTTGAAAGTTCTAGCTACCGTTTCCTGAAGATTCCGGAAACTTCCATTTTCCGTTATTTTGAATTCTATTGGCAGTTGTCGAGTGATGCCAAGTTTAATTGTGGTACTTGGTTGCCAGGTTTTGATTTTATTACAGTGATTTAGGGGTATAAAGCAGATAATGATCGGGTTGTCAGTTTGTGTCGTTACATTTGAATCTGCATTTTCATTTCGTAACACTGCCGCCCACTTAAGCCTGTTCGTCCCGAATAGGCACACAATCACCTTTTCCATAGTGCGCCAGTCGTTCCAGGTGTACGATTTTCATTTTGGACCTTGGGCTGTTGTACTTCTGTATCCTATAGACGACATCGTTCAACCTTTTAATAACCTTATACGGTCCATCCCAATGAGTCTGCAATTTTGGAGACAATCCCTTCTTTCGTTGTGGGTTGTAAAGTAGAACCAATTGACCCTCATTGAATCCCTCAGAATTTGCAGCTCGGTCATATCTAGCCTTCATCTTGTCACTGGCCATTCTAATTCGGTTGCGTACAAATTCATGTAGCTCATTTAAATTTTCTTGCTCTTGGGAATAGCTGGTGCCTTCTTCACTTGTTGGTGTAGGCTTAACGCCAAATTCCAAATCACCAGGCAATTTTAATTCCGTCCCGAAGACAATTTTAGCAGGTGTTCGTGATGTCGAGTCATGTACAGCTGACCTATATGCCAACAAAAATTTGGGAATGTGCTCGTCCCAGTCCCTTTGATGCGCGCTTACCACTTTTCGCATGTACTCCTCTAGAGTGCGATTAAATCTTTCTACCATGCCATCGGACTGTGGGTGCAGCGGCGTCGTTCTTGTTTTCTTTATCCCATATAATTCGCACATTTCCCGGAATATAGCAGACTCGAAGTTTCTACCTTGGTCAGAATGTAATTCTATTGGAACACCATAGCGACATACCCAGTTGTTGACAAATACATTCACAACTGTCCTTGCTTCTTGATTGGGTATGGCACATACTTCTGGCCATTTACTAAAATAGTCCATCACCACAAGAACATAGCGATTCCCGGCGTCGCTGACGGGAAAAGGACCTGCTATATCCATTGCTATCCGCTCAAATGGTGCACCTGAGTTGTACTGTTGCAGCTGTCCTCGACTTTTTCTTGCTGGTCCTTTTGCTGCGATGCACTGTGGGCAGTTTGCTATCCAGTCGGCTACGGCTTGTTGACACCCAACCCAATAAAAACGCTGTTTTAGCTTCTCCAGCGTTTTTGTCACTCCCAGATGACCGCCACTAGGACCATTGTGGAACTCGTGCAAAACCTTATTCACCTTGGAGGATGGCACAACTATTAGGTTGGAAGCCATTTTACCATCTGCACTTTCCCATACGCGGTACAAGCACCCGTTTATCAGCTTCAGGCTATTCCACTGAGCCCAATAAGATTTCACAAGTGGGCTTTCAGCTGATATTACATTGCGAGCAGGTCTTCTATTTTCCTCTTTGGCTGCTATAATTGTCGCCAATATGGTGTCGTTTCTCTGTGCCGCTGACCAGTCCTCATCGGAATCGATGTGCGTTAGCCGAACATCAATAACGCATTCCTTCTTTTCGGCCTTAACACAATGTCTGCACTCCAAGCTGCAGGGCCGTCGTGATAAAGCATCTGCATTGTTATGCTTTACGCCCCTTCTATGCTCTATGCTGAAGTCGTAGCTTTGAAGACGTTCAATCCAGCGCGCTAGCTGCCCTTCAGGATTTTTAAACTGCAACAGCCATCTCAATGCAGAATGGTCGGTCCTCAGCGTAAAGTGTTGGCCATACAGGTACTTATGGTAGTGTTTTATGCACTCCAACACTGCCAGAAGCTCACGTCGTGTCACACAGTAGTTTCTCTCAGGCTTTGAGAGTATACGGCTATAATAGCCTATCACTTTTTCTGTGCCATTGACAACTTGCGACAACACACCTCCTATGCCATAGCCGCTCGCATCGGTATCAAGCAAAAATTTCTCTCCAGCTATGGGGTAGGCTAGTACTGGTGACGTACTCAGTAAATCCTTTAGTGTCTGGAACGCATTCTCCTGCTGTTCGCCCCAGTGATACGGCCTCGACTTCTTGGTTAGCTCATGCAAGCTTGCAGCGACGTTGGCAAAATTTGGTACAAAGCGTCTGTAGTAGGTACAGAGGCCCAGAAAGCTGCGCAGTTCATGAAGATTTTTCGGACGAGGCCAGTCCTTTACTGCTCGTATTTTATCTTCATCCGTTGAAATTCCGTCTGCTGTAACTCGATGGCCCAAATACTTTACTTCTCTCTGGAACAATGCACATTTCTTCACGCTAAGTTTTAAACCAGCTGATGATATGCGTTGAAGAACCTCCGCCAAATTTTTGAGGTGCTCATCAAAAGTCTTTCCCATCACGACGATGTCATCAAGGTACACCAAGCAAGTCTTCCAGTGAAGTCCTTTCAGCACTCGTTCCATTAGGCGTTCAAAAGTAGCTGGAGCATTGCAGAGCCCGAATGGCATAACTTTAAACTGCCATAATCCATCGCTCGCGCTAAAAGCAGTTTTCTCCTTATCTTTCTCTGCAATCTCCACCTGCCAATATCCGCTTTGTAGGTCTAACGTGGAGAACCATTTCGTTCCAGCCAGCGTGTCTAAGGTGTCGTCAATTCTTGGTAGTGGATAACTGTCCTTCTTAGTAACGTCATTGAGCTTTCTGTAGTCAACGCAGAATCTCGTACTGCCATCCTTCTTTTTGACTAAGACAACGGGCGAACTCCAAGGACTTGAAGATGGCTCGATTACACCACTCCGCTCCATTTATGAACAAGTTCTTTTACCTCATTCCGTTTTGCTAGGGGTACACTTCTGGGTGGCTGTTTGATCGGCCTCGCTTCGCCTGTATTTATTTCATGTTTCACTATTGCCGTTCTCCCTTGGCTTTGATCTTTCAAGGCGAAGACGCCGGTGTGCCTTTTTAGCAGCTGTTTAGCTTTATTTCTATCAGGAGCTGCTAATCCTGCTACCCACATCCCCACATGCTCTTCAAATTGTTCACGTTCTTTTGCGGACATATTGGCTGGTTCTGGCTTTCGCTCGCAGCTTATTATTGCCTCTGGTGGAGTACATTGGCCCATAGCAGAATTTCCGCTGACGACTTTTTCGTTGCCTGATAAATTAAGTACTCTTATAGGGATCTTTCCTCCTTTGCAAGTTTTTACGAGGGCTTTTGCTGTTAATAGCTCGCTCTTAATTTCTGTTGGTTCTACTACCCACAACCGATTGTCCTCACAATCTCCCTCCATGCGTGCCCATATTACTGATTCAGACTGCGGTGGTATAGTCTGGTTTTCAATAGCAACTAGTTTCCTTACGTGCGTTTGATTGTCATATCCAACATCAAGCGGTATTTCAACATTACGCCAAATCATCACCTTTTGCCCCATATGCAGGTTTATGCCATGGTTTATCATAAAATCTGCTCCAATAATAACCTCGTCAACAATATCGGCAACGATAAACACATGTTTTACGCTTATATTGGCTATAGTCACCTTCGCTTCAGTCTTACCGTAGACAGTGGCAGGCTCCCCAGTAGCTGTACGTAGTCTTATATTCCTTAAAGGTTCACACTTCCCCTTCACTATATCAGGCCTGATTATTGACTGCGACGCCCCTGTGTCTATGGTGAAGATGTGCTTTTCGCCGTTGATGTATCCACATGCAGTAAGGTTGCTATTTTTCTGCTGCATTACTGATATGGAGATTGTGGGGCCGTCGTTTGTGGGAGCTAGCTCTTGCCCCTTAGTGCTAGCTCGTTTTAGTTTAACGGGGACTCTTGTGATGTTTGTTGGTTCACCCGTTTACTATTCCTTGGTGGCGAAACAGATCTGGCTCTTTTTCTTGGCGCCTTGCAGTTGCGCTGGAAGTGGCCAACTTTGCCGCAGTTATAACACTTAGCTTTTACTTTGCCGTCCTTCTCCGCCAATGCTTGTCTCACTGCCTCCTTGATGCTAGAGACTAGATCACTCTCATTTTCGGCAATGACCTCCACGTTCCGCACCTTGCACACCTGTGGCTTCCAAATCACCCTAGCAGTCTCCTGAGCTAGTGCAAATGAAACCATTTCTGCGAATGTAGCCTTTTGTGTAGCACACACTGCAAGCTTGATGTCAGGATCATGGATGCCATTAACAAACGCCTCTGTTTTGACATGATCCAGGAATGGGTGGTTTTCACCTGGATACGTAAGCTGCACTAACCGCTCAATTTCCATTGCGAAATCTTGTAGAGACTCATTGGGCTTTTGTCCTCTACATCGCAATTCCATGCGGTATATATCTCGCTTATGTTCGCCACCATATTTCCGCTGCAGTGCCGCCATTATGTCATCAAAATTATTTCTGCAGCTCCCTGGTACGGTTTCAAGTACTTCTGCTGCGGCTCCTTTTAAGGCCAAAATCAGCTCTATGGCCTTTTCTTCACTGTTCCAACCATTTTTGCTGGCAACTGTTTCGAACTGGAACTTGAAGATGTTCAAAGGTGCGCTGCCATCGAAACAAGGCGTCTTTACTCTGCTGGAAGCCTCTGGAATAACTCTCAGTGGCCCTCCTTGACACTGAAGATTAACAATTTTTGCTTCCAGTTCATGTAATTTCTCGTCCACATCTTTTACATGCACTTCGACGCCGCCAATTTCTAGGCTATGGAGTTTGTTCTCTAGTTCTGAGAGTTTCTCGTCAAATTTGCTGACTTGTACTTCAATGCCATCTACTCTTCTATTTATGGCCTCAGAAATTTCTTGAAGTTTCTCATTTGTGGCCTTAGATGTTTCTTGAAGTTTCTCATTTGTGGCCTTAGATGTTTCTTGAAGTTTCTCATTTGTGGCCTTAGATGTTTCTTCAAATTTTTGCATCATAGCGGCGAACATTGTACTTAAGTCCATGCTGCTTGTCGTGGCACGAGTACATACCTCTATTTCCTCTTTATCCTCAAATTCGTATGTCCCGATGTCGATGCCACGCTGCTTGAACTCATCTATCAGCCTCTTCTGAAGTTCCACTTTATTGCCTGTTGTTGACAGTTCCAGCTTACTCAGCTCTTTTTTTAGCTGCTCAACTTTTAGCTCTTCAAACTTCATGGCTTCTATTTTTTTTAATGTCCTTTTTATTATTATTAATGTCCTTTTTATTATTATTAATGTCCTTTTTATTAATTAATAATGTCCTTTTTTATTTTATTAATTAATAATGTCCTTTTTTATTTTATTTTGCAATCCCACTTCTGACACCAATTGTTACGTTTTTAGTCCTTTACATAAAAACGGTTTTATTATTTTCACAGGATTCGTTGAATTGCAATAAAATAAAACACGGATATTTATTTTACAAATAAATTCTCAGTAACACTTTATTTATTACTTTAAAAACACGTACAACTAAACGCGATGTACACACTAACTATTCTTGGCGATGTTTACTCGTCTAAGTTTAAAAACACACTTCTCCATGTCGTCTGGCAGCCTCCCCTTATATAGTCCATTATAAAACCTTCTGGTAACTTCGCTAACTTTCTGGAATACAGCCGTCTCTCTTTATCTTTAACTGTACTGTAATTCAGGTCTCTTTTCATCTTTAAGTGTACGGCATGATCATTTTGGTCTTGCTATGGTGCAATGTATGTGCGTGTGTAGATGCATGAGATTGTTCTTCTGTTTGTTTATCTTCGCACACACACATACTCTAATGCTTGCAACTTAACAAATTACGCTGTCATCAAGTCTACATCTCTTGCAGTTTAAGTTTAATGTCACTGTTTGTAATTGCGATTAAGCAGTCTCGAATAATCTTGAAAGTTCTAGCTACCGTTTCCTGAAGATTCCGGAAACTTCCATTTTCCGTTATTTTGAATTCTATTGGCAGTTGTCGAGTGATGCCAAGTTTAATTGTGGTACTTGGTTGCCAGGTTTTGATTTTATTACAGTGATTTAGGGGTATAAAGCAGATAATGATCGGGTTGTCAGTTTGTGTCGTTACATTTGAATCTGCATTTTCATTTCGTAACAATATATATATATATATATATATATATATATATATATATATATATATATATATATATATATATATATATATATATATATATATATATATATATATATATATATATATATATATATATATATATATATATATATATATATATATATATATATATATATATATATATATATATATATATATATATATATATATATATATATATATATATATATATATATATATATATATATATATATATATATATATATATATATATATATATATATATATATATATATATATATATATATATATATATATATATATATATATATATTCCCAGAGATCTGGGAATATATATATATATATATATATATATATATATATATATATATATATATATATATATATATATTCCCAGAGCTCTGGGAATATATATATATATATATATATATATATATATATATATACATATATATATATATATATATATATATATATATATATATATATATATATATATATATATATATATATATATATATATATATATATATATATATATAAATATATATATATATATATATATATATATATATATATATATATATATATATATATATATATATATATATATATATATATATATATATATATATATATATATATATATATATATATATATATATATATATATATAACGAGTGATTTTTTTGCTATTATCTTTTTGGCAACACTAGTTTTGACAGCTCACGCACGTTTCGTATCTTGTGTCACTGTCAAACATCTTCAGTTTGGTCTATAATTTAATCATGAATCGTCTTACAAACGAACAACGCTTGCAAATTATTGAATTTTATTACCAAAATGCGTGCTCTTGAAGATCCACTTTTTTTATCGAAGAATTGTGTTCAGCGACGAGGCTCATTTCTGGTTGAATGGATACGTGAACAAGCAAAACTGCCGTATTTGGAGTGAAGAGCAGCCAGAAGCATTGCAAGAGCTACCAATGCATCCACAAAAAACAACCGTTTGGTGCGGATTATGGGCTGGCGGCATCATTGGGCCGTATTTCTTCAAAGATGATGCGAATCACAACGTTACTGTGAATGGTGAGCGCTACCGTGCGATGATAACAAACTTTTTTCTGCCCAAAATGGAAGAGCTTGACTTGCATGACATGTGGTTTCAACAAGACGGTGCCACATGCCACACAGCACGCGAAACAATGGACCAATTGAGAGGCGAGTTCGGTGAACAGTTTATTTCACGCTTGGGACCAGTCAATTGGCCGCCCAGATCGTGCGATTTAACGCCTCTAGACTATTTTTTGTGGGGCTATGTGAAGGCTAATGTCTATAGCGACAAGCCCGCTTCGATTGACGCACTGGAAGCCAACATTGCCAACATTATTCGTGAGATACCGGCCGAAATGTTGGAAAGAGTATGCCAAAATTGGACTAAGCGGATGGACCATTTGAGGCGCAGCAGCGGCCAACATTTGCATGAAATAATCTTCAAACATTAAATTATATCGACCCAACTATCGATCCAAATAAATATTTCATGCATTTTTCTGAATTTTATGTGTTTTTTTTTACTTTCCGATAGTTCTTATAAAATCACCCATTATATATATATATATATATATATATATATATATATATGTTCCTTTTACTCCTCTGGGGATATATATATATATATATATATATATATATATGTTCCTTTTACTCCTCTGGGGATATATATATATATATATATATATATATATATATATATATATATATATATATATATATATATATATATATATATATATATATATATATATATATATATATATATATATATATATATATATATATATATATATATATATATATATATATATATATATATATATATATATATATATATATATATATATATATATATATATATATATATATATATATATATATATATATATATATATATATATATATATATATATATATATATATATATATATATATATATATATATATATACATACATATATATGTTCCTTTTACTGCTCTGGGGAGCATAGGGCCGCAAGGGAATTAATTTTTAATTATTTCTATAATGTTGTTTTTCATAAATAAAAATATGATAATTCATAACATTTATTTAATTTCCTTAAAATAATCAAGAAATATCGTAAATATATTCGAAAATTTCGAATGAGCCTCAATTTTGTATAAGTGAAATAACTTTTTAATTAATTATCAGGATGTTGTTGCTAATCACTTTCTGAGAAGCCAAAAATGCACACTTGTTGATACTTAGAAAGTAGTGAAAAAGTAGTTCTCCAAAAATTACTTCAAATTTTTTTCACTGGATGATAACCATAAAACATCAAAATAAACTCCATATTGGGTCGATGCTCTAGCAAGGCATTAGAGTTTGCTACCCTACTGTAGGGCTGCCAGAAGTGTGAGCCCGTCGACCAGGACATTTATAATACATATAACAAACGAATGTACAACAAAAGCTTATATATTCCAGGAACTAATCGTATATAAATGAACCGCAACAAATTTTTATTTTGATACATGTATCAGAGAATGATATAATTATCGTTTTAAGTACTCTTTGAGTATTGGCTGTCAAACAACTATAAATGCGTACAATTAAAAATAAAAATCATCCGCATACGCAAAAATACTCTTTAAGTTTAAGCCGAACACGTATAAATACAAACAACGAACGATTATGTGCATACAGATTATTTAAATTACGCAGCACAAACGACTATAAGTAAAATTATACTCTGTATCAGCTACAATCATACACGCAAGTACAAAAATACTCTCAAGTATTTATCCGGATACACATAAGTATTTACAGGAGTATTTTATTTGCTGTTCAACAGATTGCATGACAGGGATGGCAAGTGCGATTTAATAATGCTTGACTGCTAAAAACATTTGTAACTACATATACATATATTTACTCGAAATATTTTATCTATTTACAAATTACAAAATATTAGTTATCTAGTAACTATAATTACACAAATTAATATTGGTGGAGTTCACGATATATTTTCGATATATTTTATTGCTATAAAATTTAATTGAAAAAATTTTTGGCAGCAAAATATATGGAAATTTTACCAATTTAACGAGTAAACAGTTACCGAATGTTGCGTGAACTCTTCCATTGAGTTTTTGAATTAAATATTCTAGCAAAAGTAGTTTTAAGGATTCTTATTAAGTCACACTGAAACTGATCTATTTAGCACCAAAGCTTGAAATACATTGACCACAACATTCATAAATGTGAGCTAATATTATTTTCTTTTAATTTCAAACACACTAATTGCGGGAAAATCCATCGCGTCATATTCATTAATCCTTTTGTCCAGCAAGTGTGCATGTTATATTTCGTTTTTGTAAATGGAATTTATTTTTTCCCATTTTTTGTGCAAAGCAGATCAAAACAAAGTCACAAACAGCTGCATAGATATTATAAAGTGATGGTCCTATTATTTATCAATAATTTTGTTTGCTAATTTCACACCAACAAAAGCATTTAATGCAGGTCCTAGCTGTTGAAAAGGGTGATTTGCAGTAGAGTACGCACATAAAAACTTAATTGTTTTACTGCCGTTTTGTGTATTAGAGGGCTGCACGAATATACTCGAAAGTACTCGTATGTATGTTTTTGTGTGTATCCATGTATATTTTTTACTATATATGTGTGTATATATGTATGTCTATATGTATATTTGGTCGTGGCTATGTATATACATACATATACATGCATATACACGTACGGACAAACACACGAACATAAATATACGCACACATGAAATTCATACGAGTACATTCTACGAATACATATATGTACTCTTTGCAGCCCTCTATTGTGTATGTAGAAATTTAACATTATTACTCTTAGAATTATGTATTTTTACTTCATTTTCTTTTGTTGTAATTTTTGTAAAAATAATCTTAGAATGAGTTACCAATAATTTTTTTGGGGAATTTTAGCTTCCAACAAGAAAAAGCGCTTTAGTTAATTGAAAACAAATATATATATAATTCTAATATTTCCGTATTGCCTAAAAATATATTAATTGCAATACTCTTTATAAATGGTTTTATTTATGAATAAATTTGTAATTTAAATATAAAAGTTATTTTAATTGGAAATGAAGAAATAGTCTCATACCGGATTAATGTTTTCAAACAGCCAAATCATGTGCTACATCCATTTCATACACACAAACGCATACGGGGGCGTATGTTGAATAAATACCCTCAAGTTTTTTTATTTTATCCGAATAAATATACATACTCTAAGTTTAAAAATACTCTAAGTATAATTATGGCAGATACTTGATACTTCCAATACTCATGTACGTTTCTATTTATAGTTGTTGAGTATTTAAGTTTTTCGGATAAATGAAGTACAGGTGCGTTTGTGTGTTGGAATCGGATACAATTATACTTGTTTGAAAGCAAATATATGTGCGTACGGATTATTTGTGCAACAATTATGACTATACGCAGTTAATAAAATTAAGAGTAAATACTTAAGTATATTATTTTTTGTGTACTTGTTGTCAGACTCTGACATGTATCAACCATATATTTCAAATTGAAGTCCAACAATTAAACAATAGGTACAAAACTTAATATGTAATTCATACAGAAAAAACAATAAACAAAAATAAAAAATTAATTTAAAATTATGAGGGGCGAAAATAAACACATAGGCTGGAGAGGCGACCTGTGTTTATTTCATCGAGTAGTTGAAAGACATAACCCACAGGCTTTGTGTAAATTTTTATATATTAGAAATGCTCACTTTCATACGAAAACTCTGATTTTGATGGTAACTGTAAGCCACCACTATTTTTGATATTATTAGAAATTTCATAATTATATAGATTGAAAGTTCTTGTATTTGAACAAATGTTCAAAAAGACTGAAATTGATTTATATAATTTTTGGCAAGCAATATCTAAAATAAAGCGAGGCGCTTCCACAAAGGCTTTTCGAGTTTTAGCAGAATTAAAAAAAATTATGATTCTCCCAAATATCGGACAAATATTTAGCTCCGTCAATTTAACAAACGCACATATTGATTAAGCCTTTTTGAGATCTTCTGCAGAAACACCCAAGGCTTGGTAGGAATCAAACCTGCGACCTACCAGTTAACAGCCTAGCACACTCTTCAGTACGCGGGTAACTAAACAAAATTTCGATGTTCCTTAGAAAATTAAACTTTGGAAGGAGTTTTTTATTCTACAGATTATTTGAAACTCATAAAACCAATATTAAGAGCGATTTAGCAAAAATTATAAATTCGGAAATGTATTCATTCTGAAAATCATTTATATTCCACAAAGGCTTTTCCAGTTTTAGCAGAATTTAAAAAAAAAATTATGGTTCTCCCACATTTGTCTGCAAATATCGGACAAATATTTAGCTCCGTCAATTTAACAAACGCACATATTGTAATCCCATGGTATATATATATATATATATATAAGCTTGTATGAATGAATCAGTATGAATGTTACGATTCAGGATGAAAAAAACTTTGACATGTTAGACAATAGGCTTATAGGCCTATAGGATTCCACCTTCGTATGATCTTTTCCTGGTTTAGGTATCATGGTAATCAGCGAAACCTTCCATTCTGCGGGATAGCATTTGAGGCACAAAATACTGTTAAAGATAAATAGAATTTTGTGATTTTAAAATCAATAATGGTCATGCAGATATTTTTTCACTTTTTTTTTTATTTTTCTATTGTATAGCGCATCAAATATAATTTCTGAAAGAAAATTATCGTATATGAGCTTAAAAACAACTGCAGGATAATTATTGATTTAAGAATCACATGTGATTTAAAGCCATGCGATTTTCAGAACATGCTCAATAGCAATAAATGCATAATGTTGCTATTTCTTGTGTTCTCTTTTCTTTCTTATTAGTATATCTTTTTAAAATTCAAAGTATATTTTAAGGCGCATTTAAATCTGCCTTTGTATAAGTATTTCTTCGATAAAATATTTTTGTTGTAAGATAGATGGATGTATGTACTTGACAATTATCTTGCTATAAGAGAACTGAAAACAGTGCTCACAGTCATAGTTTTTAGTAACAGTGATTTTTAAATCACGTCCACTCTTCACGATGTCCTTTAAAACTCGTGGGATCGCTAATACCCTTCAGTAATCAATCTCAATGTGTTTCAATAAACAATTAACATTCTACTGAATAAGTAAAATATTAACTTTGGGAAATAGTGCGATTATAAATTTAAAAAATTTAATTTACTTTAAGATATTTAACAAAATAGTCTGCATACTTTCTGGCTTACATCTTACGACTTTTATCCGTCACATTTGAAAATTGTCTCATTATAGTTTTCGTAATAATTCTCATTTATCTCTTGAGAGTTTGAGCATACATATGTATATGTTTCATAAATTCATGGGACAAGAAGAGTCACAGAAGTCTTATAATTTTGTTTATTCCATGCGTGAATTTTATACAATTCTGATAAATTCATAATTTTAGCTCCGACGTTTCTTCGATATTAATACGACATGACGTAAAAAGTGTCAGAAAAATCTGAAAATTTTCTGAAGTTTTGTAGAAATGTTTTTCGACATTGTTCAAATATGTTGAAAATTCCTTTGAGATTCAGGAAATTTTGCAGAATTTTCTCAGACAAAGAGGACCGCTTACTTGTCAACCACTCATATAATTTTCAATACGTTTTCTAACCGAATTCGGATACCAATTCGGCATTTTCTGCGGACTTTCTGACCGACTTCAGAAATTAATTTTGTTCATGTGAAATTATTGATAATAACAAAATACAATACTGCTTTGCTTAAAAATCAATTTAAAAAAAGGCCGGCCTCGTAGTACACATAGTCAAGACAGGATATGGTAACAGCAATGATGGCAACACTGCTCGTAGATTTTTTGCAACCATTGAACGCCACAGAAAATACCTAATTTGATGGCTGTGCTATTGCCATCAAGGTGGTATCCCAGCAAAAAAAATCATATTTCTGGAAGCAGTAAAAAACTTTCACGCCTTCCGCATGCGATCCGAGGATGCTCAAAAAGAAGGCAGTGATCTCTCAGTGTTTATAATGTTTAAATTACGAAGTTAGTCAGCATTTTACATTTCTTCAACACGAACTCCAAAATAAACAAAATCATATTCAGTAGCATTGTAGCTTTCAACAATATAAGTTCTAAGGAATTGTCGTACGCATTGTTTCAAATAAACATGTAACACATTTGAAAACTGAAAACCCATTTAAAGTATGCTCTCTTTCTACATTTCCCACCTATTGCATGGAAGAGAGAAATTTATAATAAAACACGATTTGTTTTGTCTGTAGTTTAACGATAATAAAATGAGACATGATTTTAGAGCATTTTCGATGCTTCGAAAGAAGCGCTGTTTTATATAAAAAACAAGAGCTCCAAAGTGGGACGTCGCGAACAAAAATCATGCATGTTCGAAGCGCTTTTCGAAGCAGTAAAAACAACAAAACTAGCTCCTCTCGCTTATAAACCTGCTTCGGCCGAAGCAGTAGTTTTTGCTGGGATGCTATCAAAATCGAGGACATTCCTAAAAGAACTTATTTCAGTTTATTTAAAGTCGGCTTTTTGAAGACGGGGAAAAAGGATGCTAAATTCACATCCAAAAATTTTGAGCTGGCAACACCGATGATTCATTCCTTTCACTCAATAATTCTTTATTGTGGGTATTTTCCATACATGCATATATATATTTGAAAAGTACAAAGTCCTGACAAACCTGAACAAATTTTATTAATGATATTGCATGTATAATTAGGTGATAAAAAGTCAAATATAAGTATATGATCTTGGACTATGACCAAAACGCGCAAAGAAAGATATAATTTCATTGAAGCTATATACCCATAAAGGTTTTATACATTAATTTATAGCTCCCTAATATTAAATTTTAATTGCTCAACACCTCCGTAAAACACAAGAACAATTCAGCACTTTTAAATAAAAGTGAAACTAAAAAGTTGCTGGGGTTCAAATGCGTTTATTATTGTCTAGTTATCTGACATCCTTTAAAAGGGAATTTAAAATTTTAAAAAACACATACAAATTTGAGTTCAATACAATACCTCGTCCTATGATCTTGAGATGGACACTAAATAAAGGAGTAGAATCTATATTATATCAACGAAAATTGACGTTTAAACACAAAATAAACAGAAATGTCAAAAGTGATAGGTAGAAAATGCTAGAACCAGGTTTTTAAAATACGTGGTAAAAAGAGAAAAATATAGTGGGTTGGTTTTACGAACAGAGGAAAGTAAACAAAACAAAAAATAAAAAATGTGAAAATTTTGGTGACTAAAAATTACGCTAGAAATGTTTAAATTGTAATTAAATTAAAATATTTTGGATTATTATTAAAAATATATTGTGACTAGATGTGCCCGCCCACTTCGCGAGCTTAAAGTTCGCGTTATTACTATAAGGAGTCTGTAAAATATAATAATATAACGTTCTTTACATGTTGTTTTAAGTTCCCTTTATGCAAAATAAACAGTGCTACCAACGGTGGCATGTCATAATGTCCAGTGACATAATGTCCATGCACATTATGTCACTCCAAAAAGTGTCATAACGTCCATGGACATTATGACACTTTTGAAAGTGTAATAATGTCCATGGACTTTATGATATTATTATTATTATAGAAATTATGAGACTTTTAAATGTGTCATAATATGACTGTTCGTTTACTTACTACAATTTACTACTTTTACTACAGCTGGAAGTTTTCAATACAAAAAGTAAACAAAGTTTTTCAATTGTAGTAAAAGTAGTAAGAATTTCGAGTAAATGAACACAGCTATAATATCCATACTTTTAAAAATTAAAATAAATTCAAATATCCATATTTGTATGCTTATATATTTTTATATCCTTGAATCTGGTCACCATGGTGGGAAGTAAAGTCAATTAACGTCAACAAAAATTTGGAAACAGCGTTAGCAATGCTTAAAGTGTTGGCTTCAATAAATATTTAAAATTAATTGAAATTTTACTGTTATTACTAATGATTCTTTGCGTAGCCAGCCTTCGCCCGGGCTTAAGGATTACTTCCTCTCGGTATATCGAAAAGCGGCTTCGCTGGGTAAATATTTTACCGGGCTTAAGGATTTTATGCTCTCAGTATATCGAAAAGCAGCTTCGCTGGGTAAAGATTTTTGACGATTTTCTCCTAGCTAAGCAGAAAATTTGAGCTCAGCTATTCGATATACCAAGAAGGAGAAGCTTCAGTCCAGTTCAGCAACAGACAAGCTTAAATTATATTTCCAGTAATTCCAATAATTGTTTAAATACTGGTTCGCTGTTTTACAATATTTATGAGTTTTTAGAAAGAAAACATTTTATTTTTGTGCATAAAAACACTTTTTTTCGACCGTAATTTGTGAATGACTCCGAAAGCGTTGAGCAAATCAAAAAATTGTGTTAACACTGTTTGAAAGTAATTTTTATTTATTTTATTTACTAAATGTTACAATTACAATTACAAATTATATCATAATTTCATTTAGACGAGAATAGTAATAAAGACCTTTACTTGATGTAGTGAAACAGGCCAAAATCTATAGTGGCTAGCACACTACCATCTAGCCTACCGAGGCATCCGAAGGTAATTTTGTAATGCATATTTTGGAGTTTTTTGATCGAAATCGGGTGCACCGTTCTCGAATTATCTGGAAATATACTGATGCACCTAGTGAAAATTTATATAGACCCATTAAAAGAAATCGGCGGTATGAAATAAGGCCTAACTATGAAAATGAAATAAAGCCCAATAAAATCGGAAAATTTTTAATTGGGCCTTCTTATATCATTTTTTGGGCTTTATTTCATTACGAATTTGGGTGTTATTTTTAGTTTTTTTTTGTGATGTTTCATTTTTTTTAATATTTTTGGTTTTTGCCGATTTTTTAATTCTGGTGATTTTTTTCGTTTTTTTTTCTATTTTCGGCGCTTTTTTCGCGTTTTGAGTGCTTTTCAGTGCTTTTAGTTTAGTGATTTTTTTAGGTTTCAGTGCTTTTTTCATTTTTTGCCGATCTTTTTATTTTTAGTGATTTTTTCCGTTTTAGCGATTTTTTGGTGCTTTTTTTTCTTTTGAGTGCTTTTTCATTTTGGCGACTTTTCGTTTCGAAATGTTTTAATTTTGGAATTTTTTAGTTTTAGCGTTTTTTTTAATTTTAAGAGTTTGCCTCTTACGGTTTCCAAGATACAGCAAATTATCTAAATTACATAGTCAAAATTACATTAACTGGTAGAACACCCTTTAATTTTTATTATTTTAAATATCAGTGTTAATTGGTGTAGTCTATTCTACATACTACACCAATTAACACTAACTTTGAAAATTTAAAGTGTCTATACATAAGCGTCTGTATATCACATTAGTATTTCAATATGTTCCGTCGCTCGCTTTAGAACACCCTTTAATATGTTGTAGCGGCCAAAGTTTTACATATTCTGTGAAAATTTCAAGTCCGAGAAAACAGCCAGTGACAGACAGACAGACAAACAAACAGACAGATAGATGGACAGCGTAGCAAAAAAAAATAGGGTTTCCTTACACTTTTGGTGTATGGAACCCTCAAAACCAATGTAAAAATTTGTTATCATAAATACGTAGCCATCATCCAGCAACGCAAAAAAATTGATTTAAAATAAAAATTAAAAGCAACGAAAAAAGATTTCTATAAAAAATAACTATTATCGACCAACTTATAAAATATTCATTGAAAATAAAAGTTACTAGCAACGTAAACCAACTTTTATATTAAATAACTATTATCGAGCAACGTAAAAAGTATTTATTGAAAATAAAAGTAATGGCCAACGTAAAAAAAAATTTATCACAAATTACTATTATCGATCAATGTAAAAAATTTTAATTGAAATATATAAATTATGGGCAACGTAAAAGATATTTATCATATATAACTTTTATCGAGCAACTTAAAAAGTATTCATTGAAAATAAAAATTATGAGCAACGTAAAAAAAATTTATCATAAATAACTATTATCGAGCAACGTAAAATATATTCATTGAAAATGAAAATTGCGGCTAACGTAAAAAATTTTTATCAGAAATAATTATTATCGAGCAACGTTTAAAATATTCATCAACAAGTAATAGCTATTGGCAACAGAAAAATATTCTTATTAACCATAACTGTTATAAGAAGATTAAACTTATATTCGTTAATAATAATTGTTATTACAAAATCAAAAAATTTTTCATTGCATTTTTATAATTATCATCCAATTTTTTTACATTAATATTACAACAGTTATGTCTCTGCTTATTTCATATAAAATATTTTTGGGCCTCATTTCATTTTATTTGGGCTTTGTTTCATTTTCTTAAAAATAAATTTGTACTCACTTTGAAAAGATTTTCTAAAAAAAAATATTGTAACAAAAATCGCCGCTATGCAGAAAGTCTTTAATAAGTAGCGCCGTTTTTGGAAATTTCCCAAAAAGTTTAAGTGTCAAGAGCTCCGGCATAGCCGGTCTCTGGCCGGTATTAAAAATTGTCTCCTCTATGCAGAGTACGGATTTGCACACACCAATTTTTTTGTATGCTTACTTTTGGCATATGTGAAACTCTTTCAAAATTCCTTTTTTGTTTGAAAGGGTTTGCTTGCAGTTTGGTCCCATGATATATATATATATATATTTAACTCGTTGGGGAAATTTGCTCCCCCAACGCATAACTCTGTCATTTGTGAACCGATTCTAAAATTCTTGTTTTGTGTAAAAGGGGTTGTTTGCCTGCAGTTTGGTCCTATAAATTTTTTCGAAAATCGGTAGGGAAATTTGCTCCCCCACGCATAATTCTGTCATTTGTGAGCCGATTTTTACAATTCTTGTTTTGCTTGAAAGGGTTGGATGTAGCTTGGTCCTATAATTTTTTTTCGAAAATCGGTGGGGAAATTCGCTCCCACCACGCATAATTCTGTCGTTTGTAAGAGCCAAAAGATCATGAAATGCGCATGGCGCATTTACAGTAGTAAAAAATTAGAAAAAAGCAAAAGACATTATTTCCATAGATGTTATTGCATGTTATTCTTAAAACTATTTTTTAATGACATCGCATGCCTGAGTCCAGGTACAAATCTCAAAACGAATATAGCAAGAGTGGGATAACACTACTGGTTCTGAGCTTCCGCCTGAAATGGGTCGGTAGTGCAGTTCGTGTGTCCGGTTCCGGTCTGGACCAGAAGTTGGGTCGGTAGTGGTGTTTTATTTCCGCTTTAAGGGCTGGACAGGAAGTTAAGTCGGTAGTGCGGTTCATATATCTGGATCCGGTCTAGACCGGAAGTTAGGTCGGTAGTGCAGTTCGTACTTCCGTTTTATGGGTCGGACTGAAAAATTGGTCAGAAGTGCGGTTCATATTTCCGGTTCCGGTCCGGAACTTTGATTCATATAGGGGCATGATGCTATGATATATAATGATATGATATTTCTATGGGATAAAGAATAAACAAAGTAAAGAAGAACGATATAATGCTACAAAGCCAAATGTCACTACGAAAGATGTATTTTGCAGCACTGACGTATTTTGCTGGCTAAATGTAGCCAGAGCGGTAACGCTGCTAGCATTGTTTTTTTTTGTAGTTTTTTGTTATGAGTGTGCCGCACATGTGCCTAAATTTGTATACATGCACACGTGCAAATACCAGTTTGATTGGTACATGCAAACGTGCCAAAATAAGCACACAAAAAAATCTTGTACACGAGTAAGTGCCATTTTTTTTTTGTGTGATTACTTTTCGCACATGTGCCTTTAGATAGAAATTATGACACTTGCACGTGTGTATGTGCCAAATTTAGGCACATGTGCTGCATACTCATGTGCAAATCCGTACTCTGCCTCTATGTATTTCGAAAAGTGGCTTCGCTGAGTAACGCTTTTCTGCATAACCGAACTCCGGCTGGTCTTACCGATTTTCTCCTCTCTCCTTTCGGCCGGACTTACGGCTTTTATCCTCTAGGTATGTTGAAAAGTGGCTTCGCCGGGCTTAACGATTATTTTCTCTGGGCCACTGTTCGACATACCCATAAAAAAATTTTTATCGCGTTTTTTTTATTTGGCGATAACCAGTTTGTAATATATTTTGGGTGTTATTTAATTTTTTTGGGCCTTATTTCATTGGGCTTTATTTCATAATATACTTCAAAAATTTTTTAAGTTAACTAAGCCCCAAAAATTGGGCTTTATTTCATTTATTTCTTTGGGCATTATTTTATTTTATTGGGCTTTATTTAATTTCTTAAATTGGGCGTTATTTAATTTTATTTAGGTTTTATTTCATTGGGCCTTATTTCATTTTCTTAATTGGAGTGTAAAAAATATTCTCTAATATTATATTTCCGCAACTAATTTTACCCAAGTAGAAATCCGCATTTACCCAGCTCGATCAATTTAAATTTTGATTAATTAAAATTTTTGCTTCTTAGTAGGGCAGGGGTTCTAACCAAAATCCTATTCATTGACCCCTTGTAAAATTTTTTTCGCGGTCCCCCTCTGAAGCCCAGGTTGTATTTTGTTTTTTAGGTTGAATTAAAAAATTAAATATGTTTAAACCAAGGGCCGGAAAAAGTTTTTTATATTGTTTGTTTCCAAAATATTTATCATTGAAGTTAAAAAAATATGTTAAACTGTACAGAAAACAAAAAATATTTAAAAATTTATTTAAAATAAATATCGCTAAAGTTCAATATAATAAAGTTCTCAAAATAAAAAATTTCTTTTGAGAAAAAACTTTAAAAAAAGTTTCTTTTGTACATTTGGTTTCTAACGTTCAATGGGAGTTTATTACAATATTAAAGCTAAACAACAAGAATGGGTACTAGACATTACACTAGTAATCTCTTCATTACGTTTTATAATTTTTCGCAGATTTGCGATTTTTTCGCATTCTCTCACATTTTTTATTTTTAAAAGTTTTGGCGATATCTAGTCAATTTTAGGGCTTGTTTCCGATTTGATACTGATGGCAATAACAGACAGTACAGAGTCTGGGGCACTTTATATTAAGTGAAGAGTAAAAGATCACACTAATATTTTGTTGTTTGTGTTTGAAGATTTCAAAACATAAATACATATGTATGTACGTATATAAAATAAAAATAAATAAATCATAAAAAGCATTATATAGATCGAAAATAAACTTTTTTTATTATTTTTGAAAACACTGTTTCTTCGGCTCTTCACGCGGACCCCTTGGAACCCCCCGGGGTCCACGGACCACCATTTGAGAACCGTTGTAGTAGGGTATTGAAAAACGAACATAAACTTAACTAGAAATATTCATTAAAAACTATTTATAAAAGCTATTTATTTATATTTTTCTGAGTGTAAATAATTATTAGGAAAGTAGAAAAAACAATTTAATCAAGCTAAGTATGTATAAATAAAAATCAAATTTAAATTAAAAGCGTGTTGTTTGCTACTTAATGACCTTCAAATATAAGCAAAACAGCTTAAAAATGTTTAGAGTTCTAATTTCAAGGCACTGATAACACCCACAAATATCAGAGATGGTATTTGTGCAATTAAGACTTCTAACGAAACTTACCTGTCTAAAATGTGTGATTATCGGGAAATTATATAGCTATAACGATTTTTTTACTTTATCTTAATCTTAACAGCTATTGAGTATCAAGACAAACTGAAGAAAATCAGAAAGTGAAACTTTTCATTTGAAGGCATATGTTATGCAAATTTATTAGAGTCCGATCGAAACCAGTTTTTTGAGGCCGAACCCGAACAGAACCTAATATTCGGCAAAAAGGCCGAATATTCGACCGAATCCGAAACTTGCCGAAACTTTTTTTAGCATTAACTGATATTGACATTTTAAGAACTTAACAGAACTTAAAAGTCATTTATTTTATTAACGGCCCATTTCACAATGTGATTAAAAGTTAACTTGGTCTTTAACGGCAAATTCGGCATACAGAACTCTCCGTTAAAGTATACGCCAGTCAAAATAACAGTAGAAATTGAATATATTTCATTACATCGAGCAAATATAAAACTTAAACATTTCGGTACACATACATTGATGAGTGTTTTCCACTCTATTGATGACGTTACAAGAGCACCAATCAAAAAGTTGAGTCGGAATAACTAAAATAATATAAAGTGGAATATTTTATTAGGCCAGAAAGTTGGCCTAAGCCGAATATCAGCCAAAGCAACAATTTTGACAGAATCCGAAACCGAATATTCAGTCGGACTATAAAATTTATTTACCATATACAGTAAAACTTCGATATAGCGAATCTAGGTTTCCACCAACATTAAATTACGTAGATTTAGGTAAATTACTTCGAAGTGTTTCACCGAGCTTGTGAGTGATTTGGTGTTCGAACTATCGTAGTCAAATGATGAAATTACTTTTTAAGGTGTGCGCAGCAGCTGTAATTGAATTTTTTTCATATATAGTTTGACATTTAAAATTAATTATATATTCTTTAATGTCGTGTTTTCGAAATTGTCAAACACAATTGATGGATGACCCAGGGATGGAGTTTGAAATTTTGAAAGCAACGCAAGGTTGCATAGATAAATCCAATTCGAAAAAGAGTATTTTCGACATAATCTAAAATAAATCACCTACTTTGAGGTAATTTGGTCGTACGCAAAATGTATGGTAAATTATGTACAAATCAACATGACTTGCTCAAATCGCCATGATTTGTCTAAATCATGCTGGTGGAAACATATTTGCCCATGTGCTGGAAATCGAATTTCGCGAAAATAAATACGATTTCGACTCGAAGTCACTAAATTGGTGTGTTGGAAATCGCATTCACAGAAAATTTTCTATTTCAACTCGCAAGCAAAGAGTAAAGTGAACTCTAAGTGAAATTGTGTATATTGCAAAAATTTAGTATCAAATAGCAAAAATAAAAGCATTCCAGTAAAATTTAATCTGTTGTAATTTAATATCACTTAAGCAAATACAAAATTTTTATTAATACAAAATATGTACTAAATTAAAAAAATTTGCAGCTTTATTTCGACTATTGTGTTACTTTTGTTTACGCGTTATTATATGCCTATTTTATACGCAGAGCTTATTTTATTGTAACTTTTTAAATCATTGATTATTTATCTATTTGTGAATATATTTATCTATTTATTAATTTTTATTGACAAACATATGTAAAGTCGGCAACCCAAACTTCTTATTTGCAAATAGCGCGTTAATCAGTAAAGCTGAAAGTCCATAACATGCGTTTCGTGCGTTGCGTGTTTTGTGTGTTTTATACTTTAGACGCATTTCTAAATTCAAGTTACATGCAACGCTTTTTGTAGCCAATGTTTATGTTTTGATCAGCTGTAGTGTAAATATTTTTATCAAATAAAAATAATTTTTGCAAAAATGTTAAAAGAATTTGTGGAATTTATTGAGTTAATAAATATAATATATTGTGCAACAAGAGCATACTCAAAGTTCCAAAATAAAATGAGACGGTTTTGGGTGCGTCCCTTGTATTTGGAACGGGAAGTGAATGGTTTTTTGAACTCAGCGAGAGCTATTCCAATATATTGTCGGCTCTTCTTGACTTTAATGTAAATTTAATTGTGTCGGTACAATATTGAATAAAGTATAAAGATAAATTGATAAAACTAATAAACATAACAGAGATGAAACTTATTACATAAAATTAGTCGATAAATAAAATGAAAATTTTGTTGATGAAAGAATTGTGTTAAAAATTAATTTTAATGTATTTTATTCTTGAAAACATTTGTAAACTCTATTGCGATAGGGTTATTTTTTATTAAAGACTTCTTTTTTGTAAATAAAATTTAAAAAAATAATCCACCATACAAACATATTTATCGATAACATCGAAAATATAATATAGTTTGTCATCCCTGGCTATCAAAAACAGCTGTCATTTTATCATGGTGCATGCGACGAATACAAAAGTAGAAAGTATACCTACTTTTCGCGTCAAGCGTTTTACGCTTTGTGCTATGTAACTCGTCACATACATTTACACTGATTCTACTTTTTTGACATCCGCTTATAACGCGTTACCGTGTGTAACACGTGTTATGGACTTTCAGTTTTAGAGTAGGACAAATAATGTACATTGCAGGGTTGCATTTCTCGCGTTGAAAAGCATTTTACAATTTATTAATATGATTATTTCGAACGTATTTGCTTTGTGAATCTAAATTGATTATTAGGCTAAGGTTCGTAACGTTATATTCAGAAAGAATGGAGTATGATTAATATTCCAAGGAACAAGGGAAAAATTAACATCAACTTAATTTTTCAACGTACACAGCAGAACAGAGTAGCGCCACTTTCTAATAATCAATTTAGATTCACAAAGCAAATACGTTCGAAATAATCATATTAATAAACAATTAGCTACTGGCTTGAGCTTTTCACGTGTTTACATGTTCATATATACTTAAGTATAAAATCAAACCAAAAAAGTTTGTCTTGAGTAGAACAAAAATCAGAAAAATGGGAATGAAGAAAAATAAACCGATGGCAACGCTGGGAAAGTGCACTTTAATATCAGCTTGAGAGTGATTTAATTCTCGTATTCAATTTTCACGAAAAAGTTGTATATATAAGAATTAA
This sequence comes from Panzeria rudis, assembly GCA_956483635.1. Taxonomy (NCBI): domain Eukaryota; kingdom Metazoa; phylum Arthropoda; class Insecta; order Diptera; family Tachinidae; genus Panzeria; species Panzeria rudis. The sequence goes on along the minus strand of OY101449.1, from coordinate 40,145,782 downwards.
AATCACATTCAACAGAGCCACCTGACAAGTGGTGATAGCAAATACACGTGAGCACTGACGATGGAAGTGTAGCGGCTTCCGAAAGTGGCGCTACTCTGATCTGCTGTGTACGTTGAAAAATTAAGTTGATGTTAATTTTTCCCTTGTTCCTTGGAATATTAATCATACCCAATTCTTTCTGAATATAACGTTACCAACCTTAGCCTAATAATCAATTTAGCATTTTACAATGTTTGTGAAATTTTAATAAGATTTTTAATATAAAAAATTAAAATTTGTTTGTTACAAAAAAATTGTGCTAAAAATTAAAGAACAAAATAAAGTGTTTATTTCATTTCAAAGAAGCGGAGCTTATATTGTTTACTAAGACGACGAGGTGTTTACATTTATTAATTTAACAATGGTTCTCATTTATACTTATATGTATCTATTTTAAAAATTTTAGGAATTTTCAGCAGCAAGGAGCATTCGAGTTTGGAAAAGGCTTTTGGAAGAGTGAATAAAAAAGAAATACTTAAAAATTAATACAAATATATAAAAATATAATAAATTTGTGTTTTATTATATCTATGACTAGTTAGTGTTAAACAGTATTTTTGTTAGGTGTGACTAGCTAGTGCTAAATAATATTTTGGTTAGGTGTGACTAGTTAGTGCTAACCAATATTTTGGTTTGGTATTAATAGTTAGTGTTAACCAATATTTTGGTTAAGTTTGACTAGTTAGTGCTAACCAATATTTAGGTAATCATTAACTAATAAAAAGCAGCAGAGTAAGCAGTACAGATATATGTTATGTAGTCGGGAGAATTAATTAGTTATAGGAAGATGCAAAATCACACGTATACAAGAGTTTCGGTTATTTTAATCACTTTCCTCCTAATAAACTAATAGAAAGTTTAACCAATATACCCGTCAGCACTACCGGTTTTATAACTAGTTATATAACCGGTAGTGTTCTTGAAGGAAAGTTATCCCACACTCTTAGCACCGCTTTCGCACTAGCAAAGTTTTCTTTTCAAAGTTTTAATTCAGCCGGTAGAAAGACAGAGAGAGGAATATTTCATCTCTCTGTCTTTCTACCGGCTGACTTAAAACTTTGAAAAGAAAACTTTGATAGTGCGAAAGCGGTGTAAGTTAAATTAAAGTTGTAATAATAAAAAACTGTTTATCCGTCCGATAAAATGCTAATTATAACTAAAGCCGAGTTGTAATAATGGCCCTTAAAGATTTAAATTTTTAAACTTTCTGTTCACAGCATGACGAATTCATAAAAGGTGGTAGCAAACCGGCAACAAAAAAAATTTTTTGTGTCCGAAATATTAATAATTTTGCGAAGTTATTAATTAGAGTTTTAAATGTGTATGTAAATTTGTCCATTTGAATTGAATACTTGAACAAAAAACGAGGTTTTTAATACTTTTAAGCCAACGCAAATCATAATTTTCAGAATACGCTGCTTGTTATAGAAATGCTACAACCTTTTTTAATTTCGACTTTGTTTACATATTTTGCCGCCATTAGAAACTGTGTTCAATAAGCACTAAAATCAAAAAATCGACTTAACATACATCAAGAAGTACTTGGAACCCTGCCTTTTACTGGTTTTCGAATGAGTTTAATTTTGAAACACGTAAATATTTTGACAATCGATTATATGGGAAAGCATCTAAAAATTAACGTGTTTGGTTCGTAACCACTTAAAATGGCCATAAAAACGGTAGATCTCTTAGAACATCAGTATAGGTGGCAACACGGTCACTCGTGTTGTGTTGGCAGCTCTGGTGTAATAGACATTTTTTTAGTAACATGATTATTTCCTCAATCGTACGCCATCTTAAGTACAAACACATTAACACCACAATAGAATATATATTATTTTATATATATAACGAGGCTCGTTACAGTCAACGCGCTGACCATCCAGCTAAGGTACCATTTAAAATAATGACACAAAAAAGTTAATATAGACTCGAAATGAGCTTCAAAGTAGCTGAGAGAGAGTAAAATTGTTAGCTCTCACCCAAGGTAGATTGAACAGGTACTACAAGAACAGCTGTTTTAGTAAACTTGAGAATGTGTGCGTCACACAGACAATAGATTTTGACACATGTCCGGGAGTGTTCTATCAACAACGGGCATGTGTTAGTAAATTTGAGAGAGCTTATGAATGTGTGGGACTCACAGATAATGGATTTGACATATTTCGGGCGTATTTCTACCAACAAAATACATGTGTTTTTTGGTGTTGTATTTGTTTTAGTTGTGGTGGTACCTGTAATGAATATGCCTTGCTCTCACCAAATCCCATTATGCACTCAACTTAAGAATTGATTTTGTGTCAGTTCTGGATTACATTCTTGTTAGCTTTTAGTTGTCTAAAAGTTAACTATAAGTAGATTATTTTTGTAGTCGACTACAGATTTGCTGGCAGGGTAAATACAATGAACCATTCAAGGAAGTACATTTCTGTTTTTGTTTTATTTGCAATTCTCTGCAGACAAAATGACTAGTATGTGGTTAGAAATATACTAGTTGCTTTTTTATTCAGACTAGTTTCCTAACTGTTCTTTTTCCTTATATCGAACTATCGATTTTAACATTAGGTTGTCGTAGGAGTCCAACTAGTTCATTTGTACATAGTTATATGCTAGCTGAAATACTAATTATTTGTGTCCGAGCGAACGCACTTTTTTCAGACCGAACTCGAACCCGAACTTCGGTAAAAATGTTTGAACCGAACCCGAACACGAACCTGAAACCGAACTTTTACTGAAAATAAAAATTGTAACTTAACATTTTTTAACTATGACTTGTTTATTTAATAAATACAAAATTAAAAAATTGATAGTACATAGTACGTTTTTATAGTATTTTATAGGACTACATTTTTGATGATATATAATATAAAAAAATATAATATAAAAAAAAATTTACAAAGTTCGGTGTTCAGTGAATATTTTACCGAACATCAACCGAACACAGCTTTTTGCCTAACTCCGGCACCGAACCCTAACGTTCGGTCGGACACTACTAATTATTATAGACTAGTGCGCTTACTAGTTTCTTTATTTATAGTTTTTTAAATATTAAAAAATATTTGGCTCAACCATGGTATGAACACACAGTTCTCATCTTTCAAGGCATGTACTCTATCCACTGAGCCACTTTCTACTTATTATATTTAGAGCTAAAATTTTGTTTTATGAATTTACACCTGAAAATATGTCAATTTTTAAAAAATAATTTAAATTACTAGTTTCATTACAACTAGTTGTATGACTGTTCCAAAACGTTGTTGTTTGACTGGTATCGCTACTAGCGTCATTACAACTAGTAAGATGACAGTCCTTTGTTGACTAGTAATGTTACAACTAGTATAATGACTGTCCCAAAACGTAACTAGTTGTACACTCAGCTGCAGGGTTGTACGATTGAAACGGGATATTAAAGCACACAGATGAGTGAAAAGACAATTGTTTTGTTTCCATTTGTTTTTTTTCATTGCAAAAGTATTTGTTTTGGTTTTGCTCATGTACCAAAGGATTAAAAACATTTTAAAAGTTTGTGCCGTCGCATGAAACGTTTGCGAAAACTTTTGTTTGTTTGCACACTCTTGTTGCGGACGAACCTAACTCAGCGTTTACACTAGACAATGCTGTCTTGACAATAACATTTTTTCACTAATACATGCACACTTTTTCAATTGTCTTCACTACTGTCACCGACCAACAGTAAATCGGACAATGATTTGAAGTATGCTGACATGATTTGAATTTTTGTGAATAAAAAAGAAATATTCAAATAGAAAAGCTTATAATAATACTTATAATTATGTTATTTTCTTTATTTTTTTTTTATTTTAACTTACAAAGTTCGCGCAAAATGAGAAATTTCTGGAATTTTAAATTAATTGTCTTAATTATTGTCTGAACACCTACGTCACGAAGACAATTATTATCGTTTTTGACAACTAATACGTATTCTTTATTGTCAAGACAGTATTGTCTGTTGTAAACGTAGTGTGATGCCCGGTAATTTTTCCAAAAAACGGCAATATTTCGGAGAAAATTTAGAGCAGACAGAAAATTTAAAAAATGCTAAATTTGTGGTGTTTATTTTTCAAAAAGGTGGGGTTTTTTTTTTTGTCATATAAAATAAGTTTCCTCTGAATCATACACAAGTTTTTTCAGTTTTTTAAAGAAAACCTATGAAAAATTAGTGTAGAAGAAAAATCGGGTCAAAGGAGCAAATGGTTCTCCCTTCAGCCCTATCCAAAATTTACCGATTTTGAAAGAAAATTTATAGTTTCCTTAAAAATTCCTCAGAGTGCAAAGTACCGATCGCCACAAAACTACAAAAGTGTTCTAAGGCCTTAGGTTAATTAATTAACCAAATTTTTTTTACATATACATACATATATAAATGGGGTTTTGATGAAAGTTCAGGACATAGTTTTTAAACAAATATATCAAGGACATACTGTCACCGATTCTTCGGTTTTCAGAACATCTCTTGTTCCGTTCGCAAACGGAATTCAATTCACAAGATGTCGAGCCCTATCCGGAGCATACCGCAGCCTACCAGCGCCGCCAAAAGTTCAGACACACCTGACAAATTTTCGTATTTTAGTTTTCTTGTTTAGACACCAGCTGCTACGAAAATGGCGTTTATTGAATTCCGTTTCCAAACGGAATTCTATAATTCCTAATGTTGAGTTTTATAACCTTTGTTCATAATACTGCCAGATATTATGTTGTAAAATATCGGTGGTATAATGGGCTTTATTATGGTTGTCGAATCATCTTCGACTGTTGTGCCCTATGCTTGAAAAAATCGGTCCAGCCATTTGAACGTTATCATCCATTTTCTTCTGCTGGTTTTTAAAATTTTTAATTTAATATTATTTAATCATAATATTACAGTAAATTTCTAGTACATTGGTTTCTATTCATCATTTTTTTGTAATAAGCTTCGCCGACTTTCTAATAATCGTGTATTATCCCAATTGTTTACCATTTTTCGCTGTTTCAAACGTTCTTCGAATTGGAATTGCAGACGATCCGGCCGTGTGTAAAGTGTAAAATTTATTTCGGGCATTCCATTCACTGCTAGTAAATAATTGACACGAGCACGTTCTTCGGCAATAGCATAAACATCATTTATAGTCTCTGGATCGTTAAGAAATTTTTCAAAATTTGCATCAACGATTTCTTCATTTGTTGGTGCTTTGGGAGCAAGAATTTTTGGCGTTACCTTCAGAGTCTTCAAAAGTGTACGTGAGGAAGACGCAGCACTTAAAAGGTGTTGAAGTAGTGGCCTTTGTGGAGGATTTACGTGATTGGCGTTATTAGTGTCTTCATCGTCATCATCTTCGAGGGATATAGTTTGAAATTGCATGTCTGGATCGTTCATTGCATGAAGAACACTTTTGCGCCGGCGGCGACGCGACTGCGATTGTTGGTTATCATCTTGTTCCATACTATTAATTAATGATGTGTTCGAACTTGATGTGGGCGTATGGCCGTCGTCATCGGAATCGACTATTTCAATAACTTTGTTCATCTTCACTTGTTTTTATATATTTTTTTCTACCACCAAAAAATTCATACGGTTTGTTTACATTTCTACAGACCACGAAGCCGGTGGGGTAGTAGCCGGCTAATATCCGTCGCCGATGATTTTCACAATCAGCTACTGCTAAGTGCGGCTAATTGCTAAAGGTGCCCACACACGAGTGATTAGTGCGTGTGATTTGTTCCTGCACGACTAGTACGTTTATACGCAAGAGTTATTTGCAAATAAAAACGTAGTGCTACCAAGTATGTATTTTTATTGTAAATTAATAACTCACGAAAACAATTACTGATTAACGCGCTATTTGCAAATAAGAAGTTTGGGTTGCCTCCTTTACATATGATTGTTAATAAAAAATAATAAATAGATAAATATATTCACAAATATATGAATAATCAGTGATTTAATAAGTTACAATAAAAAAGGATTTGGCACCATTTTACGTTTTTATTTGCAAATAAGCTCTGCGTATAAACTAGGTAGACGTCTTGTTAATCGTTAATGGGGCTGTGCGCGCACAAATCACAAGTAATTGAAATTTTTTAATTTCTACCATAACAAACATTGATAAGGCAGAACATGGACATCGTACGTATTCACCACGACAAAGAAGTTGATGAATTATGTACAGTTGCTCTGCAGGCGACATGTTCATGTCATGCTCAAGTCGATGGCTAGTGAAAACGTAGGGTTACAGCCAGACCACACGATAAAATTATGAACGTAATTTTTTCTTTTAGGCGAACGGTGCCGCTGGTTAAAACAGTGTTTTTTAAACACGTGACAAGATACATCAAAAAACTTGAGTTGCACCCAAATCCCCTAGACCGAAACATCATTACTTTAAGAGGCCACACTCGGCTGAGAAGGAGGGACACTCTTGCTCTCAGCCGAACACGAGATTCGTAGACAACCACAGAACCAACCGCTGAAACAAATATTTTTGTCTGGCATTGGTTGGACTTAAAAAATTTAAATTTTAGAGTTACGATTTGATTACTTATTGTTAGTTCAATTTTATTGAAGATACAATAAATAAATATAACCGAAAATTTTTTTTCTTTTAGGCGAACGGTGTAGAGAAGAATGCAAGGTAGAAAAAACCTCGATTTCTGTTTTCATGTTTTTTTTCAATTCCTTTTTCACTTTATTAAAATTCGATTAGTCTTGTCTCTCATTTTCTCCCTCTTATCTGATTGTGTTAACGTTTTGTTGTTGTGAATGAGTAAATAGAGTGAAATTTGAGAGTAATATATAAAAATGACATGCAACTAAAAATCACCGTATGAACGCAAAGAGTTTTTGGTAGCAACTTCAAGAGGGAATTAGGAAAAATAGACGTCATAAATTTCACCGTGTGAATTGGATGTTATTCGTTAATGGGTCTGTGCGAGCACAAATCACAAATAATGGAAAATATTCAATTTCTTGTGATTAGTGCGATGTGTTAGTTGGCTTGTACGCAAATATTTGAGTGTTTTTTTTTTTTGTATACTACGAAAGCAATTTTTCACAGAAAAGAAAATATAATTTCACAAAGTAAAAGCAATATATATAACGATAAACACATAAATACATAATAATAAAATACGAAAATAAATAAATAACCAATAAAACAATTGCAATATCCGCTTCGCAATTCATGTGTACTTGTTGACTTTTAAGTTTGCTGTGATTTCTTCGTCGATAGTAGAGATTTGGTACGTGAACGAATCATATGCACAAATCTCTCGTATATGGGCTGCTTAAGCCGATTTTTATAATAAAAAGTGTACATTTACTAGACTTCTGCAACAAGTCATTTGAAAAGTCTTTTAAATCACACCATGTATTTCCAAATCGTACTTTCATTTGACTTGAAGTTTACATGCTAAATCATCACACCATACAAAAACAAGAATAATTTAAAAATTACAGGCTTGTAAGTAATAAGTCAAATGTATGTCAAGCAATGAACAAGAAAAGACAGTATATAAGTTTAGCTTGTAAGACCCCATCTAGACTAGCAATAACAATCTTAGCAATAAGACAGAAAACGTCGGCAGAGTAATGGAGCGATATTGCTTTGCTATGAGAACACGTACACACAATCTTAAAAAAAAAGCGAAACAAGAACGTTTTTGTGGATTGCATTTTTTTCATATATTTTCTTCTTTTTACGAACTTTGGAAGTGAATTTGGCAGCATGTACCATTTGCCAACAAATTTTATACAATATTATTTAGCATTTTAATTAATTTTTTAATTGTAATATTGCGACATATATTGATAGCAATATATATGTATGTACAAAGCAAAGCGGTCTACAGTAAGCCCTGTACAGACGGTTGTCAGATCTTACAATATTGTCAGATCTGCCAATGTGCTGACGATGTACTGACAATATTTTGTTGTCAGCACAAGGTATATTATTAGTTCACACGGTTGTATCAAAGTTGTTAGAAAAGCTTACAGTTTATTGGCAGACAATTGTCTGCCAAAATTGTCAGTAAAAAATTGGCAGTTCACACGATTGTCAGATGCAAAAATTGTCAGATCTGTTGTTTGGCGCAGCCAGACTGAGATCATTTAACAGAAATTATCAATTATTTATCATCTGTTCTTGTGTTAACTTTAAAAAGTGAAAATATAAATTAGTATTAAACATACAGAAGAAATTTTAGCTGCATAGTTTCTCTTATTTTCCTTTTTCCCAAAAAAATAAAATGTGTGCAGGGCTACCAATATAAAGAAGTCTCTGACAATGAAGCCATTGTCAGATGCAGAAACTTCACACATCTTACAATTAAAAAAAGTCTGACAATAATCTGACAATGGTAACGCGATGTGTTCACACGATTGTGAGATGTCTGACAATTTTTTGTCAGCAAGTAGTAATAAAATCGACTGACAATGCTTTTTCTGCCAAAGTTGTCAGACAAACATTTTCAGTTGACACAATTGTGAGAAATTTTTAGGACATATTACTAACAATATTGTAAGATCTGACAATCGTCTGTACATAGCTATAGTTTTTTTTACATAAAGTTTGACAATTTGGTTTAAGCAGAACACACACGACAGATTTGTGCGTATAATTTGTGCCTCCACTAACGACGAGCAAATCACAATAAACTTAAATGTCAACAAGTACACATGAGCGTTCGAAGCGGATGGCGCAATTTTTCTTTTGGTTATTTATTTTTTGGATATTATATATATACATATATATATATATATATATATATATATATATATATATATATATATATATATATATATATATATATATATATATATATATATATATATATATATATATATATATATATATATATATATATATATATATATATATATATATATATATATATATATATATATATATATATATATATATATATATATATATATATATATATATATATATATATATATATATATATATATATATATATATATATATATATATAGATATATGTGTGTGTTTTTATATACATATATATCGCTTTTACTTTGCGAAATTATATTTTCTTTTCTAAATTTTATGAAAAATTGCTTTCGTAGTATAACAAAAAAACGTTACATGGTATTTGTGCCTAACGTAATGTTATTTATGAGTAACAATTGTGATTTGTTCGTGCTAAACGTCTTAAGACGTCGAACACAAACAAATCACACGCACATAGCACTCGTGTGTGGCCACCTTTAGACAACTGATGATCAAAGCGAATTAATATCAAGTGGCCTTATCATCAAAACAACACACATATAAAGTAGGTGTAGGACTATTTTTATATATGCTTCGACAGTTGGGGTTAAAGTTTTTCTCTTTTCTTATATAGAGTTTGACTGATGGGGTGTAATCAGCTGATGATCATATGTGATGATAAGGCTACCTGGTACTGAATTGGCCTTGCTGATGATCATTTTTACCACAGCACATAGCAGGCTTAACAGCCGCCGCATTTTGTTTATTAATTGCTCCGCCGCCGATGTATGCGGCTGTGATCGGCGCACGACTCAGCCGACAAGTGCCTATCAAATAATATATGTTTTTGGGACGATTTTCCGTCATCTCACGTTTGTAAACAGACCGGTTTCGGCTATGTGCCATCTTCAGTGTTCTATTGAATACTCTTTCAATAGATGGCACATAGCCGAAACCGGTGTGTTTACAAACCAAATTTGACGTGGGAAGACGGAAAATCGTTCCAAATTAAAAAAAACCCCATCGGAAGAAAAACACAACACTTAATATATGTTTGGTAAAAATACAGCAAAAAAAAACACTATTTGCCAAAAAGTTATAAAATACTAATTTTTTTTCGCTGGATACATATTACGCATAGCTGTTCAATATGATGTTTTTTATTTGAATTTTTCAATAAAATAAAATTAAACTTAAATTTTATTTCTGTTTAAGAAATAGAAATTTATTGAAATTATTCACATTCCTCATGATATAAATTAAAATTTGTTGTTATTGATTTGAAATAAAACTTTTCAAATGTAAATTTAATTTTTTTGTCCTAAAATTTGAAAACATTGATACTTTCAGAAATTAAAATAATAATATTATAAATTAGTGCGCATTCAAATAAAACGACACAAATGCTTTTCAATTTTATTCCTATAGTTTGAATAAAATTTTACTTTATTTCAGTTCAGTTCTTAGAAATCAAAAGATTTGTTTTTACAACTCAAATTGTTATTATTCACAAAAACCAGTTTGAATATTTTAAATTCATAAAAATGATTTAAAATATTTTAAATTTGTAGAAAAATATTAAATACGTATAAAAAGAGGATAAAAGCTAGAAAAAATAGTTACATCGCGAATATGGTAAAAGTAGGCCAAAAATTGCAAAATTGGAAACAAAAAATAACTTTAATCGTAAAAATAGCGAAAACTCAAAACACCAAAAAGATATCAAAGTCTAATATTGATAATAAATCAGCAGAACTTCAAAGAGGCCAAAAACAGAAAAATAATAATTTTTATCGCGAAAATAGCGAAAAAATTCAAAATTTCAAACGAGCAATAACAATGCTTAAAAATTGCTACAATTGTAAAGCTGAAAGTCCATAACACGCGTTACACACGGTAACGCGTTATAAGCGGCTGTCAAAAAAAGTAGAATCAGTGTAAATGTATGTGACGAGTTACATAGCACAAAGCGTAAAACGCTTGACGCGAAAAGTAGGTTTACTTTCTACTTTTGTATGCGTCGCATGCGCCATGAAAAAGTGACAGCTGTTTTTGATAGCCAGGGACTACAAATTATATTATATATTCAATGTTATCGATAAATATGTTTGTATGGTGGATTATTTTTTAAAAATTTTTTTACAAAAAAGAAGTCTAATAAAAAAAACCCTATCGCAGTAGAGTTTACAAATGTTTTCAAGAATAAAATATATTAAAATTAATTTTTTGACACAATTCTTTCATAAACAAAATTTTCATTTTATTTATCGATTAATTTTATGTAATAAGTTTCATCTCTGTTATGTTTATTAATTTTATCACTTTATCTTTATACTTTATTCAATATTGTACTGATACAATTAAATTTACATTAAAGTCAAGAAGAGCCGAACATCTGTTGGCATAGCTCTCGCTGAGCTTAAAAAACCACTCACTTCCCGTTCCAGATACAAGGGACGCACCCAAAACCGTATCGTTTTATTTTGGAGCCCTTGTTGCACAAAATATTGTTACGAAATGAAAATGCAGATTCAAGTGTAACGGCACAAACTGACAACCCGTTTCATTATCTGCTTTATACCCCTAAATCACTTTAATAAAATCAAAACCTGGCAACCAAGTACCACAATTAAACTTGGCATCACTCGACAACTGCCAATAGAATTCAAAATAACGGCAAATGGAAGTTTCCGGAATCTTCAGGAAACGGTAGCTAGAACTTTCAAGATTATTCGAGACTGCTTAAATCGCAATTACAAACAGTGACATTAAACTTAAACTGCAAGAGATGGAGACTTGATGACAGCGTAATTTGTTAAGTTGCAAGCATTAGAGTATGTGTGTGCGAAGATAAACAAACAGAAGAATAATCTCATGCATTTACACACGCACATACATTGCACCATAGCAAGACCAAAATGATCATGCCGTACACTTAAAGATGAAAAGAGACCTGAATTACAGTACAGTTAAAGACAAAGAGAGACGGCTGTATTCCAGAAAGTTAGCGAAGTTACCAGAAGGTTTTATAATTGACTATATAAGGGGAGGCTGCCAGACGACATGAAGAAGTGTGTTTTTAAACTTAGACGAGTAAACATCGCCAAGAATAGTTAGTGTGTACATCGCGTTAGTTGTACGTGTTTTTAAAGTAATAAATAAAGTGTTACTGAGAATTTATTTGTAAAATAAATATCCGTGTTTTATTTTATTGCAATTCAACGAATCCTGTGAAAATAATAAAACCGTTTTTATGTAAAGGACTAAAAACGTAACAATTGGTGTCAGAAGTAAAATTGCAAAATAAAATAAAAAGGACATTATTAATTAATAAAATAAAAAAAAGACATTATTAAATAATAAAAACGACATTAAAAAAAATAGAAGCCATGAAGTTTGAAGAGCTAAAAGTTGAGCAGCTAAAAAAAGAGCTGAGTAAGCTGGAACTGCCAACAACAGGCAATAAAGTGGAACTTCAGAAGAGGCTGATAGATGAGTTCAAGCAGCGTGGCATCGACATCGGGACATACGAATTTGAGGATAAAGAGGAAATAGAGGTATGTACTCGTGCCACGACAAGCAGCATGGACTTAAGTACAATGTTCGCCGCTATGATGCAAAAATTTGAAGAAACATCTAAAACCACAAATGAGAAATTTGAAGAAACATCTAGAGTGAACAATGAGAGAATGCTGGCTGAAGTTCAAGAAACATCTAGAGCTAACAATGAGAGAATGCTGGCTGAAGTTCAAGAAACATCTAGAGCTAACAACGAGCGACTGCTAGCTGAAGTTAAGGCTGAAGTTCAGGAAATATCTAAGGCCACAAATGAGAAGCTAGTGGAAATTTCTGAGGTCATAAATAGAAGAGTAGATGGCATTGAGGTACAAGTCATCAAATTTGACGAGAAACTCTCAGAACTAGAAAACAAACTCCATAGCCTAGAAATTGGCGGCGTCGAAGTGCATGTAAAAGATGTGGACGAGAAATTACATGAACTGGAAGCAAAAATTGTTAATCTTTAGTGTCAAGGAGGGCCAGTGAGAGTTATTCCAGAGGCTTCCAGCAGAGTAAAGACGCCTTGTTTCGATGGCAGCACACCTTTGAACATCTTCAAGTTCCAGTTCGAAACAGTTGCCAGCAAAAATGGTTGGAACAGTGAAGAAAAGGCCATAGAGCTGATTTTGGCCTTAAAAGGAACCGCGGCAGAAGTACTCGAAACCGTACCAAGGAGCTGCAGAAACAATTTTGATGACATAATGGCTGCACTGCAGCGAAAATATGGTGGCGAATATAAGCGAGATATATACCGCATGGAATTGCGATGTAGAGGACAGAAGCCCAATGAGTTCCTACAAGATTTTGCAATGGAAATCGAGCGGTTGGTGCAACTATCTTATCCTGGCAAAAATCACCCATTGCTGGAGCAGCTGAAAATTGATTCCTTATTGCTGGCATTAGTGATCCTGACGTGAGGTATGCAGTATATGCGACACCGAAACCTACTTTTATAGAAACTGTGGCATATGCTTTAGCACAGGAGACCGCAAGGGTAATTTCTAAGCCGCAAGCGTATATGGTCCGAAATCTGGGGGTGAGTACAGAGAAAGAAGCTAATTTGGAAAAGGACATCAAAGAGACAGTAGTGCAAGCATTAGCTTTAAATAAAAACAAAGTGCGAATAAAATGCTATAGCTGCGGAGAGAAAGGCCATATCCAGCGCAACTGCAGCGCAACAAGAAAGAAAACAAAATCTGTCTCGCCAACATGGAATAATAAATGGAAGAGCCATCAAAAGTCTCGTTGTAATGGCTGTCATCAAGAGCGACAACGGGAGCAGTGTCATCGACCTGAAGCACATAACGAAGACAGACGGCATAAAGAAATAAGAGAGCGTCTGCGCCTGAAGGAAGCCCGACTAGCTGAGGAGCATACGAAATTGGCTGTGGAACGAAAACGTTTGCAACGAGAGGCTGAATCATTACGCCTCGAACGTGAGCGCCAAAGATTAGAGCGTGAAAAGCTAGAAATAGAGCTTCGAGAAATTAAGCGTCAACAAATGCAAATTTCTGCGGCGCGTGATGGTTTCATAAAAGGTATAAGACAACGTGGTGCCAATGAGTGCTGTATTAATGAACGTAAAGGTAATAAAGGCCCAGGGTATGACGATACACGCTCTCCGGTGAGATTTGATGCCATTCCAGCCTCTGCAAGATCTGCGAGTAAAGGAAGTAGTTACAGCTACACTTCGCCCGGTACAAGTAAAGAAGTCTTCAGTTCATCTACCGGCAAAGGAACAGGTTACAACAGGAATAGTCACATGTACTCAGCTAATAATTATTATCGAGCAGTACCCAGTGGATGTGGTACACGCGCTTATAGCACGGAAAATAGATCGTCATGGCATAACTACAAGTTGGAAGCTGAGATCCGTGGTATCATCGAAAGGATGAATGACGTCGTGCACATGATAGAGCAGTACATTGGACGGAAGACAAAAATTAAGTTTGAGCCACTGGAGTGCCAAGACAACTATAGAAAAGGCAATTGTGTGCCTATTCGGGACGAACAGGCTTAAGTGGGCGGCAGTGTTACGAAATGAAAATGCAGATTCAAATGTAACGGCACAAACTGACAACCCGTTTCATTATCTGCTTTATACCCCTAAATCACTTTAATAAAATCAAAACCTGGCAACCAAGTACCACAATTAAACTTGGCATCACTCGACAACTGCCAATAGAATTCAAAATAACGGCAAATGGAAGTTTCCGGAATCTTCAGGAAACGGTAGCTAGAACTTTCAAGATTATTCGAGACTGCTTAAATCGCAATTACAAACAGTGACATTAAACTTAAACTGCAAGAGATGGAGACTTGATGACAGCGTAATTTGTTAAGTTGCAAGCATTAGAGTATGTGTGTGTGCGAAGATAAACAAACAGAAGAATAATCTCATGCATTTAAACACGCACATACATTGCACCATAGCAAGACCAAAATGATCATGCCGTACACTTAAAGATGAAAAGAGACCTGAATTACAGTACAGTTAAAGATAAAGAGAGACGGCTGTATTCCAGAAAGTTAGCGAAGTTACCAGAAGGTTTTATAATTGACTATATAAGGGGAGGCTGCCAGACGACATGAAGAAGTGTGTTTTTAAACTTAGACGAGTAAACATCGCCAAGAATAGTTAGTGTGTACATCGCGTTAGTTGTACGTGTTTTTAAAGTAATAAATAAAGTGTTACTGAGAATTTATTTGTAAAATAAATATCCGTGTTTTATTTTATTGCAATTCAACGAATCCTGTGAAAATAATAAAACCGTTTTTATGTAAAGGACTAAGAACGTAACAATATTATATTTATAAACTCAATAAAGTCGACAAATTCTTTTAACATTTCAATTTCAATTAACATTTTTGCAAAAATTATTTTTATTTGATAAAAATATTTACACTACAGCTGATCAAAACATAAACATTGGCGCACTAAAAGCGTTGCATGTAACTTGAATTTAAAAAGGCGTCTAAAGTACGAAACACACAAAACGCGCAACGCACGAAACGCGTGTTATGGACTTTCAGCTTAAGGAATGCTAAAAACTTGGAAAATATCGCAAAAATTGCGAAAATTCGCAAGAAACTGTTAGCATCAAAATCTGATATTGATTAAAAATCACTAAACTGTAAAAAAGCTCTAGAACTGGCAAGAAATATTATACGAAAAACTCGGCTGCACAAAAGTTCCTCCATAAAAGTCCCTGATCTAAATAAATGATTGTTGTATGTAAATATATTCATTCTTAAAATGAAAAAATATTTCTTTTAATTTTCAGAAATAGTTTCTATTCAAGAAATAACAGTTTGATTGAATTCATATATATTAAATTTTTTCTTAAATAACATTCTGAGATAAACTATTTGATTTTTTTTATTTGAATAATATTGAATTTTATTAAAATTTTGGATACTTAAATACATTAAAATTTGCTTTGTTTGAAATATATGTACAAAATTTCAATTAGAATATGGTAAATTGATTTTATATTTCAAAAATTTGTTTGAGTAATGTATAAATTTTTAAAAATTTCAATCGTTTTGATATGAATTAACTAAATTGAACTTTCATATAATAAATAATTATTTGAATTGTTATTATTTATAACCGAACATAAAAACTAAAACTAAATTAAAAATATTTTTATTGTTCATTCTATTCACTTATTACAACTGTAATACTACGTGAGCCGGTCGAGGAAAATTATTGGTTTACTGCTGGCGTTTCTTACTTTTTGGGTAAGCCGCCGCCGATAATCGAATAACATTGACGTCGTGCTCTGATCCTCTCTCTTTCTCACTACAATAGAGAATAGCTGAAGAATAACGGTTAAATTGTTTTAAAAATAAATGGTTCACAAAGCTCCAGCTGAATCAAAGCTTTATCAAGAATACTGGTCATGTGTGAACCAGGTACTAAATAAATTTGAAGAAAAAAAGCTTTTCAATTTAGTGTTGTTGAAAGAATTTGTTTTGTTTCTCAAAAAAAAAAAATATTAAATAAAGTGAAAATGCGAAGTTTGATATACAAAGCAAAAAACCAAAGGCGTTTATATTCTTTAAAAAAAAAAATGGTAATTTCAATAATCGGCCTTATTGTAGTTCGCGTTCATTTTAATCTATTTCCAAATGAAGTCGACAAATTCCAACCACGGCATTTTTCTTTTTGAAGTGACATCCTTGGACAATATTGAATTCCATATTTTCGCCAGACAAAACCCCACTGGACAAAACTAAAATCAAAATAAATAATATCATATTAATTGATTTCGTCTTCCTTCTGTTGAGAATTCTTGGTTTTTATGGAATATCGCTCTGCTGATGCTACGAATAATAACATATAATGTAGTACCGGGCTCATCTCGAACAAAAACCCGTTCAAATTATGTACTACATGAAAGGCCACCGCTGGAATTCTAAAATGTTTTTGAAATTCTCGTAAAACAAAATGATGTATATACGTCTGAGATAAGGTCAGATTTAAAAAATTCTGCAAGATCAGATAAGTAAAAATTTGACAGTTACTGTAAGAGCACGAAATTACCCCAAATTATCCAAAAGCTTTAATAACAAATTTTGTATTGAAAAGAACTATCGTTTAAGTTTGGGTAACTTTGTGCGGGACTGCACGTACGGGAACAAACACTCCTAAACGCATGTTGCTTTGTAGTAATACATTACAACTTGTTCGCAAATGTAACACTTAAAATTATGTCAATGTGGTCTATTCCTAAACGTATCATGTTGTCGATACGTACAAAGAGCAATTTCTGTATCCATAAAAATTTGGATGCAAAGCAAGACGGAAACAAAGGCTGTTTTCCTACCCCGTATGTTTACAATGTGTTTATAGTATTAATACCGTATAGATTCATTATAAGTTATGATGGAAAGTCATGAGCTTTGTTGTTGTAAACAATTTAAAGACGCATCAGTGCAAGGCATTTTGGCGTTTAGGAAATCGGCCGGTGTCTTGCTTTGCATCCAAAATTTTATGGATGCGCAATTTGCTCTTCAACGCGTATCGACAACAGAAATGATACGTTTAGGAACAGATCACATTGTCATAAATTTATGTGGTACATTTAGGAACTACATTATAATTCGTTTATAAGCCACACCACCTTTAGTAGAATTAGCGATATATTCCAAAATGTTAGTTTATCTGGCATCTATAAGTAAAACACCTGCAAAATATTTTTTATTTAGTCCTATAGTTCATTTTCGTTTATACGCCACCAAGATTTGGTTTGAAATATTTCAAATGTATGCAAGAATGGTGCTACAGGTAGTGTCCTAGCTTGCAGAAAAGGTGGCATATCTGAAAAAATTTTGTAACTTTGGAAATGTGAGTCTTAAAATTTAATTTTAAGAAAAATTTCTGGATTTTAAAACACATATTTCCAAAGTTACAACATTCTCTCTTCACATCCCCATTTTTCCACGTTGACCACTAATCTCAAGAAAATTTTCTTAAACTCAAATTTTAAAACTCATATCTCCTAGAGCTCCATTTGTATATAGTGGGATATCCCTTCACATCTCCATTTTTCCACAATGACCACTAATCTCCAGAAATTTTTCTTAAATTCAAATTTTAAAACTCGTATTTCCAAAGCTACAAAATTATTTCAGATGTGCCACCTATTCTGCAAGTTAGGGCACTACTCGGAGTACCATTTGTATGTAGTGGGATATCCCTTCACATCCCCATTTTTCCACAATGACCACTAATCTTCTTCAGAAATTTTTTTTAAATTATTTTTAAGAGTGTAATATTAGAATATTTATAAAATTAAATAGCTGATGTTTCATTAATACTAGTATCTACGATCAAACGTGGTAAAAGCGAACAAAGGACGCTGATGATGACAGCGTAGCGGCTATCGAAATTAGTAGTACTAATCCGTTCTGCTAGTCTGATTAGATATTCTAATATTCCACTCTTAAAAATAATTTGAATTTACATTAATTCAATTACATATTGTGCCGAATAATAATAACTTCCGACTTATACACATTTTCAGTTCAAATAATAATTACGTACAAATATTTTTCTTAAATTTAACTGTTGTGTTTAACAGTTGACGCGGGTAAACATTTTTGGTTTGCGTCTGCTTTTTAAATTTAAATTTATCTTCACACACATAAAGTAACATGGAACATGTATTACTAAAAGCACGCAGCCTAAATTTAAAATGGGGGTATTAAGTGTTTGGTGCGAATAGTCTTGCGAAAGAGCAAATGAGAAATATCGTAGCCTTTTGTAAAATCCAACAACAAAATATAAATACGATACTTTGCATACGATATTTTGCACTTGCTCTTCCGCAAGACCATTTACACCCAACACTGAATACCGTCAATGCATCAATACGGTATTACTACCGTATTGATATATTGCAAACATACGTTTAGGAAAACCGTCAAAGGCTATGAATTTGGTAGTATTTTTACGCCTGTTTCCTCAGAACCATTTATAGACCGATTTATAAATGTTTTTATTTTATCTATCAGGCATGTTCTGGAAATCCATTTTTGTGAAGTGATTTCAAATCACAAAAAAGGTGTCATATGCAGAACATTTGTTGAAAATACTGCATTACGTATTAACGACAAGAATATTTTTTTTATATTTTAATTAAATGTTTGTCCCGTTCGTTGATTTAAGTTACTTGAAGTGAATACGTTTACCAGACATTGCAATTTCCCGATCGAGGATTGCTGTAGAGCGTAGTATTCACATAGCTAATTCACTCACCTTCTATAGAAAAATGTTGTACAGGGTAGTAAAAAAAAACTACTAGATTTTGAGTCGATTCCGTTTTGAAGAAAACAATCAGATTTAGCTCGAAATCTCGTAAGTACTACATTTCGCGGTAATGTAAATGCACTATAAGAATAGTGTTCTTAAATGATGAATAAATGAATTACATATCGTCAACAAAAATGCAAAATAACGTAACATCACTTTTCATAAATTTACGGTAGATGCAAAAAACCTCGTAAAATGGAAAATATTTGAGATATAAAAGCAATTTTTTATATATGACCTAAAAATGCGATAACCGATCTATTTTTTTTAAATAAAAAATATTATTATTATTTTTTTCAAGTTATGTGTGTTACGTTATTTTGAATTGTAAATTTCTGAAACAAATCGACGTATCATCAATGTAAGTATGTTAGTGTTAAGTGAAACAAACATATCAAATAGGTATGAAATAAATAAATTTTTTCGACAAATTACAGCTTCAATACAATACTAAGAGGCACTACACGTTCATAAATGCAGTACTGCGGTGCAACAGTGCATTTAAATGTATTTAAATGCATCAATAAAAAGAATAATCACACAATATATGGCATAAATAGGTTAGCGTAGACATGGTCAAACAAGTTTGCCATTCTTATGCAGCGCAGGCAGTACTGCATTTAAGAACGTAGGGATATTTCTATTTAACTTCTCCTGGAAACATAAAGTCTTTTGTAGTCCAATGAGATCTGAATAGTAATTATTAGCTTCTTCTATATAATGGGCCATATTCATAATAAATTATCAAATGTTACAAATTTCCATCCAAAATTTGTTTCATAAACCTTTCATAAAGCTATGATAAATATTATAAATAAGGGGGGATAGCTTTATTTAGTGTCTAAGTAAATTTTAAATGAGAATATTTCGCCCTTTTTGCTTTTCTTTGTTTACTTGCCTTTTGAATCACATGTTCATGCTTATTGGTTTTTACTGGAAACATTTTTACAGTAAAAATTTTTAATACTCGAACGCATCTATTAACAATTTTGATTCTGTTTTGCACACTAACAAAATGAACCGTCATAAAGAATCGGAAAGACCTAGGCTAACTTGCTTCATTAAAAGTAATAAAAAAACCATTACAAAAGTGCAATTATACGTCATTCTAGCTTATGAAAATCATGTACTTGATGATACATTATTTTGAATTTTTATTATAAAATCATTTTTCAACCCATATGCATAAAATTTTGTAGACATGTAGTTTCACTAAGAGAATCATTAATCAATCAAAAACTTGATATTCAGTTTTTTGATGATACGTTGTTTGGGATTTTAGGTAGCAATATGTATACCTATAAAAACACATAAAATGGGAATGAAAAAAATAAACCAACGCTAACATTGGGAAGTGCAGTTTAATATCACCTTAAGTGATTTAATTTAATTAAGTGATTTAATTTAAGTGATTTAATTTAATTAATAATTTGTTATCAAAATTGGAGATGATAGTAAATTTTCGTGGTTCGCAGCTAGATTCAAAATGAACCAAGATAGTTGGCTCTCAAAATTTTGTATGGCGAAACATGTAGATTCAATCATGATTGGGGCACGAACCATGAATGAGAGAGCGAACATCGAACATTGCTGTCCGTATGAACATGGTATAACTCTCATTCCGGAGCAGATATCGAAATGAAATTGGGTACATACAATGTTAATGGATAAGTAATATTTTATAGAAAAAAATGGGCGTGGTCCGCCCACTTTTATTGGTAGCCCCCTGCATGGTCAATAAATAAGGGAATTTTTCCCTCCTATTTCACTTTTTTGAAAAAGGAAATTTTTGAGGTAGGCGTATTCTTGCTCTGAATTAAACGAAATTTAGGTAAAGCATTAAGTTACCATTATTTTTCTCTCCGCTGTGCCAATTTTTTATTTCAGGATATATGGGAAGGACACGATCCTTGAAATTTAAATGACCAAATTTTAGATGTTATTATATTTTATCAATTAAAACATGTGTGCTAAATTTCATTACATTATGATAAGTCCTGTTTTTGGTTACTATGAAATCACGACACTGTGCGATCCATGTGTTGTCAACCACCAAATTCGGTCCTTTCAATTGAGTGATAAATGTTCTGCCATCGTCATCTGTTTAGCGACGCCGATAGAGTGGATATCCATCGTTTCCAGCTTGAATTTCCGAAATAAATGCACGTGGATAGCGTTTTGTGCATTTAATGTCGGACATGGGATTGTGTTGTACGCACGGTCTGTGGAACATATTGGTCTTCACTACATCGTGCAAATCTCTATCTATCTCAGGATCAGGAAATTCGGCGGAAATGACGTGGACAATTTGGTCTGGTGCGATTTTGTCCAAAACAAATGATTATGTACTTTTGAATAACCTTAACTAAATACAAATTGGTTTATTTTTCTTCATTCCCATTTTTCAGATTTTTTTGTTCTACTTAATGGTATAAACACAATTGGGACGAACGACGAACTTGTCGGCATGAATTCGTTACGTAAATTCGTCTTTAGAAACACAATTAAATTAAACGAACTAACAGTTTTACTCCTTGCTATGGATATTTTTGTAGTCCATGGATACCAAGTTATATAAATATTCACTGCGGCAAAAATTATGATTATTTGCAAAAAAAAAAATAAATGTAAAAATCGACATCAATTCTTGAAATTGATTAAAAGTCGCTTAGACTCTAAAAAGGTCCTAAATAAAAATACATAAAGAAAGCCAAAAACTTTGGAAAAATTATATCTTTCGCGAAAAGAACAGAAATTCGCGAAACATTGCAAATATTTAAACAAGCCATAACTTTTATTAAAAATCCCTAAAAACCTAAGGAATGCTAAAATTTTTTTAAAAACCGCGATAATGGCGAAATTTTGCAAAAACTCGCTAACAGCGGCATAATTGCAAAGTCTAATATTGTTTAAAATTCGCGAAAACTCCAAAGAAGCAGAATACTTGCTTGCACATTGCGAAAATTCGCGAGAAGTTGCAAAATCAGAAACAATCCCTAAAATTGATTAGAAGTCGCCAAAACTGTTAAAAATAAAATAAACTCGAAAAGAACGTAAAAAAATTGCAAGTTCGCGTAAAATTTTAAATTTTGAAGAAATCACTAACACTGCAATGAATAACAAAATATCAGAAAATTAGATAAATCGCAAAAATAGCGAAAATTCGCAACAAATTGCTAAGATCGCAGAAATTGCAATGTCTAGTAAACGTTTTTTTTTTTTTTTTTAATTTTGATGCTATAAAATCACATCACTATAATGAACATTTTTGATATATTGCGAATTAAAAAGAAAATTTTCAAATAATATGTCGTCGTTCTAAGATGTAAGAAATAGAAATAAAGCTATCGCAAGTTCGTTGCGCACGGCAATTTTCGTCCAACGTACTGATCGTATGTGTGTGTGTGTGTGTGTGTGCATTTTTATATACACAAATGTGTTCTTTTTTCTACGACGAATATTCGTAACGAAAAATTCGTCGTTCGTCCCAGTTGTATTTATAGCATAAGACAAACTTTTTTTCGTTTGATTTTATACTTAAATATATATCAACATATAAACATGTGAAAAGCTCAAGCCAGTAGCTAATTGTTTATTAATATGATTATTTCGAACGTATTCGCTTGCGAATCAAAATTTACTATTTATTAGGCTAAGGTTCGTATCATTTAATTCAGAAAGAATTGGACATGATTAATATTCCCTTGTTCCTTGGAAGTAAACGTTACGAAGCAGCCTAATAAATAATGAAAATAGTTTGTTTTTTAAATCACGTGATTTGAAATCACCGTGATTTTCAGAACAGGACCGTCTACTTTGTTTTTCTGTTAGCATGTTCTTGAAAAATGGTTATATTGAAATATAACAGCAGTGATTGCTATAATATTTGCCCTATTGCTATTGCTGCTAATGTCGTATTTTCTATGGCAGATGCATTCATATTTGTTCGTAATATCTATGACATTAAACTTTAAAGCAAATTAAAGTTTATCAATACTAATTGCGGTGATGCTTATTTTCAGGGAATCTTTCCAAATAGAGTCATAAAATCAGAGCCAGTATCTACTGATTTGGAATTGGAAACATTGAGTGCTTATAAATCTACGGATTCATTAAAAAATACGATTGAGAATAACGTCGTATTAAAACAGGAAGGTGAACAATCATCGGTATATAAATTTAAGAACATATATGTATATTCAAACTAATCTTAATTTAGAAACTTTTCTCTCCTTTTTTAGATCAGTCGCAGTGAATTAATTATTAAATCAGAAAATCTTGGTGCATCAAAATCTCATCAGGTAAATGGAATTAAAGCATAATGAAATTTCGCAATATATTTTAAGAGTTAAACAACAATACAATAAATTAAGAACGTTTAAGAATAATTAAATGAATAATAATAACATATATCATATTGTCATTTTAAAAAATTTCACTGCACCCTCGAAATCGGAAGTTATCGATAACAAAAAATTATATTTTGGGACTTCACGGACAAAAAAAAGGTGTCTAATAGAGCAGAATTTAAGCTTTGTGTATATTCAGTAGATTTTATTTTGATTAATATTTCGTGGACATATCAGAAGAAGATTATTTTTTTTCGGCTTTATTAAAATTTTGCTGGTTTCTTTCAACAGTTTGCTTGAGAACATGCCCATTTTTATATTCTTAAAAACTGTGTCTTATTGACAAAGTTACAACATTTTTAAACAAAATTTGAATGTAAAATAGTATATGCAACACATTCCCAGTGCATTGTGAAACTACTCAAAAAATAAATGGTAAAAACTATATAACTGCTATTAAAAGTTGACATATCAATAGATGATGAGCTATATTTGCGCACTATAGTTTCCAAAAATATGCAGGATATGAACTGACAGCTCTACAGTGAGCTAAAACTAAGTACATCCATTGCATGTGAAAAACTTAAGTATTCTTGTAACTTTCGCAAATTTCAACCAATTTTATAACTTTTTGGTCTGCTCAAATATACTGCTTGAACATTATAGTCTACTTACTACCTTTTATAATTTAAGAGATATTTGAGTACAAAAATTTATTTTTCACATTTAGGCATAATTTTTTCGCGTTTTTAGAATATAATTGTTTTAGTGTATTATCCTTTCTTCAAAACTAAAATGTATAAAAACTTTTAAGGTCAGTTGAGATTTGCGAAAGTTAGAAAACTTAAAGCTATCCACATGCCATGCGTTTACTTTTAGACCGCTGTAGATTCGTTAGGATATATTTTGCAAATTTTTGCAATCTTTATTGTACAAGTATAACTAACGTGACCTAGAAGGTTTTTTCAAAAAGCGGGACAAGAACGATTGAAAAGCGGGATTCTGTAGAAAATACGACTAAAAAAGCGGGATTTTATAAAATATCTTGTGGAAAGAGGGATGATGTAAAAACACTCCATTTCTATGAGAATACGATTATACATATGATTTCTTTTATATATATACAATTACACAGTTCCATATCGTTACTTGATATGCAAAACCACGTAACTAATAAACAACTCAAAATCGCATTGTTATTTAATTATATCAAACATTTACCATAAAAATCAACGAAATAAAAAATTAAAAAAGAAAAAATAAACTTAACTCCAGTATCTTGAAGTGCACACATGAGCTTTGAGGCTGCTGTTGGCTGAGTAGTTAGCGCGTTTGACTACAAACCCTGAGGTCTTAAGCTCAAGACTAGTTTCAGCCAAGCCAACAACATCAAGCATTTTTCTCATGTGCATTGGTGTGTTATTGTGTTGGTTGTTGCTGTACTATTAAAGTGATGAAGGCATAGCACTGATCACCTTGGCAGTACCGGCAGCGAGTAATACTAACATCTCTTAATGCACTTCACAGCACGCTCCTTCGTCGGTATTGCAGCAAAACCGTCGGCGGAGTAAAAGAACTAATAAAATGGCTATACAGCTTAAGCAGCTCAATGCCTCTACTTGACACCAGAGGGGCTTGCAACACTGCTCTACAAAAAAAAAAACGCTCAATAGCAGGGTTGTAAATGAAAAAATTTTGTCTTTTAACTTAGGTATTTTTTGTCGGATCTGATGTTTTATATCTGTAGATTGGTGCTAAAAGAGCCAAGGTTAATATTTTACTGTTTTGAGTTAATCATTGCATTTTGTTGCTAGCCAATGTTACTATGGAAAACTTAAACTAAAATTGCATTTTTCTCAAAACTGAATATTTTGACATTGGCTCTTTTAGCACCAAGCCACAGATATTTTAAACACAAAATTAGTTTTAGCGTTTTGCTCTCAAGACTTTGTCTTAATTTTTTTTTCATCTTAATATAAAAATTTTTAAATTGAAGTTATGAATGTTAGTCGAACTATATGGTTTTTCAACTAAAGATTGTTGATTATTCTGGATTAAGATCGTTGAATTTAATTGTTGGAGCTATCAAACATTTTTAATGTTAGGTGCCTACTTGACTTCACCACCCTTACACTGGGAACAGGTATGACAAGAACTCTGATGATGAGACAGTGATTGATCTCGAAACATCAGTTCGGCGCCTATACAGAAAAGACTTTGTCTTTTCAGTTATTACATGCTTTGAAAATTCCTTTCTTAATAAAAATAATTTAATTGAAAAATATAAATAAATGAACTAAATTCTAGATAATTAACGGCCGTATACATAATGAAGACTTGGCATGGAGTTAGTAAAAATTACGAAATTGAGCTGGAGTTTAACGAGTTTTGATGTAAAATTTTAATTTTGAAAATCACTGCAGGTTGTAGCTGAGACTCATGGCTATATTCCGTGATCATTTCTAATATCAAAATAGTATATGGAAAAACTCAGCAATATAGTTCAATTTCGTCACTCATGCTATCTTCATGCCAAGTTTTCGTTATGTATATGATCTTAAATATCTTTGGATTAGAAATTTTGAAGTAATAAGTTTTGAGACAACGTTTAAAAATACATTTCTTGAATTTTAAAGGGGTTCAACTCAATGAGTTGTACTGGCTGAAAAAGGAGAAAGATATCTTTTTATTCAGTTGAAAAATCTTCCAAATTTTTGGCAATAATTAAAACAGTAGGATTATAAATCTAGAAACTGGAAAAAGCAATAGAAAGCGGGATACAAATTTTAGGCGGGATTGAACTCTTAAAAGCGGGATAATCCTGCCTAAAGCGGGATGTATGGTTAGGTTAAGTATAACCCCTCATCTATTCAAATTTGAAACAAATCTAAACAGTGGCTTAGAAGTTTATAATTTTTTACCATTTACTTTGGGAGCAGGTCCAAAATGTATTGCATGTGTAGTTTTACGTTAATAATTAAAAAAAAACATTTACTTTGCCGATTTCCAGCCAATTTTAATAATTTAGTACCTATTGTAATCGTTTAAGATACACTTTTTAAAAAAATAAGAAATGGGTAGTTGAAGCAAAGTGTTGCAAATCAATGAGCAACATTTGAAAATTCCTTTGATAACACAGGTCTGCGATGAAAAATTTTTTTACATAATTTCATATAAAACATGTAGATGTTGGTTCATTGTTTTGCAAATGTAAACTTCGTTTAAATGTACCACGTTACATTTACCTAGCGTTGTTATCAATCCTTTTCCCAGATACTGTCCTCTTCTTGAGATCTCTGTCCAGGGAAAAAATTTGCGTCCGGGAAAGTCCTACTTTTTACCGACTTAAAAAGGGAGGTTATATACGCCTAAAGTTTCTGTTTTATATTTATATATTTTTTCGCTTTTATGTTGCTTGAAAGATTGCATTTATTAAAACCCAAGTTAAAAAGGGAAGTAATTGGTATTGGATGTCCAGCTTATGTTGTAAATAATACTGTCAATGAGGGTAGTGATATGTTATTTTATGACGTAGGTTAGGTTAGGTTAGGTTATCAGGTTGCCGGTGAAAAATTGGAAGGAAAGGGTTCCAGCCCACTTGTGTCCAATGATAATGATCCCTTTGTCGTACCTGCACTCAAAATATTTTGCAGTTCAAATCAACTGAAAATGAAAAAATATATAAAAATTCATTTGAAAACCGGTCTACTCATTTTTTCATTTATATCAAATGCAAACTCAATTTAATTTTCAATGTTAAAAAATTAACTAACAAAACTTAAAAATTACTGATAATTTCTGTTAATGCTGTTTTTCAACTATCAATAAAACTAACCAGCAAAACCATAAAATTGACTAATTTTCCCTTTTATTTCTGTGTTTTGACTATCAATAAATTAACTAAAATAAATTAACTAAACTCCTTGAAAATTACTATTCTTCTCTTTTATTTCATTTTTCAACTGAAAAAAAGGTTAGCCCTCCCAAAATAAAGTAACACAATTTACATTCCATATTGTTTTTTGCAAATTTTTTAATTAAAGATTTAGAAATTGAAATTGGTTTATATACATACATACATATGCAAAAAAGTAATTATAAAACATCGCAAAAAAATAATTAATAGTTTATACCATACATATATGAAAAATAATTTACGTTGCGGCTTTAATCCAGGCTTTAATCCAGGACTTTAATACATTGCAATTGAATGATTTGTACCTGAAAATAAAAAAAGTTTAAACATTTTACTATAACATTTCTTTTTGTTAAATATATAATATTGCAAAAATTCGCAAAAAATTGCTAAAATCGAGAAAAGTTTGAACCTGTTTTAAGGTTATTAAAACTGTAAAAATGGTTACAACTCGGAGAATTCAGGTGTATCGCGAAAAAACAAACAAATTGCGAAAATCAGAAGAATTTGCGAAATCAAAACAGTAAAATATGTTTATTTAAAATCGATAAGCAGTTTCTATTCTCGGACAAAATAACTTCTTTCAGAAAAATTGCGAAAAAATTCAGAATTGGAAACCCCTCAACTTATTAAAAATCGGTGAATCTGAAAAATTTGCCAAAATCTCGAGAAAATAACGAAACTAGCCTTAACTATGTAAAAAATAATAACTGGAAAAGCAATATTTTGCCATGGTGGTCTTCTGCAAAATAATTTTTCATTTCATTTAATGGAAGATATATTGCAAAAAATTCGTGAAAAGGTTCAAGTGCATATTATATGTACATATATCACTCATTTCTTCTCTTTTGTTACAGTTGTAATCGTGAACTTAAATTGAAGTTTACGAGATAGTCCCATCATAGTAATCAGCACCTCTACTCTAATATTTAAATTTAAGTTAACGATAAACAGAACAAAAATTTGCATCCAATCGCAAAATAGACTATTTATTAGACATGAAAGTTTAAAAATTGTTCTTACCTTTCTATTCAGGATTCCCAGGCCAGTCATCCTTCGATTTCCTTGATACTCTTAATGTATTCCGCATTTGCGATTTTCCTGCAATAAAAACTTTATTATAGATTTTGATTCTGTTTATATCATGCCAAATAAATAATTACTTACCTATGTATGCCAATTCTACACATAATTACTTTTGAGAAAAAATTTAATTTAATTTATTTTATACTTGACAACTTTTCCAATTTTAAAGTTTTCTTGAGAACAGACAAAATATTTTTTGTAGATAAAACAAATGAACTTTTTAAATTTTACAGAAAATCATTATTTTTTGGATGTTAATTTTTTAAATAACACTCATTATAAGTTAAAAAATAAATTTCATATCAAAAAGAATAAATTTTCATTTACATTTTACTTTAAGGAAAACTTTTAAAATAAAATACAAACAGTTAATGTAAAACTTTTTTGAGTGTGTAAAGAAAAAGAAAAACAAGGGGGAATAGGACAGAATAGTATATAGGGTGAAAGAAGAGAAGTTGATAAAGAGACTAGAAGATAGGTAGAAGAGAAGAGAGAGGGGTTAGGCGTACGGAGTTCCGTGCAGGAAGGGTCGTTCGTGAGTTAAATCGCCATTTGGGTAGTTAGCGAGTGAACCACCCGCTGCTCCTGATGAAGGAACTTATGTTCTTGAGCTCCATTTCTGAGAACTCGGATAAGCTACCGAAGAATCTTTTGCCCAGAAGGCGAAGGCGGTGGTCCTCGAGAGCTGGGCAAAGGCATAAAGGGTGCATTATATTCCCTTCTTCTTCTACGTCATTAGAGCTTGAGCAGTAATCATTGTATGGGAAACTCATACGTCTAGCGTGGGTTCCAAAGGTGCAATGCCCCGTGACCGTGGCCATGAGGTTGCGCTGGTGTGGTTTTGTAAAATTTAGAAGTTGCTTAGTTCTGTTTGAGGCGAGGCCAGATTGTTCTCGAAGTAGAGCAGGTTGGTTCATTGTACCATCTGGTTTGAGCCAACTGCATGAAGGCAGCATCAATTCGTCTCCAGCAAGATGAGAGTGGGAGACCGCAGAGATTGGCAATATCGACATCCCAAAGCCAGATCATCCGCAATGATGTTGCCTGAAACGGACTCGTGCCCGCGTACCCATTTGAGGGTGATGCCTAAATTCCTCGCCACCGTGTTAAGTGCTGTGCAGCATTCCAGGACATGACTTCTATGTATCCTACGAGCGAGTGCAGAGCCGTCTCAACTGATTTCTTTTTGGTATAGCCGTGCTGAGAGTTTGAGAGTAAAGTACTCTCTACAGTTGTTCTTATATGAAGGTCGACCAGTCGCTCCACTGTCTTTAGAAGGAAGGAGGTTAGGCTAATGGGTATAAAGCTCTTCGCCTTGGAGGGCGATGCTTTGCATCTTTTCGGGATGAAAATAACATCGCATTTTGTCCAGTGTACCTTGTCCGCAGTAATCTCAATGGATACAGGGGACCGGTTGACAACATGGAAAGTGAGTGTCAACCAGGACCTCTAGAGGCTCAAAAGAGCTGTTGGTCCAGTTGCCGTCTGATTTCTGGATATATCCAGGTATGGATGGCTGTTTGGCTAGGATTTTGCGCAGTCTGCTAGTCTCGGAAAAGGATTCTACATTGCTGCAGAACTCCTTCCAAGACTTGCGTTTAGCGTTCCTGACAAGGTTCTTAAATTTGTTCACGGAGGACTTATAGAGTGTCCAGTTGCCCGTTCTCTTAGCCTTATTGAACAGTCTACGGCAGTTCTTGCGAGATTCTGCTATGTTGTCAGACCATCATGGTGGTCTGCGGTTTGGTCGTTGTATGGATGGTCTGCAAAATAGGCTTATAGCCTTCTCAAACGCATTGTTTAGTTTATCTACGGCTTTATCAATGTCTGCCACTTCCTCTATGGTTGGGGGACGTGCAATTAGACTGGTAAGGATATTGTTGTGTTCCTCCCAGTTCGTTCTACGTCTATTTAAATACGATTTTGTAACTCTGCTAATTATGCTGATGGAAAATTCCAAATAGCGGTGATCATAAAAGGAGCAATCTGTTGAAACTCTCCATCTCTGAATCAGATGTGCTTGTCTCGTGCTGGCAATTGTTATGTCTAGGACCTCCACCCTGTTAGAGTCCGCAAAAGTTGGGGCTGAACCCCGATTTAAAACTACTAGATTGTTATCTAGAATGAAGTCAAAAATACAGTCACCTCTTGCATTGGTATCTGATCTGGTCCAGATATGATGGTGCGCGTTTGTGTTAACGCCCATTATAATGCGTATGTCCTCGTTTGCTGCTCTTGCCATCTTATGGACCAAGGTGTTGGGTCCATGTGGTCGTGACCCATATAGCAGCACAGAATCCACATGGTGGATTCCCCTGTCTCCCATGCCGCAGTAACCGT
Organism: Panzeria rudis; assembly: GCA_956483635.1. NCBI lineage: Eukaryota > Metazoa > Arthropoda > Insecta > Diptera > Tachinidae > Panzeria > Panzeria rudis. Next base: position 40,114,948 of record OY101449.1, on the reverse strand, counting down.
ATCTTCATCACAGTAATTAGAGAGAATGAAGATGTTAAGGTTGGCTTTCGCTAAAATACAGGATCTAATGTTTTTGTCATTATTACCTGACCTTGCTGCGTACAATAGTTTGTAGCCACTGGCGCTAAGGTCAAGAATCTTGCCGTTGTTGGTCCACGGCTCCTGGACTAGCGCAATATCCCCCCTTTTTCTGCTAGGCGGAGAGTCAGAGCAGCTAAAGCTGCCTTAGAGTGGTGCAGATTAACTTGCATTATCTTCGCCATTCTCAACATCGGGGTCATAGTTGACATCGTCATCTCCTGGATTTAGGAGAGCGTCTTCGTCGTCCGCCAATACTAGTCCTTCGAGGAGCTCTTCAACCAGACATGAGTCTGATTGCGAACCTCCATGGCCTCCGAATTGACTATGCTCTCAGGGCCTTTCACTTGCGCCCCTACCAGTTGGCCGCTGGCAATTTTTGACAGATCAATCCCCACTTTTCGTGATTGATTGCTCCGTCAGCGTTGCTGCGGTCAAGAACAACCCTTATCAACGGGTTTCTAGTAACTTCGCTGTAAGGTCTGTTTATGACCCTGTTTGCCCCCTGCCAGGGACGTTTGTTTAATGTCTGTGCACGTTCCTTGAACGATTCTTCCCCCGATCTTTGCCGTTTCGGCACAGATGCTGTAGATGGTGTTTCTGCGTCATCAGCAAGGGAAGAGCCGTTCAGCGCAGGTATGTGGGCCTTGGCCTAAGCTAGCGAAGATTTCTCCTCACCATTCATGTTCTCAGCCAGTTTGTCGCCTAACTGATCGATATAGCGTCGAGCATCCCGTAGTTCCGAAAAGACCTTCCGTGTTAGCAAACTCCGATCACGTGGTTGTGTCTTTGTTGTTGTTGTGGCGGATGCATTTGGCACAGTTGATGTTGTTTCAACCGGCGCATCCGCTTTCGTATTATGTACGGATGCATGTGGCACAAGTGGAGCTGGTCCAGCCGGCGCACCGGATTGTCAGAGTCAGCTTGTAGCTAAATGTATTCCAAAAATATTGAGACTTTTTTTTTATTGAAATTGGTGCACAACTTTCGATTTGATTAATATTTCAGTGAGAGAACTGAATTGATAAAAAATTAGTTTTCATACAACAGCAATTTCTGACTTTGTGTTTGTGTTTGCTACTGTTGTATGGAAATTAAAATTTTATCAATTCAGTTCTGTCACTAAATTGTGAATGACATCAAAAGTTGTACACCAATTTCAATGAAAAAGCGCTCAATTCTTTTGGAATATAGTTAGCTACATGCTACTGGACAAAAACTAGCCCGTTCGTTGTTGTATCTTTATTTTGTTATAAAGTTTTAAAAACAAAAATGTAAACAAATTTTATAACATTTTTTTTGCTCAAACTTTTACGATATCGCTAAAACTACTGTGCAGGCTTAGAAATAATCCCCCTTATTCCGTAACTATCTGTCGACGTCACGTCAAGACAATACCAAAAAAATGGCACTTGTCTACTCGCTGTCGACAAAAGTTTACTACTATTGACAGCCTCTCCCCATTTTCTATGCCTTAGAGATTAGTAAGTGGCTGTCAGTAATAGTAAAGTGTTGTCGATGACGAGTAGAAATGTACCAATTTTTTGATATTGTCTTGACGTGACGTCGACAAATAGTTACGGAAAAAGGGGGATTGTTTGTACGACTTAAGGATTATTTTGTTGTCGAATTTTTACCTAACTAAATAGAGCATGGCCTTCTCAAGAGCATGGCCTTCTCACATATGTCCTGCAAGTGCCTTCATTTTTACATAACGCTATATCTCGAAAACTAGAGCTGATAAAAAAAATTCTAATTATATATATATATATATATATATATATATATATATATATATATATATATATACATATATATATATATATATATATATATATATATATATATATATATATATATATATATATATATATATATATATATATATATATTTATATATATATATATTATATATATATATATATATATATATATATATATATATATATATATATATATATATATATATATATATATATATATATATATATATATATATATATATATATATATATATATATATATATATATATATATATATATATATATATATATATATATATATATATATATATATATATATATATATATATATATATATAAATATATATATATATATATATATATATATATATATATATATATATAGATATATATATATATTTAAAATCTGCATAAAATATGTATTCGGTAACGGCTAAAATTTTTCCGAACGCGATGTACGTTCGTAAGGTTATATTGAGAAAGAATCAGGCATGATTAATAAATATTCAAAGGAATAAGGGAAAAACTAACATCAAGTTAATTTTTCTATGCACACAGCAGAACATAGCAGCGCTACTTTTGGAAATCGCTACACTTCCATCATCAGTCCTCATGTATATTTTGCTTATCACTACGTGTGGGGTGGATCTGTTGAATATGATTTCAATTCTTATGTATACAAACTTTTCGTCTAAATTGAATACGAGAATTAATTCACTTATGTTGATATTAACTAGCCTGTTTATCAGAGCAATTCCCAGTGTTGCCTTTGGTTTGATTTTCTTCATTATAATTTTTTTCCTGATTTCTTTAGAGCTCATAGTCTACTTCACGAACAAATTAGAAATTTTTACCAACAATGAAGGTTTATTTAAAGTCGGTAGTCCTACCGTGACCCTATGGGTTCTCAGTTGATGAAGAACTACTTTTTAATAAATTCTTGTGCTATAGAGTTTTTTTGAAAGTACACACAGAAATATTTCCATGTAAAATCGTCGAAAACCAGGTTAATTTAACATTTTTCGGTAGTAATTTTGCTTCATAGGTGAAAGAAAAATTTTCCTTTTGAATCAACTATATTTCATGTTGATTTAATATTCCAGTACAGTTAAATCAAATGAATGAAATAATACGAAAAATCATATTGAATCAAAGTAATTCGAGTTGAAACAACGTGAATTTGATATTGGAACAACACGAATAATCATGTTGAATCAAAGTTATTTCAAGCTGAAACAACGTGAATTTGATATTGAAACAACACGAAGAATCATGTTGAATTAAAGTTATAATCAATCTGGAACAACATGACTTTAATGTAGCTATTTTATTAATTATTTTAATTACGTGATAGTCATCAGAAAACTATGCGTTGTAGCTGATTGCCCCAGCCAAGATTTGAACTCGTGCCATCTGCATGATAGTCCACGCGCTAACCACTGCAGCCACAACAGCTTCAAACTTTTCTTTACTTATACACTAAATAAATACCATCGTATGTAAAATGCATTTCATTTTAATTCAACATGATTTAAATGATTATTTAACATAAAACTTATTTGAAACTAAAGTTATGGTCATCTCGATTGAAAATGAAACTTAACGTTTATAACAAAATTGTTTTAACGGTGATTTAAGGTTAGATTAATAATTTTCCGTTTAAAGTTAATATGAAACAATGGTAATTTTAAACCAGCAACAGTAAATTTTCGCTGGTAATTCGTTTTTTGTCGTCTACATAGACGACACATGTAAGAATAAACAACAACAACAAGTCATACAAATAAGCAGAACAGTGAATTGTAGCAATGAACAAAGCAAATAAACACTAACACACTCAAACGACAAATTATTTCTTGTAAATTTAATATGATTTCCAATCAAAATTGCGGCATGTGGATTTTACATTCCTTTTTTTTTCTGTGTGTATAAAAGACGAAATTATAAGTTTGAAAAATTTGTTTCCAATATTTTAAATGATAAATATATCGTCACCTGAACCGCAAAACGCCTTAATTAACATTATCATAATATTACTGCAATAATTATACTAAAGCTGGAGGTACATAACACGCGTTACGCCGCAACGCTTTTCTTGCTTTTTAAACTTTTAACACTTTAAAAATGGCAAGTTAAACACCACGCTTTTGAGCCTTTTTTGCTTACAAAATTTCAAAGCCTTGCCGGCTATAATAAAAAAAAGTCAATTTCTAATAATTCTATTTCCACTGAACAAAAATGTTAGCATATGAATCTGACAACACTAGCTGCCTTTTTGTATACAACGTGTGAAAGTTGAGCAATATTCATTTTTTGCGAGGTACGCGCGTCACAAAAGTCTCTTTGTAACTTCAACTTTAGCTCATATGTTAGACGGGCTTATCATTAAAGTTTGTTTCAACACTTGTTTCGCAATTAAGGAATGTGAACAACCTTTTCTCAGGGTAGATTAACACCGCTTGCCTTATGAAAACACACTATTTCAACGTTTTTGACAGAAGTCTGTATCGTATTAGCCATGATACAATTAACAGGTACAAGCAGTAAATCAGCTGATTTTACTCGCCTAAACGGCAAACTCAGTTGAGTGATGTAATTATCATAATATCATCACCGCCATCAAACTGTCAAGCTGTGTATAGAGCTTTTGTTTTTTTTACATAGAATTTGTTGTTTCTTAATATTACGAAGACGAAAACAAAAGAGAGTTGCATGTACATGAAGCAGTGTACCCCTTCCCTATCTTCTCACCTCTCTCTCCCATAAACTCAAAAGTTGCGCAGCAAAAATTGACTCGTATGGACATAGACTTAAAATGCCTCTATTATTATCATATATTGCACTTGTAAAAAATATATACACACACATATTTAAAAAAATACTATTTTTAACACTCATGACATTTTTAATGTCATTTTTATTATTTAAACTTATTAAAAAACTTTAAAAAAGTTCTGTCTTGGACGTCCGTTTGTCTGTATGTACGGATCTTGTATGTGGTCACGATAACGACCGAAAGACTTCGCTAATCGAGTCCTTTTTTTCTGCTTCAGTATAATTAGGAATAGAAGCCTATTTAAATTCACGGTCCAAATGAGATTATGAGGCGTGCACTTTTGGATTTTCGAAACTATTTTATCAATTAAAACATGTGTGCAAAATTTCCTTACATTATGATAATTGCTGTTTTTGGCCACTATGACATCACGACACTGCGCGATCCATGTGTTGTCAACCACGAAATTCGGTCCTTTCAATTGAGTGATGAATGTTCTGCCGTTGTCATCTGTTTAGCGACTCCGATAGAGTGGATGTCCATCGTTTCCAGTTTGAATTTCCGAAATAAATGCACGAGGATAGCGTTTTATGCATTTACTGTCGGACACACAAACCGAAATGGGATTGTGTTGTCCGCATAGTCTGTGGATCATATTGGTCTTTACCACTTCGTGCAAATCTGTGAACAATTTGGTCTGGTGCTATTTTGTCCAAAACAAATGATTATGTACTGAATAACTTTAACCAAATACAAATTGCTTTATTTTTCTTCATTCCCATTTTTCAGATTTTTTATTCTACTCAATCGGCACTAACGACGAACTTCGCATAGTTCGACGAATTTGTCGGCACGAATTCGTGGCGTAAATTCGTCTTTAGAAACACAATTAAATTAGACGAACTAACAGTTTTACTCCAAATCTCTGCCTTGCTATTTTTGTAGTCCATGGATACCAAGTTATATAAATATTCACTGCGGAAAAAATTATGATTATTAAAAAAAAAATATATATAATAAGTGCAAAAATCGACATTAATTCTTAAATTGATTAAAAGTCGCTTAGACTCTAAAAAGGTCATAAATAAAAATACATAAAGAAAGCCAAAAACTTTGGAAAAATTATATCTTTTGCGAAAATAACAGAAATTCGAGAAAAATTGCAAATTTTTAATCAAGCCATAACTTTTATTAAAAATCCCTAAAAATCTAAGGAATGCTAAAAATTCGGTAAAAACGCGAAAATGGCGAAAATTCGCAAAAACTTGCTAACAGCGGCATAATTGCAAAGTCTAATATTGTTTAAACTTCGCGAAAACTCCAAAGAAGCAGAATACTTGCTTGAACATTGCAAAAAATCGCGAGAAGATGTAAAATCGCAAGCTCGCGAAAAATGTCTAAATGTATTAAAGAAATCACCAACACTGCAAAGAATAACAAAATATTAGAAAATTAGATAAATTGCTAACATCGCAGAAATTGCAATGTCTGGTAAACGTTTTTGTTTAATTTTGATGTTATAAAATCACATCACTATAATGAAAATTTTTGATATTTTCGAATTAAAAAGAAAATTTTCAAATAATTTGTCGTCGTTCGAAGATGTAAGAAATAAGAATAAAGCTAACGCAAGTTCGTTGCGCACGGCAATTTTCTTTCAACGTACTGATTGTGTGTGTGTGCATTTTCAGATACACAAATGTGTTCTTTTTTCTACGACGAATATTCGTAACGAAGAATTCGTCGTTCGTCCCAGTTGTATTTGTAGCATAAGACAAACTTGTTTTCGTTTGATTTTATACTTAAATATATATCAACATATAAACACGTGAAAAGCTCAAGCCAGTAGCTAATTGTTTATCAATATGATTATTTCGAACGTATTCGCTTGTGAATAAAAATTGACTATTTATTAGGCTAAGGTTCGTATAGTTTAATTCAGAAAGAATTGGACATGATTAATATTCTCTTTTTCCTTGGAATTAAACGTTACGAACCTTTGCCTTTGTTCAGCTCAACGAGGTTAATTTCAATTTACAAAAAGTTTCTCAATCTTTTATCGAATTCGGCACTAAGAAATCTGAGTTTAAACTCCTACTTTTTAGTGTAATAAAATAACTGTCTTATGTGTTGTTTCCACAGTGCAAACAAGCATTGCCTGTCTGAAATTTGTTTGAAAAGCACTTACTGCCAGTTTTTGTAAATAAAATAAAAAATTTCGTTAGGGACTTTGAATTGAAAACAAAAACAAATTTGAGTTTTTTTTTATTGTTGTTTCAATATATATTCCCTAACGAAAATTTTTATTTTATTTACAAAAACAGGCAGTTAGTTTTTTTAACGGTTTCCATAAAAATTTTTTACTCAGGTCGCTTGTTTGCATTGTGGAAACAGCACATTAATATAGTAAAATAGCTGTGATTTATAAACTGTAAAGATAATTTTGTATATATTTACGTTTTACACATATTTCATTGTTAAATTCGATATTTATACAATATAACTATAGGTATTTTTGTTATCTTAGTCTGGAAGGATTTTTTTTATCCATAGACTGAAATAAATAAATAAAGAACCTTAGCCTAATAAACAATGAAAATAGTTTGTATTTTAATTCACGTGATATGAAATCACCGCGATTTTCAGAACATAACCGTCTACTTTGTTTTTCTGTTAGCATGTTGTTGAAAAATGGTTATACCGAAGTATAACAGCAGTGATTGCTATAATATTTGGCCTATTGCTATTACTGCTAATGTCGTTTTTTTCTATGGAAGATGCATTTTTTAATTCATATTTGTTCGTAATATCTATGACATTAAACTTTAAAGCAGTTTATCAATACTAATTGCGGTGATGCTTATTTTCAGGGAATCTTTTCAAATAGAGCCATAAAATCAGAGCCAGTAACTACTGATTTGGAGTTGGAAACGGCGAGTGCTTATAAATCTACAGATTCATCATCGGTACAATCATCGGTATATAAATTCAAGTATATGTATATTCAAACTAATCTTAGTGTAGAAACTTTTCTCTCCTTTTTTAGATCAGTTGCAGTGAATTGATTATTAAATCAGAAAATCTTGTTGCATCAAAGTCTCATCAGGTAAATGGAATTAAAGCATAATGAAATTTCGCTATATATTTCAATACAATAAATTAACAACGTTTAAGAATAATTAAATGAATAATAATAACATATATCATTTTGGAATTTTAAAAAATTACAATGCACCATCCAAGGTCGATATATAAGGTCTGTGCATCAGCCCATATGTTCGGTAATTTTGCTGTCAAATTGTAGTGTATTTTACCAATCCACTCACACATATTAATATCCGCTTTGAGTTTTTCTCATACATTTTTTGACACCACAATTCTCAAAAAAAGTTGCTTTGTCGTATCAATTCGCCGATAAGTATACCATCGAAATCGGAAGTTATCGAGAAAAAAATATATTTTGGGACCACGGACAAAAAAAACGGTGTCTAATAGAGGAGAATTTCAGCTTTGTGTATATTCAATAGATCTTATATTGAAGAAGAAGATCGGATTTATTAAAATTTTGCTGCTTTTTTTCAACAGTTTGCTTGAGAACATGCCCATTTTTATATTCTTAAAAACTGTGTCTTATTGACAAAGTTACAATATTTTTAAACAAAATTTGAATGTAAAATAGTACATGAGTGATTGCACGTAAAACGGCCCTATGCAAGGAACAAATAATTTTCTAATTTTTAATAAAAATCTCTCAATTGATGTGCTTTAGAGAATGACACTTATAGAAAAGATAAAAAAATACACTTTAATATATTTTAATCAATTTGAGGTACTTTTATATGATTATGCAAGAAACATTTTGCTCTCCCTCTTTGTATGTTTAATATTTATTTCAGATTTTCTTTTATTCCCTTTCTCATTATTAATAAAAACCGTTATCTCTTTTTTTGCTTTTTATTGAATTTAAAAAAAAATATTCAGCTAGAGTATTCTGCTGTCTATAATATAACGGATAGCAAATAATTTAATGTTTTATTATTTTCTTATGAGTTTATCTTTATATTATTTATATTATTTAAATCAATAAAAAGTTTTATATCTTAAAATTTTTTAATTTTTCGTACAAGGTCACACCCGTCCGTCTCATTTTAAAAATGGGTTTTTTATAAGAAAAATAATTTTTTGTCAAACAGTAAATACACAATACAATTGAAAACACTTTGAACAGATATCTATACTAAAATTATTGTGTACCTTATAGTAAAAATTTTACAGAATTTATACTGAAAGTCATAATTCTTTAAAACTAAGATTTGTAAGGTCACACTCGTCACAGTTTTTTGGCGACCATTCTGAGTAGAAATCGTGTTCTATCAGTGTTTAACCGTTATTCAACGACTGTAAGCTTAGTGTCCTTGCGAGCCGCAACGTTTTTTTGAGTAAAAAATTTTATATGCCTGATTTATAACAAAAAATGTGTGCAAAATGGTCACACCCGGCTAAATAGAATTACTCACATGCAACCCAGTGCATTGTGAAACTGCTCAGAAAATAAATGTTAAAAAATAAATAACTCTTATTAAAAGTTGACATATCAATAGATGAGGGGCTGTATTTGCGCACTATAGTTTCCAAAAATTTGCATGATATGAACTGACAGCTTTACAGGGGGCTAAAACTAAGTGCATCGCAAATTTCAACCAATTTTATAACTTTTTGGTCTGCTCAAATATACGAAGAAAAAACTTGAACAATGTAGTCTACTATCTTTTATAATTTAAAAGATATTTAAGAATTTTATTTTTCACATTTAGGCATAACTTTTTCGCGTTTTGAAAATATAATTGTTTTATTGTATTATCCTTTTTTTCAAAACTGAAATTATAAAAACTTTTAAAATCGGTTGAGATTTGCGAAAGATAGAAGACTTAAAGCTATCCACATGTCATGCGTTTACTTTTAGCCCGCTGTAGATTCGTTCGGATATATTTTGCAAATTTTTGCAATCTTTATTGTACAAGTATAGCCCCTCATCTATTCAAATTTGAAATAAATCTAAACAGTGGCTTAGAAGTTATTAATTTTCAATAAAATTAAGTTAATTTTAAATACTTTTTCATAAAAGTTAATTTTTGTATATATTTATTTAAAATTTGCAAGAAAATCATTAACTGTGTAGTAATTTTTGACAACACCGGCAGTGAAATAAAGTACTTATGTAGTTCCCGTTTATACTTACTGCCAGTTTTTGTAAAATAAAACGAAAATTTCGTGTGAGAATTTATGTTGAAAACAACAATAATATACGATAATTTGTTTTTGTTGGTAATATAATTTCTCACACAAAATTTTCGTTTTATTTAAAAAAAACTGGCAGTTAGACTTAATACGATTCTCAATTTTTTAACCGCATTGAAAATATGATTTGATGACACACTTAAAACTTTCGCTACAATTCAAAAGTGTGTTTATCGGCCATGTCACAGAGTTAAATTCCGTTCGGAAACGGAATTCAATCCACCCTAATATGTAAAGCTCTAGCTGGAGCATACCGCAGCATAGTAGCGCCGCCAACACTCTGGTCACACCTGACAAATTTGCGTATTTTAGTTTTCTATTTTAGACACCAGCTGCTACAAAAATGGGGTAGGTTGAATTCCGTTTCCGAACGGAATTAAACTCTGTGACTTGGTCGTGTAATTATTATTAACACGATATGAGAAAATACGATTTAAAATTAAATATATGTAAGTGGAGTAATAAAACGATAAACATTAAAAAAATTTAACTTTGCCGATTTCCAACCAATTTTAATAATTTATGACCTATTGTAATCGTTTAAGATACGCTTTAAAAAAACTAAGAAATGAGTAGCTGAAGCAAAGTGTTGCAAATAAATAAGCAAAATTTTAATATTCCTTTTGCCATGGTAATAATTCTTGCCAAACAGAAAACTGGACTTCAAATAGTTCATATTAACGCACAAAGTCTTAAAAAAATTGACGAATTTCGATACATCTTCGCTGCATCTGCTGTGGATGTAATCTGTGTGTCTGAAACATGGTTTGTTTCGGAAATTAATGACTCAATTTTTAGCTTACCAGGCTTCAAATTGTTTCGTGCAGATAGATTGACATATGCTGGAGGTGTGGCAATATATGTTAGGTATGATATAAACTGTTACATAAAACTCAAATCCAATCACTCAAGTCAAATTGAATATATATTTTGGAATTAATAATGGAGGACAAGAAAAAAATTCTTCTTGCTTGTATCTATCGACCACATCTTAGCATAGATACTACCGATTTAATGATTAAAATTTAATCATTATCGTTATTGTACAATGATGTTATTATTGCAGGTGATCTTAACAGCAATTTACTTATTGATAATTCGCTATCAGTAGATATGCAAACACTTGGGATTCTGCCAGTTAACACTGTGGTTCCTTAAACTCTAAAAAGGCCAGAAATTTGGAATAAATCACACCTATCGCGAAAATGTTGAAAATTCGCATAAAATCAAAATATTGGAAACAATCCCTAAACTAAAATTGATTAAACCCTCGATAACTATGTAATGTAAGTCAATAACTCGAGAGAAAGCGCAAAACATGAAAATTAGCAAAAGCTTGCTAAAATTTTAAATTGTACGTCCTTAAATAAAAATATATAAAGAAAGCCAAAAAGTTTGGAAATATTATATCTTTCGCGAAATTTACAGAAATGCGCGAAAAATTGCAAAATTTTAAGCAAGCCATAACTTTTATTTAAAATCCCTAAAAGCCTAAGGAATGCTAAAAATTTGGTAAAAAACGCTACAATGGCGAAATTTCGCAAAAACTTGCTAATAGCGGCATAATAGCAAAGTCTAATTAACATTGTTTGAAATTTGCGAAAACTCCTAAGAAGCAGAATACTTGCACAAATTCACTTTTATTGCGAACATTGCAAAAATTCGCGAGAAATTGCAAAATCGGAAACAATCCCGAAAATTGATTAGAAGTCGCCAAAACTGGTAAAAATAAAATAAACTCGAAAAGAACGTAAAAAAATCGCAAGTTCGCGAAAAATTTCTAAATGTATTGAAGAAATCACTAACACTGCAAAGAATAACAAAATATCAGAAAATTAGATAAATCGCAAAAATAGCGAAAATTCGCATCAAATTGCTAACATTGCAGAAATTGCAATGTCTATTAAACGTTTTTGTTTAATTTTGATGTTATATTTTCGAATTAAAAAGAAACATTTCAAAAATTTTGTCGTGGTTCGAAGATGTAAGAAATAGAAATAAAGCTATCGCAAGCACGTTGTGCACGGCAACTTTCGTCCAACGTACTGATTGTGTGAGTGTGCATTTTTATATACACAAATGTGTTCTATTTCCTACGACGTATATTCGTAACGAAAAATTCGTTACGAATATACGTTGTGTTTATAGCATAAGACAAACTTTTTTTCGTTTGATTTCATACTTAAATATATATGAACATATAAACATGTGAAAGCTCAAGCCAGTAGCTAATTGTTTGCTAATATGATTATTTCGAACATATTCGCTTGTGAATCCAAATTGATTATTTATTAGCTTAAGGTTCGTATCGTTTAATTCAGAAAGAATTCTTGTTCCTTTGAATTAAACTTTACGAACCTTAGCCTAATAAATAATGAAAATAGTTTGTTTTTTAAATCACGTGATATGAAATCACCATGATTTTTAGAACAGGACCGTCTACTTTGTTTTGCTGTTAGCATGTTGTTGAAAAATGGTTATATCAAAGTATAACAGCAGTGATTGCTATAATATTTGTTGGCCTATTGCTATTGCTGCTAATGTCGTATTTTCTATGGAAAAAGAAGGAGATTATCAATTCGTGTGTATTTTTTTAATGTTTTCATAGACATAACTCTGTCATTTGTCAACCGATTATCAAATTTTTTTTTTTTGTTTAAAAGGGTTTGCCTTCAGTTTGGTCCCATAATTTTTTCGAAAATCGGAGGGGGAAATTAGTTCTCCCTATGCATATCTCTGTCATATGACAATTAATTTTTAAAATTATTTGTTTGTTTGAAAGGGTTTGCCCGTATAGTGGTCCAATAATTTTTTTCCAAAATCGGAGTTGGGAAATTTGCATAACTCTGTAAAATTTCAACCGATTTTTAATATATTTTTTTTATAATTTTTTTTACGAAAATCGGAGGGGGAATTCGCTCCACCCCCATGCATAACTGTCATTTGTCAACCGATTTTCAAGATTCTTTTTTTTTTGTTTGAATGGGTTTGCCTGCATGTTGGTCCCATAATTTTTTTACGAAAATTGGTTGAGAAATTTTGAGAAAGTAAAAATCGGGCGGACTAAATAGTAGCCCGATATATTAATTATCGCCATATCTTGATCGATTTGCAAAATATTTCATTTGAATGGACATGAAAGTTTAGGTACTATGAAAAATTGTACACACCCCATTTGTAGAGAAACACACTATTGAAATAACGCAAAATTGCATCCTTTTTGTAATATGTTCAATAAGATCTTTGTATTGAAGTCGGCTTTTTTTTGGCAGAATTTTTTAATTCATATTTGTTCGTAATATCTATGACATTAAACGTTAAAGCAAGTTACAGTTTATCAATACTAATTGCGGTGATGCTTATTTTCAGGAAATTTTTTCAAATAGCGCCATAAAATCAGAGCCAGTACCTACTGATTTGGAATTGGAAACGGCGAGTGCTTATAAATCTATAGATTCATTAAAACAGGAAGGTGAACAATCATCGGTATATAAATTTAAGAACATATGTGTATATTCAAACTAATCTTAATTTAGAAACTCTTCTCTGCTTTTTTAGACCAGTTGCAGTGAATTAATTATTATTAAATCAGCAAATCTTGGTGCATCAATATCTCATGAGGTAAATGGAATTAAAGCATAATGAAATTTCGCTATATATTTCAATACAATAAATTAAAAACGTTTAAGAATATTTAAATGAATAATAATGACATACAGGGTGTCCCATTCATCAACGTCAAGCCGGAAGCGGATGATAGGACAAGTAGTGACTGCTCCAAAAAAAGTTAGAAAAAAAATCTATGTCACTTATTTTAAACGGTGTTTCCAGTTTAGAAAAAATTACCCTGTAATGATCTTTCTATTGCTGTGACTACACATCTTCACTTTTCTTATTTATTTTGTCTCCTATATCATTGTCAGATATCCTTCTGTAAATGGCAGTTAAAAATTCATACTGCAGTGGCCTGATTTTCACAGGAAATCTTACATTTTGCCAAACGACGTACTAAAAATTATTACTACTCCCAACTTTAAGCGGCCGTGTTGAAAAGAAAATGTACTAGGTACTTTTGGCAAGTGACATCAAAAGTTGGCGCGCTTAGCACGAATTCTAAAATGGTATAATACTTGGTCAATTTGTTTTTCAAACTGCAAAAAAACAATGATTTTTCCAACAAAAATGCCTATTTTTTTAAATTAATTTTTTTTAGCCGTTGTTCGAACGGGGCTTCAATTTAAATAAGAAAACGTTCGACTAACGATTAAAATTTTTTTTTTACATAAAAAAATACATATTTTTGTTGGAAAAATCATCGTTTTTTTGCAGTTTGAAAAACAAATTGACCAAGTATTATACCATTTTGGAATTCGTGCTAAACGCGCCAACTTTTGATGTCACTTGCCAAAAGTACCTAGTATATTTTTTTTTCAACAAGGCCGGTTAAAGTTGGGAGTAGTAATAATTTTAAGTACGTAGTTTGACAAAATGTAAGATTTTCTTTGAAAATCAGGCCACTGCAGTATGAATTTTTAACTGCCATTTACAGAAGGATATCTGACAATGATATAGGGCAAAAAAAATAAGAAAAGTGAAGATTTGTAGTCACAGCAATAAAAAGATCATTACAGGGTGATTTTTTTAAAGCTAGCAACACCTTTTAAAATAAATGACATAGATTTTTTTTCTAACTTTTTTTTGAGCAGTCACTTACTACTTGCCCTATCATCCGCTTTCGGCTTGACGTTAATTAATATGACACGCTGTATATCATTTTGCCATTTTAAAAAATTTCAATGCACCCTCGAAATCGGAAGTTATCGATAAAAAAATTATATTTTAGGACTTCACGTAGAGAAGTAGAATTTAAGTAGAGATGTGCGTGTGAGTTAGTTTTCGCTCACGATGACGCACTACCACGAAAAGAATATTTTTTTCAAGCACGCTCACGCACAGCAAACCTTAAGACACGATCACGCACGCTCACGATTAATATTCATTTTAGCACGCACGCTCACGCACGACAAAATCTTAAGCTTAAACATATTTTTTATATCCAAGAAAACACCAAATCGAACGTTTAAAGTTTTAAGAACTTTTTAGTGTTCATATGAAAATGAAGTAATATACATAATATACATGGGCGATTCTCATTTTGAGTGTATATTTTTAATTTTTGGGTTTTTAATTTTTTAACTTTACCAATAAAATTAAAAGAACTATGAGAAGGTAGGATTCATGTTATAGTTTTCACCTCATTCAATGGATCATAATATAAAACATTTTTCGATTTTTTAACATATTTCTGTATTGAGCGTTACATTTGCTTTCACGGTTGTTCGGAGAATGATTTCTGCAAAAAATACCTCACAAAGAGTGAGTATATATAGGATTTTAAAGCACTATATATCTACTCTATAAAAAAATTTTAAATCGCAGGACGAATTCAAAAGTTATGACCATTTTGTGAACTTTGACTTGGGTTCACATGGAAAAGTAAATAATCGGTATCTTGTAAAATAATTCTGTATAAATCTTTATACATAAGCGAAAAGCAGGCTAAGTCTTCTTTCAAATAAGACCAATTTTAACAAAGTCGACCGACAATGTTAAAAGTTATGTCAATTTCAATACATTATTCGTACCAAAATACGATCACACTAAAAATTTTTGGAAAATATAACAACCCACAGTGCAGTAGAATCAAAATTTTTTTTTAACAAATCAGAAATTTCTTAACGGGTAATCTCTCTATCGTTTCTGCCCTTCCGCTGCTGCTAACATTTTTCTACCGTCTTAAAGTTTTTATATAAATTATATTTAAGAATTTTGTTAACGTAACGCTCAATACATTTTCTTACGAATTTAATGTTTTTTTAACACATACTATATTTTTAATTTAAAACAATTCAGATGTACAATCTTCGATGAGTTATTAAACATAACCTCCTTATTTATGCACTTAACAATTTAAATTAAATTAAAAAACTACGGATAACACTCAATACATTTTTGGATACAAACCATGATTGATTGATGAAATCTATTTCAATGTAATATTTATTTGATAAAGTTCAAAAAATGTTTAAATATTTAGAGCTACAAACGTATGCTGTTATTTTAGTACCTGTTGTTAATGCAAATTCAACTATTAAACTGAGTAAAAAGAGTAACGTTCAATACACATAGCTGTGGACAACAACAACTCCTAAAAAAGCAAATATAATTCCTATAATTTTTTAAATATTTGGTGTATAAAATAAGAAAAACAAATGCAAATACATATTCTAAAACCGTTATAAATTTACTCTCGTTTTTGGAAAAAATCATAATTTCCTAATATGGAATGTCAACATCATGCAATTCGGACACGTCATTTTGTACGAAGAGTGTATAAACACTATTTTCGTTCTTTGTTTTTAACACATAGAATAGAATAGGGGAAAGATCTGGTCCAAAGACAGGCACTGCGACACCTAGTGGATCTTTTGTGCCATAGATCTATAAATTAAGTCAAGCTCTGCATGACTCTCCTTATGAAAGTCAGCACAGAATTTGGAGAAGCCCGCTTAATATCATCCGAGCACAGAAACTCAGAATGAAAAACACGCCTTCTACTATTACATAAGACGATGCACTTACAGAGAATGTGTGCCGTTGTCTCATCCTCTTGCAAGCATAAACGGTACAAGGGTGAACGAACTTGGTTACTTTTCCACAAAGGATAGTTCATAATAGAGGGCTGCAAAGAGTACATAAATTTATTTGTAGAATGTACTCGTATGAATTTCATGTGTGCGTATATGTATGTTCTTATGCATGTATATGTATGTATATACATAGCCACGACCAAATATACATATAGACATACATATATACACACATACATACTAAAAAATATACATGCATACACACAAAAACATACATACGAGTACTTTCGAGTATATTTGTGCTGCCCTCTAGTTCATAAGGCATCATAAATCATTCCTGATGAAATTCAGGATGCCACTATATGAAAAGGGCTGCATCAATGCCTTGACTTGACGCAAACCAGAAGAAGCCAGCCACACTTCCTTTGCGGTCGATATGTCATTTCCTTTGATTAGGGACTTGACAGTCGACCAGTTTACGCCACAAAAGGGCTCTGGACCCAAAAGAGAAGTAGCAGAGGCCCTCCTGACCAATTCATCTGCTTCCTCGTTACCCGGAAGACCACTGTGTCCAAGTATCCAGTAAATGGCAACCTTGTTTCGTAATGATAGCTCCTGCAGTGAGTCAAAGCACTCTAAAACAAGCTTATAACGGAATTCCCAAGAAAGGAGGTACTTAAGAGCTGCCTGACTATCGGAAAAGATTTAAATTAATATGAACACATTTAGTGATCGCCAGTATTTCCGCCTGAAATACGGTAGGCCATTTGCCAATGAGCACAAAGATGTCCACGTTGGGTCCACAGACTCCAGCGCCAACACCATCTTCTGTTTTGGATCCATCCGTATACCAGCATAAACTTCTGGAATCCACAGTGGGACCGTTTTCTTTCAACGTTGCCCTACGGGGAGTTGTGGCATTGAATCTCCAGTCGAACCTATTTCACAGTTTATCCCGTCACTAGGCATTTCTAGCAGCCCTCTGCTGGGCATAGTACTCAAGATCGATGAGTGTCCATTACCGATACGACGGGCAGAGTTCCCGAGACCCATCCTATAAGCAGCCATTGCCGCAGAGGTTCTTATAACGATTTGTATGGGTGTTAATCCAATCAAGGTCAAGGTTGGACACGACCTTATGTGGTAAGAAGACACGCCAATTTCTGAAGCTTGCAGAGTTTAGTTGTGACCATTTTTAGGCTCATGCCCCAGGTGCACCCGGCATAACTCTTCACCGCCCAGATCGCTATAGTGGCTCTCTGTGTTCGCATTCAACAAGACTGTTTCAAGTCAATCTACTATCAGGAGCAACCCCCTAAATATTTGATATCGGTGGAATAAGGTATATTGCACTCATTCAACGAAATTGTCCCCAGACAAAGTTTTCTCCTAAGAGAGAAAGGTACCAGAACAGTATTGTCAGAGTTGACCAAGGCAAATTCGTACCAGGTAATCTCACTAATAAAACAAGTACAACATCTAACAAAAACCACAAGCATTTTGTTTTTGTAAAATCATTGTTCGTACTCAAACTCACAAAGCAAATAGTATATTTTGAAATCCGACCATGAAGAAAATGCTAAAAAAAAGTTAACCGCTGTGTTTACAAGTTCACCTATAGTGAATTCGCCTTGGAGTTGACTGATAGGCCATGTCTCCCACACCATGTCATAACAGTGCACAAAGCATTATTCATGACGTCTGAGAGAACGTTGCCGAATTTGCCAGCTGCCATCACAACCAGGTCATCAGTGTACCCTATAACTTCATGTCCTTGTTCACTACACAGAAAAAAATAAGTTTCGTTTTTGATAACAAAAATCCCGGTATTCAATAATTTTTTTTTCAAATTTCCTGTGATAAAGAATTCCCCTATATTGATAACAGAATTATTTCAAAATAAAAATATATATATATATATATATAAATTAAAAAAATGTTGACATGGCTGGAATACGAACCCGGGCTTTCCGGACGTAAAGCATACACTCTCTAGCTGAGCCATATCCCCTTTATTTTTTTATGGGATACAACTTGTTTTAAGTACTTATGTATAAAAAGAAAAGAAATAACCGGCATGGAAAAGAAATACTTACAACGAAATATTTTATTATGTTAAAGATAAATGTTATTGAAATTCATATTTTTTTTTAATAACATGGTCTTATTGAATATAATTCTTGTCTATTTTTTTCTGTGTAAGAATGAGGAGAAGTTCATCAATCACCACTGACCAAAGGAGTAGTGATAAAACACCACCCTTTGACTGCATTAATAACCTTATCGTTGCCCATTGAAGCAGTTATGGCCGTGCTCTCAAGCATAGACCTAATCCATATCACAGAAGCATGATCAAGACCTTTTTGCCTTAGAGATCACTCTATAGAACCATACTTTGTATTATCAAATGCGCCATCAATGTCTAAAAAGGCACCCAACGCGATTTCCCCCGACCCATGAGCCCTCTCAATCTTTGTAACAAGAGGATGTAGAGCATGCTCAGTCGATTTACCCTTAGCATATGCGTGTTGATTTACGTGCAAGGGAACCGTCGATCTAATGTGTAGATCAATTAGTCTCTCCATCGTTTTCAGCAAAAAGGATGTTAAGCTAATTGGTCTGTATGATTTGGATAAGTTTTCTGGCCTGTTGCCCATTTTAGGTATAAATACAACGTTAACTTTCCTCTACAGTAGGGGAATGTGTCCAAAGACAAAACTGGCCCTAAATAGGGCAGCCAGGGCAAAAAGCAGTGCATAAATGCACTTGTTTTTAAGAAAAGTAACACAATCAGGCAATTAATGCCTACCAGTTAATTAATTAATGTGTTACCTTCTTTGGCAAAGGGATAGTGTAGAGAGAACAGGTGGCGAAGTGGAAGAGAGATAGTAAGCTTAATTGATTTACAATCCTGCTTTTGCGCGTTTTTTTTAGAGCAGTGTTGCAAGCCCCTGTGGTGTCAAGTAGAGGCATTGAGTTGTTTAAGCTATGTAGCCATTTTATTAGTTCTTTTACTTCGCCGACGGTTCTGCTACAATACCGACGAAGTAGGGTGCTGTGAAGTGCATTAGGATATGTTAATACTAATCGCTGCCGGTACTGTCAAAGTGATCAGTGCTATACCTTCATCACTTTAACACTCCAACAACAACCAACACTATAACACACCAATGCACATGAGAAAAATGCATAATGTTGTTGGCTTGCCTGAAACTAGTCTTGAACTCAAGACTTCAAGTCAAACGCGCTAACTACTCAGCCAACAGCACCCTCAACTAATTATAAACTGATAATTATTGTTATGGCAATATCTTACCAGTTCCTTGATTTCCGTAGGTGGAATAGGACGCACAGAGTACTTTTCTAGTCCCTTGTTCCATTGGGATCTCTATAATAACCGCCACAAAGTCCCTTCGGATGAATTCTGGAATTGGAATATAATCAATATATTTATTTATTAACATTGCCGTTCTAGGAACACAATTTCCTTTATGAAATATTAACCTACTTGGTTCTTGTTGAAGGCCTAGAATTTTACCTTCGATAGCCCATGGTTCCTGCACAAGAACCATGTCTATCCGTTTTTCGGCGAAAACCTTGCACAGGGTGGTCGAAGCTTCTTTGGCGTGGTGCAAGTTCGCCTGTAGCACTTGCATGGTGCTCACACCTCTTTCGTGTCATTAGAAGTTGTATCAACTACCCTTTGTAGCTGCGCTCTTCTTGGTCCTTTACTGGTTTTGACCGGATAATGTATATTTTGAAGGGTAGTTCCACTTGACTTACCCATGATTTTAGCGGCTATTATAGCTGCAGCCTTGCCGGCGGATGGACCAACACACCCAGAAACACCAAGCTTCCTGCCGTCGGCCTTGGCCTGCTTTGATGCCAGGCTAGTTGTTAACTGGGTTGTTAAACCTGGCTTAGCCATGTTTTTATCCGCTTTCATCGCAGTGGCCTTGCTAGCGGATGGACCATCATCCTTTGAAACACCAAGTTCCTTTCCACTTTCAACTTGGACTGGACTCTTATTCCTGTGCTCGCTTGCACATTCCTTCTGCGCGTCTTTAATTGACAGTTTCAGGTGGGTGAAGCGGTAAGCAATCCGGCCATTGGTCTCCACGAGTTTGGCCCAAGAATTATCATCTACCGCCATTATTAAATGAAGAAGTGGACCATCGTTCTTCTTCATAGTTACCTTCCAAAGGTTCGCACTCAGGTTGTTCTGAGCCGCGATGATTGCCAGAATCTTTTCGTTTTTGATATCCTGGATCTGCGGAAATTAGCCCCGCACATAGTGAGACCTGGGAAAATCAGGTTCTTCCACTATCCTTCGAGTTTAAATTTTTTGGCAATTATGCTGATTTTGATCTTGAGGCAGTCAGCAGTTTTCCTGTTTGTACAGGTGACCATAAAACAAACTGTTCTACGAGCACAGCCATCGAATTCAGAGCGAACATCTCCTAGTTCAATCGCAGTATCAATTATTGCCTCTTTCAGTCTTGCCATCTGCTCGACTGTCAGAGGATTCGCCGTTGTGTCGTTAGTTACAAAACCGACTTTAGCCAACAACATCACAAATGAAGTTCCCGTATGGATCTTCATGTTGTCCAGACCTTCGCCTATTGTTGTAGCACCGGATCTGTCAGAGCATATACTTTGATTGTCTGACACTTGTTGCCCTTAGAAATTTACGATGTTGACATGAGGCATACCGGGCTGCCCGACAGCATTCCCAGTATGCTCCATAACATCTTCCATCTGCAGAGTTTACAATATTACCTCCGGATAGCACAACAGCTTTTCCAACGGTTGTTGCTAATGCATCAGGGGTTTTTTGTTATTTTTAAATTATTTTTATCCATACAAATTGCGGATTGAACAGTATACGTCTAGCAGAGCCCTTTGTCAGCCTGGTCATTGAGAAAACTGGAGTTCCCAATTCCATAGTTCGCATATTCACGACTAATCTTCCTGTTAGCCATGCATGCATTGGCATATCCAGCCTTGCGGTATGAATTGGCGCATTTCCACAATGGAAACTCC
Source organism: Panzeria rudis (assembly GCA_956483635.1). Lineage (NCBI taxonomy): Eukaryota > Metazoa > Arthropoda > Insecta > Diptera > Tachinidae > Panzeria > Panzeria rudis. The sequence goes on along the minus strand of OY101449.1, from coordinate 40,093,339 downwards.
AGGAAATGGGCCTTTTCTAGGACTTTTATAATTAACGGCATTAATTTTTGTTAAAAAGAACTGCAGTTCATCTGTACCGTAATGCGATGTAGCGCCCCACACCATTACACCACCTGCACAGCTACGATTTCGATTTAAATCATGTTCTTCCTTACAGAGATCATCGAAATAATAGTTATAGCCATCACAACCATCAAGGTTAAAGTTTTTCGTCTGAAAACAACACGCGTTTCTATTCTTCCTTCCAATATATATTTTGTTCCTTTTTTCTTAATTTATGAGTAATTTATTCAAGTAAATGTGTTATATCCCGATGTTTACTCTTTGACAACTTTTCTCAACTGAGCTAATTGCACCATACACTATAGCACAAACTTATACCATCAGCAAAATAGCAAACTCTGTCTGACATCGCTACAGCAAAGCGTACAAATTCCCATATATTATAAAATATTATATAAAATATTAGAGTAATTTTGATAATAACTATAAGCGAACTGTAGGGACTAATATGGGCTTTAGCCCCTCCCGGAAAAATTTCTAGCTACGCCAATGCTGATGAACCAAAAACGGCATTGTTTTTGGACAAAATTTGTTCTGCAGCAAGAATTTAGATAACGATACCATATTCCCGTTGATTTTTTGCAAAAATTTCTTGAAATGCGTATAATTTATTAATAGACCGCATTTTATGAGTAGTTTGAACAATAGTTTTTGAGAGAACTGCTAAAAAGTATTATTAAAATGCTAAATGTAATTAGATGAGCGGCAGTGTAATTATGTAAATGCGTAGCTAACTTTTTTTATATTTTTACTTTTTAGGATGTTAACAAAAGTACCGAATCAAAAATCAATTTTTTAAGTTGCAATTTAGATTCATCATCATTAGATGTTAATCTAAGCAGTAAAGATACAGATTTCGAAGATGTGTTATCACAACAATCTACTGAAGATGTCACACCAAATATTTCAATAAACAATACAGCAGAACCTTCAAAATATTTTTCTATAATTGAAATATCCTCTGTAGAAAATGATGAGTTGCCAGTTCAGGATTCACAGTTAAAAGAAATTATAATAAGTCCGAAAAAGCCACATCAAAAGAAGATACCAAACTTACGAAACCAAGGAGAAAGAACGACGCAAAGTAAATTTTATTTTAAAACTGTGGGAAGAAACGTAAGTTTCTTTTTTGACCTCTACTCTTTATTTAATTTTTTTTTAATTCTTATTAAATAATAATAGGCCAGTCAAATTAGACAAATCTAAGGAAATAATTCCCGGAGTTTTGAAAATTGCCACCGTTGGAAACTATAGGGTCGCCGTGTTTGGCGCGTGATCTAAAGGGAGGGGGACCCCCTTAATGTGATAGTTTTGTTTAGTTTTGCTCATAGGTCTGAAACTAACGTCTAGCAAAAATTTCGGAATAAAAAAGCTGACAAAATTTCCTACATTTTGATAATTTTTTTACTTAAGACCAAGAAATGTCCGATTCTTTTACATTATGTGTGTGTTTTGTGTGTGTTTTGTGTTAGTATTGTGTCTTTGTTTGCTTGATTTGCGTATGTATTGCGAAAAGTAGAAAACAGAAGCGAAAAATGTGCAGTACAGATAGTTGTGTACTACACTCTCTACATTTTCTTCCCCTCGCCTATATATTTTTTCTGTCCGGCAAGAAATGTTCCAAATGTGAAAGGCCACTCACTAAGTGATAATATAAAAACCAAAGAGCTTGAGTTATCCGAGGCGTTGTTTGTTGTCGTACTTCGATTGGATCTGCAGATCACTTAGTTCAAATGTAGAAAAATGTTTTCAATGATAGCAAGGCTGCTATTGCAATAACGTTGGGCCGAACAAAGTGCACTGCTGTCATTAAATTCGTTTTGGCTACCCACTTTCAAAAATTACTGGCTGATGACAGTCTACTGATATCACAGTGGAGAAATACCCAGGTGTAATCAGTATTACAGTAAATCTTTAAAGAAAATTATCAGCACCTTCCCAGCAAAAATATCCGTCTACCGGAAGCAGGTTTGTAAGGGAGAGATTTCGGTACTCTCCCTTACCAACCTGCTTCGGTATTACATGATTTTTGTATGGGATGTCCCACTTGGTAGGTCTGGAGGCATGATCTTCTTTCTGCGCATCCTAGATGCATTAACCACATGTCTTTTTTATATGTATATAATTAAAAACTGTTTTTCTCTATATCACAATTTCACCCACACTTGGATAAATTTTTTATTTGCCATTATTTTATGTTGTTTTTATATTTATTTATGTATTAAATGGCACAAACACATTAGGAAATTATATTACACTACAATTTACTTTAATGAAATACTTTTTGCTCGCGTATTGAATCAGGAATCGATCCCACGATCTTCGCATGGTAGACTAGAACACTAACCACTAAGCTATCGAGGCACATGTATTTTCATACACAATTCAATGGAAGAATAAAAAAATGAAATTACGAAGCAAAAATCACACTCGCATCCATATTTGTACCCACGTAAGCGAGAGATTATGCACTATAAAAAAGTTCGAGTTGAATAAAAAACTTTGTGTTTTTAAAACACACGAAAAAACATAAATAGCCGACCAAATTCATCGTGTGTGTGGTAAGTTTCTTCGCTCGCTTACGTTATTGCATCCTCGTAAGGCAGAGGAAATGCACTGTCTGCTTTTCCGCATCTCCGAAGCACTTCTTTTTAATCTACCTGCTTCCTTGTACCAGATTTATTTTAACATTTTAGAAGTCTTCATTTTAAATATAGAAAATATGGTTGCTTTACGAACAGATAGAGTAATAACTGCAATTAATCGTGGTGTTATAGCACATTTAAAAAAGAAACGATACGATAATATTACATAGTACCATGTATCCATTATAAAATTTTGAATTTTTAGGCTCTGAAACTAATGGGCGAATTTCGAAACAATGTTACACAGAAAAAAATAAGTTTCGTTTTTGATAACAAAAATCCCGGTATTCAATATTTTTTTTTCAAATTTCCTGTGATAAAGAATTCCGCTATATTGATAGCAAAATTATTTCAAAAGAAAAAAATATAAATTAAAAATAATGTTGACATGCCTGGGATACGAACTCGGGCTTCCCGGTCGTAAAGCTTGCTCTCTATAGCCGAGCCATGTCCCAGTTATATTTTTATGAGATAAAACTTGTTTTAAGTACTTTTGTATGAAAAGAAGAGATATAACCGGCATGGGGTAAAAATACAAACAACGAAATATTGTATTAAGTTAATGACAAATGTTATTGAAATTCATATTTTTTTTCAATAACATGGTCTTATTGAACATAATTCTTGTCTATTTTTTCTGTGTAGTTAGCTAGGCTTAAAGATAATTTTATTGTCGAATTTGGTTTTTCTTTTTTATTGAATACGGCAAACCATTCTCCAGTTATGCTAATATATGTATGTCGTGCAAATGCCTTTATTTTCGAAATAACGGTTTATCTCGAAAACTATAACTTATTAAAAAAATTGGAGTGCAGATTCGCGTTCAGCGGCCCAACTAACTAAAGAAACAACTTCAATTTGTAGGGAACGAACAAGTTTACCGGAATTTGCAAATTTATGGGCTTTTTTTTTCTTATTTTAATAGTCATGGGCTTTTTCGATATTTTGCTGTTTATTTTGTTAAATATACGATTTAGATAAAAGTCGGTTAGGCAAAAGCTTTTGAAAACTTTACAGACAACAAGTTTTTAGAAGAAAAAATTTCATGATGTGGTCATATTTTTCGACTTGTAAGGTTATCATGCCGTATAAATGTAATTTAATCAAATTTCATCCGCAAGTCGGCACGGGTACGCATGGTCTCAGGGGCGTGGAATTTTTTCGGAGTAATTTTTGCATCAATCCTCCATTTTTGAGGGTGAGATATTTCATAAAAAATTATTCCTACAAATAACCGACACTCTAATAAACATTGTGCATACAGAAATGTTTTTTTTCTTATGTTTTTTTGTTTTTATTTATACGTAAATATGTACGAGTATATAAACTGTGTTTTGTGTACACACAAAAAAATTTCAATGTAAAATCGTCGAAAACCCGGTTAATTAAAAAATTTTCGGTAGTGATTTTGCTTCATAGGCGTTTCGTGTTAATTCAACATGATTTACAATAATCTTTTGAATTAACTATATTTCATTTTGATTTAATATTGCAGTGCAGTTAAATCAAAATAAAGTTGATACTGAAATAATATGAAAAATCATATTGAATCAAATTTATTGGAACAAAACGAAGAACCATGTTGAATCAAATTTATTTCGAGTTGAAACAACGTGAATTTGATATTGAAACACTAAGAATCATGTTGAATTATAGTTGTATCAAGCTGAAACAACATGACTTCAATGTAACTATTTTATTAATTGTCTTACTTACGTGATATGTATTAGCATGGGCATCAGAAAAGTTTGTGTTGTAGTTGGCTGCCCCAGCCAATATTCGAACTCGTGCCACTTGCATGATAGTCCGCGCGCTAACCACTGTAGCCACAACAGCTTCAAACTTTACTTTAGCTATACACTAAATCAGTGGCTTTCAACCGGTGGGTCGCGACTTCTAGGGGGGTCGTGGCGTACTTTCTCGGGGGTCGCGAGCTGATCTAAATAAAATACATAAAGGGTTTTCAAGAAAGCGAAAGAAATGTCCTCTTGTGCAATTGCGCAAATTTGCAGGTGTGTTTGATAAATCCCCTTTTAAAACTGTTGTGCAAGTTTTAACAGCCAATGTCAACTTACTTCTCCAGCTGCTTCTTGTACTTGCCTCTGCATCACAACAACAATAGCGGAAATCACTCTTGGTGGCATATTTGCACCTCTAGGATATAAACTATCATTTCATGCTACAAAGAATGAGTGTCTTCTTCAACCATGTAGGAAATACATATAAGTATACCATGTAATTTTTCAAATGTACCATAAAAAACTACTTTTAATTTTTTCTTAATTTATATTTGTAGATTAATTCTGAACTAAGATTTATTAAAGATGCATACGTTTGATATTTAAATACATAAAATAAATGACCAAATAATATAAACGTACACACACAAAACAACTTTGTTTACTTTTCTTGTTGAAGCCTATTATTAGTTTGTATTTTATTTTCATATTTATGTTTTATACACTCTCAGAGGGTCTCTCTGAGTAATTTTGCTAATTGCATATATGCTAGACAAGTTTCCTAAAGTTTTTATTATTGCATATCTGCTACTGTGTAGGAAATGTTAGTTTCTTATATTTTGTTCTTGTTGTGTTGCATATTGTAGCATATATCCTAGACTTGCATGACCTGCAAGGTCTGCAATAGCAGTTTCCTACGAAGAGTGATTTCCCCTAATGAGTTATATGAATTTTTTATCACTTTGTCTTTTTTTTTGCTATATTTTCTTATTTTTTAACATAAACTATTAAAAAATATTTGTAAATAAAAATTTTTATTTATATTTTATGACGTTTATTTTTCAAATGCACAAATACTCTGTGCAAGTTTACGAGCCTGAGCTGTCTCGTATATTTTTATTAGTTGTGCAAATGAGTTTTAAACAATTTTTTGACAATTCATTTACGAGAGTGGAAACATACACAGTTTGCGCAGTTTACGAGGGTTTTAAACGTTTTCATGAGGACCCTTACTGTTTTTTTTAATATTTAATTTTTTTAATTCAAAAACATAAAAGTAGTTATATTAATGCGAACGCTGCGCTTGCTTATTTTTAATTAAATGCGAAAAACGTGGTTGCAATTGTGACACGCAAACAATCAAGTCATTTTCTAAATTTAGTTTATTCCTTTTTTTTTGTTTTAATGTTCACCATTTTTGAAAAAGTCATTCGGCACAGATAATATGTTGAAAATTTAATTAATATTTTCAGTGCTTTTTTAGCCAGCTCAGGCTATTCTGCCTTTCGCTTTAGCCAAAATGTATAATTATTTTGGGATAAATATTCCATTTTGAGCATACTGTCCGCTGCCAGCTCACATAAATTTTCTTTCAAATTATTGGTAAGATCGGCGAACTCAACGTAGTTAGTTATGAATGGATTTAATACCCAGCAACTACCATTATCTTCTTGCAGCTCTTTTGGAAAATAGTTCCTTTTTTAAATTTGGCAGCGCTTCTATCATGGTAGGAATAAAATCGCTCACCAATTCATCGGATGAAATTTCTGTTACAATACTTTCAAAGCTATTGAAAGAATCAAATTGTAGAAGTGAAGAATCAAATTTTGAGAGCAAAAACGTTAAGGGGTCGCCAGATTTTTTGAAAATTATATTGGGTTCGCGGCTTCAAAAAGATTGAAAACCACTGCACTAAATAAATACCCATCGTATGTAAAACGAATTTAATTTTAATTCAACATGATTTAAATGATTATTTAACATAGAACTTATTTGATATTAAAGTTATAGTTTATTTAAAACGAAATGTACCGTTTATAACAAAGTTGTTTTAACAGTGAAAAATTTTAAATCAAAGAGATTTAAGGTTAGATTAATAACTTTCAATTTAAAACTAATATGAAACAATGGTCATTTTATACTAGCAGCAGTAAATTTTCACTGGTAATTCGTTTTTTGTCGTCTACATAACCGACACATGTAAGAATAAACAACAACAAGTCATACAACTAAGCACAACAGCGAACTGTAGCAATCAACAAAGCAAATAAACACTAACACACTTAAACGATAAATTATTTCTTGTAAATTTAATATGATTTCAAATTACAATTTCGTCATGTTGATTTTACATTCCCTTTTTTTTCTGTGTGTATAGCTATAAGAATTTTTAAGTTCCTGGAGAATTGTGTTGGCAAAAAAAATTTCATATATTATTTTCGTAATAATTTATATTGTTTTACTTTTAGAGAAAATTCTTAAGAAAAATCATTAAAATAAATTTAGCTCTATTCTTTAGCTCTTTACCAAATTTTTTTAGCCCTTTTTAGCTCTTTTCTGAAGACGATTTAGCTGCATGAATTTTTAAAATGTGGTCACACTGAGCAGAAATTAGAAGCATGGTATCCTAAAACAAGGTGAAACCACCGCTGTCGTTTTTGGAAATTCGAGCTATCGCCCAATAAATAGACTGTCTAAAATGCATTGTTTATTTTAATTTGCGAAAAATTTTATATCATATTATAAAATTTTTCGCTACATCTGAAAATTTTGCTTTATATGTATAAAAATGTTGTTTTAAAAATTTGTTGGTAGCCGGCGGCTTGTAGTAATTATTTTTGCTTCGCCGCCGCAAAATTTTATATTGTCAAAAAAGGTATCATTTCACACAGCTGAAACATGAATGTTTTTACAGACATAAAATTTTTATATCAGTCGTAGCGCAGCTCTGGGCGAGTTAACTAACATCACGCGTCTTTAGCAATTACTTCGTAAATGCAACCAGGCCACTGTTCGTTTATTAGCCTTCGAGAGTTTTGTGTCTCATGTGATTTGCATGTGATTAGCAAGTTGGTGGCAGTTAACGGTGCCGAATTACTGTTTCGTGTCGCTGGTTGTTAACCGCATGCAAAAACTTTATTTTGATAACCTAACCTTCATAGCTTTCTAAGAAAGCGTACTTTGAAATCGTGCTGGAGCACCAAAGAAAACTAATTTGAACAAAGCAGGAGAGGAATTTGAGGATTCCGGATTTCTGTACAACGGTATAGATCGACGCGAGTTTCATGGAGGAGGCTCCTTAGGCGAAAGCCGTAATTAGTTATGGCGATACGAAAATTTCCGGGCCTAATAATTCGCTACAAATTAGGGATGTAACGATACGCCGTTTTGCCGATCCGATACCGATACTTAAAAATAAATATCGCCGATACCGATACCGATATGAATATTGAAATTGACTTAAAGTTTAGATTAACAAAACTCAAGTGCAATTTTTTTATTATACAAAATTACAGTGTAAGAGATTATTAATATTTAAAATTGATATTAACCCAGTATAAAAAATTGAGAGTATTTTTTAAGGAGCTACATTTTCTTTGCTTCCAAAAAATCTATATTAAAAATATGCAGATAACACAGTGCAACAGTCCAAAAGACACACGGACTTGACAGTATAGATTCGATTTTACTACCACGGGGTAGTAAAACCCTATACTTAGCTTGGCGAATTTGGTGACCAATTTCGTTTTATGGACCTCCAAAGTTTTGGAAAATCAGCGGGCCCTCAAAAAAAGGTGTCATCAACTTTTGGCCAACAGAAAATTCAAAATCGGTGATACCGCTAAACTATATATGGCAATAATGTAGCTAAGAGTTCGCTAAACAGATTTTATTACCATTTTATGCCAAAAAATTATTTTTTCGTGCACCTTTTTTGAAAAATTAAGGAAAAAATGTTTTTTTCACTTTTTCCAGAATAACTTACAGGGACTCGCAATTTTTTATTAACAATATTTGGCAAAGTTGTAGCTACGGTAAAGCTGAACAACTTTTGTGAACATGTCAATACAATCTGAATGTATCTGGGCACCCTAAACAGCCCAGAAAAACTAATTTCTACCTTAAAAGTTTTCGTTTTTTACGAGTTAGGCTGTATTTTTATTGCATTTTTTTGCTTTCTTTGTTATTGTTCCACTTCTTATGTTGCTGATTTCAGTATTTACTATTTTTTATTGTTTGTTGTTGTTTTGCCAAATAATGGTAATGAAAAATTTGGAGTCCCTACAAGTTATACTGAAAAAAGTGAATAAAATAATTTTTTAAATTTTTTTATCAAAAAAAGCTTAGGGACATATTATTTTTCTGGGCACAAAATCTTAGTGAAACACAACAAAGAAGTATGCACTTGAATATACTATTTTCAAAAAAAAATTTTTTTAGCATAAAAAAATAGTGAAAAACTAAAATTTTTAAGGTAAAAAGTGGTCTGTGTGAGCTATTAGAGTGCCTAGATACGTGCAGATTGTATTGATATGTTCACAAAAGTTGTTCAGCTCTACCGTAACTATAAGTTTGCAAATATTGTTAGTTCAAAATTAGAAGTCCCTGTAAATTATTCTGAAAAAAGTGAAAAAACATTTTTTTCCTTAATTTTGTCAACAAAAAGTTAACGAAAAAATTTTTTTGGCATGAAATTTAAAAAAATCTGTTAAACAGACTCTTAGCTACATTATTGCCATATATATTTAAGCGATATTATAAAGTTTGAATTAGTTGTTGGCCAAATACTGATGACACCGTTTTTTGAGGCCCCACTGATTTTTAGAAAATTTGGAGGTCCTTGTCCAGTTCTTGTGTAATTAGTAGAAAAGCAAGAAAAAAATTTAAATTCCTTTATAATTTAAAAAAATTCTCGCCATACTCGCATGAAAAAAATTGTGAAAATGGGTAATTTTTTATCCTTTTTTCTTGAGGAAAAATCATTATAGAACACCGAAAAAGAAATTTGTCCGAGCATCGCTTCCAATTCGGTGATTGGTAATCGAAAAACAGAACTTCTTGCAATGGCAAGGATATGTAACACTAATTAGAAATGATCCAAATTTGCAATACTTCCGGATCGCGAATTCTACATTTTCATGACTTCTTTTTTTTGCTGGAATAAGATTTAAAAAACAACGAATTGAATTTGAATTCATGCGCTACTACAAATAGTAGCGCAACTTAAAACCAAACCAAAATTTTATATTGTCAGAAAAGATATCACAGCGGCACAGCGGAAACATGAAATTTTTTCCCCACAGGCAAATATTTTTTTACCATAGTACTTTTCTACCGTTTGACACACGCCCTATGTATGATTTTAGTACTGTGTTCGAATTTTTATTTTACACCAATACTAATAAAAAATGTTCTACTAACACTTTCTTAGATTTAGGTTTTTGACAACAGACTTGGGTTTTTTGAAGTATTAGTTGACTATCTACGTACCTATGCTCCCCCCTTTAGCTCGCCCGCCAAACACGGCGGCTCTATAGTTTCTTTAAATATATGTAACAAGGATAAACTGTGCCACTTTTCTAAACTCCGCGAATTATTTCCTTCTATTGGCCTTATTATGTCTTATTTGAGAGCTATAAACAATTACGTATGTCTTATTAATTTTTATTCTATAAATTATAAACTTTTCCTTCTTTTCCTATTAGCGAAAAACTAAAAAAAGACAATCAAATAAATATACTGAAAAGGACTCGGCGTATATAAGAACAATTTCGAAGAGAAATCTGTCCAAAAATTTACATAAAACAAGTATAAAAACTCGCAAAAAGGTTAATAAACCAAACGTCGAAAAGACAAAAAAAACTTTAAAAAATGTATCTAAAACGAATATAAAAACTGTAAAAAAAATTAATAAACCAATTATCGAAAAGACTACAACTTCCACGAAAGATGATTTTCCCAGACCCTTCAAATTCGAACCTTCAACTTTACAACAAGAACGCAGTGTGGCAATAGAACTGCCCAAACCTATGATGCTTAAAAGTGAATTGGAATTAAATACAAAAAATAGAAAGTCATTTCTGAAGCCCAAATTTCAGCCTTTTGTACGTTTGAAACGTATTAAAACCGCAGAACTTTTAGTTCCCCTAAAAACTACACATGTAAGAAACAATCGCAAATTTGAAAGCACCACAAATATATATAAGCGTTTTAACTATCACCAAATGACAAATGATAACAGTAGTGATTTTCTTATACAACGGGCCTATAGCTTGAACACGTGCACTAAATTTAATCCTTTAACCATTGATCATGATCATTATTATTGCAATCAGCAGTCTTCATTAAATAATCGTCTTACAGCATCTTGTAGCAGACTAACTAATACACCAAATGAATCTCTAACCGAAACGAAATCAAAATATTTTAGTCCGCAAGAACTATATTCACTTTTTCATTCATCTACTCCGAATTCTTCCTCATTGCTTAGCAGTCCCATTGATAGTGGTGTTTACACTTCAACGCCAAGTACTTCTCATCATTCTTCCGAACATAATAAAACTTTACTTTTGAAAATTGCAGCTGAACGTGCCTTCATCAATAATCATTTAATGCATTTTGGATATTCGCCTATCCAATTCGACTTGTATAATAATCTTAATGATTTGAACGTTTTTCTTAAATACTTGTTTGGAAATGTGAATACAAATTAACGATATTTATGTATTTCTTGTATTTCTTTTGTTTTTTAAATGAAGTTTGCTTTATTTCGTTTTTTGTTTGCTTTTACTATTGGAAAAATAAAATTTTGTTTCTTTTATTTAAAAATTTTGATTTTTTACATACAAAACAGGTATAGCGATACAAAGGCCCTCGTTTGTAATACAAAACGTTTCTAATACTAGCATCAACAAAAATAAAAAAAATATAAATTTATTATTTAAAAGTGCAACTGCTTGAGAGTATTAGAAGTTTTTTTTTTGTATTTTGTATCTAATTTGTTGATCATTCGCGGTTGTGTCTTTGCAGTGAATATATCGTCCTTACCATGACCAACTATCGAATAAGGAAATAGTGAACTTAAACTCAGCGTGTTCCTGAGAGGGCCACTTTTAAAATATTTCTTATGGACTTTTCAATCCTCCATGAGAAATGCAACATTTTATAACAATGCGTATCGTATAAATCGGAGGACCACGGTAACGAATATAAAAAAATAATTTGGCGTATTCGACAGTTGGACATGGTAGGGAAGATATGTAATATAATGAAACCAGAAGAAATTGGAGCTCTGCTTATGCAATCTGATTTCGAAGGAGCTACTCATAATAATTCATCAAGTGAAGATGGCCAAGATATCGTTTCATTATTCAATCAATACTTTTACGTCAATCAGTCTTTGGAAATAGTTGAATGTATGTAGACAATATCACCAGCGAATCATATTTTGTACTTCTCTTATTGTCTGGCGTATATCATTCCCTTGGTGAAGCCTTGGATGCGATTTGATAAGACGAAAAACGAGCTCGCGGCGAACTTTCTATTATCAGGGATTTTTGGAACCATTAGGAATAAAATGTACGGAAAATATTCAATCCTTTTCGATATATGACAGTGGATAAGCAACTGGGTACATTTCGTGGATGATACCATTCACGTTCAGCTAGATACCATTCACGTTTACAATGAGATGAAATCCGGAGTTGATATATTAGATTAACTAATAAGAACAAACACCTATAGAAGAAGAAAAAATCGATGGCCACAGACAGTATATATGGATATATCAGCCTACGATACGTGCGTAAAGATTATTCCGGACTGGAATCGGAATAAGAAGTAAAAACGACTCATTTATTTGGAAGATTCGTTTGTGAAATAAGCGAGAAAATATATATCATATAGAATGAATCTACTACCAAGCAGTCATGCCAAATCAATCGTCAAAAGCGTTCAAAGTGACTTAGCAAACAACTCAAAGGTAAAAGTTTGAAAAGTAGATACTTCTTATTTTACCCAAAACCGGTACAGAACAACGTAATATTCCAAAAAAACTTCGGACTGTAATAAATATATTTGCAAAAACCATTCCGAAATCCCTATTACATGCAATGAATGTAAAAAAAATAATCAAAAGTAATAAATTATATGAATATTTTGTATTGGACGAAATTTACCAACTAATGTCATATGCGTTTTATTTTTGAAGTACAGGATAAGGGTTTAAAGACTTTGTACAATAAAAACTTTTCAGTTGTGTTCTGTAAAAAATAAAGAAAATTACAAATACCTTTTGGCATTTCAGAGGATCTTGTAGCGGGAAGCTATGACCTTTTCAATCATTACTTATTAAGAGGAGACTGAAACCTTTCGAATGACACTAAATTTATTAATATCCGATGACGCGCTCTAAAGTTATTTAATATTGAATATGACGAACATTTCTCAAAAAATGGCAGAGATGCCCAAGTTTAGACGGCTATAAAAAGAAACCATAAAAAGTATCGGAATAATTCTTACGCCATGTGATGCGCACGTAAGAGTAGAATATACATACATACGTATATTAGGGTTATGACTATTTTTTGGCGACATCCTCCAGTTCCAAAATCGTGTTGGGGATGGAAAATAAGTAAAAACAGCGATCTCACTGTGCAAAAAGCTCACGCACCAAATGCATTGAAGTTTCTTTGTATACACAATTTTTTCTTTTATCAAAAAAAGATATATTTTAATCGAAATAACTAAATTTTTGTGTTTTTTCTAAAGGTTCCGCCAGATAACTTTTTTTTTTGAAAATGCTATAAAAAAACTACTGAATATTTTCTCAAATTTCTTTTTTTATTTAAAAGTACAATCCTTCCGGTTAATAATGAAAAATAATTTCATTCAAATGGCTGCCTCGGCTGGCCAAGCAGTAGCATAAACGATCGGTCCAATTTTTAAGCACATTATCGATTTTGTGCAGCTGTATTTCACCAATGGCTTCACGAATATTGTCCTTTAAAGCGTCAATTGTCTCTGGCGTGTCGGCGTAACACTTATCTTTGACGGCACCCCACAAATAATAGTCCAACGGTATCAAATCGCAGCTCCGAGGTGGCCAAACGACATCAGCTCTGCGGCTGATAATGCGATCTTCAAAAACAGGGCACAAAACATCGAGTGTAGCTTCGGCTGTGTGGCACGTAGCGCCGTCCTGTTAAAACCAAATGTTGCCAATATCCTCCTCTTCAATTTTTGTGAACAAAAATTCGTTCAACATGGCCCGATAACGATCGCCATTGACTGTAACGGGCACTCCTTGCTCATTTTCGAAGAAAAATGGCCTCTAGACCAAAATCCGCACCAAACAGTGACTCGTTTTGGGTGCGACGGCTTTTCAATGTATGCGTGCGGGGTTTCTGTGCCCCAAATGCGACAATTTTGCTTGTTTACATACCCGCCAAGATCAAAATGAGCTTAATCTGAAAAGATGTTTTTTTTGGCAAAATCGGCATCTTCTGTAAGTTGATCGCAGGCCCACTTAGCGAAGCGAAAACGCGTTGGATGGTCAGTTGGCTTCAACTCCTGAACCATATTCGTTCAGCGGAAGGATAAAACTAATTATCTGCCAAATCAGACATGAGCTAAGTGTTACCATTCACGAAATAAGCACTAGTTGAAAAAAAAAACGTTAGATGGCGGACCCTTTATATAATCGTACTTACAAAGTCGTTATCCGTCATTTTGAGTGAAAAATAACTTTAAAATATGTCTTATTTAATAAAAAAAAACGTATATACAAAACTTCAATTCGTTTGGTGCGTGAACTTTATTCATGATCGCGAAAAAGTGAGATCGCAGTTCTTATTATTTTTCCGTGCTCTACACGATTTTGGAACTGGAGCTTGCATATATCCAAAAATCCAAAAAGTAAAACCCTAATGTATATGTATGTCAAATTTCGTTGAAAATTTATTGTTTTTAAAAAAACACTAATTGCTCGAATCCACTTTTTTCATTTTTCTGCATGACTGCAAAAACATGGTCAAGAAATATTTAGTTGCATTAACAAAGAATTTTACACTTTAAACAAAATTTTTAGATAAAGAAATTAATTTTTGAATTTTGGGTTTAGTCACAAAATAAAAGCACCAAAAGTTGGATTAAAAAAGCACCGAGCAGTAACTCCAAAAATTTTCGCGTCGAAGAGTTGAAAAAGAACTAAAAACGGTGCGAAAAACACTGAGTTGACAACGCTGGTTCCAAGCACTATCGTGCTTTTGTTGTTGTTTTGTTTGTTGTGTATTTTGAGTTCGTGTTCTATACATGTAAATAGTGAGAAATATTCGGCAAACTTCGTCGTTACTTGTATTACTTTAATATGCTGTGCTTTTTATCGTTGCTCACAATGAAATTTTAAGGTGTAACGATATTGCATTTCCAAATTTTAAGATACACATTGTGAATTCCCTAAATAATTTCTAATAAACTCACTTTCTCGAAAGATGATTATATTGAAAATTTTCATTAAAAAGTGCAAACAATGCCACATTTTTTTGTAGAAAAGAAAACGCCAATAGTTTACAACTACATAGGAAGAAATTGCAAAGCGTACAAAAAATATAGCACTGGCGAAACACTTTTATAAAAAAAAACAGACCTGTTTGCCAACGTTTACATTTTCAATCCGTCAAATGTTTTTACATTTTAATAGAAATATAATTTGGTTTAATTTTTACCCGACTGTCAAGGAAGGGTTATGTTTTTTTCATTGTTTTTATTTATTTAAATTTAATTTTATATGAGCGCCATTCGATGTTTGATGCGTTTTGTGTAGCAAGCAAGGTAGATCCATAAGGTGTAGTCAACGGCGAATTGATGCAACCAAGCAACTTTTTTGTTCAAGCAATTGTCGAAAGAAAGTAACAACTTTATTTATAAAACAAAAAAATTTATAAAGAAAGTGGCAGTTCCTTGAACAATCAGCTGTGCTGATAACGCGACCTGTTATGAATTCGCCTTGGTAGCAACTGTTCACAGAAAAAAATAAAAATTATTATTAATTAAAAAATTCGTTGTGCCAAATAAAAAATTAATTAAATTTTCACCCCACTGAAAAAATTATCATCAAAAAATTTTCAAACAAAAGTTTGTCTAAAAATAAATTTAATTTTCAGTAAATGTTCTGTATATAATCTATGAATTGTTTGTTTGAGTTTTATTTAGAACGCAAACACCAAAAACAACAAGAAAAACTGTGCTGTAAAAAACAACCCCGATGACGACATACACAAATAACAACAACAACCATGATAACAAAAGGAATGCGATTGTACCAAGTTTGTTTACTGAAGATTTTTGAGTGAATCAATTCGTTAATGTCGTTCCGATAATTCTCATTCATTCTTTTAGAGTGTTTAGATAAACATTCAGACTTAAAAACATTTAACAAAGTGAAATTTCATAAATGCTTAATGCATGATAATGATAATGATGACCCAGACAAAAATTTTGATTGATATATATGAAAAAAATCCACAAAATATTTTTGTTTGATTAAGTAAACTATTTTGTTTAGTATTTGTTAGTATTTTTAACCTAGTTGTATTATAAATTCAGACAAAAATATTGTTTGCTATTTTTCAGTAAATCTTTTTGTTTGATTTAGTATATTGTTTTGTTTACAATTTGTAAATATTTTTAGAAAAACTGTTTTATAGATATAAACAATTTGTTCACTGAAAAAAACACGTTTTTTTTAATGAAATTTTTGAGATATTTTTGTCTATATTTACAAATTTGTTTGTAGGTCCGTTCCTAGACAAAATATTTACTATTTCATTGAATTCCTTTACAGAAAATGAAATTTAGTTTTTTCTGTGCACAGAAAAAATTATCACCAAAAAATGTCCAAACAAAAGTTTGTCTAAAAATAAATTTTATTATCAGTAAATGTTCTGTCCATAATCTATGAATTGTTTGTTTGACTTTTATTTAGAACGCAAACACTAAAAACAACAATAAAAACTGTGTCCTAAAAACCACCCCGATGACGACATACAGACAAATACCAACAACAACAATTATAGCAAGAGGAATGCAATTGTACCAAGTTTATTTGCAAAAGATTTTTAAGTGAATCGATTAGTTAATGTCGTGGCGTTAGTTCTCATTCATTTTTTAGAGTATTTATATATAAACATTCAGCCTTGAACACATAAATGCTTAATGGACGATGATGATGACACAGACAAAAGTTTTGTTTGTATTTTTGTTTGATTAAGTAAATTTTTTGCTTAATGATTTTTAGCATTTTTAAACTAATTGTTTATTAAATTCAGACAGAAATGTTGTTTGATATTTTTCAGAAAAAGCAGTAAATATTTTTGTTTGATTTAGTATACTTTTTTGTCTACAATTTGTAAATAATTTTAGACAATTTGTTTTATAGATTTAAACAATTTGTTCACTGAAAAAACACGTTTTTTTCAATGAAATGGTTGAGGTAGTTTTTTCTATATTTACAAATTCGTTTGTAGGTCCGTTCATATACAAAATATTTACTATTTCATTGAGTTCCTTTAATTTGTGCGTGCGAACACAGAAAAAACTATCACCAAAAAATTTTCAAACTAAAGTTTGTCTTTAAATAAATTTCATTTTCAGTAAATTTTCTTTACATAATCTATGAATTGTTTGTTTGGCTCTTATTTCGGACGCAAACACCAAAAACAAGAAGAAAAACTGTGTTATAAAAAACAAACCCGATGAAGCCATACACACAAATAACAACAACAACAATGGTAGCAAAAGGAATGCGATTGTACCAAGTTTGTTTACTGAAGATTTTTGAGTGAATCAATTCGTTAATGTCGTTCTGTTAATTCTCATTCATTGTTTTAGTCTTTAGATAAACATTCAGACTTGAACACATTTAAAAAAGTGAAATTTCATAAATGCTTAATGGATGATGACAAAAATTTTTTGATATATTACAAAAAATCCACTAAATATTTTTGTTTAATTAAGTAAACTATTTTGCTTATTACTTGTTAGTATTTTTAGACTAATTGTTTTATAAATTCAGACAAAAATATTTTTTGATATTTTTCAGAAAATCCAGTAAATCTTTTTGTTTTTTATTTAGTTAGAACGTGTAACAAGAGTGCTACTCCAGAGTAGGAGCTTCTAGCGATACAAACATAAAAGAAAACTAGTTACATTGAATAAGTTTAACAATATAAGTAAAGAAAGAAAGAGAAGTTAGGAAAAGAAAATAGTTCTGATGGGTTTTTTGTTTATGGAAACGTGTTTACGAAGGCTCTTCATCTGCGTCTGTCTTGTGCCATAGCCACTTGAATCCTCGTTGTCGGTGTTCTGCTTTTACGGACCTTCTCCATGTTATTCTTTGACGTCCAACATTCCGTTTTCCTTGAGGGTTCCACTGTAAGCTGGCCTTTGCTATGTTTGAGATGTCCTTACGTAGCGTGTGGCCAATCCAAGTCCATTTTTGACGGCGGATTTCATGGGCGATAGGAGCTTGAATGCTGACTGACAGGAGGTCGGCGTTTGTGATGCGGTTAGGCCAAAATATTTTGTTTATTTTGCGCAGACATTTTTTAACAAACACCTGTAGCTTTGTTGTTATCGACTCAGTTACTTTCCACGTTTCACAGCCGTACAGAAGAACTGACTTTACACTAGAGTTGAAGATATTCACTTTGTGCTGCTTCGAGATTTGGGAAGAATTTCAGACTTTACTCAGGGCGGCATATGCGCCACGGGCGCGGTTTATTCTGTTTGCCACATCTTCATCTGCGCCGCCGTCTTTACTTATAACGCTGCCGAGGTAGGTGAATTTTTCAACATCTTCAAGCTCGATGCCGTTTAGAAAAAGTGGGCTTGTTTGTGGTGTGGCGATTCTAAGCGACTTTGTTTTAGTTATGTCGATCTTAAGCCCGACCCGCATGCCATGCTCTTGCAGTTTATCTAGTTTTTTCTGGATGCCGTCTAGCGTATGTGCTTAATGATATGTCATCTGCATAGTCGAGGTCATGCAACCGTTGGTTCAGGTGCCATTGAATTCCGCTTGGGGCTTCGATGTTTGTTTGATGAAGAACTGTGTCCAAAACTAAGAGGAAGAGTAAAGGCGATAGCGCACATCCTTGTCTGACGCCGGTGTGTATATCAAAGGCCTTACTTTCTTGACCTTTAAAAAGCGCTTTATATGGAGCATCTCTGTATAGCTCCTTTATAAGGGATGTAATGACGTCTGGAATACCGATATTATCTAATGCGGACCATATTGCCTCTCTTTTGATGGTGTCGAATGCTCTTTCGAAATCTACAAATACTAGGAAGAGTGGGGAGTTGTATTCAGCGGACTGCTCGAGTATAATACGCAATGTGTTGATTTGGTCTACACATGATCGATTCGGTCTAAATTCACTCTGTTCATTACGTAAAGACTTTTCAACGGCTGGTGAGATGCGTTCAAGATGATCATTGTTATAATCTTTTGGATAGTATTCAGCAGAGTTATGCCCCTCCAGTTCCTACATTCTGCTAGATCGCTCTTTTTCGGCAGAGTTATTATTACGCCTTCATTCTATTCCTTAGGAAATCTGCATGCCATCCACGCTTCATTAATATGCGGCCATATATAATATATTAGGTCAGGACATGCCTTAAAGAACTCAGGTGGTATCATGTCAGGGCCAGCCGCTTTATTGCTCTTCAGCTTAGCAAATGATCTTTATATATCTTCAATGGTCGGTGGTGATGTGGTGATGTCTCTTCTTTGATTTCTTCTGATTTGTCGCTGAGGAGGGGAGCTGTTTGCATTTGTTGTTGGCGGTGGCGACTCAAAGAATTCCCTCCATCTTTCAAGCTGATCTTCGGTGCTGAAGAGAATGTGCCCGTCTCTATCCTTTATATTTGGTGTTGTGGCGAGTTTGGTTCCGCTTAGCTGTTTTATGGCTTTATAAGTTTCGGTTGTATTTCCTCTAGAAGCTGCATATTCGGCTAAGCTTGCAATGTTTTTTTGGTACAGTCGTCGATCAGCACGAGCCATTTTCTTAACCTGCTTTTCGACGCTGTTGTATCGTTCATTTTCTTGTTTTGTGTAGTTGGTTTTTACTGTTTTCTACCTAGCGCGCTGTTTCCATGAGTTTGATATCAATTTTGCTCGCGTTTTTTCGAATCCAGGTTTATTTTCTGAAATTATTAATTGTGAATTCTTTTAAATCGTGAATATCACTCTGTTAGTACGAAAATTTTTTCACATAACCTTATTATGTTATTCGCGAAAATAATTTAAAACTAATAACATTCTTACTGACTGTTTTAGGATGAAATGGTGGACGAATTCGAAGAAGTAGATTTCTATTTGCGCTTAGAATCTTTTGGGGCATAGGATCGGTCTCATTCGATGCTCAGATGTTGTCCACATAAAAAAAAAAAGAAGTGAAAATTGATTTTTTTTACCCTTAGGTCCCTTTCTCTATGCGCTGTCACACATAAGCTTTTGTTGTACATTCGTTTGTGATATGTATTATAAATGTCCTGGTCGACGGCTTCAGACTTATGTCAGCCCTAATATAGATGGAAATAAAAAATAAAACGTTTCCGGGTCTCTGCAAATTAAAACTAAAACTTTTTTATAATTATTTTCTCTGAATTTTAAAAACCGGCTTTTTTAAATTTCTAAAAGTCGAACTATTCAAAACCTGTTTTCTGGAAAATATCGAATAATCGATCACCCAATTACATACATATGATCAGTCAACTTGCAATGTCCGCTATGTTAAGAAAACGAAGTTTTTATAAAATCGATTAAAACTTCAAACAACAAATAAAATGGCGGTTTTTACAGAGTTTTTATTTTTTTTTAACTTAGTGGAGTTTGCTCATACTCAATATGTAAGTATGTATATTTCATTACAATTTGTGGTGATTAAATTTGTGATTTTTGGCAATGGAACAACTCATGATAATGAAAATAATTTGGGCATCAAAGGGTTAAATATTTACGAATTTTAGTTTATAATTTTACGAATTTTGTGGTAGGTCCCATTTCCGTTAAAAAATATTTGAATTTATGAATTTAGTAATAGAATACGAATTATAGTTTTTTCTGTGTGCAGATCGTGTACCAAGTTTTGTTTTTAGTGAATATTGTGGCAAAATAAAATAATTCAATAGTTTATTTCAGAAACCCGTCAAGTGCGCTTGTTTAAACCGTCAGTTGACGGGTTTCTGAAAAAAAACGATTCAATTCGATTATGTTTGCGATTAACAAGCGAATATTTATTACTATGAAACGATTGCAAACCCTAAGTGCAAATGGGGTTTTAATAAGAATGTGTGAAACTGCGCATGCTTCTCTTCAACATATGACCAAGTTAAACTAATGTTTGGATTAGGAATTGGAATAACACCAACAAGAAAAACTTATATAAAGGACACAAAGTAAAACAAATACTAAAAAAACTTATTTAAATGCTAAAATAAAATGTTTGTAAATTTCCTAACATCATTATATGAATATGAAATAAATGTGAATAGAAACATACAAAACCAGTAAGTAAACATTTATTTTTAAATAATTACCATTTATATGATAACTTTTTATTTAATTTAAAGATTTGAATTTGCCGAGCCAATACTGAGAAACATAAATGATTATCTTGATCCGATTTATATACTAAATCTTTGGATACCTTTAGTGGGTGGTTTTAATCATAAATTGCTGGTACAGCTAGTATCATCAATAGGCTTGATAAATACTTTGGCATCAGTAATAAAATGGTAACCGATTGCTTGGAAATTCAACATTCAGATACTTATGCATACTTTTCCAGGTGCTTTCCTGAATACCGCCCTATTTGGTGGATTAAAGAAAATACTTTCAACTATAAATATAATTTTAGAGATGTAAAAATTGATCCTTTTAGCTGTGATACTAGTGCCGGGTTTCCCTCTACACATGCTACAGCCTTTGCTGCATTTAATTTAATAGTGGTACGGCGTTTAGTAAATTCTTCATTTGCTGCTGTTCTCTCTGACAAGTATCTGTTGATTTATGCCAGTGTTTCATTGCTTTTTGCTTTTTTGTGGTTCAGTCGTTTATATTTTCTTTATGAATTTTTACATCAATGCTTAATTGGATCCTTGTTGGCTGTTTTCATGATAAACATATTGAAACGTTTTTCTACGCCGTTAATGAATCTGGGAAAAGTGAAAGCTTTACTGGCGGTAGTAGGATTTGGTTTAATACCTATTAGTGGATATATTGCAATGCTATACATGGATGTGGATCCATTTTGGTCTGTACGAATGGTAAGTAAAATATTTTCTGCAAAATTCAATGCAAAGCTCACAACATGTTAAGAAAAACTTTTCTATCGTTGTAACTTGTTTCGCAAATATCAACTGGCTTCAATGTTAATTCGGCTAAATTTGTTAAAGATTTTCTTGCATAAGACACTTTTTATTAAATGCTTGTTTTTGTAAATAAAATGAAAATTTTCGTTTGGGATTTTATATTGAAAACAAAAACAAATTTGAGTTATATAGAGCCACACTTGTCAGTTAACTGTAACTTAAACTTAAAATATTATTTTTCAAATAAAGATTATCCAGTTAATAATCTAAGTTTAACCGAGCAACATTGCACAGTTAAACCCAAGTTAGAATTGTCAAAAAATAAATTAAACAGATCGATACTTGAAAATAAAATTAAATACTTTTTAAAAAATTCAATCAATATGTAAATCACTAAACAAAAAAATTGGAGTAAATAATCAGAGGTGAAATTTTGTGCTTACCATAATAATAAAAACGAATATAGAGATACTCGTATTCTATTCCGTCATAAAATTTGGTTAAATAGCTGATGTTTCCTTAATACTAGTATCCACGATCGAACGTGGTAAAAGTGAACAAAGGACGCTGATGATGACAGTGTAGCTGCTGTCGAAATTAGTAGTACTAATCCGTTCTGCTAGTCTGATTTAACTCGCAGAATAACAAATCTGGCGATAAGCCAAAATTTTTAAATATTAATAATTTTGTGACTAAACATCATAGAAATGTGCTGCTCACACAAAAAGATAGGCCTTATAATTCTGCATTTCTAAATGCCGCTACTTTTGTCAAAAGTCGACAGATTTATATTTTGAACAATTGAATAATTTGTGTTTTTAATTTTTGTCGTGTGTTTTTTTATTTTGAGTCTTCATGCGAAATAATATGAGCACCACTTTTTTCGTGTGGAATTTACAATAAACACATTGGGGGGTCTTTTCTTAAACGTACACAATTGCAGCATACTTTCAAGCGCTATCGTCATATTTTTCGTATGAAAAAACCAATGTTGATCAAAATTTTTCGCAAATTTGAACAGAGTACTAAGCTTATCGCGAAAACAGCGAAAATTCGCGAAAAATTGCAAAATTTTAAACAAGCCATATTGTTGATTAAAAATCGCAAAAACTGCAAGGAATGCCAAAAATTCGGAAAAAATAGCGAAAATGGCGAGAATTCGCAAAAACTTGCTAACGGCGGCATGATAACAAAGTCTAATATGGTTTAAAAATCATGTAAACTGTAAAGAGCCTAAAAACTTGCAAAAAGTCGCTTCTATTGGAAACATGCATTAGCATTGATTAGAAACATCTAAAAACGCATATTCATGACAAATCGCTAACTTTATAGAAGAAATCACTAAGATTGTAAAGAATAACAAAATAAAAATGTATATTAAACGTTTTTATTTTTTAATTTTGTTGTCAAAAGAAATGTTCCCTTTCAAATGCTTTTTATAAATACTCAAATAAATTCCCAAAAAAGGAATATACCCGGTATTTACCCATACATCGTGTAAATACCGGGTAGAATACCATCTATAACCATGTTAAACAAAAACTTTGGGAGGCATGATGACTTTACTCATGGATACAAGTGAAAGTGCCGGTAAAGGCAAAGATGACATTTCTCAGCTTAGTTACCAAGTTAAAGAAAAATTTGTGGAACATATAAAGTTTAATACGCTAAATTCATATCTGTTTTCAGTTTTTTTCTATCACGTACTGATTTTTTTAATGGTTATGACTAATATTTCCACTAGATGCGTCAGTATATTCCACCCTAACTCGAGAACAGAGTGTCCGATTAGAATAAATAAGACACTAAAATATGCGGAATAAAATTACCTATATATCTTTTTTTATATTTTCAATCGTTTCAGAGTTATTCGTCAATTAGCGGCGAAAAATTCTTTTTTTCATTCAAAATTCAATTTTTTTTCGTTTTCAAAAACTATTAAAAAATCAAGATGGTTTATTTTTATAAATAAGCCATAAATCATTAAAATCGTTGGAGAAGTTTCGATTTTATTCACAATTATGTGAATGAACTCAATTGTTAATAATCACAATTTCCATACAACACTTATACACACACAAATATAAAATTTACGAATATGATTATTTCGAACGTATTTGCTTTATGAATCCAAATTGATTATTAGGCTAAGGCTTGTAACGTTATATGCAGAAAGAATTGGGGATGATTAGTATTCCAAGGAATAAGGGAACAATTAACATCAACTTAATTGAAAAATTAAGTTGATGTTAATTTTTCCATTGTTCCTTGGAATATTAATTATGCCCAATTCTTTCTGAATATTAATCATGCCCAATTCTTTCTGAATATAACGTTACGAACCTTAGCCTAATAATCAATTTGTATAAAATTTACTGTTTCGTGGAAATTGTGATTTTCATCAACTGAGTTTCTTCACTTAATTGTGAATAAAATCAAGGGTTGTCCATTGATTTTCACGATTTATGGCTTATTTTATTGCTAGTACACCCACCTCTCAGATTAATGATACAGATGTAAAATTTTCGCCTTCTAAATTGTTTGAAAACGAAGAAAAAGTTCAATTTGGCATGAAAAACAAACTTCTCGCCACTAATTTCTGAATAACTCCGAAACAGTTGGAAATATGTATAAACAAAATTATGTATGGATGACTTATTCAAATCGGGCAATCTGTAATCGAGTTAGGGTGGAATATACTGATGTATCTAGTGGAAACATTGAAAAAAAAATTTTTTACGCGATAGAGAATAACTAAATACGGATTTGAGCTTAGCGCATTAACCCGCTGATTTCGAAACACGAACATAAACTTCTTTATGAAAATTTTTATGGAAAACAGTCAGTTTTTTTTAGTATTTTTCATACAAATTTTGTTGAAAAAGTTTTTCGTCTTTATGAATCAGGCCCTAAATTTTATATATTTCACATACTTTCATTTAAAGGCGATTTTTTCATGCAGGCCAGTTATATTTTTGTGTTTATTATAATAACGTTTTTTAAATATTTGTAAATATTTTTTCAGGCTTTCAAGTGGTGTGCGGATCCCTTGCATTTAAAGCATGAAACCTCTCCAGTCTTTATACTATGTCGTGATTTTGGTTATCTAATGGGTGTAGCATTATCCTGTCCCTTGGCCAAAAAGTAAGTTAATCCTTTCAAATTATGTATTTAAAAGTTGGTTACTAATTTAGACATCAATGCATTTATAGTTATGAAAACACTGCTAACAATTACCGCAAACGTCTTCCTATATTAATAATTATGGAAATAATAAATGCTTTTATCCACTGGTATACACCAAAGCTATATGGACGTTTCATATTTGTTGCTTATGAGTTTTTAAGAAATTGTTTACATTCATTAATGCTCTTAACTGTTTTGGCAAAATTTGATACTAAATAAAATGAACATACAATACATATACTATTAAGATCCCTATTATTTGCACGCTTAGCTGTGAAACGTATTATTACATTTTAAATACTGATGCATCTCAAACGGATATATCGTCGATACTTTGGATTTGCCGACATTGCCTATAAAACGATACTTTTGTTTGTAAGTAAATAGTCAGTTTTTGAAACTGCTTAATTGTTTTAAAGGCTTATTTTTATGCTTAACAACAAGTGAGTTACAGAGCAAGCATGTGTAGCTCGTATAGAATGCTGTTGGCTGAGTAGTTAGCGCGTTTGACTGCAAACCCTGAGGTTTTGAGTTCGAGACTAGTTTCAGGCAAGTCAACAACATCATGCATTTTTCTCATTTGCATTGGTGTGTTATTGTGTTCGTTGTTGTTAAAGTGATGTGGCAGTACCGGCGGCGAGTAATACTAACATATCCTAATGCACTTCACAGCACCCTCCTTCTTCTTCGATGTAAAAGAACTAATAAAATGGCTACACATCTTAAACAACTCGATGCCTCTACTTGACACCAGAGGGGTTTGCAACACTGCTCGACATAAAACGCGCAATAGCAGGGTTGTAAATGAATTAAGCTTTCTATCTCTGTCCCACTTCCCCACCTGTTCTCTCTACACTATCCCTTTCCCAAAAGAAGGTAACACATTAATTAATTAACTGGTAGGTATTAATTGCCTGATTGTGTTACTTCTCTTTAAAAAAAATAGAACTTACAACTGAAAAAATTGATAATTACGGAAGAGGTAGTTAAAATTATGCGTTACTTAAAATTGTTATCGTTTTTTATCAAAAGCCGTGAACCCTTTGTGACGCACGCTACGTGACGAACGCTACATTTTTTCTTAATAGCTATAACTTTTTAATTGTACAATTTACAACAAAAATGTGTTTAGCGGAGTTGTATATAATATTATTATCTAAAAGAAAGCTTCTAACAAAATTTTCATATTCCTTGTAGTTTACGAGATAATCTAAAAAATAGTGACTCCCTTATTTTCAAGATAGGGGACGTTCCCGACCACCTTCTACCTCGAAAATTCAAACTTAAGCTTACGGTCATATGTGTAACTAAACACATAAAAATAGCATCCTATATGAAATGCAAGGTTGGGTCTTCTTTTCGGTGTAGATATATACCTGCCATTCATAAAGGGATCACCCAAAAAATTTTCCTTTATATATTTTTAAGTTTAAATATATAGAACATTATTCCATCAACATATATAAACAGTTTTAACAACTCTAAAATACTGCCCTTGGTGGACCATTTCTGGGATTTGCCCATATCTAATATAATATGTAAGGAAATTTGAAAAACTCGATAGGCGTTTTTTTTAGCAGAAAAATTCACTATATTCGTCCAATGCTGGACGTATAGAGCATATTTTAATGAAATAAAGTGTATTCTTTTTGGCTATTTATAAACTTTACAACAAGTTTGAGTTTCTTACACCCCTTAACTCACCGTGTGTTTCAACAGGGTATCCAAGTTTCAAAATGCTTAAAGTTTATGTCCTCCTCTATGATTTTTTCATACCTCGTTTTGTAAGCGCATCGCAAGTTTCAAAGACGCAGAATTATTTAGTCTGTTCAGATAATCCAATACGGATTGGTTTGGTATAATTTTCTGTACAAAACCGGTTGATTGCGTTTGTGAAATCCGTTTGTACTTGAATGAGTGAAATTTCCGTTTACAAACGGAATTAATTGTTCACGTATTGGAGTTCAGGAGCCCTTGAAATTATGCATTTAACAGGTAGAACAAATTTGTCCTAGCCTCTAATTACTAAATACACAACTTTGTAAACGATATTTTGCATTTTTAACACAAAAAAAAAACACTTTTGGAACAAACTAATTTCGTTACGGTTACATGAACGCATTCATAATTGGAATTCCGTTTTCAATCCAATTCCGTATCGGATTTTGTATACAGGCAGATTACCTTTTTCCCAATTGGAAACACTGTGTGTCATAATTGACAGTGAGGTCTAAGTGGACACGAATGCTGATAATGAGATCGCGGTTGGTCTCGAAACATCATGATGTCAGTTCAACCTTCCGTATAGTCAAAAAGTTTCCATATCTTTTCATTTTTTAAGGAGTTGAGATATCTTTTCTAATAAAAATAATTTAATTGAAAAATTAAATTGAACAAAGCTAAACCAGAAGAATTAAATACCTTTGGGTGAAAGATCATACAGTTCGACTAACGACTCTGTTCGCAATTTATGATTAAAAGTTAACGTGGACAAACTTGCCGTTAAAGGCCACGTTAACGTTTAATCGTACATTGCTAATTAATCGTGCATTGCTAATTAATAATAAAAATTTTAAACTCATTTGGGTGCCTCGGTAGGCTAGTGGGTAGTATGCTAGCCTATCAGTGTGGAGGTTGTGGGTTCGATTCCCTCCATAGACTCTGGTCTGTTTCACTACAACGAGTGAAGGTCTTTGTTACTATTCTCGTTTAAATTAAGTTATGATATAAAATTTAGTAAAATTTAGTAAATAAATAAAATAAAAAAATTTAAACTCATTTTGAAAATATTGACTTAATTTTATTAAACATAAAAAAATAATAAATAAGTTAAACAGTATTTTGTTAATTAATTTAAACACTGATAACGAAAATTAAACTAACGACAAAAAATAATAATTACACACGAAGAAAAGAAAACGAAAACATATAAATAAATACGTACAATCATATTTCTAATTTTCATTTTAATTTCTTTATCTAAAATTTGACTAAAAATTTTCCTTATTTTTCTTTTAAATATTACTTACGAGTACATTGACGTAACGTAGCAGTTTTATACATTTTCTTATTGTTTCTAACATTTATATTAGAATACTTAAAGATTTCAAAATTTATTTGTTTTTAAATGCCTGATTTTAAAACAGTGGGTATTTTCGAATATCTTCTCTGTTTGCTTTGAACTTAAAAAATATTTATCCAAAATTCTCAAAGTGATGAATAAAGTATGGTAACTTTCTGGTCTTGTTGACCTCATCACAGGCGGACATAACACTTTTAGTTAATGGCCGGGGACCACAAGAAAATACACCAATTTTCGAGACCTAAAATTTAAAGAATAGATGAGATTTTATATTTAAATTATAGTTTACATATTACTCGTTTGCTACAAGACAGTTATAACTTAAAAATCATAATTTTTTTAAACCAAAAAGACTTTTTTTTTGGAAAATTTCTTTTTTTTTGTATTACGGTGATCTTCTGGTAAACGAAGGATATGAACGATATACATATCTGTAGGTGGGAGGTAAAATACACTAAAACACATTTCTTTCAAAATACGTTTTTATACTGTTGGAATCAACAATTTTTCCTCTATCGATATATAAGGTCCAGTAAGTCCTAAGTTTCAATGGACGTAGTTTTGCTCAAAACCATCTGTGAGGTAAATTACACCAAGTTCTTTTTAAAAGTAATGGTAATTTTACATGAGGTAATTTTATTAAGAATATCTTCGATGTAAAAAATAATATTAGAGTTATATGTATAAAATATTCGGGGTAAGTCAAAATGTTAATAATACAGAGATAGGATCATTTTGATGATTGCGGGCTCCAGTAAAGTTTCCAAAAAGTGGCTTGGTGTAGTTTACCTCTCACCTAAAGACATATGTATGTATAGAATTAAAATTAAGTTTATTGCTTACATAAGAATGTTTCTTTTGTACGAATTTCAAGAAACTCGACATATCGGGTCGACCAAAATGATTGACAGCCTTGAGTCCCGTAAATATTGAAGTTTTCGATAAACGCTGGAAATGATTTTCACAAATATACTGAAAGTAAAAAGTTTGCTATTAGTATCATCAATTCAAAGTTTAGGGTGAAAAATCAAACATAAATTAATAGATTATACGGGTATTTCTACAAAAAAGTCGAGTTTTTGTCCCGTTCGACATCAAGCATTTTTTTTTTTGCAAAGAATAACTTAATTCTTTTTTAATTTCTTTATATTTTTGTTTAGAACGTAAGTAGATCTAAATTAAGTAAAAGAGAAGAAAAAAAGTCGACTGCATAACAATTTTGTCAATAACTTTAGATATACGAGGGCGGATCAATAAGTCCGTGACTTTTTGAATGAAACACAGTTTTTTTTGCAAAACAAAAATTTATTTTTCAACATAATCTCCTTTTAACTCAATACACTTAGTCCAACGTTTATCCTTTCCAAAAAATAGATTTTTCGAGGTCCTTAAAATAGGCATTTGTTTGGTCAATAATTTCATCGTTGGAGCTAAATATCTTTACACCGAGCCGTTTCTTAAGGTTTGGAAATAGGAAGTAGTCACTAGGGGCTAAATCCGGAAAATATGGCGGATGAGGTGCCAATTCGTAGCCCAATTCATAGAGTTTTGCCATTGAGACTGCACACGTTTTACGTTTATGGTCAATTGAGAGCAAACGCGGCACCCATCTTGCATACAACTTTCTTAAACCCACCTGATCACTTAAAATCGAAACCACACTGCCATATGAAATGCCTATGGAATCAACAATCTCACGCACTTTTACTCTTCGATCGGCCAACCATATCGTGGATTTTTTTGACATTTTCGGGTGTACTGACCTCAATTGGCCGTCCAGAACGTTCAGCGTCATTTGTACTTGTGCGGCCACAACGAAAGTCAGTAAACCACTTTTTTACCCTTGAAATCGATGGTGCAGACTCTCCATAGTATTTATCGAGCTTTTCATTGGTTTGATTGACAGTTTTTTTTTCGCAAAAAATAATGTTTAATGAGCACTGGAAATGCACTTTTTTCCATTTTTAGAAAAATACACGTGGTTGTATGTTTTGAACAGCTGTTAAACGCAAAGTAAATGACGACACTTGCTCAAAATTTGACAGTAGTCTATTAACAGGTGGTACTTGATGGCAACAGTGTTGCATTTCATATAACTACGAGGGAAGTTGGAAAAGTCATGGACTTATTGATCCGCCCTCGTAATAATTTTACCACTTTATCCCCAAGTAGTCTCGGTAGACATGAAAGTAAAACAAAATATATATATTTTTGAAAATTTTAAAATTTCCGTTTTTTAAGATATGACGATTTTATATCTCGGGAATCTAAAAATTTTTGTTTACGTCATTGTACAGGGTACTTTATAACCTTTCAAACGGTATGTTGCTGAGTTCTGTAACTTAAGTACTTTTGGAGATATTAAACATTTTTTAAGTAAACTCAAGTTTATAGCTAATTTTTTTTAGTTTTGCTGACGGGTTGTCTCCATAATCGAAGGAGTTAGAAATCCAAAGATGGATGATTTTAGGTGGAATAACTCGATAACGTCAATTGATCTACATAGGAAAAATTATGATGGGTTTTCAATTTAACACACATGTGTTTGAATTTGTTTTAAAATTTTACTATTTTTTTTTGTTTGATTTTCAAATATTCCAGTATAATATTTTAATAGAAAAAAAGTGTTTTTTTTTGTTAATAAATATTTACGAATTAAATTTTTTAGTTTTACGAATTCTGTGGTAGGTCCTATTTCCGTAAAAAAAATATTTGAATTTATGAATTCAGTAATAGAATACGAATTAAAGATTTTCTGTGTAATTTACATTGATTATATTACCAATCACTAGGGTTTTTTCCTGGGATTGCCCGTCCCGGGAATTCCCGGGGAAATCACTTATTTTCGTTTTCCCTGGAAGTTTAGGCGGTAATTCCCGGGACTAAAAATCTATTTGTATAAATAAAAATACTGATTTTGGAACTCAAAAATTCTTCTTTTTCTTTAAATTCTTGTCGTTCATCATGAAATAATCAGCGTTATTCTGTAACTGTTTGTCAACGTCACGTCAAAAGAACACAGCCTCTGGCCTTAGAGAATATTAAGAGACTGTAAGCAGTAGTTAATTGTTTTCCATATCGAGTGCGATCCGGGAAACTTCTGTCGAGGGTGAAAGGCTTTTCTCAACAACTGAAAATTGTGTTACTTAAAAAAGAAACTGATTGTGCGATTAAACAATTAATACATTGACTGACAGAAAACACTAAATTTCATTTTCTGTAAAGGAATTCAATGAAATAGTAAATATTTTGTCTAGAAACGGACCTACAAACAAATTTGTAAAGAAAGACAAAAATATCTCAACAATTTCATTGAAAAAACGTATTTTTTTTAGTGAGCTAATTCTTTAAATCTATAAAACAATTTGTATAAAAATATTTACAAATTGTAAACAAAACATATTACTAAATCAAACAAAAATATTTACTGGATTTTCTGAAAAATATCAAACAATATTTTGTATGAATTTATAAAACAATTAGTTTAAAAATACTAAAAAATATTAAACAAAATAGTTTTTTTAATCAAACAAAAATATTTACTGGATTTTTAGTAATATACAATTACAAATTTTGTCTCGGTCATCATTATCATCCGTTAAGCATCTATGAAATTTCACTTTGTTAAATGTGTCCAAGTCTGAATGTTTATCTAAAGACGCTAAAAAAATGAATGAGCATTAACGCAAAGACATTAACGAATTGATTCACTCAAAAATCTTCAGTAAACAAACTATCATTGTTGTTGTTATTTGTGTGTGTTTGTTGTCATGAGGGTTGTTTTTTTTTATGACAGAATTTTTCTTGTTGTTTTTGGTGTTTGCATCCTAAATAAAAGTCAAACAAAAATTCATTGATTAAGTAAAGTACATTTACTGAAAATGAAATTTAGTTTTAGACAAACTTTTCTTTAAAAATTTTTTGCGATAATTTTTTCTGTGCACCATTCAGTTCTTTGGATCACTTTCTTCCTATGACAACCACGTATTAAATTCTTGATGTTTCACCAGAAATATTTTTTGCGTTTATTTTTATTTATTGTACCTTCAATAAAATTTAACTAACAATAAGCAATCAAATGATAATGCTAAAATTTTAATGCCAGGCAAAAATATTTGTTTCTGCGGTTGGGGGGTCTTAGGTTGTCTTTTACGTCTCTCGTGTTTGGTTGAGAGAAAAAGTGTCCCTCCTTCCCAGCCGAATGTGCAACTAAAGTTTATATATATATATATATATATATATATATATATATATATATATATATATATATATATATATATATATATATATATATATATATATATATATATATATATATATATATATATATATATATATATATATATATATATATATATATATATATATATATATATATATATATATATATATATATATATATATATATATATATATATATATATATATATATATATATATATATATATATATATATATATATATATATATATATATATATATATATATATATATATATATATATATATATATATATATATATATATATATATATATATATATATATATATATATATATATATATATATATATATATATATATATATATATATATATATATATATATATATATATATATATATATATATATATATATATATATATATATATATATATATATATATATATATATATATATATATATATCTTATCACATGTTCTGAAAAGACAGTCTTACAATCGGTACATCTAGATCTGTATGAATTCGCTGTTTTGTGACATAATAGGGGGCTGCTGTAATCGTACGGATAATTTTATTTTATAGCCTTGCAAATTTCACTATATTTGATGCCGAGGCAGTGCCCCCCATAAGTGGATACCGTAGGACCATATTGCTTTTAGAAGAGGGTTGAATTAAGTTTGAGCTGAATTCATCAATGATACTACTAATGATTTGTATGTTAATTTTTTGCTAGGATGCCATTACTGTATTAAAACTTGTCTCCTGTCCAGGATGATTTGGAATAGATACAATAAAAATCTTCTAACAATTACCGCCTTCCTACAAGTAGGAATGCGGATTTATAACTTCAACACCTTCGTAATTCCATGGCTCTGCAGGAGCTGAGCCTTAGATATCTAAGCAACCGTTTCCTTCAAGACTGTGTCAGAGATGCGTCAGTGACTAGCCTGTTAGGTTTTCAAAATATTCTGTATGATTCTCAATAATGGGAAATTCGAAATTTTCAAATGTAAGTTATAAATGACTTTCTGAGCATCACAAAACAGGTTGAGCTTTTAACGTTGAGCTTTTAACATAGCTTTTCGAGATTCTTCTGATTTTTCTTATAAACTGTTACTTTAATGATTTTCCGGGTTAAAAATTTTGAAAAATGTTTTCCATTTTTGATTTTTTATTGCTTTCCACGCGGGAAATTTTGTACCAATTTTCTTGAACGTACCTGTCCTATGACTGGTGAAAATGGGAATGACACAAAATGTTGCTGAGATGCGACTGGTTAAAAGAGAACATATCACAAAACTAGAACAAAAATGTTAGCAAAATACCCTCATTGTACAAGCAGATTCTTTCCAAACTAAAAGTATTTGTTTAAATAGCAATATCATTACACTTTAAAATTTCTTTGTGAGCAACGATACAAAGCACAGCATATTAAAGTAATAAAAGTAATGACGATGTTTGCCGAATATTTCTCACTATTTACATGTATACAACACGAACCTCAAAATACACAACAAATAAAATAACAACACAAGCACAACAGCGCTTTGTACCTACCCCGTCGGAAAATTCCTAGTCGACTACAAAAATAATCTACTTATGTCAAGTTTTCTTAGACTAACTAAAAGCTAGCTACAATGCCATCCAGGACTGACCCAAAATCAATTCTTAAGTTGAGTACATAGTACGATCGTCGAACAAAGAGACTCGTGAGCGTGGCTAGAAAAACCTTCAAGGAAAAGAAATATTGTTCTGCGCTCTTCATCGATGTTTCTCAGGCATTTGATAAAGTATGGAACGTAGGTTTAATACATAAACTAAAGCAAAACCTAGCCGCAAACACCCTTAAGCTTTTAAAATGCTACTTAACTGTGCGAAAATTTGTTTTTAAGGAAGGTAATTTTATAAGCCCTCCGCAACCGATTGAAGCCGGAGTTCCTCTGATATATGCCTCTGACTTGCCGGTAAGCAGTAACATTCACATATTAATATTCGCTGATGATACAGCTTTTCTAAGTGTTCACAAAAGCCATCAAGAATATCCCCGTAAACTGCAAGAGAATATACCGCAGTTGGAAAAATGGCTAAAACAATGGCGGGTAAAAAATTAATGAACACAAACGTCTACATATTACTTTTACATTGTGCAGAGAAACATGCCCGTCTATACAAATCAATAACTAAACTATACCTAAACACACTGAAGAAAAATATCTCGGTGTTCATCTTTATCGGCATTTAAAATGGAAGTCCCACATAAATGCAAAGGTAAACCAAATGAAATTGAACCCAAATAAATTGGCTCATTGAAAGGAATGCTACACTAAGCCCGGATTGTAAACTTCTTCTATACAACTCCATTCTAAAACCAATATGGTCCTACGTTATCCAGTTATGGGACACTGCCTCGGCATCAAATGTAGAGAAAATTCAAAGGCGACAAAATAAAATATTACGTACAATTATATCAGCTCGATGGTATGTCAGAAACAAACGAATTCATAAAGATTTAGTTGTGCCGTTGGTTAAGACTGTGTTTTCTAAACATGTGACAAGATACATAAAAAAACTTGAGTGCACCCAAATAAATCCCTTAGTTCGAAATATCATTATCTTTAGAGGCCACACTCAGCTGAGAAGGAGGTACACTCTTGCTCTCAGCCGAACACGAGAGTCGTAAGGCAACCAAAGAACCAACCGCTGAAAGAAATATTTTTGTCTGGCATAAGCTGGACTTAAAAATTAAAATTTTAGAGTTAATATTTGATGACTTATTGTTAGTTCAATTTTATTGAAGATACAATAATAAATATAACCGCAAAAAAAACTTTGGACAAGAAATGAAAAAAATTACTGTCTCATTCGCTGTAAAAATTGCAGAAAAATTGTTATGTGGAACGCGTTTGGGTAACTTTGTACAAGTTCTGGAACAGAGCTATTAAAACTAGGGATGTATCGATACACCGTTTTGCCGATTCGATACAGATACCAATACTTAAAAATAAATATCGCCGATACTGATTCCGATACGAATATTGAAATTGAATTCAAGTTTAGGTTAACAAAACTGAAGAAGGGACATTTTTTTATTTTACAAAATTACAGTGTAAGAGATTATTAAGATTCAAAATTGATGTTAACCCAGTATAAAAAATTGGAAGTAATTTTTAAAGAACTACATTTTCAGTGCTTCCAAAGAATCTATATTAAAAATATGCAGATACTTAGTAAAAAATCAAGTAAAAATTTTTAATTTCTTTATAATTTTAAAAATACTCGCTAATCGATTTTTAGAGGACATTTATCAACTAATATTTTTCTAAATAACTTATTCACTTAAATTTACATGAAAACCCAGTTTTTTGTTTAAATTCGCATAAAAAGAAACAAGTTGTGAAAATGGGTAAATTTTCGTAATTTTTCCTTGAGGAAAAATCATTATAGAATACCGCAAAAGAAATTTGTCCTAACATCACTTCCATTTCGGTGATTGGTAATCGAAAAAGAGAACTTCTTGCAATGACAAGGATATGTAAAACTAATTAGAAATTATCCAAATTTGCAATACTTCCGGATCGCGAATTCTACATTTTCATGACTTCTTTGGAGTGTCTTTTTTTGCTGGGAATAAGATTTTAAAAGAGTTCATGGTAAAATTAACAAAAAAATAAATAATTTGCTAAGAAAATCTCTGAAAATAATTTTAAAAGTATCGTCGTATCGACAGTAAAGTATCGCCTATACCGATGTATCGGAAAATCTAAAGTATCGCCGATATATCGGTATCGGTTACTTTCCTAATTAAAACTTCTTGTACTAAATACTCTGAGCGACAAATTCCTCAAATTGTTATTAGAGAACACGTGTAAGAAAGAAACAAACGAAAAAAATGTAATGTGGACACCTCTGGCGATGTTATCATTTACATGGTCATTAATGAAAAGATGGGTGACAGTGTCGCTCTTGTTGTCATGTATGAACTTAGCGGCCATTTGTTCGAAAATGTTCTCACTGATCCGTTTGAGCTGTCACCAACAGGTCATCGACGCTTTAACATTGTCATGCATCGGTCTTGCAAGATGTCTGAAAGACATGGCCAACTGGGAAATTATATATTTAAAATATTGCCGCATTGAAAGAAACATGCTTCTTGAGGTACGGTCACACTTGGCAAATATTTGCCGAAAAAAACGTGACCAACAGACAAGCTAAAATTCCTTTACTTTCAAAATTTTTTAAATATTGGTTCGCATTTCTTAAAAATAATATAAAAATAGCTTTTTGCAGCATAATTAACTTTATTTTGGGCTTTAAAAACCAAGTTAAATCACACTAGCCCTTAAGTTGGTTTTATACTATCTGTGTTTTACATCTGACTTGTCCAATTTCCCACTGCAAAATCTTTACATATGCGGTGTGAACCTTTTGAAACATTGTCATCTGAAATTTACAGAATCAAATCCAAATGACAAGATGTTCAATTAGAGCGTGTTCTATTTTCATCTGACATCAGCTGTTTGCAATTAACAAGTGTGAGTGAGCTGGTGGTACTTTGAGGTTATGTCAGATGTAATTATAGTGGCACTTTGAGATTATGTCAGGTCAGATGTAATTATATATGTACATTTGAAAGCAAAAAATTATAAATCGTCTTTAAATGGAGAATTTTGGCAGACACGCGCAGTTACACGTGAGTCGCAAAACTAACGAGTCAGATGTAAAACACAGATAGTCTAAAACCACCTTTAGCAAAAGTAGTGGTTACGTTTTTTTTGTCCAAATATTTGCCAAGTGTTAACGTACTTTTAGACTTTTAAACTTGTCAGCTGGTAGTAAATTTCATTATACACAAAACAAAAACAACCAGCTTGCCAACCCATATTAAAAGACTAAAACTGAAACGTCGATATATTCAGACACATTTTCGAATGCTGTTGTGAATTCCCTAATAGTTTTTCGTATTCGGGTATGTTCTGTATTCCATGCGGAATTGAAATGTGAGGAATTACCAAAGCATTGTTGTTATAAATAATACTTTCTAACAACAACGCTTTGCTAACATCCGATTACGTAAAAATTTCAGATAAATATCTTGTATTCTCTTGAGAGAATAATAAAATTTTCTTTTACCATGAAGGGTCACTTTTTGAATACGAGACCAGAGATTAAATTTAATTAAGTTTAAGCGGCCAATGTTGGCAAATAAATCTAAAAGTAGTAAAATCAAATTGTAAATACAGATATTAAATTTAATTTAATCTCTAATCTCGTGTTGAGAATGCGTCCCTAAGTTGTTAGTACATTCAAAACTTTAAACTCATTTTCAGCAAAACAATTTTTTTTCGCGTTATGGCCCTATTGCAGCAAAGGCTCGATATGTAGCTGGAGACTTCAGTGATTTTTCTTCACATCTTCAACTTGTTGGCAGCAAAGGGATGTTGATAAATCGACTACACTGTCTATAAAGATCGAAGATACTTATGTGATCGGAATTTAATATTGTATTATTAAAATCGCAATGGGAATAAGAAAAATTATTTAATCCTTTGGCTAAGACAAAATACATGTTTTATTTAAGATCTTAAAACTACTTTCAAAAAAATAGTCACCCTTAAAGAGATATACTCACCAACATTGTTGTTCGCAAATCGAATTTGTGGAAAAACTGTGTTATGAATATATGAATCTCCAACACATTTGTCACATCCTTCTTTTCCACATCACGCAGAACATCAATAAACCATTCAAAGTGTTTATGAGATGGACAAATCCACAAAAAGTAGACTTTCTTACAAGCAACGCCAGAATAGCGATTTGTACTGGTACCAAATACCAAATCATTCAAAATCGAAGCATAAGGAGTAACACCAATGCCACCACCAACCATTACGGCCACTTCAAATTTATACCAGTCTTGATTGCCACCTCCAAAAGGACCCTCAATACGTATTTTAGGCTGATCTTCTGGATTATAATTGCAGGGATCAAAATAATTACGCAACTTCCAGGTCCAGGGTCCCTGAGCCTTGATATGACAGCTAAGGAAATTTTCATGTGGCGCTGAAGTCAAAGTAAAACTGTGCATTTCATGAGGTCGAAAGGCAGTGCACGATAAACGCACCCATTGTCCGGAAAGATATTTTAAATTAGGTGGACGATAAAACTTAATTTTAATAACATCGGAAGGCAGTAAATCAGTTTCAATGACATCCAAAGCCATGTATTTGGTACGCAAAGATACTATTTTATCTAATGTATAAATAATGCCCGGACCCAAAAAGAACATCCAAAAGCGTGGTGGACCTGTTAGCCGAGCCAAGCCGTGTATCAGACTCAATAAATAGAGGCCTATATAGAGTGTATGCATATTCCAGAAAAAATTATATGCTTTCTTGCGTATGGTAGGATGGGCAAATACAAAAATTATGCACATTATAATAAACAATAAAACGCCAGTGGTACCTTAGGAAAGAAACATGATGAGTCCATTAAATGAAAGGATTATTTCGTCAATAACTTACCAGTCACCGTTTGGAAAAGCCAAAATGTTATATCCGGTTTATAGTCCGATGCAAAGTGTACTTCTCTGGTTAAACATCTAAGATTTTCATGTGATTGTGTCGAGACATGATAGAAATTCACTATATGGCCCACTGTATGTAGCACCGAAAAGAAAAGGGCAGTACAGGCAGCAATTTTGTGAAATTGTATGTGAGAATCCAAAGGTATATATTGTTGTATGGGAAATTCCTTGAGTTTGGTTATGAGATTTCTGAAACGAGAGAATTATAAGATATTGTCATTGAAATCGATTGAAAGTGCAGATTCAAACTTAACGATACAAATTAAGATCACGGATATGCTGCCTCAAAATAACGGCATTGCTTGCATCTAACTTGACTAAATAACAGATGATAAAAATCAACATAATGGACGCCGAAATTTCAAGAATTTTTACAAGCATTAATGAAAGGTTACCAGATTGTTCAAGAGCACTTAGTGACAAATATAAATGGTGCTGTTGATACAGCGGGAAGGCGGAGTCTTATGGTAAAAAGAGTCGAGTAAACGTCTCTCTTATGGTAAGACCGCACTTGGCGCCGCGACACTGCAGCGGAACTACGCGATATTTTTAGTATATCGCACTGGAACTGCAGCAAAGTGACACTTCGCTGCAAAATTGTTATATTACTTATCAGCGTTGCCAGAAGCTTTTCGAAGAAAATCATCATTTGACGATTTAAAAATCATATTTTGATATAAAAAATCATCACAAATTCGTATTCGTATTCGTATGAACAATGAGACGTTTATAGCAAACTAAAACAAAAACAGTTCTTTAATATGAAACGATATCCTTCATGTCATCTTCTAGATGGGAGGGTTATTACTTTCTTGGCAACCAATATTAAAGAGATTCTTGTACATTTTAAAATTGCATGTAATAGCAAACATTTTTTAAAAAGTTTGAAAGTCGGGAGCAATCAGCGAAGTATATAAAATATCGCCATGACTGTAAGAACATATACAAATGAGACAAAATAAAGTCCACCGAGAAATAAAATCAGACCAGTGCATGTATGAAAGAAAATATTTTTCGTCCTTGAAATAAAAATCTGTGGAATATACAAACTTTAATTCACAAATCCGTGCTCAGTATATTGCCCATCACGTACAAATTTTTTAATGGGCATGACTAATATTTTCACTAGGTACATCAGTATATTTTACCATAACTCGAGAATGGTTTGTCCAAATCGAATAAATAATGCACCAAAATATACAGAATAAATTACCTTTAAGTCATTCATATTTATTTATTTTTATTTCTTACTGTTTCGGAGTTATTCTGAAAATTTTCGTTTTGAAAAAGTCATGAAAAAATTAAGAGGGAAGCTAAGTATATTAGGAATATTATAAGCCAAAACCCTTTAAAATCCATAGACAAATGTTGATTTTATTTACAATTAGGTGAGACAACTAATGCACACACACAAATTGAAATTTTTCTGTTGTATGGAAATTGTGATTTTTATAACTTAATTGTGAATAAAATCAACATTTGTCCATCGATTTTCATGATTCATGGCTTATTTTATGTCTAGTTAGCTGTCAGACTAATGATAAAAATTGTAAATGTCTGCAGTTTTAATTTCTTTTATGAGTTTTTGAAAACAATAAAATTAATTATTCCAAAAAAAATTTCGCCGGTAATTTCTGAATAACTCCGAAATAGTTGGAAGTATAAAACAATAATATGTATGACTTAAGGGAATTTGAATACGCATCTTTTGGTGGCTTATTTATTCTAATCGGATAGTCCGTTCTCGAAATGGGGCCTTTGCATTTTCTGTGACGATATACATATGAAAAGTTCAAAAACAATCATAATTTGCGAGAAAATAAATCATAATTTCGGGAAAAAATCATCAAATCATATTCTGGTTTAAAAATCATCAAAAATATGATAAAATCATCATTCTGGCAACGCTGTTACTTATGTTTAAACCTTCATAAGTACATAAGTGAAATTGCATATTTAATTTTTACGCGACGAAGAAGAAAACTTTGAACAAGAGTGAACCAGAAAGAGGAAAATATTATGATGATGTTTTGTATAAACTGAAGATAAGTGTGTTTCCCAATATAAATACAAAACTTACCTTGCTCGTTAATATCTCCTAAATCATTTTTTCCTTATTGTAAATATTCATGTAATTTTCATTTGTCAGGTCATATAATTCCGCATATTCACTTACTAAAATAAATAATTTTTCGTCCTCAACGGCATTTTTGCAAAATTACTTAAATTGAATACTGAAATATATTGTAACATGTCGCTGGCTATATCGCAGTACGCGGCACCTGAACTACGCGACGCGGCACGACGCGACATTTTTGCCAAGTTGCTCAACTTTGCAAATAATATTTTGTCGCGCTGTGTAGCGCCGCGTCGCCCAGTACGGTCTTACCTTTGAAGATAGTTTTAGAGTATACCACAAGCGATTCGACTTCTGTAAAAAATGCAACCCTGATGTAATGTGTTATTATTGCTTTTTTAAAACTTTCCATAAACTCATTACATCAGCGTTGCATTTTCTGCAGAAGTCAAATGACTTGTAGTAAGTGTAAAAAGGCTATAAGGAACAGAGAAAAACTTTCATTATTTATCTTTAGTGAAGAGAAATAAATAAAAGTGTTATGGCAGCTTTTGCTCGTAAATTTAACTTAATATTAATTGATTAATATTAAATGAAGTCTATTTGCTAATGTTTATGATCGATTTTAACTTAAGACGAATCTTTTTGGAGCTATAAAGCCA
The DNA here is from genome assembly GCA_956483635.1 of Panzeria rudis. Lineage (NCBI taxonomy): Eukaryota > Metazoa > Arthropoda > Insecta > Diptera > Tachinidae > Panzeria > Panzeria rudis. Next base: position 40,051,710 of record OY101449.1, on the reverse strand, counting down.
AGAAAAAAAGAAAATTTAAGAAATTGCTTTAAAATCAGCCACAACACATATTTAAATTTTTGGAAAGTTAAAATTTTCTAACACAGTTTTTTATGGTAGTTAGAGAAAAAATAACAAAAAATTTAATTTCGTACATTTGTGTTTTTCGATGTATACTACTCTTTAAAGTGCCATCCAGAGTCACAGGCTAATTCGAATGAGTTTGAAATATAATGGAATCACTGAGAAACTTAATTTCGTAAAAAATACGAGTTGGGCCTTTCGACTTGAGACCATCGATATGTTCATACATATATCGAAAAACTCAAACGTACCGTTATCTAGAAAATGCCCAAAATTTAATTTTTTAATATTATTTTCGTGTTTAGTAGATACTAATTACCCTAAAAAATTGTATTAGAAAATTTAAACTTTCCAAAAATTTAAATATGTAAAGGAGTGTTATGTATGATTTTAAAGCAATTGTTTTTTCAATTTTGTTGTTTTTCATGCCTTAATAACTCCAAAAAGGTTTGTCTTAAATAAAAACTGATTAGAAACATTTTTATAGGAAATTTTGCCAGCCTTAAAATTTTGCGAAAAGTTATAGTTTCAAAACTATGAGCAAAAATAAAAAAAATCAACTTCAGGGTTCCCTCCTCCCCCCAGCTCGCCCACCCAACACGGGGACTCTTTAGTTTCTTTAAATATATGTACCAAGGACCAGGGCTGCCAGGTCCTTTTCATCGCGCTTCCCGAATTTGAAAAAATATTTTCCCGAAAATCCCGTTAATAGGAAAATCCCCCAAGAAAATCCTTATGAAAAAAGTTTTTTTTTTAAATTCTATGTTTACACGATGAAATATTTCATGAAATTTGGTGCATGAAATTTTTTTATGGCCAGGGAAGAAATTTGGTAGAAAAAGCGGTATGAAATGAATGTTTAGATGACTTACATATTATGTATCAGGAGATAATTGTTATCATAGTGTTACAAAAGTTTACATACGGCTGAAAATGTTAAAGTTTTTTAATAAATTACTGATGATTGGGTAAAACACTAATAAAATGTTAACGATAATGTTAAACTTTCAGATAAAACGTATGTTCAGGCAAACTGAGAGTTAGTAAACTTTTAAATAAAATTGATATGAGTGAACTCTGTGTTAATAGGGATTAGTACATTATCTGGGGTCCGAATCTCTCAATATAATCGTATGTATGTATGTATGTTAAAAATATTTTAGAAGTGGTAGTTTTAATTATAGATCAAAGGAAAGAAACTTTTAAGGAATTTCCGCAAAAAACCCCAATGTATTTTTTAAATAGCCCCAATGAAAGCCCCAAACCCCAAAATAAAATTTTCATCCTTTTTTGTGATGACAATTCCCCTAATTTGGAGTCAGAACCCCTAAACTGGCATCCCTGCCATGGACCAACTGTGCCAATTTTAAGAACTCCGGGAATTATGTTTGCCTATCTTTCTATTTTTTTTTTAAATTTTAGAATTAAGATTTGATTACTTATTGTTAGTTCAATTTTATTGAAGATACAATAAATAAATACATATAACCGAAAAAAAATCTTTCTATTTTGTAGTCTGCTCTGCAAAATTTTTAATTAATTTAAAATTTTTTATTGGTCTAGTTTCACATTCCTTTTTTGCACTTGTTGTCCGTTGGTCCGACCATCTTTCTGTTTGAAGTCGGTCTGCCATATTGATGCTGTTGCTAATTTATTTTTATATTTTGGACTTGCTGTCCTCTGCCCGTCTGTCCGTCTCCCTGTTTTGGGAAGTACCCCGATTTTTGAAAATCGAGTTTTCTTCAGATCTCCACGTTTCGAGTTCTCAGGCAGCTATTCTAACAATTTTTACGATGTTGTCCGTATGACAGCATATATGTAATTATGTTTGTGCGTGTGTATGAATGTAAACCTATCATGTCTCTTGAGCGGCTGAATCGTTTACAACAAAAAATTTCATCATTTAGATGTCGTTTAATAATGCACCACTTCCGATAGAGTCAAAAATTTAATCAGCTTTTCAGCTTAAAAATACAACGTCGATTGCCGAAAATTTCATTTAAATCGATTGATCCGTTCTACATAAATTTGATTTAAATCGGTTAAATGGTTCGAAAGGTACCGCTTGCGAAAGGTTTCGATTTATTTTTTTTTTACAGATTTGTGCGCGCTTGGAGTTTGAAATTAGCGGGAAGTTCTAGGGAAGCCTTTCAAGGGCAAGCGTTTTTCATATGTTTTTATTCTGGACTTGTTTTCTTGTTTGGACTGTTTGGAGCCCGGTTTTTCGCAAGAACTATTTTGGATCTTTTTCTTTGAAAGCAAATAGTTTTTGCCGAATTCGGAGCTTTTCAAAATTAAATATTGATCGATTCAATCGCATACCTGGACATAGTAAGTAAAAGCAGCGAATAGCAAAATGATAAAGATGCTGCTGATCCTCGAGTAATAGCAATTCCTACACCCATTATATGCCTCAGATCCGTATGTTCCGCCATGAAGGAGTAATCTGTAAAACAAGATATTTCAATTACTAAAGAAAATGCAAATAGGATCATTAACAGCAACTTACGTATAAAACGCTCTACAAACAAAACGATTGTAATGACATAGAACAAAAATAAATAGAAAATATTTTGGCGATTCTCCTCCAAAAATGTTATATAACTATCCCATTTCTCTTGCATCCAATGTCGTGGTCTCTCTTGCATGGGTTCTATATTAAACGAAGTCATGCGAGCTACATTTGTTGAAGTATCCAGAAAATTTTGTTTTGCTCCTTTGCAATCTAAACCAATAGCCACAAAATCTCCTTTATACTCTTTCATCATGAGCTTAAAATCTTGATAGGTAAGATGATTTTTATGTTCCAAACCAACATCTTGAAACATGCCATCAATCAATTCGGTAACCTGGTCGTCGCCCAGACTGGTGGTGCGAGCAATTTCTACCAAAGAACGCATCATTTCACTAAGCTCTCCCTTGTCGATGACACCATTACGATCATTATCGCACATATCGAAAATGATGCGAAGTTTATCATCGGTTTTGCCACGTGAAAAAAGCACAACCGTTTCCAGAAATTCCTGAAAGCTAATGCGACCATCTTGGTCTTTATCTACGATATTAAACATTTTGCGCACGAACATATCGTTGGGTTTCATGCCCAGAGCAGCAGCAAATTCTGCTTTCGATAAAGAAGTACGCATAACTGTCATTACTTCGCCATCTGTAGAAGCATCAGATCTGCGCCTTCTCTCTCCTGGTCTCAAACCGAATGTTAAAGCATAAGCTTCACGGAAGAAATACTCCAAACGCTTTTGCCGCCTTTCTCTAGTTTCGGCGCTTGCTAACATCATATCGCGATTAACTTCGACCAAAGTCATTTCTTTTTTATGTAAAATCAAAAAGTCTTCCAATTTCTTAACAAATTTTCGGCGAGCTCCATACGATTCTAGCTCTAAGACTAAATCATGATCATTGCATACTCTTAAGAGGATATAAGGTTTCTTTTTAATATGATTATGGGCCGATTCTTCCACCGTGATAATATCTACATTCTTTAAACTGAAAGTGCGTAATTTTTCACCTTTACGATCCACTGTATAAATGGCAGCTTCTGGTCCAAATTTTACCGTCACCAAACGTTTGTGATTGGCATGCAACCACTCACGAGCTAACATTTTATCTACCGAGCCTTTGTGCTGGGGTGCTCTTAAAGCTTCTTGACGTATTTTCAGTTTTCTGCGTTTACTATTTTGCAGTTTAACAACACAGTAGCCAGCTCCAGCACATAAAATGGGTACAAAACCCAAAAATACGCACACATAAATAAACATTAACTCCGAACCCGAAAAGTAATCGTAGCCCTCTAAATAAGTGCAAGGTTCTAGCTCGGTAGCATTTAATTGCATGGGCTGGGGGCAAGGATCTCCCTCATGCCACATGAACACATCCGTCTGTATATCATTCTCACCTATATCTGTGCTATTGACAATTATATCATACATTCGTGTTTTACGTATCTCTTCAATTTCTTCCTTTGTGAAAATACCATTCCGCTCATTTTCAAACCAAAAACGATCAGCATCTCTCAGACGCTGAAATTGCTCTTTAATAACGGCGGTAAATAATTCACCAGGTTGACCATACGATTCCAACATGCCTCCGACATAAACATCCACATCGTTCAATTGGTTATCGTAGGCTGAGATCAACATGTGCAAAAGATCGGGTTGTTTGTCAAACAGTTCGGGATTAATATCACTCCAATTGTTGCGTCTGCTTAGCCCGAATGCTTCTCGGGCACTGTTGTAATCGGGTAGGCCATTATCTCGGCCACGCATAATATTCAAGGCTCCCAAATCGCGACGAGTGAATTCCATGGGGCCGAAGAGTTTATCGCGCACATCAGAACAGAGCACAGGATCTTCACGTTCCGATATTTGTGAGGACAAACCCATAAGTATCTCTTCAATTGTCGTGTCGGTTAAAAAGTCCTGCGAAAATATGATCAAATTGTATTATCAGCAAAATATTCAAAAGTAAAATTATGATACGAAAAAAGTTTTGTCAGGTAAAAATCAAGTGAATAATTATTTCACAGGTACTTGTATATTCTACGAAAAAGCTAATTAGCTAAAAGCTAGTTCAGTATAATATAAATTGCTGCGATTAAAGAAGAGTAATATATAGACTCTGCACTTCCTTAACGTATTATGTATTAAGCTTATTGGCATGTTATATACCAAAGGCTTGTCATATAACATGTTTTTATAACGAAGGCTGACGGTAGATCTGAACATCTACCCAATTCATTTAGACAAATCAGTCTCGATGGAGAGACTGCTGGACAGCTACACTAGGAAAAGCTCAAAGTGCATTCAATACATCAGTTTCAATTTGCCTACCAGCCGGGTAAATCGACGGTAACAGCCATACACTACTTTACCAATGGCATACAAGTCTCGAAGCGCTAGCCAAATAGCTCTATGCGCTTTTATGGCCCTCAGGAACAATAAATCGTGAGATGTGATCGTTAACACTCTTCATAGAGAAGGAGCTCTGAAAACTAAAAAAAAAATTGGACTTTTTAGAAGTGTTGTCATCAAGGGTGGTTGAGTTAAACCTATGTGGGATATCAAAGATCATAAGAGCAAATAGAGGCTGTCTACAAGGTAGCATTCCACCTCTACTGTGAACGTTAGTCATCGATGAACTGATTGAACAATTTAACAACTTAGGCTTCCGAACATATGGTTACGTCGCACAAAAGAGCGTTTGTTCAATCTAACTGGCCAAAATTAATATATTTGTTTTAATTTAGTAAAAATTAAAATCACATGCGAAAGAGAACTTCCCAGCGAATAGGATAATTAAAAATTTTGTACAATTTGTCAACATTAACAATATAACAATGCTTGAATTTTTTTTTTTAGAAAATTGTATACACTTACGTAACATTACTTATGTTTAAGAGCGTATGACTTAGTAATGGACTCGGCTTTTTAAAAAAATTTTTCTGTATTCTAAAATATCAGACAACTAGCTTTTTATCCATATGCATATACTAAAGATAACTGTTCCGGGAAACACATTTTTCAATAGTGCAAAACATATCCTAATATTTTTATTTTTATACTTAAAATTGTGTAAACTGAAAGGGTTTTTTAATATTGTGCAGTTTGTTAGGGGCAAGGTAGATTGAACAGGTACCACTACGAGATCAGCTGTTTTAGTAAATTTGAGAATGTGTGCGTCACACAGACAATAGATTTTGACACATCTCTGGTATGTTTCTATCAGCAACGGGCATGTGTTAGTAAATTTGAGAGCTTATGAATGTGTGCGACACACATACAATTTGACATTTGACAGATTTGACATATTTTTGGTGTGTTTCTACCAACAAAATACATGTGTTGTATATGTTGTCGTCGTGGTGGTACCTATATTATTGTATCATGGATAGGGGTTTCTTTTATATACATAACATAAGTAGACGATATGTTTGTTCGAAGCTATGTTAAATCGATGGCCACCTTAGACCAACTTCCGAATTATGGTTGTTTAAAGTCAAGTATGCCGAAAAAAAACTTTTCAAATGTTTATGTCATAATAACTTAAGTGACATGTATGTCATTTTACAAAAAAATTTTTACATGTTTTTTGTAGCCCCAAGCATAAGAATCAACTTTGTGTATAAAATTGTTTTCGAGATATTGAAGGAATAAACTCAAAAAATTCGGCGAAATTATGAAATTTTGAATATGACATAAGTCTTGAAGCAAAAATGTTTAATTTTTTTTCGTTGATATAAGTTTATTATAGGATGGTAGGAAAGTTCTGACCAAATTTCATCTAAATCGAAAGGAGTCGGGTCGAACTGTTGCTCGGTTTGGCATGGAATTGACCATATATAATATATTATACTTCAGTTTATATATAACAATGCATCAATTACATTCATGTTCGATCGGTTTTGAGCGGTAAATAATTTTGACCAGCTAGATTGAGCAAATGCTCCTGCATATGTGCGCCGACGACCTTATCATATCTGTGATAGAGAACTATTTCGGAAAGGACCCCTAAATGGTGCAAAGATAGGGAGGGGGTTGTCCATTAGCGCGGAAAATACTAACATTGCATTTAAAGCAATTTTCAATTAAGAGAACACTGAAGATGGCACATAGCCGAAACCGATCTGTTTATCAACCAAATTTGACGTCGGGTTACGGAAAACCGTTCTAAACTCAAACCCCGTCGGAGGAAAAATACATAATAGTTGTACCTTTTAGCAGACGAAGAAAACTGAGACTCTTGGAACCCGCCTTAAGTGGTTCAATCATAAGCGCACTTCGGCTACCACGAGTATACTAGGACAATTGGTAAACCACCCACTGAACCACACTATAACATAAAGATATTGAACAGATCTGGTTCACTGGCAGCTCAAAACACGAAAATGTATATACTGGGGAAGCGATATACGACCTTAACTTCCAAAAGGACATTTTTATGGGTAAGTACCCTACAATTTTCCATGCGGAATACTATGCCATCCTCATTTCTGCTAGAGAATACTTGATGTCAAATAGCCAAGCAGTGCCTCAATCTCTTAACTTTCGTCAAACTCACCTCAACCTATACATAAATAAATTTTATTAAACAGTTTGGTAAATGGCCAAAGGCCTTTACATCTCCAAATAAACTTGGCGCTCAAAGTAAGCTGACGTTATTCTGGGTACCTGGTCATGAAGGTCATGCTGGAAACGAATGGATTATCTTTCCTGCCAACAGAGCAGCCCGACGTAGGTTTATAGGACCGTAACCTTTATTTTGTATCTTACGAGGATATGTCAAAGAGCAGAATAATTTCTGGCCTCAGATGGAATTTGCCCGCCATTGGGAAGCCCTTCACGGTCTATCCCAAAACAAATCCCAAATTACTGCTAATGGACCAGAATTACCTTAAATTACTAACGGTGTGGTTTACAGGATACTGCAGTCTCAGACGGCACCAATTTATCATTGGCAACTCTGAGACCAAACCATGTAGACTCTGCGAAACGCAAGAGGAGATGCTGGAGCACATTCTCTGTGGGGCGCAAAATGAAGTTCCTTGGAGGTATCTTGATGACTACAAGTGAAGTATCTCACAGTGTAGAATAATTAGCTTTATTCGTAGCCTTAGTGAGAATTTGGGCTGCAAAGAAGATCGTTTGGGCAGCGGACCTCATGGCCTTTACATAATAATAATAAATGCTATGTATCAAAATTGAATAACAAACCACGTGCATCAGTATCCCTTGAGCTATTGATGCTCAAGCCAAAGTTGAGCCTCTTTGGAATACCAAACTTTTTTAAAAATAGCAACGCATACATTAGCCCTAAACGGGTGAGTCCGTGGACATAGAACATTATTTGGTAAATGCCTTGTAGGAACAAAAGGGATAAAAATGCTTCATAGCATAAAAATCGGCATCATAACCGTTATTTCATTCTCTTAATAGCTTTTAATTAAACTAATACAGTTCGAGAAATAGCTAAAAATGTTCAAAAATCAAGGAATGATTTTTACGTATTCTTATATTAGTCCCAAATCAATGGCCTAAAAGTTTAATTTATCAACTTACACTAGAGTCCCACCAGGTCGAACACAAACGTATGGCCGGATAATCCATGGGCGTTTTCTTATAATTACAATTGGCATCGCGCCTATAAATACCAGGCGGTATCATAGTGTGACCAAAACGGAATGCAGCTGCTTGAAATATATGACCAATACCGGGATGTATATCTCGATTATAACCTTCATAAGGAGGAATTTCGGATCCCAAAAATGCTGGCAAATATTCATACATAATAACATTTTGTAATGTGGCAATCACAGTACGACGGGCACGTTGGAAAATATCCTCATCGCTCCAATCACCATGGGCTCGCTTAATACGCTGAGCCAAAGTATTATGCCAGCGTAAAAAGAGTATGGCAAATGAAAGCATAGCCGGATTTTGATTTGTTCTCGGGTCTCCCAACACTAAAAGAGAGAGAGAGAGAGAGAGAGAAAAGAAAACAATCGTTAAGAATAAAAACAAACTTTTGACTTTAGTACTTACAAAATAATCTTTCAGGGCTTAACATCTTCATAACATTCGGCACCGGGTTATTGAACAACGGTACTCGCATTGTATTTTTCACCGGCATTTTACCAGTCTTATCCGTCAGCAAAGTGCCGTTGTGAAATGATCGCATGGCATTTAGCCACGCCTCCGATGTACTATAAATTAAACTTCCATCTATCCATGCAGTCATTTGATTAATTTGTTCCCGTGGCGCATTGGGACTTTGCCCCGTATTACGATCATATGCAGCTCGATGAAAAGGTATGTACTTATCACCCCGACATTCTTTATCGTACATTTCATCGCATTTTTCTATCTCAATACGATGCATTTCTATGGGGCATCCCGATTCGGATGCCATAACAATCTCATTGGCTACAACTTGACCAAAAAAGGCCAATAGGGCAGTACGATTGAATTTGGAGCCGAGACCATCGCGACCACCCATAAACAGACGACTTAGTCGTCTTGTGGAGGGTCGATTTGAACCGGCCATAGCGTAAACGCCATCTGAATATGAGGGCGGAGCTTTGCGCACCAAGTGACTATCTGTAAGTTAAAGAAATTAATTTCAATAAAATAATAAAAGTTACTCAACAAATTCTTTATTGAATGCAAATTTTAAATTTGTAATTTATGTTTGTGTTTTATTCAAATAAATCGAATTAGGTCACGATAAATTTAATCACGTTATTGCAAATTTGCTAAAACATTTGTTTTTTATTTTAACTATTAGTCATTTTGATCACATTAAGGAAGCTTTAGGCTTCATTAAGCTAAAAGTGTTGATTGAAATTTAAATAATTTGTTTCATATATCCCACATATTTTAGTTGAATGATGAAACAAGTGCTATAGCCTATAGGATCATGTACAAAAACGTTTAAGACTAAAAATTATTTAATCCAAAAATCACAGAAGAAATTTAAATATTTTCAAATTGTATTCAAGATTTGTCATGAAGTCTCATGTGGTATGAGTAAATGTTTTCTTAAAGATACTTTTACAGTGCAAGGAAAGAAAAAATTTGATTGGAGATAAAATAATGATTACTTAATTAATTATTGGGGTGTTCCGTCGTGACTGCTGGGACATTTGATTACAGAATTCTACTAGCTCTAAGTTGTAACTATAGTATCGGGGCCTATACAATACCGAAATATATTGTTTAGCATGAACAAAAAATCCCTATAACAAAAATCATATAGTTTCTAAGCTCTGTGTAGCTATTATTTTAATGCATGTGACTGGTGTGACACTAAAAAATCTCACACTTACATTTGTGTAGTCAAATTAGAATTCTGGCAAAACTCTTAATTTATAAGCATCGATTATATTTTGGGACCATCTTCCAAAGTACAACCAATTTTTACAGAAAGCAAACTAAAAAAAGAAAGCGAGTAAAAACAACCTCCTCACTTTAATTAATATGTTGCTATTAGGGTGGATCTATAATGTGAACATTAGATATTTATTCAACTTTAATCTTTGTTTTCTGTTTTTAAGACGAGAATTAACTGCTTTTGCTGCCCAGCTTAAGTAGAGGCCACACTTGCAAGCTTGCGTGACAGTTTTGCAAAATTTTTGCCTTGCTTGATAGTGTAGATGCAAATTTTATCATTCAACATTCAACCACAAAAATTTTTGCGGTTGAGTAACAGTCAGCGGCCATATTGATTTTTGCCTGATAGTGCACAGAAAAAACTAAATTTTATTTTCTGTAAAGGAATTCAATGAAATAGTAAATATTTTGTCTAGGAACGGACCTACAAACAAATTTTGTAAATATAGACAAAAACATCTCAACAATTTCATTGAAAAAAAATCGTGTTTTTTCCAGTGAACAAATTGTTTAAATCTATAAAACAATTTGTCTAAAAATATTTACAAATTGTAAATAAAACAATTTACTAAATCAAACAAAAAGATTTAGTGGATTTTCTGAAAAATATCAAACAATATTTTTGCCTCAATAAACCAATTAGTCTAAGAATACTAACAAATATTAAATAAAATATTTTACTTAATTAAATAAAAATACTTGCTGGGTTTTTTGTAATATATCAAAAAAAATTGCGTCTGGGTCATCATCATCCATTAAGCATTTATGAAATTTCACTTTGTTAAATATGTTCAAGTCTGAATGTTTATCTAAAGACTAAACAAATAAATGCGAATTAACGCAACGACATTAACGAATTGATTCACTCAAAATTATTCAGTAAAAAAACTTGCTACAATCGAATTCCTTTTGCTATCATTGTTGTTATTGTTACCCAGCTAGCATTTTGGTGATTATTTTTTTCAAAAATATCCAAAAGGATTCTTCTGAGATTACTTTTGATTATTAAAAACTGATTTATCACTTGCGCGATTGAAAAAGGATGCACATATGATTCATCCATATGATGAAATAATGATTTCTTGAAAATACGGTAACAAAATGCAAGAAAGCTGCAAAAATATCATGATGATATTTTAAGCATCATTTTGAAATCACATTTTGCTCAGCAGGATGATGAAGAATTTATTGGTATGCTATTGTTTTTGTTTATAACGGTAAACTTTTTTACTTTCAATGAAGCAACTGCTTCAACATTTAAATATTTTGATTCTCAAAAATTAATCAGAAAATCGTATCATAAATGTTTCTTTTAGATGATTCACCAGAAACCATTTTCTCACAACGAGAGAATCATTTATGTTTGCAAAATGAGCTCATATGCTGATTCGCAAAAGCTTGGATTATGATACAAAAACTAAATAAATTACGATTGAAAAGTGAGACGAAAAAGACTCGCCAATGATTATAAATACTATAAGAAAATTGCTCAAAAATGAATCAGCAAATCGTATCATAAATGATTCTTTGGGATGATTCACCTATCATATATGATCGAAAAATGAGCTCATATGCGGTTATTTTGTCCATATCCGGGTTGCTCATATCCGGGTTGTTTTTTACGACACAGTTTTTCTTGTTGTTTTTGGTGTTTGCGTCCTAAATTAAAGTCAAACAAATAAGTCATTGATTTGTTAAAGAACATTTACTGAAAATGAAATTTATTTTTAGACAAACGTTTGTTTGAAAATTTTTTGGTGATAACTTTTTCTGTGTGTGAACCAAAAAGTGTCAGCCAATTGGTTTTTTTTGTAGCATAAACTTCATAACTTGGTCGCGGAAAATTATATTTTCGAAGAATACATATATTTTTATGAAATGCAAGGCTGTCTGACAAAATCGTACGAGAAGTTTGTTAAATAATAAGAAATTAAATAATTGAATTAGAAAAATTCATTATATCAATTTTTTTTGTCAATAAATCGCATTCAATTTTGTTATTTGTTGAATGATGGTTTGAGTGTCGAACATGATCGATAGTCTGGATGGTCGAAAGTATCCTTCAAAAATTATGAACTTTTGGCGGCCAACGTTGGTGGTTTAAGTTGTAAAAAATAAGTATGTCAACACACACATTCGAATGTACTTTTTTCAATATATATGTACATATATTAATAACATGATATAAATTCTGTTTTTATGTTGTAAACGCGTCTATACTTTTATTTCTCAGCACCTAACAATTATTTCTTAAGTTTTTCTATTGTTTCTTTTTTATTTTATCTTCTTTTCCTTTTATTTTCTGCAATTTGTAAAGCCAGAGATGCCATATTTTATTATTTAGTATGGCAATTTTGAGAGGTTTAAGCTTCCAATTAAAAACGGCAAACAGAATTAGCACGCAATTAAATTTATTCTCAGATTAATTGATTATAATTTCAAACTAAGATTAAATGTTTACATTGAAAATCCACCCTTACTAGAATAAGGAAAGAACAAGTTTGCAAAAATAAAAATATAGCCATATTGAGCAAAGAGAGAAAAGAAACGGTTAAAAGGCTGAATGATAATTAAAAAAAGTGCAAGATTTGCGCGTTTTTTAGTTTGGGACAACATCTTTTTTTCGCTTTTTGAGTGACTACAAACGCGCTAAATCTAGCCCGAAAAGGGCTGAGTTGGCATCCCTGTTTATATTAAATCTATTAAATTGACATATTTGCTTAGACTTCTAAATCGATAAAATCTTTTTAGCGTGCCATATCTTCCTACACGTTACAACTGTCCACTCTCAATTGAAATAGTTATAACAGAGTTAGCATAACTCTTTTTGTAAAAAGTTGCGGTGATTTCAACAATGGAAATGGTATTTTAATTTTATATAAAGTTTTAAAAACAACGATGTTAAAATTTTTTATAAAATTTTAAATTTTCTGGCTCAAACTTTTATGATATGTATATCTAAAGCTATTGTGCATATTTGGAAATAATGTTCGCAGGTCTTATAGATAATTTTGTTGTCGAATTTGGATTTTTTATTTTATTAATTGGGGCATGCCCTTTTAAAGTTATGGTCATATATGTATGTCGTGAAAAGAGCTGATAAAAAAATTCTAATTATATATTGGAAATCCGCATAACATTTGTATGTTTGCTCAACACGACATGACCGGAACACGAACGAACTCAGATTTTCTGTCACGAACACTTCGTGTTGAGTCGTGCGTTTTTGTGTCACGAAAAAACACATCTCTAGTTCGAGCGAATAAAATATTTTAATTTAGAATAAAAAATTAGTCGAACACGTTTTGTCGAATATTCAAATAACTTTTTTGAAGTACTTTTGATAAAAATTGTTTTACATTTACGAATACAAAGTAGGGTTGTTAACATATAACGTAACGCCGTTAAAGATTTCGTTTTAAATTACAGAATGAGCCTAGTTGGAAGTATTTTGAGGAAGACAATTAGAAAAACCAAATTGTTTTCAAAAAGTCTTGTAAGGCTTACAAATGTCAGGGATCGACAACTTCTACACTAGACTTCGGTCCAACTCGTTGAGCAGCTCGCTTTAGACACAAACCTATGATAAAACCATGTAATTTAAATGGGTTTGATCATAGGTTTGTCTCTAAAACGAGCTCCTGAACGAGTTCGAACGAGTTGGACCCAAGGCTATTCTCCACTATTGTACCATTTGCGTAAAGTACACTTGTATATTTTACACAGAAAAAAAAATTGTAAATACAATTAATTTTTTTGTTATATCAATTAAATAATTAATTGATTTTGAACCTACAACGATTTTTGTAAATACAGTTACGAAATTGTAAGCTAAAGGAAAACCAGAAAAAGTTTTTTAACAATTTTTTTGTTGATTTAAATTTTATTTCAATTAAAATTATTGTTATATCAACAATGTGAATTGTTGATTTTCCGAACAAATTTTAACTATAATAATTGTTGTATTAACAATATTTTTTATAGAATCGCAATCCTCAAAGTGACTTTTTGCTTGTCAGCGAAAAACACTAAATGTCTTGGGCTGAATCGAACCGGCGGCTTCTGGACTAATAGACTAACGTTCTTACCTCTCAGCTACAGAGCAATTCGTTATTAAATACGCAAATAATGAATACACACAAAACGTGATTTGCTTTTTTTCATCTACGTGTGTGTATTCGTTTGTTATATCAACAATGGTGATTGTTAATTTTTTTCACAATACATAACAAAAAATTTGGTTAGTGCAGTTTGTTGAAAAAAATTTCTTGATTTGCTTTGTTTCATTTACGTGTGTGCTTTCATTTGTTATATCAACAATGATGATTGTTAATTTTTTTCACAATACATAACAAAAAATTTGGTTAGTTCAGTTTGTTGAAAAAATTTCTGTGTTTGTCGTATCAACAACTCAATTTGTTATATTAACAAAATATATGTTTGAATTTAAATTACATATTAGTAATTGAAATTGTTAGTTGCAGATTGATGAAATTTTTTTCTGTGTATGCTTGATAGTTTCAATGAAGATCAAAACATACAAATCTGACAAAAATAATACGGGCCCAAGAGCAAAATATGTAAGGAAAAATTATCTTACTTAATTAAATCGAAGAAATAATATTTAGGAAGAAGTTTGGCTGAAGATGGAACGTCTGTTAGTTAACGTCTTTAAAAAGTTGAAATTTGTGATAGAATAGACTAAAAATTCTGGTTTTAACGTGGCTATCCGAATAAAATTTTCTATACGTTATTCGTTCGAATATTCGAATAAAGGTTTAAAATTATTCGGCTGTTCGAACAAGAAAAAAATTATAAAATTTTATTCGAACGAATAAAATTTTCTATACGTTATTCGTTCGAATATTCCAATAAAGGTTTAAAATTATTCGGCTGTTCGAACAAGAAAAAAATTATGAAATTTTATTCGAACGATTATAAAATCCGAATAATTGACAACACTAATAAATACTGGATTTAGATTTTTTTAAAAACTTCCCAGGCAGAAAAACACAATCGGCTAAACGTTAGCAAATCATTTACTAATGTGTTAGAAACGTTGGCAAAATATTACAATTTCTACTTTTGAAGGGTTGTGCCAACACACAAATGATAACCTCATGCTGGGATCGCCCAATTGGTTTTTTATATCGTTGGCTAAACACTGTGAAAGCCAAAATTTATGTGCTGTCCCAATATCATTATTTTTTTGTTTAGTACAACCTTTTCCTATTACTTCGAGCTGCAAAATTACAGTGGTGGAGTTCACGCAACATTCGGTAACTGTTTAAACGTTAAATTGGTAAAATTTTCCATATATTTTATTGCTGTAAAATTTATTTAAAAAAATTTTGACAACAAATGTATGATAAATTTTAACAATTTAACGAGTAAACCGTTACTGAATGTTGCGTGAACTCCACCAGTGTTTTCCCAAAGTCCCAATAATTCTACATATTAGTTTAAAGTCTTATTACAAGTATGACACTTGGAAATATTATAGGAACAGCAGAATTGAAACTTTTGGTTTGTTATTATTTAACTTAACCGTTAATCGGTCAACCGGTAAATTTTTACCCGATTAACTGATCGGTTAATTTAAAATTTTGCTATATTCGATTAACGATTAAACCGATTAATTTCAGTCGATAGACCGATTAACCGATGTAACAAAATTTTTAATTTTTTTTATTATAACATATTTTTTGTGTGTTAAAAAAGAAATTCCGATGTAACCTTGCAAAACGCCGCCACGTATATTTTTTTTGTCTCCTCTACCAGAATTGGTTAACAACACCCGGTAATTTTGAAAAAAGTTCGAAATTGTTATATAGTGTAATACAAGCAATCTTTTAACAGAATTAACCGAAACAATTCGAAGTGTTAAGAATTTTAAAATTTTAAACAGGGCTCGAAGCTTTTTTTTACACTATGCCTTTTTAGACAGCCTTTTTTTACAATTTCTTTTAAAACACACACATTTGCATTACAGACTTTTTCTCCATGCCTTTTTTTGACGTTTATACACATGCTGAGAGTACGAAAATGACAAAGAGAAATATCAAAAACTCCTCAAATTTCAATTCGTTCCTTTTTTCTTACCGCGTTACCTTCTCTACACCTCAGTGTCTCAAACTAAAAAAAACCTGCCTTTAAAGGGCAATATACACAGTCAATATGCTTGACAAGCGGGGTCATAGTATGTGTGAAATTTCGTTAGTATTAGTGACACCGACGACGATTGATGGAAAATCTACTTGGTTTTGATTTTTCGTCAAGCACACGTACACGAATCTGACATCAAGCTGATTGATTGTGTATTATGCCCTTAAAGTAGGAACCGGCAAACACATACTAATACATTTTGCTTGTATGGGTTTTATTTTGCAACTCTCGCTCTAACAAAGTTGTTAGTTGTTAGTGTACATCATAGCAACAGCAAGAAATAAGCGATAACACAATCTGCTTGTTTGAATGTTAATGCCACACTGATTTTTTGCCGGTTCCTGCTTTACAGTCAAGCAGAAATGGCACAATGTAAATTGCCTGTAATGGCATAATGGAAGATTTTATATGTTTAGAGAAATCCATGAAAAGGATTATGAAATTAGATATTTTGTATTATGGACACCTTTCGATTTCTCTAACATTAACGATAAGTGAAAAGATTTTTCTAAGACAAGTTTTATCAAAACTAAAGAAAAGAATCGCTTAATCCTTTGACGACTATAGGCAAGTATGCTTGCCCAGAGGTTTTTGGTTTCTATAAATTTCCTAGTAAGAGATAGTGCAAATATGTTCAAAAGAGATTTGTAAAGTAGTGTTGAAGGTACCAAGTTCCTATCAGGCCCCAGTTGATACCTAAGAGGACCCCGGTTTAGTCATATAGTGGCCTTTGTTCTGGCCGCTACCCCTGGGCGCGAAAAGAACGCAACTGACTGAGACTCAGCTAAGTTCAGAGGTCATGCCTTATCTACCAAAAAATATAAGATGCAAGATTATCTAAGTATCCGCCGGCCCACAGGGATCTAAATTATGTTTGGCAAGTATATTTGCCTATAGGTTGAAACGAAAATAAATGCATTAAAACAAAAATAAAAGTTTTCTTTAATTTTTATCAGGTGTTTGGATTTCGTCAGTATTTTGACAGCACTTGTATAGTTTCATACTTATTCATGTAAATTTTTGTGTGTTCTGTTCCTAGCTGCAAGGGTTTTGATTCTTTGTTTACATAAGTTTTTTAATTTCCATTTAGAAAAAAGAGATCTTTTTCGTGCGTTAACATTTCAATGGCTATTTTTCTTAAATTGTTCATATATTGATGTAATATTTGTATTCTTTTAGTGAATGCTAAGATAAAAATAAACGAGAGTTATGCGTAGATCGACACCTTTTGTAGACATGAATGAGCCAATTGCATCGAGTTCAAACGATGTACGAACATTAGAATAAATTGCTATGTTTATTCCATCAGAGAATAATTTTCATTTTTGACAAACTCTTTCCTATGAAAACCCATTTTTCCTGAACGCTATCGGTCATAAACATGAGAATATGCCATCAGCATACGAAGTGTTCGATAGTGTTTGTAATTTTGTAGGTAAGCAATATATCAGGATTCAATTTTGTAGATAAAGAAACAGCGCAGTTCCAATAGAAGTTGAGTTGTTAAATGGACTGGGGTGTTTATTTTACTTAAACTTTATCAGCTCGACAAGCTGTCAAGATTGTAATCGACTGCCTCTGGTAAATTCTTCATTACAACAAGGTAATGGGAGCTGTCGATCTTATTGATAAATAAAGGAACAATATGAGTACAATCGTATACGAAAATGGCATTTCAATATCCGGTTATTCTTCGATCTTTTTAAATTATGCGTCGTGAGTAGCAATATAGTATATAACAAACTAAGGTTTGCCAATGGCTTCACGGCCAAAGTTACTTCAATATAATTTGACTAGCTTTGTCCATGGAATTGAAAGCTAACATCAGTTCAAGGGTGCGCGTATTCTCAAATGAAACCTGAACTGAAATTCACTCAGATCTCTCCGCAAAATTAATAACCACACAAACTGGAATGTGTATATTGCTACTCTGATAAAAGATATAACCGCACAAATATATTTGGCAATCAATGTAACATGCTCTTCTGCTTTACTACATCCACTGACAGCTTTGATGTCTACCACAAATGACTGTAGCTATGCTAACATTATATAAATTAGTTATATTTAACTTAAAATAAAAAAATAGTTAAAACTTTTTAATTTTTCATATACATTTTTCGGGGTGAAATGTTTCCTTTCAGCCCATAGGCAAATATGTTTTGCCAAGCAAAATGGGGAACAAGGGGTGGACCTAGACCAACTTTTTTTACAGAACTAATATTGGGCCTTACAAAGTAAAAATAAAAAAATATTCAAAATTCTTTCGTCCAAAAAGGTATGGTTCTCAAAGGGTTAAATCGCAAACCTTTAAACCAAATAATGTTTCGAAAAGATTATTTTTAAAGATCTCCTTAAATTATTGCAATAACTACACTCACAATATTATGACATAGTAACGGAATGTATTTTGTTCAAGATGTATTCCGTGCAATCGTCTTTCAAAGAAAAAACATTTAAAATTCTAACCAATCTTATTTTTAACTGATTCTAACATTCAATAAAAAAAACTAAGTATGTGCACATTAATAAGGATTTTCGGTTGCTTTAAATATTCTCCGTTGTTTATGATATAAATACTAAAAAAGTACATGCATAGGAATAACACACACACACACACAAATACTCATATTCTGTACGTAAAATTACCAGAAATTGCAATTGAAAATATATAAATAAACATTTAAAATCGGTGGTGTAGTGCTTAGTACGTTAGACTATTAAACGAGAGGTCATATGTTCAATTTCAGCCAAGACCATGCTTGTGTTTTTTTTTTAATTTGTAATGTTAAATGCATAAAATTGAGTAAGTTTATGTGGTCTTCGTGCAGCTAATTTACATACTATGCTTTGCTTGATTTCAAATCTGAACGAGCTTTGTTCGGTTCCCAGTAAAAGTTGACGTAACAAAGAGTAATTAAAAATATAAATTTAATAAAATAATAATTAAAGATACAAAAATCAATTATTTGAACGGAATTTGGGGTTGATTATTTTTTAACAGTAAAAATAGCAGAAACAAGGAAACATCTTTTATTTTTACGGAAGCTGCTATTAGTTCTTTTTACAGTTAAAGTGATCCAAACAAATATGGATTTAAGTCACATATAAAGTTGAATAAACTTCTTGTTAAACTTAAATGAAAAATAAGTAGACCGGTTTTTAATTGCGTTTCATTTCATTTTATAATGCAATTGCAGTTAATTTTAAATAGAGAATATTTTGAATGTAATAAAATGATGTCACAAATTTTTTTATTTTTTAATTAAGGCATATTTATGAATTCTGTTTTTTCTCTCGATTTAGCTCAAGAATTGTTATGTTATATATTTTTTTTTACCAATAAACTCAAAATAATAAATAATTGATGCATTTTTATTTATTGAAATTACTTCATTTATGAAAAAACCGTATTAATCGGTGAACCGATCAATAATGAAATTAACCGATTATTAAACGATTAAACCCAAACATCGATTAATTAATCGAGCTATTAACCGATTAAAGCAGAAGCCCGGTTAAATGAGTACCATAGTTCCCGTTGACCGATTTGGTAATTATAATCGCCAGCGGCTCCAATTTTTACCAGAATTATATTAAAATAAACATAGGTATGGTGGATATTAAGTCTATTCTTAACAAATTTCAAAATGTAGCCATTATTATCACTCTTTTACGTAAGTAATTTATTTAAATTGAAATAAACAATAAAAATTAAAAACGAAAATCTTGGCAAAACATTTTAAGGATTGAAAATTTCAACGTTGGCAAATAGTTCTCATTTTGAAATGCAAATTTGTTGGGGAGTTTTTGATCGATTTCCCTTTTTAGCCTTTTTAAAGGCCACTTTAATCTACTTTTTCTCCAGACAACACTCTAAAATCTTTAAACTTGTTAAATCTTTTATAACAACATACATTAAAGGCTCAGTTAGCCGACCGTAACGTTGATGTAGTTGCACGTGCTGATCGTTTCTCTCTCATAAGTTTTCAGTGTGACAGAAACGATCAGAACATCCAACTACATCAACGTTACGGTCGGCTAACTGAGCCTTAAAGAGTTAGTAAACTTACCTACAGATCCCCAATCGGGGTGTGCTAAATTATTGTACCATCCATCGTATCTTTGTTTTTCAATTTGACTATAAATTTTTTCTGTAATAGAAAAGAAAGTTTAAAAATTTCATTAAAATCATATATTTTTGATTATACATATTTATATGTATTACGAGTATAACACTTTTTGCAATTTTTTTTTATAACAAATATGCTGAAACAAAAATATGTATGTATACTAAAATAACTTATAATGAAGAAGAAACACCCTGATAAATAAGCTTCTTGGTCTTGATGTTCTCAAGTGGGAAGAAAAGCGTCGTCTGTGATTAATTGCACCTTTTCGTTTGAAATACTTTGAAAGTCTAACTCCTTGTCTATAAAGTTATATACACTCCTATTACCATTTATTTTTCGATTGGCTTCACTGTGCCATGTAGCGAAAACAAAAATAGTATATGGCAAAAAATAATTAATTATTAAAAAGTCATGTTGCATTTTGTTTTGGTTTAAATAAAGGTGTGGTACAGGAATTTTTTTATAAATTCTTTTCGAAATTAAAAATGTGAGTAATTGGTTAAAAAATTGATTAAACACATTGTGATCTTAAGTGATCATGTGCGTACGGTTGGCTATTCATTTAATAATGGTTTTTCAGTTACTTAAATAATTTCTCAAAAAGAAGTTAACTGCACACTCTAAAACATTACTTCAAATTTAAGATCATATATTGTCGAAATTTGTGTTGAAAATTTCTCCTTGTCTAAGATTACATCGTTTTAATAGTTATTTTATTAAAGAAAAAACCTTTCAAATTAACATATTTAGTCCAAGTGGAAAAAATTTAACATAAAGTATAATACGGGTATGGCTGAATGGTAGATACGTCAGACTATCAGTCAGGAGGTCGCGGTTCAAACCTGCACGCAGCCAATCGCTTTTTTTAGTAAAAAAAAATTTTGTTGAAAAATAATGCGTGTGTAATTTTAGGTCTATAATAATCTGTAAAGTGTTGCCGACTATTATCGACGTAATTTTCAACAAAAGTGTTTTAGAGTGCAGAAGTTAATAATTCCTTTAATCCAACAAAACAAAAAAAAAACTTTGTTTTTAGCAACTAAACCATCATTATCTGTGCAACCATTTTTCAGAATTATATCTCCATTCAGATGTGGTCTTCTACAAATTTGGGATTGCATCTATTTTTGTATGAGGAATCTTTAAAAAATCTTAAAAAAACATGTTGCCAAAATAATTCTATCTCTCAACCTGTAACCAACCATACACAAGAACAAATTAAATTAAACTCTCCTGAGAAGGAGATAAAAATGCAGTGTCACGCAATAATGTCCATGGATATTACAGTGTTGAAGACACAGTAGCAGCAGTCTGGAAAGCGGTTGGAAGCACCAAATCATAGTTCAACTGCATGCTAGCGGTATGGTCAATATAGCAAATCAAGAGAAGTTCCGGTAATGATTGGAACTTACGCCATCACACACCTCGTTGCATGGGGGCAGCTCGAACTTAAATATAAGGTCTGAGTTTTAATTTTGTAAAGTGCTGTTTCTTAAATTATTATTTTACTTTTTAAGTAAAATATTAAAGTTTTATTAAAATTAGATATGTGGGATTAATCGATTAATCATATTTTTGATTAATCAAAATTGTGATTAATCAATTAATCGATTAATCAAGAATCCTGATTAATCAAAATGCTGATCAATCAAATAATTTTAAATTTGATTATTCCAAATAATGATTATTTGATTAAGCATGATTTTGAACAATTTATATTTTGAACAATTGTATAATTTATGTTTTTAGTTTTTGTCTTGTGAATTTTTATATTATGCTTTTGTTTTTTTTCGTTTTTTTGTATATCTTTCGTTTTATATTTGTATGTGTTAAATTAATTTTGTTTGAAATATTGTTCTTTTATTATTTTGAATTAAATTATTCAAATTTGACTAATTAAAATAAAATTATTTGATTAATCAACATTTTGTTTAATCGGGATTCTTGGTTAATCAATAAATTAATTAATCAGAACTCTGATTAATCAAAAAATTTGAACAATCAATTAATCACACATCCCTAATTAAAATATATTGAAATTCATTATGGCGGGGTATTAAAGGGACTAAAGCAAATCGTCAGGGAACCTTTACCCACAAATCTAATAGAAAAATTTAAGATATTATGTTAAGCTTTTCTAATCATGTGAATAAGAAGTTTATAATATCAAAGTTAAAACATGAGCTAAATGTGTTGTTATTGGAATGGCTTAAGACTAAAAGGGAAGAGACTTCCATAAATTGAAAATTAGCATTTTGCTATTATTTTTTTAATTTTAGTATAGGAAAGTTACTATGTATCACTTATTAATTATACACATGGATGCATTATATATTGTGTGGCTGTTTGTTAGGGTTCCGTATACCAAAAGTGTAAGGAACCCTATTGTTTTCGCTACGCTGTCCGTCTGTCGGTCGGTCTGTCACATGCTCTTTTCTCTGGAACCCTAAAGAGGTACGGACCTGAAATGCACACAGAATATGTAAAACTTTTGCCGCTATAACAACAAATATATGACAGCTTAGAATTATAGGGTGCTCTAATATACATACACTTATACATATATAGACACTTTAAATTATCAAAGTTAGTGTTAATTGATTTAATCTATAGAATAGACTACACCAATTAAGACTGAAACTTAAAACATTAAAAATTAAAGGGTGCTCTATCAGTTAATGTACTTTTGACTATGTAATTTAGACAATTTGCTGTATCTTGAAAACCATAAGAGGCAAAACCATAAGAAACAAGAGAATGTCGAGCAGGGATGCCAACTTAGCCATTTTCGGGCTAGATTTAGCCCGTTTTTAAAAAATGTCTACCCCCAAACACGATAACGCGCAAATCTAGCACGTTTTAGAATTATATTGTAGACCTTTCAGCCTCTTTTTAATTTTTGTTCAATATGGGTAAATTTTATCTTTCGAACTATTTCTTCCTGTATTCTTTAAAAACTTGTTGGGATTTTAAGTTGGTCCCAACATTTAAACGTGTTTTGATTTTCAAATGACATCCTTTATAAGTTAGCACTTTCCAGCGCTTTTTCGAAAAATTTTACTGGATATTGCTTTATAAGTGTCTTTTTTCAATTTAGCCCCCTTTTTCAAACAATTTTGCGCGTTTTGGGTTCCAAAAGTTGGCATCACTGATGTCGAGCACCTTCACCGTCGTTGCCTCAATCTGTTTCTCTGCAAAAGGGCGCTTTACATAAGCAGTCAGTTGCTGCAAGATTTAGGGCTAACAAATCAGTACAAGATAATCTCTCTTTTTGTTTGAAATATGTTTAAGCCAGAAAATCCATAAATCACTAAATATATAAACCATTTTTAAACGCACAAAATTGGGCTTTAAACTACCATTATAGACCATAAACATATATGGTTTTCATCGATAGCTTGCTACAAAAACATATATTTTTTGACATTTATCGTGGAGCTGCCACATTATTATTGACTAAACTATGTATAATAGATGGATAAGTGATTTACTCTTGTTGAGTTTAAGCTGCAATTAGATTTCAGTTTAGTTTAAGTAAACCAGAGTTTAAGCGGTCACTGACTTATTAGCCAATAGTGGAACTTATCCGGTCTTCGGGATGGTTTAACACTAAACCGAACAAAGAGATGTAGAAGGTAGTATTTTTTATCTGGTAAGCTATCAGATATTAGTACTAGCTTTTGAGTTTACTACCGTAGACAATTCCGCAAGTATTCATATATTCATGGCAACACCGAACTTAATATAAAAAGTTTAACGTGGCTTTGTTTAAGCTCTACCTCTATTTCTTAAAACTTTTTCTTTTTATTTAGTTTTTAGCCTTAAGCCATAATTTATTGCGTTTTAATTGCCGCTGTTTTCAAAGCCTACCAGATCTCAGTTTTTTTTTGTTTGTAATTTTTGTTATACAAAATAAGTTGGCAAATTTTCGTTTGTCATTAAATGAATTTTTAATTGTAATACACATTTGGCGACAATTAATTTCATTAAAATTAATGACTTTAAAAAATTTAATTCAAATAGCAAACAAAAAAAAATCTTGAAGAATTTTATCTCTATTAAAAGTATTGAATTGGCTGAGTGTTTTTTTTCCAATTCTTAAGTTCAACATTGATCTACATGCATAAAAAATTAGAGTAGAATAAAATTGATTTACTACACTTAACAGAGAAGTGTTGTCAGTATTCAGACTAAACTAGTCATGGTTTGCCTTTAAAAATGCTAATTTTTCTTTAGATTTTTTTTCTAATTTTTCTTATTTTATTGTAGTAAATTTAAAATTTATTCGATAGTATTTGGAAATTGTAGACTAGTTATGTTGTTTTTTTTTTCTCAAAATATTGTAGATATTTCAAAGTGGCATAAATAAAAGTTGCAATTTTACTCAATAGTACTTTGTAATGGCAATAGCGATAAACTTTTTATGCGTTTTATTTTATTTATTTATTTTGTGTCTTGTCCATGAAACAAGAGCAGACTCTAAGACACCTGTCATGTAAAAATATTTAGTCAAATAAAAAATAAAGTTAAAGTTATAGTTAAATACTAAATAAATAAATAAAGTGTTCTATCAAGTACAATTTTTAGTTCAAGGATTGTTTGGCAAACAAAATAAATAATAAAATCGAAACAGTTCTAAAATGAGAAATCTGATATTTATGCGTGGTAGGATACACTATTTTTAATTAATCCAAATAATTTCAACATTGTTACTTTCGAAATAAAATCGTTAGTAGTTTTAATTGTATTAAGTTCAAATTTACATAAAAATAACAACTAGTACGTGACATTAACAGACTGACACGCAAACTCCACACATCCATAACTGAGATAATTTAAAATCTAACTCAAGTAGAAATGAGTTGAACCCAAAAAATTAAACACTGCAATTATAAAATGTGGGCGAGTATTCCTTTAAATATTATTATTTGCAAAAATCCGTTTTAGCTTGTCATGAATCTGTCAACTCAAGAATTAATTGTTCGCTTAAAATTTGGACACATTAAAATTTTTGATTGAAAACATAAAATTATAAATACATAAGTATATAAGAAGTATAAGAGTATAATATATAACAGCTATTCAACTCACAAAGCTACGTGCAGCGGTGTTAAGTATGACGATTTTTTACGATATAACAAAAAACGATATGACATACTGTGTTGTCATATCGTAAGCTATTTACGATATGAAAACACTGAGAAAGCCATACACCGTTCATGGCTTTCTCAGTGTTGTCATATCGTAAAAAACGTACGATATAACAACATAGTACGTCATATCTTTTTTTGTCATATCGTAAAAAATCGTCATACTTAACACCCCTGGCTACGTGGATCGCTGTATATTTCATTAAAATCGATTGATCCGTTCGAGAGATTTCGCAAACAGTGTTATATTGTAATTGCGCAATTTCACGTAAAATGGCCCTGAGGAAGGGACAAATAATTTTCATATCCTACTAACTTAGAAAGTGTGTGTGTTTGTGAGTTTCGTTGTTTGATCCCCTATCACGCGAAAACCACTGAATAGATTCGGATGAAATTTGGTAGATTGATATCATATGGACAAGATGTAAAACTTGCGTACATTTTAAAGAGTAAACACTAGTACTTTTAGTACTTCCTGCGACTGCTCTGGCATTACAGCAGCTTGCTGACGAAGCCGCGGTTGAATGCAAGTTTAAACAAAAAATCACTCATTTTTTCAAAATACGTTTTAAATACTGTTGGAATCAGAATATGTTCCTCTATCGATATGTGCAATATAGTACGTACTATGTTTTAAGGGACAATAGGACTGCTCAAAGCCATCTGCGAGGTAAACAACACCAAGTCCTTCTTAATATGTAACGGTAATATTGTATCACCTAATTTTATTACGGATATGTTAGATTTAAAAAAATAATCGGCCATGTCACAGAGTTCAATTCCGTTCGGAAACGGAATTCAATCAACCCTAATATGTCAAGCCCTAGCTGGAGCAGACCGCACCATAATAGCGCCGCCAACAGTCTGGACACACCTGACAAATCTGCGTATTCTAGTTTTTAAAAATAAGGTTGGTTGAATTCCGTTTCCGAACGGAATTGAATATTAGAGTTATATAAAATATTTGGGGTAAGTCAAATTGTTAATCCTACAGAGATAGAACCATTTGCGATTTTATAGATTTAGCTTTATTTATTTCTACTAATACAAAGTACACAAAAAAAAATCAATCCACCCGTGTGATTAAATTAATCCCAAGCGGTATGAAAAGTGCGGTAGTCCCGGATTTCCTGAAATCAAGTACAGAAAGATTGATTCAAGTCGGAATATTTAAGTCAAGAATACTTAATTTTAGCCTGATTAGGCTTTATACATGTAAACGATTCTTATTTCAAATACGAATATGTTTATAAACTTTATACACACCCAGCAAACAACTTTTGCCGATTTCGGTCCGAAGTCGGTCTGAAAGTCTGCACAAGATGCCGTATTCGTATCCGATGTCGGTCAGAAAACGTACCGAAAATCATATGAGTGGTTGACAAGAAACCGGATCTCTTTGTCTGAGGAAATTCTAAAAACTATACCGAAAGGTCTAACAGAATTCTATACGAATTCCGACGAATTTCGTAGGGAAACTCTAAAGGCATTTTCGACATGTCTTGTAAATGTCGGAAAAATGTCTGACAAAACGTCAGAAAATTTTCCTATTCATCTGATTTTATGTCCTGGCGTATTAATATCAGAAAAAGTCGGAGCTAAAATTAGAAATTTATCAGAAATGTCGTTTAAAATTCTCCATGCATTGTTGTGCTGTTTATCACAGCTCATCAGAAAACATGTACCCATATTTTATAAGTTTAAAAACTCAAATATTTGTGCGTATAAACTCAAGAGATAAATGAGAATTGTAACGAAAACTAAAATCAGACAATGTGTAGAAGTGACTGCTAAAAGTCGTAAGACGTAGATCAGAAAATGTGCAGACTACTCTGCTAAATGTCTTAAAGGAAATTAAATTGCGTTCGGATAATGTGCAGACTGTTCTGATATTAATTGGGTAATATTTCAGACAATGTGCAGAAACGTCGTACCAGAATACTGCCTACTGCTCCGCCAAATGTCTGAGGGAATTTTAGACAACTCGGCTGATTGTCTGGTAAAGTCTTCGATTTTTTCCGATGTTAGATATGTCGGCCAAAATTGTTTCCTGGGCAGTCGCACTCGTACTCTGTTGGTATTTGCTTAGCGTTGTAATCACCGGCGGGCAAAAAGCGTGGGCCTAGTGAACTAAAAAATTTACTATATTTTCTGTAATAAAATACCTGGGAGGAGAGTAAATTGATGAAATCACCAGGTTTTGATGAAAAGCTTCAATGCAGATGTTAGTTGCTTGATGATAGTCTTCACAATGATCACTCATTGAGTAGTGTTTTAATCGTGATTTTATTAGTATAGCCGAGCCACCACAGGCTCTACTTTTGTGTCGTACAGAGTATATCCACTTCTAGCCGTCAAATGTGTCTCACACAGAAAAAAATAAGTTTCGTTTTTGATAACAAAAATCCCGGTATTCAATAATTTTTTTTTTCAAATTTACTGTGATAAAGAATTCCCTTATATTGATAACAAAATAATTTCAAAATAAAAATATATATATATATATATATAAATTAAAAAAATGTTGACATGGCTGGAATACGAACCCGGGTTTTCCGGACGTAAAGCATACTCTCTATAGCTGAGCCATATCCCATTTATTTTTTTATGGGATACAACTTGTTTTAAGTACTTATGTATAAAAAGAAAAGAAATAACCGGCATGGAAAATAAATACTTACAACGAAATATTTTATTATGTTAAAGATAAATGTTATTGAAATTCATATTTATTTTAATAACATGGTTTTATTGAATATAATTCTTGTCTATTTTTTTCTGTGCAGAGATAAGTATACCATTGAAGAATATCAAAATGCATTTCGATATTCATAATAAATACCTACAAAGACATATATTGAAGCTGAATATTGATGTGTCGTCTAGCAGCCACTTAAGTAGGTATCAGTTCCAATCTTCATTGCAGAATGCAATTTTTTGGAGTGTTTTACTTTCAAAGCTAATTTAATTTTCACTTTCGTCCGAATTTGGTTCTTGTTGCACACTTGCTTGTCATATTTTGCAAGACAAGTAAACAAATGGATTTTTAAATATATCAGGAAATATGATATTGTTTGTAGTTGTCTATTTAAAAAGTAATTTTTTATGGAACTTCATTTCTAACAACAAAGTATGTACTTCGTCTAGTTTGTTACTAAGATGTACTATATCATAAACTGTTATTTTTTTTCAATCTTTATTTCATTTAAGACCTCCCCGAATTACCCTACGGTAAATGGAACTGACACAAAACAAGTCACGTGACCGGTCCGCAGGTGGTAGCGACCAGTCCGAGTTCTAACACTTCCTATGAAGGGGACCAGCCACTTTTACATGGGGATGGCCTAGGATGGGGTTAATTGATACTTTGTATGCACCTTGTAACTTGTCTCTGAACTATCTTATGGAGTCCTAATCGGTGTCGAATAATATAGATTATATATAAATATTATTCCAAAATTCAGCCGTAATTATCGATAAATCTATTTTTTTATTGCTACAAATCCAACTAGATTTATTTTTAAGCGATGTCTTTGATGGGATTCGAACCAACAACCTTCGGCATGACAGGCCAGTACACTACCCACTCGACCACAGGGGAGCTTATATTTCAATGTTATAAATGCCAGTTAAGCTGGAGTTAATATCTGAATATAGTTACGGAACAGCTTCCTGAGTGGCATGGTAGTCTCATTGAAGGGAGACAATTAATATTATATAGATACTATGTGATAGGCCTTAGATCCATCTGCATCAAATTTGTTCAGTGCCGTTTACTACAATACTAGCCGGAGTACCAACTAAATTGACTGCAAATGGTTAATATGTGACCATTTACACAATATGTATTTTTTTAACATTCACTACTCTTATTTTTGGTACCAGTCTCATTTTCTCAAGTCATAGGACGAGTACTTTTGGATCATCTGTCACCAAATTTTCCGCAGGCATATGACTTTAATTTCCCAATGATACGTTCACAGTAATCCAATATCGGGATAACATTGCAAATTCATAACTATAACTTAACTGCCGAAATGTCATATTCACAATAATCATGTACCGCCACAATACTCTAGAAACAAAAATGTGACTTTTGTCACCACATTTAAATAAACTCTGGGATTCCCCGGATTTTTCTAATAAATTGTAAGTAACTGAGGCTGCGTAAATCGAATGGCGAAAAGTCAGATTTTCATATGACTTTTTGTTATTACTAAAACAAACTTACTTTGAATTGTATTTGGTCCAAGCTTCTTATTGTTTTTTATTATATAAATTATATAAAATGTTCAAACAAAAGTCAAAAAATGGGAAAGGGTTTGGAAATCAGACAAGAAATGTAATTTTGGCGATTTTTTAAAGTTTGACATACCCGAGGCTACCAATTCTGGGAACCCCTGGAGCCTCTCTCGAAGGAGCCAGCACCCCAAACTGTTCAAACTTAAGACGGACAACACCTCAGCTATAACCATGTAAAATTTCATGTCACTGGCTTCAGCAGTTACGAAGGTACTGAATTATCTCCATTTTTGTTTGCTACAAACCACTGTGCGACGTAAATCAAGGGATTACTGGTACACTTAGAAGTAATTTACATAAATCTAGCTCGTACTATTTCGTTTACCGACTGTAAGAGCTCCCGAATACACTCTTGCAGTCGTACTATGTGTTAGCTAACCGATTACATGAACTCCCGAATACACTCACTGTATAGCAGTGGTGGCCATTCCCTAAATTTCCTATGCTCGCGAGCATAGGCTGTTTTTAACCGACTTCAGGAATGAAGGAGGTTATCAATTCGTAAAATAACTAATAAGATGGCTACACAGCTTAAACAACGCGATGCCTCTACTAGACACCAGAGAGGCTTGCAACACTCCTCTACAAAAAACGCGCAATAGCAGGGCTATAAATGAATTAAGCTTTCTATCTCTCTCCCACTTCACCACCTGTTCTCTACTCTATCCGTTTCCCAAAGAAGGTAACACATTAATTAATTAATTGGTAGGCATTAATTGCTTGATTGTGTTACTTCTCTTTACAAAAAAAATGTTTGTAGACGCATAACTCTGTCATTTGTCAACCGATTTCGAAATATTTTTTTTTGTTCGAAAGGGTGGGTTTGCCTGCAGTTTAGTCCCGTGATTTTTTTTTTTTCGAAAATCGAAGGGGGAAATTTTATGCCACATTGCATAACTCTGGCATTTGTGAACCGATTTTCAAAATTCTTTTTTCGTTTGAGAGTTTGCGTGCAGTTTGGTCCCATATTTTTTATTCATAAATCGGAGGGGAAATTTGCTCCCCCCTAAGCATAACTCTGTCATTTTTCAAAATTATTTTTTTGTTTGAAGTTTGCCCCCTTAAATTTTTGTCGAAAATCTGTTCGGCACTTTTTATGCTTGAAAGGATTTGCTCTCACTTTGATCCTATAGAAGTGAAAGTCGGGTAGACAAAGTGGTAGCCCGATATATTAATTATCGCATAACTCCGCCATTTCATGGCCGATTTAAAAAATATTATATTTGAATAGACGTGAAAGGATTGGTGCTATGAAAAATTGTGGACGGACACCCCATTTGTAAACAAACACACAATTTGATCTAACACTAAATTGTGTCTGTTGTGTACTCTGTTCCATAAGATCTTTGCATTGAAGTCGGTTTTTTCCAGAATTATTTTACCATTAACTCACGTGCACTGTGTGTGAGACTAATAGCCTATCTATTTACCTACGAAGCGCATACACAAACAAGGAGTAAGATATTGTATGTTTGGCCACCACAGCCTTATAGCTATATCCATAAGTAAATTGTATGGCTAAAAATAGCAACAGTCAATGTATTTTATGGTGTTGAATGACATAAAAAATTTTGCTATTATTTAAAAAAATAAAGATACCAACATCTGTTCGTTTACTTAAATGTAAAAGTATTTAACAACAATTTATATCTAGTTACCACTTAAATTAATACTTTAAACAATGACGGATAGACAGTCGAATGAACGGATGTAAAGATCGACATGATGACGTTGCTAGTTTTGGGGATTCCGTATTTGATGTCTTTTTAAACTTTATTTATTTTTTGTTTCGCTATATAACAAGTGTGTACATACGTCGTGAATCAGCGTCATTATTAATAGTTTTTGAATGATGATTGGCATAAATCCTCTAAAATGCTAAAACAACAAAACTAAAAATGCTAAAACAACAAAACTTTTAAAACTCAATATTTACACAAGATATAAAAGGTGAATAATTTACAATTTGCAAAAACTGCCCACCACGTTCGAGAAATCAAAATATATTAATGGATATGTATGCATTTTATGACTTATTCGACTAAATATTCGCAAATATGTATGTATGTATATACAGTGGTGGTAAATATATCTGTGTCGTTTTATCATAACATCTAAATCTAAAAATCGTATTTGTAGATATAAACTATTTAATGGTAAATCTATTGAGGTGGATTTTTAGAAAATAGTTTTAGCCCAGCAAAAGTTTCACTACTTTTTAAAGCAAAGTAGACTGATTTTCAAAAATATTTTGTTTGAAAGTATGTTATTTTCGTTGTTTTCATGTAGAGCCTCTATAAATTTCATCCACTAGAGGCAACATTCGCCCCTACCATGCCTAACTATCCAATATGAAAATCGCTACTTTTAAAATACGCGCATTTTTAAAAGCGCACGTTTTTAAACATTTCTTGTTGAGTCTTCAATATTCTATGAGAAATTTAACATTTTGCAACGACACTTGTCGTGGCTAATAGAGGTCCAAAGTAAAAAATCTAATAAACCAATTTTTCGCATTCTATAGTTAGATATGGTAGGGACGATATCTATGAGATCATTTTCCTTTTCATTGTTACACTGAAAGGAAAACCTTCATATATATAATGATTTTTTACGTTACAGCAATGATTTTGTCATTGTTTTTCAACCAACGTAACGTTTTATTCCTGCTTCATTAATTACAAAGATTTCATAATTAAAACGATTCTTTTTCGTTCACATATGTGTATAATAACCAAGCGCCAGCAGGCAGCTTTTTATATTTATTTAATCCTGTCATTTAATTCTGTTGTAAGTGTTGTAGATCGTAAAATGTTGTTGCTAATTTCCTAATAAACATGTTTCTAAACAAATGTTTATTTGGATATTACCAACAACATTTATACGTTCTACAACACATACAACAGGTTGTGAATTGGCCAATTGTTTCATTCATTGATTGTGTTTTCATTTGTGTCTTAAGATTCCGGATCTGTTATTTTTGTCATTTTTAAAGTTTCGTTACTTTTTGTGTTTATTTTTTCTTTACATTTTATTTTTGTATTAATCATTATTGCTTCTTTATTCTAGTCATCGATCACCTGTACATGTGAGAAATACACATAATGACAAACAGAAATACTTAATTATGGTATGCTTTTGCTCGAAACTGTTCCAACAGAGTAATTGTCACTATTTTTTATTTGTTAAAACGGCAATAACAGTACGAAAATTTGATTGTCGCGTCTTTGTTTTCTTATTGTTTTTTTGTTTTGCTTTGTTTTTTTCACTGTCATTTGTTTTGTGTTAATTCTTCTTTTTCTGCTCATATGTCAGCTCTCTTGGATGTTGTTGGTGTTGCTGGTTTTATTATTATTTTTTTAAGTCTTCTCATTTTTGCAGTTCATTAATAATAATGCAAAGAAAAATAATAACACTATGCAACAAGAAAAATCCCATCGACTACCACTTTATTTTTTTGATGTCTTATGCTCCATTAATACAAGAACAGCCAAAATTTTAAATTCTATGTATATTTTTTTTCGAAAATTTTGTATTTTCAAGCAATTTTATTAAGAAAAACACTAAAAACCTTGAAATAAAATTACTTTTAAGCCCTTTTAATATAATTTTTTTTATAATCAATGGTTTCGGAATTAGTCAGACCGCAATGATGAAAAATGTTTTTTAGGCAAAATCCAAAAAGTTTTTATTTTAAAAAATTTATAAAAAATTTAAAATGTCAAAAACTTGCTATTTTTATTGATTGATCATAAAGCCACATTTAACATAGGGTACAACATATACCGCAAATAAAATATGCTTTGTTTCATGAAAATCTATGGATAAATATTGATTTCATTCACAATAAAGTGAAATTACATGGGGCCAAATTACCGCATTCGAGTGGGCTTTCGTATCGAATAAAATTTCGTCACATATCGAATGAATGGATTACTGCATTCGATAGCTAACGCATCGAAATTTTTAAAAAGTGTACCAAGTTTGTTTACATCAGACTAGGAGCTTGTAGCAGATTAAAAACAAATTTTGTGTTTCTTTAAGCTAGTACAACAACCAGAGTTGTGGAAAATACGTATTTGAAATAAATATATTCAAAATACAAAGGTTTTTTTATTTTTATATTTCAAATTAAAAATACAAAATAGTTTTTAAACAAGTATTGGAATTGGAAAATATAAAATACATTTTTTCAAAATATCTATTTTCAAAATACACTTTCTTTTATAATTCTAATTTTCATATAATTCAATTCAATACAATATATGTTCTGATTTCTAATCAATTTTAGAGTTTGTTTCCAATATTGCAATTTCTCGCGAATTTTCGCAATGTTTGCGATAGAAGCAATTTTTAAAATTTTTCAACGTCTTTACAGCTTTAGAGATTTTTAATCAATATTAGATTTTGCTATCATGCTTCTTTTAGCAAGATTTCGCGAATTTATGCCATTTTCGTGCTTTTTGTCGAACATTTGGCATTCCTTACAGTTTTAGCAACATTTTATCAATATTATGGCTTTTTTTAAATTTTGCAATTTTTCGCCAATTTTCGCCATTTCCGCGACAGAAGTGATTTTGGCAAGGTTTTGGCTATATTAAAATTTTGGGGACTTAAAATCAATATAACACTTTGAAATCTTTTCAATTTTCGCAAGATTTAGCGAATTGTCGTCATTTTCTCGATTTTGTCCAGGTTTTTGGCATTCCTTACAGTTTTAGCGAGCTTTAGGGCTTCTTTCTAATTTTGCAATTTTTGTTGTTGCAAATTTTCGCGAATTCCGCAATAGGCGTGATTTTTTTATATTAATTTTTCTTTATGTAGCTCGGCGACTTTTGAAAATTTCAGTACTTTACATCGATTTATGCTATATTTGCGGAATTTTAGTCATTTTGGCAAAATAATCAAAAAAACTGTGCAAGAAGACAAAGCTGAGATTTAAAATTGGTTGCGCTATTGTTTACTAATACTTTACTATCACTTTTTAATTTGTTATTTTTTTTCGCAACACATAAAAAAGAATTTTCAATAATTATTTTTCAAATAAAATATAAAATACTCTTGAGGCAAACTATTTCAAATAGAAAATAAAAATGGTAGTTTGTATTTTCTATTTGTATTTTAAATAAAAGTATTTTAAATAATTCACATCTCTGACAACAACCAAGCAGATTTGACAACTGTAATAAGGTTTATTGGTAATGCTTTTTTCTAAAACAAACACAATAAAAGAAAATTATTGCTTTCGATCGCTGCACTATAGGACATTTTACCCTTTTTGTGGCCAAAAATTAATTACTGCCAAACGGCAAGACCGATTTAAATAATTTTTTGGATATGACCTTTGCAAGCATCCCTCTTAGGGCCGTTAAATTTTTTCATCACTAACTGTCACGTAGAAAATTTTTTTGTCACTCACGCTCACGCATTCTCACGCGTGACAATTTTTAAGCACTATTTTGTTTAGATCATTTTAATTTGTTCAAGCGTGCATGGAAGAAATTTTTGTTTTAGACTAGACTTTTTTAAAAATTTTGATTTTTGATTTCTTCCCCATACAGTAAATAAATATTTCCAATTTTGGAGATATGCGCTTTTAAGCAAATTTGCAAATATTTGAATCTGAAATATTTCAAATTCGTTAGATATCATCATTTGCAATAAAATGCTGATAGGACTCAGCTGAAACTTAAAACATCTTTGCAGGGGGAGTCAGGCTTTAGAACGAGTGTCTAGGTGATCTTCTGGTTTAACTACCAGAGGAGGTACAGTGGGCCAAAGTTGACCACCGGATACTCAAAAATAAAATTCTGAGGCTTGTAACATTTTTATATTTTGTCCGATCTCACAAATCCAAATTAAGCTATAAAATTAAAAGAAATAATGTTCGCACATATTTTTCCGTATCTCCCATATCTCAGAATATATTTGACTTTAAAACGAAAAAAAATTTATCTTGATTTTTTTTTAGGTTTTTGTCTATAATTTTTTAGTGTACAGTTCGATTCTTGACAAAATTCTAAGTAAAACTAAAGCTGAGATTCCACTCTCGTCGTAAAGGACCGATTTTCGTCGCATCATTGCTATAAAATAAAATGGCCTCATTTCTCAATTAATCGCGAAATAAGGCTATACCGATTTACTACCACTATGGATTAGAGCAATTACGCTTTTTTCTTAATTAGTTGAGAAATAAAGCCATTTTGCATCATTACGGCTCTATTGCTGTGAACAAAAGATAATCGTCACATTGCGCCGATAGTGTGAACTCCACTTAAGAAAACAATTTTTTATTATATTCATCGGAAAAAGGGTAAAAAATAAAAATTTCGAAATTGATCTGAAAAACAATTTTTTTTTTTCAAAAAAGTATATGGGCATTTCCACAGGAAAGTCCACTTTCTGTCCCGCATGACACCAAGCAATTATGTTGATTTTTTTCAAAGCAACGTACGTTTTTTTATACTCCTTCGCATATTTGTGTAGTCCGTAAGTAGCTCTACAGTTAGTAAAATTTTTGGGGAAAATTGAACCACATACTTCTGAAAAACAAGCTTACTTCCTTGGTGTCGAACGGGACAGAAAGTGGACTTTCCTGTGTAAATGCCCATATTCATTATTTTCAACTTTGTAAAAACTTTGTTTAACACATTCACTCTTTAATCACATATCGCAAAAGGCAATCCATTAACAATGTGTCTAGCGTCAATTATTTCCTACATGTACCCTACATTCAGCAATGGCCGAAAATCGTTAATTTTAAAAATAGTTTTTGTTTTTAAGGGGCTATAAAAATTGAGATTATGGATTTTGAAAATTCCAACAACAACGTTTTATAATGTAGAAGTTATAGTCAAAAAACTAAAAAAAAGTCAAGAAAATTTTGTTTTTGTTTTAAAGTCAAATATATTCTAAGGTATGAAATTTTTAGCTAAACTAAAGCGCTTGAAAACTAAAACTAAAGCTCTTGAAAGCCCATTAAAAACAATTCTCAAGAGCTTTAAATTTTTGAGATCGGATAACATATAAAAAAGCTACAAGCATCAGAAGTTTTTTGAGTCCCAGGTGGTCAACTTTTATAGCTCTTCCTATAGAAGGCCACCAAGATACGCGTTATAAAGCCGGAATCTTTCTCTAAAGATGTTTCACGTTTCAGCTAAGTACAGGCAGCAGCTTAGAAGTTCCAGATTTATAACCATTTATTTTGCAAAAGTCCCCACTATGCAGTATCATGCTTTTTAACCTTTTAAAAATGCATTTAAAGACAAAAATGTATTAAAATATAAATTGCAAATGTTTTAGCATTGTTTACTTTTTCTTTTATACATATTTTCCACTTTAATACTATATCACAAGTGGTATCATATATGCTATGGTGGTATTCCAGTCATAGCATATATGCCACTTAAACTGTGTTAAAATTCTATGATGACATTTGTCATCAGATTGATGTCTGTTTTCGTTATATTGATGACATTTGTCATAGCATTTATGTCAGAATTCTGATTCCCTAAAATGATTATCAGATGTAAATTTTCAAAACGCCAATACACGTAATGTTTTTTTGGTGCCTTTTACCAGAATCAGTCGTTAGAACCTTGTAATTTAAAAAAATTAGAATTTGTTGTGCGGTGTAAATATTCGAAATGTTTGCAAAAATCGAGTATTTATTCATCGATTATCATGAAATACAGCTTATTTTATTTGTAGTACTTATATGTGGCTTTATTATCAGTTAATAAAATTTATTGCTATTTTCGATTTTTTTAAATTTTTTAAAAACAAAAATTTTTCGATTTTGCCTAAAAAATTAGTTTTCATCATTGCGGTCTAAACCGTTGAATATATACAAAAATACATGGTTCCAAAAAGGTAATTTTGTTTCAAGAGTTTTAGTGTGTTTTCTAGTAAAATTGGCCAACTTCTTCCGAAGTTATGATGAAATCAGTAGAGCAGCCTGTTGAAAAATCCCAAATTAAAAAAAAAAACGTATACATACAAGTATGTGATGAAAAACGATTTAGACACAAAAACGATTTGAAAGCGATAAAAGGTGTGATGTGTTTGCTATAGTCATTTTGTGAATAATTTTCAAATCTGTTTTTAATTGCTTTTTCAACTTTTTTTGATAAATTTCTCTTCACAGTTCTGTTACATTGCTTAGATTTTATCTTCTAGTGACCTTTTTAAAAGTCAGTAGCTTCATTTTGGCTCAAAACTAACTGAAGAGATCGGTCGGAATTCATCGCACCTTTTCAAAACAATCGTATTGAAATCGTTTTGAAAACGATCGTTTTCCATCACATACATGATAGAATTTTAAAATTTGACTGATTTTACAGTAAGGGAACAACAACACATAAAAAAATATAGCTGACATCATGACAAAAGTTTAATTTTGTTGCATAGTGTAATACCAACAACTACATACACATTAACAACATGTAAAAAAAGTTTAAAACTAGTTTTCATTGTTGTTGTTCATTTTAAAATATTTTTTATTTTTTTACTTGCTACATATTTCTGTTTTGTTCTGTTTTTGTGTCTTTTGTGCTGTTTAATGCTTTAATTTATGAAATTTATACAAGAGATCTGAAATGTCTGACCTTCAGTAATATAAAGGGCCAAAAACTTAATTGAAGGGAAAACATGTAGTTTTTTGTAAGTCGCATGCGAGGTGATGAATGCAGTTTTATACATAAATATAATTTTAATAACCAATCTTTAGATAGATTTTTGAAATATTTATGTATGTATATGTATGTTCGATGGAGCACTCAAGTGTTCGTGTTTTAACGATTGTAGTCGTCCAAACGCAAACACTTGTCAGTTAACTTGAAGTTCTTGTTTGCAAATGACATGGTCCATGACTGAATTACATAGGACCATTTAGGCTAAAATGGACCACGTAGTCCAATAATACCTGCAGGGTATATACACATATTGCTAGGGACACAACTGGGACGAACGACGAATTTTTGGCCGCGAATATTCGTCGCCAAAAATAAAACATATTTGTGTATATGAAATACACCCAATAACGGCATCGGACGAAATTCACCATACGCGGCGAACTCTGAATAGATTTATTCATATTTCTTACGCCGGCGAACGACGAACAAATCAGTACCAAGTGACCATGTTTGGTTTTACTTTTCAACTGTTTTAGTAAATAAAGTTAATTTTTACTTTAATTATTGTTTTATTTTATGGCATTTGAAATAAATATAGATAATAATTAACTATAAAAATTGGTGTTAGTTGTGTTTTTGTTAATGTTAAATTTTTCAAGTATGTATAATTTTTTTAATATGGTCACACTTTGCACAAACAGTAAACAACTTTATCAATTATAACAGCTGTTACGTTTTCGTCGCTATTGTGCTTCATACAACGAATTTACACAGCGAGTTTTATCGTCGGGTTGGGCGAAATTCGTCGTTCGTCCCAGTTGTGTACCTATCGCTCATTTCTGCAACGACGTCATAACTCAAAAAACGTGATTGTTAAATTAATAATGCAGAATTATTTGTCATATCGTTATTCATAGTGTGTCGAAATTTCATACAAATATCATGTGTGCTCCTAACCTTTTGAGAGAAGAATAATATTTTCTTTTTCCATTATCTTATAAGAAAATTGAAAACTTTAAGCTCGTTTTCTGTAAAACTTGCTTTTTTTAGTCATGACGTTGTTGAAGCTAATAAGAAAATTTTCGAGGCCCTAACTACTATAGCTCTCCAGATACACTATTATTATAAAAAATAAATAATTATTTATGTTTTTGACCGACTTCAAAAAAGAAGCAGGTTATCAATTCGTGTGTGTGTTCTTTTTTCACTCTGTCATTTGTGTACCGATTTTTAAAATTCTTGTTTTGTTAGAAAGGCAGTTTGGTCCTATAATTTTTTTTCGAAAATCGGATGGGGAAATTTGCTCCACCCAATGCATAACTCTGTCATTTGTGAACCGATTTCTAAAATTCTTGTTTTATTTGGAAGGGTTTAACAAAAATTGGTCCCAATTTTTTTTTGTCGAAAATCGGAGGGGGAAATTTGCTCCCCCCCCCCCCCCATGCATAACTCTGTCATTTGTGAACCGATTTTCAAATTTCTTGTTTTGTTTGAAAGGGTTTAACAAAAATTGGTCCCAAAATTTGTTTGCCGAAAATCGAAGGAGGAAATTCGCCCCCTCCCTAATCCATAGCTCTGTAATTTGTTAACCGATTTTGAAAAAATTTTTTTTGTTTGAAAGGGTTTACTAGCAGTTTGGCCCAATAATTCTTCTTGAAATGGTAGGGGAAAATTTGCTCCCCCCTCTGCCCCCACCCCCCGCCTAATCCATAACTATGTCATTTGTGAACCGATTTTCAAAATTCTTGTTTTGTTTGAAAGGGTTTGACAAAAATTGGTCCCAAAATTTTTTTGTCGACAATCGGATAGGGAAATTTGCTCCCCCAATCTCTAACTCTGTTATATTTTAACCGATTTTCAAAATTGTTTTTTGCTTGAAAGGGTTTTCTAGCAGTTTGTCCAAATAATTCTTTTCGAAAATGGGAGGGGAAAATCGGTGGGGCAAGTCTTCCACGCCTCCACCCAAAATATTTATTAGAGCACAATTCCTCCATTTGCATACCGATTTTTAAAATAGTTTATATGAAAGGCCATCAAGTATATTGTTCTTTGTACTGAATTCGGTTTTTTTGCCAGAATTATATAAATTTATAATTGCACTATTTCCCAAAATTAATATGGTAAAGTAAGAAAATAAAAAAACATCATTGATTACTTTGTTCATGTTGAAGCTTTGATATTGTTTAAGCTTCTTATTTATTTAAAT
Source organism: Panzeria rudis (assembly GCA_956483635.1). Classification (NCBI taxonomy): domain Eukaryota; kingdom Metazoa; phylum Arthropoda; class Insecta; order Diptera; family Tachinidae; genus Panzeria; species Panzeria rudis. The sequence goes on along the minus strand of OY101449.1, from coordinate 40,011,156 downwards.
AAAAGTTTGCTACAATATCTTTAACTTTTCTGAGATTTTTGGGTTAAGGTTCCCTGATGATCAACATTTAGCCCCAGTGAAATGCGCATAGGAACTAGCTAATACCCCTTAGATTTCAATGTCTATGAGTTTTTATAAACAATTAATATTCTACTGAATAAGTAAAATATTAATTTTGGGAAATAGTGCGATTACAAATTTAAAAGCCATAAATATTAACAATTCCCAAAAAATTACGAAAATAATTCTTTAATTTGTAACAGTGCGCACCATCCATATACGGTCCGTTTTTGTTTCGTCTACACACCATCGAAGTAACACACACGAAGTTAAACTATCCTAAAGCGGCCTTCAGACTATTAGATTTAGTATTAATACTTGTCAAAAACTCAAATCTTAAGTAAAAATCCAACAGTGTGAAAACAAATTGTTATGATTTGTCAAATAATACGTAAAGAAATTTGACAGTATTATGGTATTCGTCATTTTTAGGAATTTTTCTAAACAATCTCATTTTTCATTTTATCAGTTGTGTATTTGTTTGTCGGCATAAATAAAGAAAAAGAAGAACGAAAAAATGTGCTTTATTGCAAATTATTTATGTTACATTTTATTTGGAATGTGATAGTGTAGAAACAAAATGTAATGAGAAAATTTTCTTTAAGATTTTTTGACAGTCAGACTTATTTTGATTTGATTTTCGTCGTACAAAATCTAATAAAAATCTCAAAGCTTGTAGTACAATGTGAAATGGCCTTAAATAATACATAGTTCTATTGATATAAAACAATTATTATATTACGGTTCCACGAAAATCTGGTCGTAGGTTTTAATGTCCGCAATATCTCTAAAATTGTTATACATTTTATTGGCATAATTTGCTTGCTTCCACATTCTGCTTTTATCTAAATTAATATGTAAATAATTCTTGTTAAAGCTTCAACATTAAATACAAATTATAAGTTGGTGATAATTAAGATTTAATTTGATATAAATTAATGCACAAAATGATATTTAAATAAAAATTTAAGCTGTGTAAGAGCTTTTACACCTGCAGCTGTTAAAAATATCTATAGTTTTAATATAATTTCAATTTGATTTATAAAATGTAAAGCGAGTTCATGTATGACAACATAAATCATATAGTACTTATTGATATTTAAGTCGATAGAGTTTGTTACTTAGTGAGGCGGTAAAGACTGAGAAATGAATTTTTATATTTATGTATTTTTGGTACAAAATTACACATCTGTCAAAAATATTTATGTAGTTTATATCACCTTACATCTATGATATACGGTTAAAAAAAGAAGACAAATGATAAATTAATCTCAAGAATGATTTCCGGAATCTTTGTGAGTCTTCCAAATAAGAAATAAGGTTAAAGGCGAACAGCTGACTCAAAGTCAGGTTGTTTACACTAGATTTCAACATTATATGACGCTCAATCATTGACAGTAGGGTACCAATATGGTAGTGATGCGTTTTATATAGCCTATCCTATCCAAATGCCAAACTCACTTGCATGCGGTGTACCATGCCAATAACCAACGAGGCTCTGACAACCGATCAAGGGCGGTACAGCCCTACTCCGGGTGTAAAAAAAATATTTACCCAATGCAGCCATCCTGGAGGCTGCATTTGGCAGCCCCAGATTCAGGATCGGATACAAACACCTAATCAGCTTCTCATCGTAAATAATATGATTACTGAAAGCAAAACGACGGAAAATCAATCGCTTAAATATATTGATGGCATTTATCTTCAAACAACCGACACGATTTAGATTATGGAATGTAAGATAACTAGTGGAACAAGCCAAAGTGGCCCAGCTTTGCTAGAAGATGCGATGCTATAAACTCGATTTTATAGGATTGTGTGAAACTAGATGGCCTGAATGGGGAGAATTCAAGTTTTCAGATGGCTGTGCATTCATCAAACCAGCCCACTAGCCATAAAACACACTATAGGTAATTTTACCCGTTTCCTTGGCAAAAATTAAATACAACCAAACGGCTGGACTGATGTTTTGGTTTCGAACTTTGGAAGACTCCCTCAAAATTTTTCATCACTCACTCTCTGTCACGCATTAAACCAATCGAGTAAAACTTTTATTTCGTTCGAGTTATTCGAGTAAGCTTTACTACCAAAAATGATTCGAGTTAATCGGAAAATTTTTTAACTTCCTCGGATTTTTGTATATTTTAGTGGTAAAAATAAAACAAATCAATTAATAAACAATTAGCTACTGGCTTGAGCTTTCCACATGTTTACATGTTCATATATACTTAAGTATAAAATAAAACAAAAAAAGTTTGTCTTGAGTAGAACAAAAATCAGAAAAATGGAAATGAAGAAAAATAAACCGATTTCAACGCTGCGAAAGTGCAGTTAATATCAGCTTGAGAGTGATTTAATTCTCGTATTCAATTTTCACGAAAAAGTTGTATATATAAGAATTGAAATCACATTCAAGTGGTGATCAGCAAAATACACGTTAGCACTAACGATGGAAGTGTAGCGGCTTCCGAAAGTGGCGCTACTCTGTTCTGCTGTGTACGTTGAAAAATTAAGTTGATGTTAATTTTTCCCTAGTTCCTTGGAATATTAATTATGCCCAATTCTTTCCGAATTAAACGTTACGAACCTTAGCTTTTAAATCAAAATTTGGATTCATAAAGCAAATGCGTTCGAAATAGTCATATTAATATACAACACAATTTTTCTGATGCCTATGCGAATACACATCACGAAGTGAAATAATTAATATAATATCTACATTCAATATGATTCACCGTGTTATTTCAATATCAAATTCACGTTGGCTCAACTTGAAATAGCCTTGATTATGTTATTTCAGTATCAAATTTACGTTGTTGCAACTTGAAATAACTTTGATTCAACATGATTCTTCGTGTTATTTCAGTATCAAGTTCACGTTGTTTCAACTTGAAATAACTTTGATTCAACATGATTCTTCGTATTATTTCAGTATCAACCTCATTTTGATTTAACTGTTAACTATATAACTATATAACTATATTTCACAAGTGTGGTTGTTGATTAGGATAAGTGCCAAGTATGGTAAGTTTCTAAGCCACTATAAAATAAGCTTAAAGCGAGGAAACATAGAGCTTTAATGCAATTTGGTTTAATGCTAGATATTTACCGTTTGACTTTGGAGGCTGAGTAGCCTAGAGTATAGAGAGCTCTGACGATGGGATTGTGGTTAATCCCGAACACATCGATGTTCAGTTCGACCCTTACAAAAGTCAAGAAATTGGTCTTTGTACATTTCAATTGCCACATGCTTTGAAAAATTATTTCTCAATAAAAAATGATTTAATTGTAAAAACTAAATTGAACGAACTAAAGCCGGAATAATAAATTTCTTTGGATAAAGTAAAAAAAATTTTTTAATTAACCTTGTTTTCGTCAATTTTAATATGAAATTTTTCTGTGTGTATGCATTACCAGATGTTTACGCCGCTTAATAAAAATCTTTTGGCCTAAAAAATCATCAATTAAAGATTGTGGGTAGAAACCGGGCAGATACCGACTATGACTGATATCAGCGAGTTAGAGGCGGTGGATAGGCCACGCCATACGCACAATAAACGGTATTGGGTGGATCGCAGAAGGGACTCGATGAAAAGTTCGTTCAAGGCTAACTTGGCGCAGACAAATCGAAATGGAAACAGGGAAAGCAGATAAACGAAGTTCGAACGAAATCATTGAGGTCCTTTATTTCTTATAGGAACATCAACACCAAAGCCGAGTATTAATGGTTCCGATGAGGTCATAAGAAAATGGAGTTCTAAGAGATGCTAAAAACTAGTGGGGCTTTATAATAATTAAAATAAAAAATATAATAAAATAGTATGTAATAAAAGCAAGCAATCTTTTAATTAAATCAAAAATACAGCAAACGATTAAACAGCCAATTAATTAGCTTGCAAACTTTCCTCAAACAATCATAAATTTTCTCCGGTATCATCATCATCGTTTTATTTAAAGCAAATTACTGTAATTGAAAGTTCTCATATTGTCCATAATTATTCAAATTAAAATAGAATGACGTTACTAATTTTTTCTACAAATATTTATTGTATGTATATTTACATTAAATGAATTTATATGAAGTTTATTCTTAATTATTCTGCGCTTCAATAATTCTATTAGAATTGTATCTACTTATGTATAACCATAGAAACATACATATTTTATCGCTTCTGCTGCAAAAAGTTTTTTTTTTAGAATTATTATTAGCAAATCATGTTTGATGAAACGCTTCCTTAATTTATGGCATACAGCACAGTGGTTTATGTGGCTTATGTGTTGGTGGTAATTTGTTAAATCGTTAGCTATTGAAGGTACATATTTTAATGAAATTTCATAGGGACTAAGGTGAGATGTTTTTGAATCGCATGGCAGTCTAACAAGAAAGGGAGGGTAATCATGGGCGGCAATATTTTTCTGATATCGTTTTTCCGCCCAAAATAAAAAGTTTTAAACCACTGTGTACCATACGTAGTAGTTGAAGCAATGCAACTTGCTTCTGGTACGCTTAAGTTTAATAAAGAATACGAGTAGAGTAACATTTGTATGAGTTTTGGCTGAAATCGGTTTTAATGCCTGTAAGACAAATTTTGTTGTTTTGGCTTAAAATTAAAAATAAAACCGGTGAATTATTATTAAGCGTTTTTTTCTTTATAATACACAAGCACACATTTTTAATTTGTTTAAATTCAATCATAAAAGGTGGTTTGTGTGTATCGGAATTTGTTTTATTTTATTTTCATTTTCTGATGTCTGCCACGGTGTCTGATTGGTCACGTTTCATTTGGTAATCAGATATTTCATATCAAAGAATCATTATGAATTGATTTTTCTTTTCTTTCAACCCGTACGGTAGAAATACTCTGATGATCGGCGTAATTGACGTTGAAATATTATGGAAATCATAAAATATTCTATGCAGTCATTAGTTTATGCATGCGTTCGCCCGCTGATTCATTCAATCTGTTATGCAAGTGAGTTTATTGTTTTATAGACTGAGAAAAGTCAAATGTCAATGGACGCTTAGTTAAATGTTAAATAATTTTTCATTCTAACGGTTTCAATAGAAAAATGTTGTATATAAAGTAATTAAAAAATTGTTGTAAAGTATGTTTGTGTAAAAAAAAACATTTAAGTTCATAAATTGTCTTAACAGGTGGAAAGGGTACATCGTTAACTGAAATGCAAAGCCGCCTAACTAATAAAAAAATCGAAATGTTTTTTTTTTGTATTACCCTACGGTAAATGAAACTGATACAAAACAAGTCACGCGACCGGTCACCAGGTGGTAGGGATCTGTCCGAGTTCTAACACTTCCAATTATGCGGACCAGTCACTTGTACGAAGGGATGACCTAGAACTGGGTTAATTGATAATTTATTGCACCTTGTGACTTGTCACTGAACTGTCTTATGGGGGACCTAATCGGTGTAGAATAATATAAATTCTATATACAATTATTCCGACATTTAACTGTAATAATTGAATAATAAATGAAAGTTTATATATATTTTATTGTTACAAGTGCAAGTAGAAATTGTCTTCAATGGGAATCGGACTGACGACCTCTGGAATGACAGGCTAAAACACTACCCACTCGACCACAGCGGCACACATATTTCAAAATTATAAATACCAGTTAAGCTGAAGTTAAAATCTAAATATACATAATTACGGTACTGGTTCCTGAGTGGTAAGTCATAGGGCGAGTACTTTTGGATCATTTCACACCAAATTTTCCGCAAATTATTGTGTATTAATACACAATAAGTAATAAAAATTACATTTCGAACTTTTGTTAGTCATGTGGTTCTGCATGGCACTGTGTTTCCAATTTTTTAAATACAATTCATTTGAAGATCTACTGCAGTATCGATCTATACAACAAAATATTGGATGTTTATTAAAATCCATTGCAATTTATTATGGAGGTGTAGTAATAAATGTGGTTGTAAGAGGAAATTGAAAATATATGTAAAAAACAACAACAGCTACATATTGTGATGAGCTCTGATGCCAACATGTATTTTGGCGCGGGCACTCACGTATTTATAATAAAAAAATTATTTTTTTTTGGAATCATTGAATTACAATCTGTTTATAGAATCTGTTTTTCATGTAAGAGGACTTAGTACTAATAACACTGGGCGGTCACGCTAATATATTTCATCATAACTCGCGAACACTAAAATATGCGAAATAAAACTACCTTTAAGTTATTTATGTATGTATAATTTGTTTATATTTCCAACGGTTTTGGAGATATTTGGAAATTAGCGGAAAAAATTGGTTTTTTTTCATGCAAAATTAAACCTTTTTTCGTGTTCAAAAACTCATAAAAATATAATTGGGCAAACATTTTTAATTTTTAGCATTTATTAGAAAGCAATTTATATTAGGAATAAAATAAGCAGAGAATCATTAAAATTGATGGACAAATGTCGGTTTTATTTATAATTAAGTTAGGGAATTTAATTAACAAAAACTGCAATTTTTCATACAACACATATACACAGAAAAACTAAATTTGATATTCTGTAAAGGAATTCAATGAAATAGTAAATATATTGTCTACGAACGGACCTACAAACAAATTGGTAAGTATAGACAAAAATATCTCAAAAATTTCATTGAAAAAATACGTGTTTCTTTTCAGTGATCAAATTGTTTAAATCAATAAAACAATTTGTCTAAAAATATTTACAAATTGTAAACAAAACAATTTACTAAATCAAGCAAACATACTTACTGGATTTTCTGAAAAATATCAAACAATATTTTTGTATGAATTTATAAAACAATTAGTCTAAAAATAGTAACAAGTATTAAACAAAATAATTTACTTAATCAAACAGAAATATTTACTGGATTTTTTGTAATTTATCAAAGAAAATTTTTGTCTGGTCATCATCATCATCATCCATTAAGCAGTTATTAAATTTCACTTTGTTAAATGTGTTCAAGTCTGAGTGTTTATCTAAAGACTCTAAAAAAAATGAATGACAATTAACACAACAACATTAACGAATTGATTCACTCAAAAATCTTCCGTAAACAAGCTTCCAACTAAACCTGAGATTCGAAATAAAAGAAGGTTCGCTAAAACGAAGAATTTTCGAAACAAATTTGTTCGACAAATGCTCGTGAATCTAAAAAAATCGAATGTTCGCTTGTCGATAATGTTGCTTGTCGATAATGTCCGAAAAATCGTAAAAAAATATATGAAGAAAACGTCAAAATCGTCATGAGTTTTGAAAAAATTCGTCAAAACATCGTACTACGTTAAAAATATGTCTAAACTCGACTTTTAGATATGTATAAAGAACAATAGTTAGTGTATACTTTGTAGAAAAGAAAATAAACTTTCATCTAAGAGCAGTTCAGTGGCTATATTAAGATGATTTACACATCGTCAGCTTATTATTGGTTTGGCCCACCGACCACTTTTGAAAAATTTAGCTAATAGTGGATTACATATATTTTGGATGTCCTCTATCCATATCCAAATCCCGTTTCAAGAAATTGTTAATGGTTTCTGAGATATCGAAAAATAGCTTTAGTTCAAATTTATTTATTTTTTTTAAGAGAAGTAACACAATCAGTCCTACGAGTTAATCAATTAATGTGTTACCTTCTTTGGGAAAGGGATAGTGTAGAGAGAACAGGTGGTGAAGTGAGAGAGATAGAAAGCTTAATTAATTTACAACTCTGCTTTTGCGCGTTTTTTTTGTAGAGCAGTGTTGCAAGCCCCTCTGGTGTCAAGTAGAGGCATTGAGTTGTTGTTTAAGCTGTGTAGCCATTTTATTAGTTATTTTACTTCGCCGACGGTTCTGCTATAATATCGACGAAGGAGGGTGCTGTAAAGTGCATTAGGATATATTAGTATTAATCGCTACCGGTACTGCCAAAGTGATCAGTGCTATGCCTTCACCACCTTGACAGTCCAACAACAACAAGCACAATAACACACCAATGCACATGAGACAAATGCATGATATTGTTGGCTTGCCTGAAACTAGTCTTGAACTCAAGACCTCAGGGTTTGTAGTCAAACGCGCTAACCACTCAGGGAGGCTCGTTTTGGCTTATACGTTACTATTAGGCATAAGCAGAAAAATCCATAAAAAAGCAACATTAAATGAAAACTTATTTTGCGCAAGCAGAGAGCCAAGCAATAATAAAAATTCGACAGCGGCGGTAAATCAATAGCGTACATATTGCAATAGCAGGAACATTAAAATTTATATCAAATGAAACGTTGAAAGGACCTCGATGAAATTGCATAATACCTAATTAAAGTTAGGAAAAATATAAACATTTCATTTGCCTAGGTATGGGTTAATGGATTTGAAAAATTATAATTCCGGAACAAAGGAAGCGTAGCGAAAAAAAAATCCATAATTTTTTCCAGTTATAGATGGCTATTACGCCATTGTATTTTGTTCTTTAATGTTTAAAACTTTTTGTATTCTAGATGTGTTTCCTTAACAATTCATGTATGGATATGCAGCAAAAAAGGGGGACAATTTTTTATGCCAAATTTAGTAGGTTTTTTTATTTTCAATAAAAGCTTAATAACGTTTAATTATATTTATGACCGAACAAACTACTTTTCAACACAAACTGCATACCGTATGCATTACCTTATAATCCTTAAATCATTTAGTAAATTATTAGTAAATAAAAGAGACATTAATCCCTTATTGTCACAGTAGTGGTGCCTGCGCTTGTCATACAGATGATCAGTAGTTCAACCACTGGCGAAGCAAAGTTGATTTTTTTAATTGTGTGCATACTCGTAAAAAATGTTTTTAGACCGTATCAAAATAGTTGTACACTAAACCACTAACTAAAATACTTAAAACACAACAGTAACTTAAAATGTTACTTGTAAGCCAAGGTGGTAAGTACTTGCCTTTAATGACAACCTCATATTAAAGTAGTTTTTTAAAACTCCCAAATAGAAGTAGTGATGGTATGTTTATTAGCATTTTAACTAATTACTTTGCTATCAAAATTTTTGCTAGGTAGTCTGACTGAAGTTTTTAGGAATAACTTCCTGACTTTACAAAGGAATTAACTTATCACTACATCACTACATCAGTATATTTATATTAAAATATTTAATATTTTATAGTGATATTATTGTAAGAAAAATATAAATGGAGCATTTGACTTAATTAACTTCTAACAAAAATGCATATTTATAAAATCACGATCAGTCTTAGGTTTATTGTTTTTTAGTACTCTTTTTCTAAATATTAAAAAAATATTCTTTAAGACCATTAAATCGTAGCTAAACATTTCATTTTTTGAAAAATTATTAAGTTACTAATCGTCAATATGTAAGGAGTTCTACGGAAAAATCGTCATTTTAGCAAATTGGCATAAAAATCGTCAAAATGACGTAAAATCTAACATTTAACAGCCCTGATTGAGTTTGTTAAAAAACAGTATTTTCGCTGGGTACAAGATCACTAACCGAAATAGCTTTCTTCTTTTTTATGTACATATTTCATACACAATCACTATTTGCGTTTGTGTATTAAAATATTGAATATTGGGTTTAACTACCGTAAAGTAATGCAGACGGTATGTAGTTTGTGGTGAAAAGTATGTTGATAGATAATGATAACACATTACCAAGCTTTTGCTGGCATATTATTTTTCTATTCAGTAAAATATTATATTTTTATTAAAATGCATGGAAATGATTTGCATTATAACCAAAGGAAATGCGCATAGGAACTACCTAATTACCCCTCAATTTCAATGTATTTTATTTAATAACAACTTAAATTTTTAAAAAAGAAAAAGAAAAAAAGAAGCAAAAGAAAAAGTGCGTTAAAAACTTTTATCGGTGAAGCTTTTATTCGGCTTTTGAATGCTCTAACTTAATATATTCTGTAGTTTTCTTGAATAGGCGCATATGCCCATCTTTTTCGATTTTGAGTTATTGATGACAAATTACATTATTTTATATGCTCTTTTACATGGACCAAAAATTGCGCTAATAACATGCACACATTCCGATTTTTTTTTCTAAAAACAACGTGACTTCTTAATCATTCAAATATTTTTCAGCTCTAATGATCTAAATCGACTTACAATTGCGTGCTGGCAATTTATTGCCATTGAAAAACACACATAGCGGTGCTACTTTTGAAAAAAATTTCGAAATATTTTTTTGGTTATTGTTCTGTTAATAAAACCTTATAGTGAATTGTGCGCAAGCATTTTTTAGGTAAAAAAATCGTGTGTTCTTAAATTCGTTCAATGTAAACAACTGTTATCGACATAAGGTTTTTTCTGCACATACTTTTAGTGTCCTTGGCAAATTGTTTTTTTTTAATTGTTCTCTAGGATCTTACCCTTAGGGAATTTTTGCCTGAAATTTTTACACAAACTTCTTTTTTACCACATATGTTTACATGACTGTCCAAAAAAAGTTTGATAGTATTAAAAATTAAGTATTTCGGTTCTCCTGCAAGAAGTTGTTTTTAGACATACGCGCTTATTCAAGGAAACCACAGATATATACAATATCATAACGTTGTCATCATTACACTCTGTATTATTTGTGCAGTTTTCGCTGGCATTAAGTCCCAGTTCGCTGTAACTAATTGACAAAATAAAAAAAGAGACAAAAATTAACTACTAAAAGTGTCTGTTACTATATTAAAAGTATCTGATCGAATCTATCTTTCTATCTAGCACCATGTTTTTTATACAAAATAAATTAAGTAGATTTCGAAACAACAAAAAAAACTAATTGGATTTTTAAGCCAATTTTGGTATAAACTTAATCTAGTTTGTACCAAAAAAGAAACGGTCAATTTATCATTAAAACAACAAACATGAAAAGAAACAACTTATTTTTTCAAGACTTTTTATCAATAGATCTTGATCTTGTAAACTTTAATTAGATGAAACCAAATTTAAAAAGTTAAAGAAACTTTAAAATTAAATTTTAAACTTTATTTTAAGGAAATGTCAAAAAAAAACTTGAGATTGCTTGAACAACTCTCGTGTTAAAAGGTCATTCTGTATTTATAAAAAATAATATTTATTACATACAAATAAAAATCCAGTACTTACCATAACAATTGACATCCAAACAGACTAATAAAATTACAACTAAACTAATCCACAGCTGTTGGCAGATTAACCAACGATGATGTCGCCCCCCTTGGGGGCATAATTTATGGGGTATTAAAAACATTTGCATAAATTATATAAATACATAGATATATTTTTTTATTATTTAAAAGAAAACAAATACTTGAGAATTTCTTTATTTTGTTTTTGGTAACACATTCGTAAATAAAATTTAAGATTTATAAAAATTACTATCACTTTTTTGACATGTGTTAAATATTTATTGTGGATTTATTTTCAACTTCGTATTTTGTTCGTTTCAATATTACATTATTTTACTTTTTTTTAACTAAAAAGAAATAAATTGTTTAATTATTTATTTAATTAATTGTTTAGTATCAATTAAGTTGTAATATTTTATGGATTTATTTTATGGCTTTTTATTTTATATTTCTTTGTAATTTTTAAATATTTAACTTATTATTATTTTTTAATATCGAATCAAATTTATTTCAAGCGGTTTGTAAATTATAATTAAAGTAATTTTCTTTGAAGTTTTTTTTATATATCAAGATTTTGTGCAAAATTTAAGATTGCAAAACAATTTTTTTTCCTTGATATTTTGCTGAAGGGTGTATAAGATTCGACACAGTCGAATATATCCCTTTACCGAACTGTTTCTTTCTTAATTAATTTAAATCCAATTTATTTAAACACGTGTAAAGAATTTTGTTTTACAAGTTTATGTCTTTCTTTTAATATTTCAATTTTTTTTTTTGCTATTTTTTAGATGATATTTTTTCGGCTTTTTTCAATTGTTTCTGAATTGGTTTTGTTTTTTGATAATCTAAATTTAAGCATTGTGATTCATGATATCAAAATTTAATTCAATTTAAAAAAGCATTATTAAATAAAAACATGTTAAACGAGCAAAATTTTTTTGTTGAAATCACTTCATTTCATTTGTCTTCATTAAATATTCAATTATGATACGAGTACATGCCGCTTTGCCTAAATCCAAAAACGGATTATATTTTTAAATGCGAAAATAAAAAATAATAATCAAAAACAACAGAACAAGTCATAATGAATTTTTCGAAAAGAAAACAAATTTTGCTTTTAATACGATTATAACAAAATTATTACTTTTATATCAATTATTGTCTTCTTTAACATACAAGTACTTAGAAGCCTTTAAAAGTTTTTTCTTTTATTGTTTCACTTCTTTTTCTCTTAAGTGTTTAAAAGTGAATGCGAATGGATTTTGCAAATTCTGAATATAAATCGTATTCAAAAATGTTTAAAATAGGAAAAGTAGGAAGTTGATTGGCAAAGTGTGTAAAAAAATGTTAAGTGCTAGAAAAAAGCCTATGGTTTTCATGAATAGCCGCTTATGTCCATTTTAATCCAATTTGAAAAAATAAAATATGTAGTAAAAGCTTAAGTCCTGAGGTTTCAAAAACTAATACTAAAAATATACTGTAAATATCTGCAGAAATATTTCGAAAATGCAAACATATAATTATTCTGCAAATATTTCAAAACCCTCATCTTTAATTTCTTTTTTTTTAATTCTGCTTATACGGACCGGTAGTATGGTGGTCCGCCACAAGCAGGGATGCCAGAATTCCTTCACTAATAATGGCTAAATGTAGACAAAAAATGGCTAAAAACTAGCCAAAAAATGGCTAACCGAGATCGAATGCAAAAGTCATGAGTATTAAGAAAAAGTAAGAAGGTAATTCTCACAGAGAGAGAGAGAGAGAGAGAGAGAGAGTGGAGGTCCGCCACAAGCAGGGATGCCAGAACTCCTTCACCAATAATGGCTAAATGCAGACAAAAAAATCTTTAAAAAATTTTAAAAAACTGGCCAAAAAAATGGCTAAGCGAGATCGAATGCAAAAATCATGAGTATTAAGCAAAAGTAAGAAGGTAATTCTCCCAGAGAGAGAGAGAGAGAGAGAGAGATAGAGAGAGAGAGAAATAGGGAGCAGAATACAAAGGGATCAAGGGAGGAAGTTAGGTATACAAAAGAATTATAAAAGAAACAACAGACAATAGAAAAACTATTTAGTATTCAATAGAACACTGAAGATGGTTCATGACCGAAACCGGTCTGTTTATGAACCAAATTTGATGTCGGATGACGAAAAATCGTTACAAAAGTAATTCATATATTATCTTTTACATCAAATTGGAAAGATTTTTTATAGTAAATAGAACCCTATGGATTACCATTAATGCGCTCACCGAAGTTTTTCAGCTATTTTTGTCAATCTTAGCTTATTAATGCAAGTATTTTAGATAGTGACAACCCTTGTTTCTGAATTGTATTTTTGCCGCCTATCGATTGCCCTTAGCCACTGTTGCGCTCACTGATGATTTTTATAAACATAACAATTTTCGGTGATGTTTTCCAATTTTGAAAAGTTTGCTGGGTATAACTTCTGAATGCAAGTATATCAGAAAACGACAACCCCCGTTTCTTGATTGTATGTTTGCCCCCTAGCGATTTCCATTAGCTATTATTCGATTGCCATTAGCTCTTGTTGTGCTCACCGATTTTTGAAAATTTTTAAAAAACTTGCTGGGTATAACTTATGAATTCAAGTATTTCAGAAGAATTCAATCAACCCCCATTTCTGAATTCTATTTTTGCCTCCTATCGATTGCCATTATATATTTTTGCGGTCAACAAAGATTTTTGTTTTTATAAACGAAACACTTTTCGGTAATTTTTGCCAATTTTTAAAAAGTTTGCTTTGTATAACTTCGGAAGGGATGAACGAATATGAATGTAAACAAAACAAAATACCTTGTTTTCATCTCTGAAAAATGGTTTGAGGTTTTGCCAAAGTTTGTTTTCTTCTTAGGCGTGCGAAAACAATAACATATTACTCTGTTGTATTTTTGGTAGTAAATAAGTGTTTCTTTGTTGCGAGTTAAAATTTTTTTAATGAAAAATCGGTAAAAATTTCATGTATGAAAAAAGTGGCTAAAAGTGGCTGGATTAAAATAAAAGTAGCTAAAAAAATGTCTAATGTTTAAGTTAGCTTTTTTTCTGGCTAAACCGGATGAAAAATTGCTCAATTTAGCTAGAAAATGGCTAACTTGGCATCACTGGCCACAAGTAAGGAATACGTGGTAGACAAACAATACAGAATACAGAGATCTGTTTGCATCTGGATTACAGGTTGTTTAGAGGCTCTGAATGCTATACTAAACGTAGTTCCGATTGACCTTTATGTATCCTCGAGCAGTGCGGCAAGACTAGCGGCATCTGCTAGGTGGAGATCAAGGACATATGGCCATGTCAAATCTTAGATTAATTACCTCCTACTCTGAGGAAGCCCTATGGTTACATGGTACGTCATCTGGACTTTGAGAGGAATTTCAAAGTTCTTATGCCATCCTGACGGGAGTGGAAGGAAGGTAACATAGAAATAGCTTTAACCTTTAGGGTGTTTACTGATGGATCAAGAATGACCTGCGGTGTGGGCTCTGGAGTCTTCTCGAATGACCTAGGGTTAAGACTCTCCTTTCGACTTCCCAACGAAGCCAGTATATTTCAGGCTGAAATATTGGACATAAGAGATGAGGGCAAGGTGTTGATTACCAGCAGTGTCGAAGGGAGAGTCGGCATTTTCATTGACAGTCAGGAGGCACTTCTGCCTTTAAGGTCACACACTACTTATACTTTAGTTAGCCAGTGCAAGGATGTGCTATCCAGATTAGGTGGTCGGACAGATTTTAACCTCATCTGGGTTCCCGCACATAGTAACTTCTCCGGCAACGAACAGGCGGATGAACTGGCTACGGCTGGGTCTGCTATGGACGCCTTCACTGCTGAATCGGTTGCCATGCCGCTTGGCACAATTGGAAACCATATTTTCAAGTATTATCGACAGAAAGCTGAAGATAGATGGCACAAGTTGAGCGCGTGTAAGGTGGCTAGGAAGATGGGACCTTGCTACAACGATAAGTGCACAGCACAACTTGACACTGACGACCGGAGTGGACTGTCAAAACGGAATCTTATTGATTCTACTTGAATACTTGCGTCTATCAGGCATCCACGTGTAAAACCTAATCAACCAGGCCATAGTGTTGTGTATAACGTGATCAAAATTTGGAGTGGGAACGTCATGGGTAGGGTGTGGGAATCGGGAATTCCCGGGTGGGAATTCCCGGGAAAAGTCTACTTTTAATTTCCCGTTTTCCCGGGAAAATCTCAAAAATTGCCCGGGAAAACGGAAAATTGAAAGACACGTTATTTCATAAATATATGGACTTTTTCAACAAATATATTTATAAAATGACGTAAGTGACCGCCAAATTTATTTTGATTCATATAGGAAATTTGTATTCTAATTCCGTTTTTCTTTAATATCAAAATTTTCAATGTTTTTAGGTTTCCGTACACCAAAAGTGAAAAGGAACCCTATTGTTTTCGATACGCTGTCCGTCCGTCTGTCTGTCTGTCCGTCTGTTTTCTCGGAATCGTAAGAGATACGGACCTGAAATTTTCACAGAGGATGTAAAACGGTGGCCTCTACAACAAAAAATATATGACAGCTAAAAATTAAAGGGTGCTCTAAGCGAGCAACGAAAAATTTTTAAATTTTCAAAGTCTCAGTTTACATTTTCAAAGTTAGTGTTAATAGATGTAGTCTATAGAATAGACTACACCAATTTACACCGATATTTAAAACAATAAAAATCAAAGGGTTTTCTATCAGTTAATGTAATTTTGACTATGTAATTTAGACAATTTTCTGTATCTTGAAAACCGTAAGAGGTAAAATCTTGAAATTTTAAAAAACGCTAAAACTAAAAAATTGCAAAATTAAAAAAAAACTACAAACTAAAAATCGCCTCCGAAAGTGGCGCTACTCTGTTCTGCTATGTACGTTGATAAATTAAGTTGCTCTTAATTTTTCCCTTGTTCCTTGGAATATTAATCATGCCCAATTCCTTCTGAATTAAACGTTACGAATCCTAGCCTAATAATCAATTTGCATTCACAATTAATATTAATGTTTAATTTCAAAAGCCTATAAGTTGTTGAGATCTGAATATAAAAGGATTATTTAGGATATACTTTTTGCACACAAGCTGTTAGTCATTTCTAAATTGTAGCAGCACCAATTAGATGACTTAAGCAAATCGCTTGTTTGAATTAGATTGGATTGTCGAAACAAACAGTGTAGCTCTCTTTGGTTTTCATTATATTTTTATATGCATTCCATATATGCAGATGAATGTAGAGCTGCAAAACAATCGATGGTACTATCGATAGTATGGATAGTTCTATGTTTACTGGACTATCGATGTTTTTTCTTACTATTGATACTATCGAAAAAAATTGTATCCATAAATTCTGACCACAGCAATTATTTGAAAGCGAAAACTGTCGATATATTATTATTAACAAAAATTATTTGATACTCCAGTTACCGTAGAAAATATAAGAGTGCAAAAGCTTATGTTGCGCATTGCTTGAACCCTCATTTATAGCTAGTTTTTGTTATTGAACTTATGATAATTAATGGTGTAGGCAAACAAAAGTTGTAAATGAATTAGCATTGTCTAAACTATTGTACTTCAGGTAGTATCCTCTTAAATCTGTGTGTCTGTGGCAACGTAGCTCCTAAACGGCTTGATCGATTTTCATTTATTATTTATTTTTTATTGAAAGTTGCCTTGATCTTAAATATTCTAAGCTACGTTGGAAGAAGTCGGTCCAGCCATTTTGAAGTTATTCACCCTGTTCACAGAATCCCATCCGGTTGATTGCGTTCATGAAATCCGTTTGTACTTGAACTGGTGAAATTTCCGTTGAGAAACGGAATTAATTGTTCATGAATTGGAATTCAAGAGCCCTTTAATTTATGCATTTAGCAGGCAGAAAAAAGTTTCCCCAGGCTCCAACTACAAAATACTTAGTAAACGATATTTTGAGTTTTGAACGAAAATAAACATTTTTTGAACAAAGCAGTTTCGTTACGATTTCATGAACGCATTCACAATTGGAATTGGATTGGAATTCCGTTTCCAATCCAATTCCGTATCAGATTCTATGAACAAGCGGACTATCCGTTTTCTTTGGGGCTCTTAACATTTTGAATTTAATGTTATTATTTAAAGAATATATCGTTACCTTAATATAGAAACGCCCCAACTTATTCCTCCTTATTCCGTAACAATTTGTCGACGTCATGTCAAAAATATACTACTATAAGCAGCCTTTTTCAATTTTCTATGCCTTAGAGAATAGTACGTGACTTTCAGTAATAGTAAATTGTTGTCGATGACGAGTAGAAATGTATCAATTTTTTAGCATTGTCTTGACGTGACGTTGACAAATAGATACGGAATAAGGAGCACTATTTTTTAATATCGAGTTTTGCCTACTTCGCTAAGTGAATCTTTTATCTATCGAAATAAGCAAAAATTCGATTTGAAAAAAAATGAGTTAAGGCATTTTTATGTTAAGGTAACGATATAAAACACCGCACGATATAATTATAGATTCCTAAAAAAACTTTATTTTATAAAAGAATTGCTAAACAATTCCCATATAAGATTTGTTAAATAAATCAAAAACTTTTTAATGGATGAAGGGTTAAAACTCTAGCATTCTTTTAAAAGTTCGATACTATCGATAGTATCGATAGTTTTATAACGAACTATCGAAACTATCGAGGGGGCTACTATCGATAGTTTTGCAGCTCTAGATGAATGTCGAATGGATAATATTCCTCTCGCAATTCTTGAAATATCAGTTTATTTAGTTCATTTTTCCATTCATATCATCAACCAAAAGGTACAAAGAGTCACGTTTTTGAAAGACTTAATAATTCGGAACCATTTTGCTTCTTCTTGGATATTCAAGATAACACTGAAGATAGCTGAGGCAACCTGTCAAACAAACCCGTCACTTTCAAAAATTTTGATATAGTGCTATATTAGTTATTGGGGTACTATTGTACTTTGGACTTTCAAATAGGGCTAAAAAAAGTATAATTGTATCAACTTTTGCATCCCTAATCTGTAGAGACTATGTTGGATAAAATTTTTTTTAATAAACTTGCTAATTCTCGATTAAAACCACCAACGAATTTTATACCTAAGTTTTGAAAATTATTTACACAAATTTATTATCTTTCAAAAGTATTTACTACACCATTTTTCATTGAAATTGAGAAAATTCAAAATGAAATTGAGAAAATTCCAAATGAAATTGAGAAAATTCCAAATGAAATTGAGAAATTCAACTTGAAATTGAGAAAATTCCAAATGAAATTAAGAATTTCAATTTGAAATTGAGAAAATTCCAAATGAAATTGAGAATTTCAATTTGAAATTGAGAAAATTCCAAATGAAATTGAGAGTTTCAATTTGAAATTGAGAAGGTTCCATATGAAATTGAGAAATTTCAGTTTTAAATTGAGAAAATTCCAAAAAACATTAAGAAAATTTAAAATTAGCAAAGAATTTAAAATTAATTTTTCATTTGGACGAACAATTTGGGGCTTAAAGGTAAATATGAAATAAGTTTAATAAGCATGATGCGTGGTGAAATAAAACGAGTCACTTATTTCACGAAAAATGTATAACTCGGGATATGTAAAATTTTCCCATATGTAGAAGTGATAGAAGGTAAGTGTTAGGTGTGTTCCAGATGGATAACGAAGTCGCCCAAACTTATACATATACCGTATTTACACTACGCAACTTTGTTGCATGCAACTTCTTTTTTTCAGTGAGAAAGACAGAGAAGAAATACAATATGTATACATTTCTATTTCAACACTCTCACTTAAAAAGAAAATTGCATGCAACAAAGTTGCATAGTGTAAATATGGTAATAGTTACACAAACTTGCCCGAAAATCATTCCAGATGACAAAAATTGGCCAAGTGAGAGAGCCCATGAGAGAGTAATTTTATTTCATTTTCTGTCCAAAGTTGCACGAACTTTTCACCAATCTGCTCTGTATCTGGAAGATATGCCTGTTGGTCAATTATACTACAACTTGTATTTATTTTCATATATTCTTTTCTTTAAGCCTTATGTTATGTTATGTATGTTTGCAGTATGTAGTATATTTATTAAATAAATAAATATTATATAATTAAATTTTCTCCATTTCATTTGGAATTTTCTCAATTTCAAATTGAAAATCTCAATTTCATTTGAAATTTTCTCAATTTCAATGAAAAATGGTGTAGAGTCCGATCGAATATTCGGTTTCGGTTTCGGATTCGGCCAAAATTGTGGTTTCGGCTGATTTAAAATATGTCACCGCCATGCATCAGTTTTTTCCCGTCCTATATCTTTTCAAATTGAATGAAAATTTTACTTAGTTTTATAAGGCGCAACCAAGATATATACATAGTAACATAAAGTATTCAACTGTTTGTTGTCAAAATAAATAGCAAAAACTAGGAAATGGTAAACCGATTTCTATTCCAATCTAAAATCTATTTTATGTTATAATAAATCGATTTTTCGCCATCAAATTTACTTCTGCATTTTTACACTGAAATTGATTATTTGTTTTTTAAAATAGATTTTTTCAAATAATTTCAAAATATGAAGAAAGCCCATTTTCAATCTTCACGATAAATTCAATACCGTCGAGAAAAATTCTTTATCGATGAGCCGCGGGCGTAAACAAAAAAAACTTCACTTTAGTAGAAATGAATGAAATCGTATAAATTTAGTGTCAAAAATATGTAAATATTCCAATTTATATCTTTTTAGTTATTCCGACTCAACTTTTTGATTGGTGCTTTTGTAACGTCAGCAATAGTGATAAGAACTCCTCAATGTATCTATACCGAACCCAATATTCCAATTCTATTCATCATTTAAGCTAATTTCACGCCAAGTTTTTAATAGTCATATGCTCATTAATGTTTAAGTTTTATATTTGCCCGATGGAATGAAATATGTATATCCAATTTCTACTATTATTTTGACTGACACTGTATGTATGTAGAAATACTCTTACGCCCTTTTTTCACAGTGCACAGTTAAAAGTTAACGTATACTTTAACGGAGAGTTTTGTATGCCGAATTTGCCGTTAAAGACCACGTTAACTTTAAATCACATTGTGAAAAGGGCCGTTAATAAAATAAAAGACTTTTCGGTTTTGTTAAGTTTTTAAAATGTCAATACCAGTTAATGCTAAAAAAGTTTCGGCAAGTTTCGGATTCGGCCGAATATTCGGCCTTTTTGCCGAATATCAGGTTCGGTTCGGGTTCGGCCTCAAAAAACTGGTTTTGGTAGGACTCTAGTATTTGCACCTCATTAAAACTAATACAAAACGCAAAAAAACATAATATTTTGATTAGTAGCCGATAACATTGCTGTCAGCGTTTATAAAGTTTGAATGGCATAATGGCGTACACACACACACACATATGACTAGGACTGTACATTAAAATTTAAAATTTTTAGTTTATTTCTATTTTTTAGTTTTGTTATGTTCTTTAATAATCCATATTATTTTTAATGATTTGGCAATAAAAATATGGTTTCTATTAATGTGCCATTAAAAGTTCACGATAAGAACCTTGGAATGGAATTATTGACACTAAAAAATACTTCAATAATTGAAGTTTTATGTTTAGCTTTTAGCTCTTGATTACACAAAAACTGAAATATATAATTACATACATACTTTTCCTAACCAAAGAATAATAATGACCTTAAATTGGCAACTAAAACCGAAACTTTCAACTTTAACAGCTTAATTACAGAATTCAATGCGACTATAATACGAGAATAAAAGTTAACGGTCTGGGTTTATAAACATGTTGCTTAGTCTTAAATGAAATCCACAATAGATGACACAAGGAATTCTTGGTCCGAAAAATACCCCGTAGGCCATGTCTTCGAGACATCATCGATGCATTTTCGAAACAAGTATCTATAACCGACGACGAATTGACGACGGTCCAAGCCAACTATTGACGACATTTTCGAACAAAGGGCACAAATTTCGTCTACGACAACGTTGGTAACATGCTACTAAAGTTGTCGTCAATGAATGATAATAAAATTTAAAAATATAATAATCGAATCGAACTCACAACCTCCGCACTGATAGGGTAGCACGCTACCTACTAGCCTACCGATGTATTTAAAAAACTTTGTACAAAAACACGTTTTGTGGGCAACTTAAACTCTTTAATATCCATAAATAAATGCACGACAACTTCGATGCGGTTGTTACTCTTGTTGTCGTCAATATAACCGTACACATGATAGCTTCTATGCATTTGTTACTCATGTTGTCATCAATAAAACAGTGCACACGACAACTTCGATGCAGCTGTTACTCTTGCTGTCGTCAATAAAACTGTACTGACGACAACTTCGATGCAGTTGTTTCCAATATTGTTGGCAATAAGGCTTCTTAGCATATATTTGCCAAATCTTGTCAGAACAAATTCTTTATACACGACATCTTGTCGCCAAACTTATTTCGAAATGTGTTTTATAGGCGGCAAATCATTGACTGTCTTGCAGGCATCATCGGCGAAAATGTCGTCGGTAACAACTGGGACTGTAGGGTATATTTCAATTTGTTGTTTGTTTACAGTCCACAATCTCTGTCTTTGTTTTGCCAAAGACATACAACAGATGTAATTGAAGATGGATACTTGTTAATTTGATAATTATTGCAAAGCGCTTTTCACTGTTGTTGTTTTCAGTCAACTAGACAAAAGATATATACCAAGTTTTTAAAAAACAAAAAAAGTTTTACATATCGACTTCTAGTATTGGAAATCCTCTATATTGAAAATCACAACCTTTCAGCAGAGAATAAAAACTATTTTCTTCGCTTATTGATAGGTTATTTTAAAATCCTTGTTCTATTATGTGCCGAATCAATACAAACACATTGTTCGATATCGAATGTCATAATCTCAAACTAAGAAAACTCGATCGAATCAGCTCGATATTGAAAGCGACGATTCGGCCCCAGAACTCAATCTTGTGTGTAATTTATTTTGTAAAATGTTACATTATTGGCAATTTTATATAAGATGGAGGATTTTGTTATTCCAAAATGCTCAATACGTTATTAGATAGAAATTTTGTATAGTGAAAAAAATAGTAAAAAATTAATTCAGTAAATTTTTAACAAATAATATGATGAGGTAAATATTATTTACAAATAACAAGTAACAAATTAATATGATGAGGTTTTATTGCAACATTAAAATTAAAGAAAAAAACTTTTATTATATATTGCAATTAGGGTTTTTTTGTTCCCGGCCTTTTTTGTTTCCCGGGAGAGCGGGAAATAAGAAAGAAATTCCCGGGATTCCGGGAGCTCCCGGGAATTGAAGAACGTAATAAAATATTTACCAAAAATGTTAATATCCGGAATTTATTGATTTTTATATGAGCAAAATTAATCATTCTTTATTCGAAACTGAGCTTTATTTTAAAAGTATTTTACAAACAAAGCAATTTCTAAAGATATGAGACAAAAAGATTCAAAGTAAATTATGTAGAGAAAAGAACAACATTTTTATCGAAATTTTAAGGAAACTTCGTATTTAAAAACTATTTTTAGACAGAACAAAAAGAGAACATATAAATCAATAGTAAAACCACTGATGAACTGAGATCAAAATAGTTTTATTTCTGATCATTCGTCCATGATTTTAACACGTGGTTGCCAGAGGGCGGAAATGATCAAAAGAGCGATTAAAAAGCTGTATAGGATAAATGATACAATCTTAGAATATTAAATTCAGTTCTTTATTTCTCGTTATAACTATGATGAAAATTCTCTGCCCTTAGAAAATGTTTACTTTTATATTCTTTGATGCAAATGGCTTTTTAAAACAGTCAATAGCGGATTTAAGTGTTTGATGCAAATGGTCCTGCGAAAGTGCAAGTGTAAAATATTGTATAGTTTTTATAAAATTTAGTATATTTTGTGTTGAATTTCATAAAAAAGTACCATATTTGCATTTGCACTTTCGCAAGACCATTTGCATCTAATACTGAACTCCGCTAATGTATTAATTGTTTCATCTCACAACCAGTTTTTTACTCAAGTAACACAATTTTCAGTTGTTGAGAAAAGCCTTTTGCCCTCTACAGAAGTTACTCGGATAGAAGATTACGTTGCATAAATTATCAATATTTTTCATAGTTTTTCCGCTGTCTTCAAATAGTTTCAGCTACTTTGTAATAACAGCGTTTAAAGTCTCCTCGAAAGTCTTCTCTTTCATCAACGTTATCTGAAGTAATATCTCTTTCCCCATTTTCTTCGCCATTGAATGCATTAAAAACACGTGAATAAAGTTTTTTCTTAATATCTAATTACCGTGGATTTTGGTGCATATTGAAAATATTGCAGTTGCTTTTTTAATTAAATAACAAAATTGAAGTTGTTTATCCTAGAAGTGCAGGCATAGAAAGTGCATTTAACAAACGAAATTGTATGGGATTTTAAAGAATAGTGACACAAATTAATAGTTTTGTGCAGTTAAGACAAAAGTGCGTTAAAAAAAATGCAGTTAAATCTAAACTACAGTACACTTTGAGCCTTCGTTGGTTTTCCCCTTACATGGATAGTATTTCATGATGAGCGATAAAAATTTAACAAAAAAAAAAAAAGGATTGCTCCGTTTGGGTCGCACTCGCTCACATTTTGGGTAAATTTCGAAAAACTGGTACAGTTCTCGAAAAAAACTGCAGTTTTTCGCAATTTACTCTTCATTTTGATATTGTACGAACCAAACGGACTCCAGACTCGGATTCAGCGCGTCAAAATACATGTAGATATATAGGTCCGTAAAATTTACAGTCAATTTTTTTGCGCGCCTGTGCTCCGGTGCATTGGCAAAGAAGATCTGTATCCTAATTTGAGGTCAGTTTAACTCGTGTACCCTCAAAATTTCGACTAAATTGCGAAAAATTGCCGTTTTCCGGATTTTTACAACTTTTGCTACTTTATTCGAAATCTTGATGGTTTACGAGCCAAACGGACCTCAGATTCGGATTCAGGGCGTCAAAACACATTTAGGTAAGTCATTCTGGTCAAATGTAGAGATAAATTTTTCTTTTTTGTGTGCCGGTGTTACTAAAAACTTTATTAAAATTTCTGCTTTGTTTAAAAGTTTTATTAATAACTCAGGAACCTGTAAGAGTACCACTTGGAGATTTGGTGACGCCATAGTGGAGGGGCTAAACATTAATATATTTATTTGTGAAAATTTTTAAAATACAATTTTCTTAGTTACAGCATCATGAATCGCGGATTATGGAAGAACAATTTCTATAATTGTGATAATGTTTTTATTTTTATAACCGTTGAGCCTTTAAAACAAGACATGAATCATTCGTCTAGCTTAGATATTAAAAAAGGAAGTAGTTTCAAGCAAATTTTGTATTTTATCATACATTTAATGCATCATAATATGCGAACCACTGGAAATATTCCCCTAATAATTTTGGTGAAATGTTAGTTGTGCAAGACTTAAGTACCATACCGAGTTTGGTTCGATTCGGAGGGGTTCAGTCCCAAAATCTTGATTTTTTCGTTGGTTTTATATGGAATAAGTCTATTGTCAACGTATGACTATCGATATATTTTACTCTTTTTATGAATTCAGTATATATATTCTTTTAAAATTTTAAAATACTACTTTTAAATAAAACACAACTCATTTATAAATAAAAAATACTATGTGCGGGTATTGCTGTATGGTATACCACATTAACAGAACATCGTATACAACATTACCCTCAAAATTTTTCAACGGCTTGTTTATGGGCTTCTTTCTTCTGTTTTCACTTTTTTGAATCTGAAAAAATTTCCCTTGGAAAAATGCAGGGACAAATGAATTATTACAATAATCACTTAAATTGTACTGGCATCCTATTTAAAATCCCCAGAAAACGTTTCTGTAATTTTACCGAAAGATGTATCCATCCATTCACTTTTAAATTTTTCAATTAAAAAAACAAATTAATATGTAAATAGTTTGTAAAATTTTTCATTTCATATTTGCATTAATATTTAATATTCAAGAAGCACCGCTTAAAGTTATAACAATGTATTTGCTAAAAAATAAAGTATTTTTACGAAAAGTAGTTCAAGATCTAAAATAACATCATTCAACATAATGAGATGCAAACATGAACAGAAACTAGACATCTGTGGAAACTTAATTTTCATCTAAAAGTCTTTGTTTGTTTTATGGAAATCAAAAGTCTAAAGAAGACCGTATAAAATAAAATTATTATAAAAAAATAATTATTACACAACCGGTAATTACATTGGCGGTTTTTTTATTTCAAATATATATGTAGTACGTCGTTACTACACATTTTGAGGGAAATGTAATTATAAGCGGTTAAATGAATTAAAAATGTCTAAAAATAATAATTGTTTTTTTTTTAACAGTTGGTTGCTTAAAGTTTTAAGAAATTTTTACATGCAGACAAACAACAACAGCAGAAAAATAATTTTGTTTCTATTAAAGTCCATTGACTGTTCGATTGGCAAAAACTGTGATTAAAATAGAGTCGGTTTATTTAGATTACTTTTACTTTATTTTCAGCAAATATTTATATGTTCTCCAATGTCTGTTAATTTATATACATTTTAGTTCTACAGGGTTATTCCACCTCAAATCAACTAAGAAAAAAGATAAAATGGACCTCGCTCGCTCCGATTTTTATGAAACTCGCTACTGACTATTTTTAATATAATGTCATCGAGATTTAAAAAATATATGTACATATCGAACAAAGTTGAGTTTACTTACATAATTGCACATATCTCAAAAAATTTTGGAGTAAGTAAGGCCCTCTTCACAATTATGGATAAACATTTTTCTCGGCGCACAATAAAAATTAAAAAAAATTATATATCCGAAAACCAAAATCGCTATATCTTAAAAAACGGCAATTTTGAAATTTTTAAATATATATACAGATGTTTTTGTTCCTTTTCATACATTTATTTATTCATAATTTATTATATCCAAAGTTATAGATAAAAATCTGAAAAATTAACTAAATTTTTAATAATAAAATCCCAATATCTTAAGAAAGGTCAACTTTCAAAATTTCCAAAAAGTATATGTGTTGGCTTATTTTGATGTATACATAGACTACTGAGGCTCAACGTGGTAAAGTTGTTATTGCCGAAGATACAGACACATATTAGAATAATTTACAGCATTTTTAAAATTAAGATCTCTATAGCTTAAAAAGCATCGTCCTTGTGGGGGATTTGGCAACTTTTCAAACGGTATGCTACTGAGATCTGTAACTTAATCACTTTTGGAGATATTAAAAATGTTTTAAGTAAACTGAAATTTATAGATAAATTGTTTTAGTTTTCATAACGTCATATCTCCACAACTGAAGGAGTTAAAAATCCAAACTTTGATATCCATTACTTTAATATACTGAAAAATTCCACACAAAGTTTTGCTAAAGTCGAAAATGGTGAAGTCCTGGTTGATTTAAGGTGTAATAAAATTACAATATTTACTTTAAATGGGCTAAAAAATTCCTCAAAATTCTTTAGAAATGTTGACAACTAATGGGTGATTTTATAAGAACTATCGGAAAGTAAAAAAAACACATAAAATTCAGAAAAATGCATGAAATATTTATTTGGATCGATAGTTGGGTCGATATAATGTTGGCCGCGGCTGCGCCTCAAATGGTCCATCCGCTTAGTCCAATTTTGGCATACTCTTTCCAACATTTCGGCCGGTATCTCACGAATAATGTTGGCAATGTTGGCTTCCAGTGCGTCAATTGAAGCGGACTTGTCGCTATAGACATTAGCCTTAACATAGCCCCACAAAAAATAGTCTAGAGGCGTTAAATCGCACGATCTGGGCGGCCAATTGACTGGTCCCAAGCGTGAAATAAACTGTTCACCGAACTCGCCTCTCAATTGGTCCATTGTTTCGCGTGCTGTGTGGCAT
Source organism: Panzeria rudis (assembly GCA_956483635.1). Lineage (NCBI taxonomy): Eukaryota > Metazoa > Arthropoda > Insecta > Diptera > Tachinidae > Panzeria > Panzeria rudis. Next base: position 39,984,009 of record OY101449.1, on the reverse strand, counting down.
GTGGCACCGTCTTGTTGAAACCACATGTCATGCAAGTCAAGCTCTTCCATTTTGGGCAGAAAAAAGTTTGTTATCATCGAATGGAATGGAATGGAAGAAGCGCGCGATGAACTTTCTTAACAGAGCACGCATTTTGGTAATAAAATTCAATAATTTGCAAGCGTTGTTCGTTTGTAAGACGATTCATGATTAAATTATAGACCAAACTGAAGATGTTTGACAGTGACACAAGATACAAAACGTGCGTGAGCTGTCAAAACTAGTGTTGCCAAAAAGATAATAGCAAAAAAATCACTCGTTACATGCACAAAAAAAAACGTATTCAGTAAAAATATTTAGTGAATTAGTAAATATTTTGTCCAAAAGCGGACCTACAAACAAATTTGTAAATACAGATAAAAGGGTCTCAACAATTTGATTAAAAAAATGTTTTTTTCGGTAAATAAATTGTCCAAATCTATAAAACATCTTGTATAAAAATATTAACAAATTCTAAACAAACTAATTTACTGAATCGAACAAAAATGTTTACTGGATTTTCTGTAATATATCAAGCAATATTTTTGTCTCAATTTATAAAACAGTTTGTCTAAAAGAACTTACAAATTCTAAACAAAATAGTTTACTGAATCAAACAAATATATTTACAGAATTTTTTTGTAATATACTATACAAACTTTTTGTCTGAGTCAGTAAAAACCTTTTATTTTTTTATTTTTAAGTTTTAAATAACAACACCACCGCCCATTAAACATTTATGAAATTTCACTTTGTTATAAGTGTTCAACTCTGTTTGTTTATCTAAAGACTCCTAAAAATTAAGGAGAATTAACGCAACAACATTAACGAATTGATTCACTCAGAAAACTTCAGTAAACAAACTTGTTGCAATTTAGGTTTGATACCAATTCTTTTGCTATGATTGTTGTTGTTATTTATGTGTATATCGTCATGAGGGTAGTTTTTTACGACATGTCGCGACTGAGAGGACTGGTTTTTGTTGTTGTTGTTGTTGTTGTTGTTGGTGTTTGCATCCTAAATAAAAGTCAAATAAAAAAAATTCATTGATCCAGTAAAGAACATTTACTGAAAATCAAATTTAGTTTTAGACATACTTCTATTTGAAAATGTTTTGGTGATCATTTTTTCTGTGTACATATGTGCAAATAAATAATAATGATATCTATAGTACAATTGATATATATATAAATGAATTTTAGTTCAAACAATGTCCAAGAAAATATATTTACGAATTAGAATTTTTATATTGCTAATTGATTGTCAAGCTAAGAATAATAAATAGCTCTTTTTAGGATATTTACGAATAAAAATATTTATAATGTTGTAAAATTTATTTTAATAGTTTTTGACAGAAAAATGTATGGGAAATTTTACTCTTTTAACGAGTAAATAGTTACCGAATGTTGTGTGAACTCCACCAATATATAAATAGAAATATATGCGCATATGTCGCTTTTATTTAATATTGTTACGAAATTTGTGTTTGGTTAGTTTTGAACTCTACTGTAAATATAATAGGAAAACTCCATTGCTGTATGTACTACTTAAACTACACAATTGTGCTACAAAAACTCTTAACTACAACACAATGAATACTTAATTAAAAAATTCTATAGAGCTCAAAATAATGGAAGTAAATGTCACTTATGTATGTCGTCATAAGCGGTTGTATGCATCTTTGATAGAACTTCATCCTTACGTTATTTGAGCTTTAAATTTTTACACAAAGTTCCAAAAATCTCATAGCGTGGACATAATTTCATAATTTAAGATATACATATATACGTCTTCATTCAAGAAAATCACAGAAATACACAGAAAAAAACTAAATTTAATTTTCAGTAAAGAAATTCAATGAATTAGTAAATATTTTGTCTAGAAACGTACATCCAAACAATTTCGTAAATACGGACAAATATGGTCCAACAATTTCATTGAAAACCCGTTTTTTTTCGTAAAAAATTGTCTAAATCTATAAAACAATTTGTCTAAAAATATTTGAAAATTATAAGCAAAATAATTTACTGAACCAAACAAAAATATTTACTGGATTTTCCGTAATATATCAAACATCTGAGCCTGATAGTAAAAAACTTAAAACGGATTTAAATTTAGCGCATTAAACTTTGTATATTCCATATATATTATTTAAAGGGTAATTAATTATTTTACAAATTGACCATAATTTTGGCTAATATGGATTATTCTAAAGCTTAAGTTTTCGTTGATGATCAAAGTAAAAAACGAATTTTTTTAACTTGTAAATTTCACAATGAAAAATATTATGTAATTAGCTCCAATTTTTACACTATGAATAAAACAGTCATTAACAAATTTGTTTCTGCCAAAAGTTTAAGCTTATTATTTAAAAATTTACGTTACTCACGCCCTGTTGTTTTCTGTGTTTTGTAATTGAATTTGTTTAAGATAACAGGCAGTAAGTAGAGTAAAGTGGAAAAAAATTAAGCGGCTATTAATCAAAAATATTAGCATCAGCTTGAAAAAATTATTTCAAAGAACTCATTAGAACTCTCAGGAAACATTTTTATACCTACAGCATCACGAATACCAATTCAAACATAAAATTAAATTAATCGATTATTTATTTGCGTTTATTTGCGCTTAATATTTGCTCGGTTCGATGTAATATATGATTAATCAATCGATTAATAATTTATTCTATCATTCCTCAAAATATTGATTAATAATTCTTTTCCATCACTCCTTAAAACATCGAGATCTCAAAAAATTTGTGTTTTCGAAAATAAGTGCGAAATCAATAACTTGCCATTTTTGATAGCGAGAAGTTCACAAGAAATTGAAATTTAAAAACTAAAGCGACAAAAATGCCAACGATTTTGTTGAGTGAAGTATCAACTACTTCGCTATTGTGCTCCGGTTATCATACGTAAATTCCTATATAACTCCAAAATTTCATACGAAAATATCAAAACCAACAATTTTGTAGCATTAAAAAAATTAATGCATATAAAGCCATAAAGACGAAAAATACGTGATCGACATGTTATGTTATTTTCGTATTTTGATGTCAATCAATAACTTACGATAATTTTGATCATATCTTAAAGTTTCAAAACGGTGAGAGGTGCCGTTATAAATTTATAACAAAACCATTTTTAGTATATATTTTTTATATATATTTTTAATAAAAACGTTTTCCTGTAAAATTTAGTTTTTGTCGATTACAACTTTTTGGTCGTCATCCCTCGATATGAACAAATCCCACTAATTCCCACTAATCTTTAAGTATGACGTACATTTAATAATAAATATTAAGTATACGATAGAGGGGCCACTATCATTGTCAGGGCAAGTAAAGCTATCACACTAAATAAAAATTTACAGATGCACTTAAGTACCCACATATACATGTCCTTCTTTGGCCACATCCAGATTCCAAGCAAATTTGATTGTCCTATGTATCCAATTGTACATGCCTTTTTTAATTCCATTAACATTTCTTGAATAAATAGTTAAATTTTTGTAGAAATTTTTTATATAATCCCCCTTATTGCGTATCTATCTCTCGACGTCACATCAAGATAATATCAAATAATTGGCACTTGTCTACTCAATGTCGACAAAAATTTACTACTATTAACAGCCTCTTCCCATTTTCTATGCCTTAGAGAATAGTAAGTGGCTGTCAGTAATAGTAAATTGTTGTCGATGATGAGTAGAAATGTGCCAATTTTTTGTATTGTCTTGACGTGACGTCGACAAATAGTTACGGAATAAGGAGGAATATTTTCAGTTGCCAAAATGTGAGTTGTAAGCCGCAGAAGTGTTGTTAGTGCAAAGCAATGTATTTTTTTTTTTTTGTTAGAATGTAAACAAAAAGCTATGATATTTTACACTGGCTCCTTTGCAAGACCATGCGCACGAAACACTGAATACCCCTAGTGTTTTAAGGTCATATGATCCCAGTAAAGTTTTAAATCAAGCTTTTAATTTGGGATTAAAATCGAAAAAACTTCATGTCACGTATGAATTTCATGAGAAATTATAAAATATGACATATTTGTTTTAATTCAGGTGGTATGAAATGTTACGGTAAAAATATTTCATCCCAGTGCCACATTTGTTATCCATTTATGCGTAAGATATACAAAGAAAAAGAATTCTGCTAGAGAAAATTTAATCAGAAAAAATTTCAGAATAAAAAAATTTGAAACGAAGATGTTGGATATGGTGGTATTAAATAATATCTAAGGAAATAACGTCCGTCTAAAATAGGGAACAACATCTAAGGCACGTACAATATTTCCAATATCAAATTGAAATAATGTCAAAGGTTTTTGAAGCGAATGCCATTTTTTATTAAGCTAAAATTCGTAGCATTTTTGCTAGAAAGTTTTTTTGTACATGTGGCAATTCCAAAGAACATTACATTTAAGTTTTATTTATACCCACCAGAGGAGGAGCAACGATAATTTTCGGAGGCAGCGACACTCCCATCATCACTGTTCATGTATTCTTTCATGTTTTCGCCATTTTTTAGGATGATCACTTGGATGTGATTTGAAGAACATTATTGGTTTTGGTGACGGAATATTTTTTTGTCTCGACGGATTTTGCCGGAATTACATATTCTCTACTGTAGGTATGTCGAAAAGTAGAATCTCTGAGTATAAAATTCTTCTAGCGGCGAAAAATAAAAAAAGATATTTAATTAAAAAAAATTTTAACGCAGCATCAAAGCGGACAAGTCAGTGTATATAAAAATAAAATAAAATTTATTTATCACTAAGTTACCTAGTTCAGAAAGTATGGCCTTTTAAACACCGAGAAAAAATTGGGTTGTACTTCTTTATTGAATTTTATATAAAATTTTTTGAATAGATAGACGTGATAGATGTATTCGGACAAAGTAATTTTCGTTTGATAAACTATTATATCAGCTATTTTCAATGGGGTTTCTTTATATATTTGCTACTTCACATACGGTTTAGAAGCGTAAATACAGAAAAATCTAGTTTTTAAAACTTTTCTAAATCTTTATAGAGATACAAAATAAGTAATCTTAATATAGATATTATAGAGTAATATTGTTCCACAAATTAGCTGCGGAGGCTTGCGTATGCGACTTTTACATCAGTTCTTCTAACTACACACCTTTTTCAAAATGTCCTACTTGTATGTATTTCTGTATGATTTAGTTGTAATTTACTTCCGAAATCATTTGTTATTAAATTAAAATACCAATGAAGTAGTCGTTTTCAATGTTTTGAAATACCAGATAAATTTCTAATGCATTTTAAAATTTTAATTCACTTTAAATTTTTTTTTAATGTACTTTGAAATTTTAAAATTCGTCGTATATAACAACATATAGCGCCCACTGTGTTAAAAAAGCTTATTTGGAAGATATAAGCTTTCCGAAGACTAAAGAGTTTTACCAGTAAAATTGGTCTTATTTAACAAAATATAGCGTCCACAGTGCTAAAAATAGTTATCTAATATTTACAGAATTTATAGCGTACATCCTTGGCTATAACTTATCTATATATCTTTGTGGATCAGACTATTAGTTTGAAAGATATGGTGGTTTCGACAACTTAAGAACTTTAATGGTAAATTGGTCTTAGACAACAACATATAGCGCCCACTGTGTTAAAGCAGGTGCCTTATTTTGAACGGACATTAAAGCCTATATCCTGCCTAAATTCATCGATACATATTTTTTTCGGATAGACTATTAATTTGGAAGAATGAGATTTCCCCACAGTGCTAAAAATAGCTGTCTAATTTTTACAGAATTTATAGACTACATCCCTGCTTATAACTTATCTATATATTTTTTGTAGATCATACTATTAGTTTGGAAGATATGGGTTTTCCGATGACTTAAGAATTTTATTGGTAAAATTCGTCTTATACAATACTATATAGTGCCCACTGTGCTAAAAATAGCAGCATAGTTTTTAACAGACCTTAAGGCCTTCGTCCTGGCCTATAAATCAGCCATACATTTTTTGTGGAGCAGACTATTAATTTCGAAGATATAAGCTGTCCGACGACAAAAGGATATTATCGGTAAAAGTGGTCTGGTGTAGCGCCTACTGTGTTAAAACTAGTTGCCTAACTTTTAACACACCTTGTAGCCTGCATCCTTCCCTATAATTAATCCATACATTTTTTGTGGATCGGACAATTAGTTTGAAAGATATGAATTTTCCGCCGCTAGATCGGAATTTTTTTAAAGAGAAGTAACACAATCAGGAAATTAATGCCTACCAGTTAATTAAATAATGTGCTACCGTTTTTGGGAAAGAGATAGTGTAGAGAGAACAGGTGGTGAAGTGGGGGAGAGATAGAAAGCTTAATCCATTTACACCGCTGCTATTGCGCGTTTTTATGTAGAACAGTGTTGCAGCGCCTCTGGTGTCAAGTAGAGGCATTAATTTGTTTAAGCTGTAGAGCCGTTTAATAGTTTTTTTTAACCTCGCCGACGGTTCTGCTACAATACCGATGAAGGAGGGTGCTGTGAAGTGCATTAGGATACGTTAGTATTAATCGCTGCTGGTACTGCCAAATCGATCAGTGCTATGCCTTCATCAATTTAACAGTCCAACAACAAGCAACACAATAACACGCCAATGCTCATCAGAAAAATTCATGATGTTGTTGGCTTGCCTGAAGCTAGTCTTGAACCCAAGACCTCAGGGTTTGTAGTCAAACGCGCTAACGATTCAGTCAACAGCACTCTCAGTGTGTGTCACTCAGCTAAGCAAGGACTGCGTATGTAGCATAATATCTAGCTTTCAGCCTGTTATAAACAATTTTGACTTAAGTAGAACAAAACATGAGAAAATAGGAATGAACAAAATAGAACAAAGGTAACATATCAACTTAAGTGATTTAATTCTCGTATTCAATTTGCACGAAAAAGTTGTATATATCGTCCCTACCATGTCAAATTATCCAATATGCAAAATTCTTTTTTTTAATCCGTTAACACGATTCTCCAATTGGTACGATACGCTTCGTTGGAAAATGTTGAATTTCTCATAGAATATTGAAAACTCATTAAGAAATATTTAAAAACTTCCACTTTCACGATTACGCTGATTATGAGTACATAATTACGGGTTTTTGCACTCTTTTTAAAAGTACCGATTTGCATATTGGATAGTTTGACATGGTAGGGACGATATAAGAATTGAGATCACATTCAGCGGAGCCACCTGGTAAGTGGTGATAAGCAAAATACACATGAGCACTGCTACACTCTAAAACATTACTTCAAATTTAGGATCATATATTGTCTAAATTTGTGTTGAAAATTTCTCCTTGTATAAAATTACATCGATTTTGTAGTTATTTTATTTGTGAAAAAATCTTTCAAATTAAACATATTTAGTCCAAGTGGAAAAAATTTAACATATACATAGAAAAAATTATCACCAAAAAATTTTCAAACAAAAGTTTATCTAAAAATAAGTTTAATTTTCAGTAAATGCTCTGTCCATAATCTATGAATTGTTTGTTTGACTTTTATTTAGAACGGAAAAACCAAAAACAACAATAAAAACTGTGTCGTAAAAAACCACCCCGATGACGACATACACACAAATAACAACAACAACAATCATTGGAAGAGGAATGCAATTGTACCAAGGTTGTTTACAAAAGAGTTTTGAATGAATCTATTAGTTAATGTCGTTGCATTAATTCTCATTCATTTTGTTAGAGTATTTAGATAAACATTCAGACTTGAACACATTTAACAAAGTGAAATCTCATTAATGCTTAATTAATGAAGATGATGACACAGACAAAAACTTTGTTTGTATTTTTGTTTGATTAAGTAAATTATCTTGCTTAATAATTGTTAGCATTTTTAGACTAATTGTTTATTAAATTCAGACAGAAATATTGTTTGATATTTTTCAGAAAATCCAGTAAATATTTTTGTTTGATTTAGTAAATTGTTTTGTCTACAATTTGTAAATATTTTTGGACAAATTGTTTTATAGATTTAAACAATTTGTTCACTGAAAAGAAAATACATTTTTTTCAATAAAATTATTGAAGTATTTTTGTCTATATTTACAAATTCGTTTGTAGGTCCGTTCATAGACAAAATATTTACTATTTCATTGAATTCCTTTACAGAAAATCAAATTTAGTTTTTTCTGTGTAGTATAATACCGCTATGGGCTGAATGTTAGATACGTCAGACTATCAGTCAGGAGGTCGCGGTTCAAACCTGCACTAAGCGTGTCTAATTTTAGGTCGATAATAATCGGTAAAGTGCTGCCGACTATTATCGACCTAATTTTCAACAAAAGTGTATTAGAGTGTATGTTATGCTGTATATGTTGATAAAATTAAGTTGATGTTAATTTTTCTATTGTTCGTTTGGAAGTTCTTTCCGAGTATAACGCTACGAACCTTAGCCTATATAGTCAATTTGGAACACAATATTCCGTTAAGAGGTGTAGGATTTCGTGCCAAAGTGCAGGGTGGCACACAATTAACGAAGGGGTTTGAATAGTCTATAACTCCATTATTTTAACATTTTTCAGATTGTTGCTAAGAAGATTTGGAAAATTTAAACTGGAAAGGTTTATTAATGTGATTATTTCGAACGTATTTGCTTTGTGAATCCAAATTGATTATTAGGCTAAGGTTCGTAACGTTATATTCAGAAAGAATTGGGCACGATTAAGATTCCAAGGAACAAGGGAAAAATTAACATCAACTTAATTTTTCAACGTACACAGCAGAACAGAATTTACTTCTGAGAAAGGTTTACTACTGAACAATGATCATACCGCCAGAGAAACAATGACACTGCTACGAAGCGTTTTCATCGAACGCATTACTTCAGGAAGCTGTGATTTTATTAGCTGAACTAAACCGGTCCCGAAGCTATTTTCCTTGGGGTATTTTAAAGGTCGTGCACTCGTGATTAATTCACAGACCATGACCCAACCTAAAAAAATAATAGTCGAAAAAAAAATTCGAGAGATGGCTTCGAAAATTTTGAAGAATCATTGAAAGTCACGAAAATTTCGCTTAACAGCGCCATTATTTCTTTTGCTGTATGTTCGTTTTCAGTAGTAAGCCTCTCCAGTTTCAATTTGCCAAATTTTTTTTGCAACAATCTAAAAAAAATACAAGAAACAAATTTTAAAATAAGGGAGTTATAGACTATTTAAACCCCTGCGTTAATTTTGGGCCAACCGGTATTATGCATTCGATTACGGTCACATAATGACTGCTACACTGCATGAGTATACCACGGACACGATCTATTTATTCTTCACAAAAATGCTACACAACGAACTATGTCTTTCAAAAACACCATTCAGCTTAGATAAATTAATATTAAGTTTAAATTCAACTGATTGATGATATCAAGTACACTACTCAACACAGAGAAAGTATCTAGACTTAGCCTATGAAATTACACTGGTCTAAACTCAAATCCGTTTTCAGATTTTTTATGGGCATGACTAATATTTCCACTAGGTACATCAGGATATTTCATCCTAACTTGCGAACAAAGTATCCGGTTTGAATAAATAAGCCAGCAAAACAAGGTTTCCACACAACCGTGTTCATTCATTTCTGGTTTATCGGCGTAGGCAAGGAAATAATAGCGGAACTCAGTATTTGATGCAAATGGTGTTGCGAAAGTGCAAATGCAAAATATCGTAGCTTTTGTCTGAAATCCAACAAAAAATATCCAACATTTCAAAAAATAGCTACGATATTTTGCATTTGCACTTTCGCAAGACCATTTGCATCAAATACTGAACTCTTTCAAGTTTTGAATTTAAATTATTAGAACTTCAACAATTCGCGCCCGTTGCGCTAGAGTGAGTCTATTCTTTCTAAAATGGCAAACCAAAATAACCACAAAACAACTGTCAGCTGTTAAATCGGCTGTCAAACATTTGAACTTCTAAAAAACTCTTTATTTCCACTAAATCAATAAGACCCCAAATTCTGTGAGAAAAACATTAAAATAATGTTAAACTGCTGTGTTAAATTGAACAATAAATTAAAGTTTTTTTCTTCATTTCATTATTTTTATTGTACATAAAAATCCAACTGATAGAAGATTGAATATTTTGAAAGTTTTGTTTCTTTTTGCAGTTTCCGCAAAAATGCTTAAAAGTTCACACCCACCCGCTGACTGCTTCTTTGTTAAATTTTGCTCTAAACCTATTTTTTTTCTTATATCATTTTAGTACCAAAGATTTGTTACAGTTACATAATTTGCTTGCTTTTTTACGAAAAGAGAAATTTTACTCACAATTAAACTGTTTGGTATAAATACAATTTACATTGATTTTTTGTACTTAACAATTTTTAAGTTTAAAGATTTGTTTCGATTTGATTATTTTTTATTTAACACCATGCGCATGCGTTTCACGACCAAATCGAAAGAAATTAAACATTCAACATTTTTATTTTATTTTTCTTTTAGAAATTTAAATAAATTTTGGTGAAATTATTTGTTTTGTGCTTTTTCTTCTGATTTAAATTGTTGTATTTTTACTTTTATTTTTTATGTTTTTCTGCTTAAAACCCAACCGACCACAAACACACTTTTTTAATGTTTAATCCACGTCATTATATTTTTATTCATAATTTCTTGTAGTTTTAATGTTTGGCTTTGTTTTCGTACAAAAAAAATATTTTTATTATCATCTGTACTTAAGCAATACTTTTCCATACAGCCCTTGAAGTTTTAAACTAAAAAAAAATTAGTGTTTTATGTAAATTTTTTATAATTTATTGTGGTTTTTTATCTTGTATGATTTTAACATATATTTGCATTCAAAATATGTACATATTTTAATTATGCATTGATAAATTTCCTTATACATATACAAATTTATTTATTATCGTTTAATTTTATTAATTTAAATTTGATTCGATTTCAAAATTCTTTAATTTATGATTTTCTTTTTTTAAATACAACATTATTTTTCTCTCATTTGTTTAATCTTCTGCCTTTGTTTTAATCTTTTTTTAACCGTTTTCTTTAGTTACCAACCACTTATTTTTTTCACTCACGAAACTCTTTCTTTTCTCAAAGATCTCTTTTTCGCCGTTCTTTTGCCCCTTTATTTGTATTCCGTTTTACCGTGCGCAATCGCTGAAACTCCGTTAATTACTGAATATTCGTTGGAGACTTGTCTCAACTTGGACCCATCACAAACAGCTGAGTTTAAATGTTGTCGCTTTTGTTGTTGTTGTCATAGCTTTTAGCAACAACAATAAAAAAACATTATGCATAACAAAGTTGTTTTTGTTGGCTCATGGCATGGAAAAAAATAATCAGCAACAACAGCAACAAAACCGGTGCTTCTTATGTGTCCAGAGATTCTTAATCTTGGGGTCTAATTGTCGCTTTCCATATCGACTTCATTTAATCGAATTTTCTTAGTAACCATCGAAGACGATTTAAAACGGAGTAGAGTTCATTGTACATATGTAAAAGAAATTTGTAATTTCTTTCGTAATAGTCCTTTGCCTAATATGAAATACAACAATGGGGAGCAGGTTGCATGCTGAACCCATAGTTTGGCTGAACTCAAATACCATTTCTTGACATGAAAATCGAATGACGTAATCAGCGCATTGTCAAAAGCGCAAGTTTTGAAATTTATTTTATAAAGTTTTCAATCCTCTATGAGAAATTCAATATTTTGCAACAGACCGCGTCGCACAGTTGCACATAATAGTTTTTCGTCGGCAAAAATTCTGTAACTTTTTAGCTGGCTGAGATATTTTAGTAGTTTTTTTTAACGGACATATAACTCCTTGAGCTTTCAGCAGCTTTTAATTTGACTAAAATCGATTGCGTAGTTGTTGAGAGATTCAAGCCCAAATTAGAATTTTTTTCACATTTTACATAACATTTTCAAAATAACAATAAATTAAAAATTTTAAAAACCCCCGAAGAAAATAGATGATAACTTTAAAACGGCCAGACCAATTTTCTTTAAACAAGTCACCTTTCAAACAAAATTTACCAAATTAAAATCGAGCTAGCCGTTTGGGAGCTACGATGTCAAAGACACACAGACTCACCAGGATACATCTAGAAAATATGTTATATCTTCTTAACGGCTGGACCAATTTTATTCAAACATAGCTAAGAAAAATCACGATCAAGTTACCTTTCAAACAGAAAAAACTAAATCAAAATCGGTCTAGTCGTTTGGCTTGTACGAGGGTTCGTACATCCACACAGATACACAGACACACACTACAAACTTATAACACCCCTTTTTTTAGTCGGGGGTTAAAAATACCACATGTGGATAAACAAACCATTTTAATAATGCCTAGGACAAGTTTTTGATCCAGTTAGGATAGGTGACGTTTAGAAACTGTATTCCAATAGATCAATTAATTGCAATGGTATAGGGGGAGATGAGTACCCTTTTCCTATCACACTTACCTAACATTGTATCTTGTATTCAAATTAGTTCATATCAAATTTGAAGACTCTTAATGTTACATCTTTTCAGTTTTTGATCCAGTTAGGATAGGTCATTTCTAAAACTATAGTATAATAGATCAATCAATTGACATTTTATAAGGGGTGATGAGCACCCCTTCCCCCACACCTGCTTAACTTTATATATTGTATTCAAATTAGTGCATAACAAATTTAAGGACTCTTACTGTTACATTTTTTCAGTTAGCAGGCAATTATTGATTAGTTTGTATTGGGAGTACCCCTTCCCATGCAGCAACCCAGCCAGTTTCTTACCTAGCTTCGTACCTTGTCTTCAAATTAACTCATACCAAATTAAATCATACCATTTTTGAAGTCTCTTACTGTTATATCTTTCCAGTTAGCAGGTAATTATTGATTACTTTGTATGGGGAGTAACCCTTTCCTCACACCTACCCCGTCAAGTTTTTACCAAACTTCGTATCGTGCATTCAAATTAATTGATACCAAACTTGAAGAATCTTACTTCTATAGCTTTCCAGATAGCACATTACTATTAATTACTATACTGCCAATTGTTTGACACTCTTCCCATTTTGCTCTAAAAATAACCCATTCCACATATGAATACTCTGACTGCTATAGCCTTTATGATATAGGATATTTACTTAGTATAGGAGTGGCACTGCCCACTTTTATGTCCATCAGACTATGTTGTCATTAAAATATTAAAATATGTATGTGTGTAAAGTTTCGTGTTGATTGGATGTGAAATTTAGCACTCCATTTTATACTAATAGAGAGAACATAAGCGTTCTTTCAATAATAATTTCCGAGCAATATAATTAAAATTAAGAAAAGGTTCTGAGGGGATTATTGTAGCATTCGGGTTAAAACTCACGTAGTGAAAATTTTAGCTAAATTGGATAACTTTCAGTCATGCCCCAAAGTTAAAATGTTATGAACTTTACCAAACTGAAGCAAAAAAAAAAAAAAAGAACGGAAACCTTAAAATTCTCTAATACTCGTATGGCTAAAATATCTATCTCCACCCAATCAAAGATTATTGCTTGGAAATTATGCTTCATTTTTGCATATTATACAAAATTTGAACTTTGACCACTAGAGCTCGCACGGTATAGTTATTCGGATCGGGCCAAAATTTTTACCTACACTAGATGAAAGATCTCTTTATGTGAATTGAGCTTAACTCTGGAAAATTTTAGAAAATTTAAATTTCACCGTAATTGGGGCACGTCTGAGAGTTACCCGATTTGGCTAAAAAATATGTGCACTATACATATCGTCAGCTTATTATTGGTTTGACGCATATGCCACAAACTCGAATCGGAGAAAAACGAAAAAGTTGGTTTACATAAAGTTTTCTCAACATATACCCGATAGAATTTTTTTGTATTTTCACCACTGTTTCCGGCATATGTTTCGAAAAACTATGTAAATTTTTGTGAGCTTTCATCAATGTAGTTAAAAGTTACTATTCCTTTAATGGAAATGAAAAATCATGTTTTGTGCTGTATACGTAATTCCTTTCTCAAAAGTAGCTTTTTGTGCTGCATGTGTATACTTACCATCGTGTAATGAGTTTTTCGTTGTGGAGTTTCTGCTTTCTGATGAAAATAACCTTATATATGTTGTTAGAAAACATATTTACATGGAATAAAAAGTTAATATTGATGAAACTTCTTATAATTTTACTTGGTTTCTGATTTTTACTATTTTTTTTTGTTAAAAAATTGTTTTCAAAAAATTTATTAAAATTGTTGATATTGAACAGAGTTAATGCTTGATATCTTAGAATCATAAACAATTTCGCGAAACAGGTTCTAGATACTGAAAGGGGCATTCAAAATATATACATATATATATACCTAACTCAATTTAATGTTCAGTGCACCAAACCAATAAGACGCTGACGATATATAAAATTTTTGATTTTATCATAACTTGGGAATAATCTCTCTGATTTTTTTTTATAAAAACTCCCATAAATTTGAGTTTTAGTCACGTCTAAGTTGGGCTAATACTATTATTTTGTAATGGGTGATTTTATAAGAACTATCGGAAAGTAAAAAAGAAAAAAACACATAAAATTCAGAAAAATGCATGAAATATTTATTTGGATCGATAGTTGGGTCGATATAATTTAATGTTTGAAGATTATTTCATGCAAATGTTGGCCGCGGCTGCGCCTCAAATGGTCCATCCGCTTAGTCCAATTTTGGCATACTCTTTCCAACATTTCGGCCGGTATCTCACGAATAATGTTGGCAATGTTGGCTTCCAGTGCGTCAATCGAAGCGGGCTTGTCGCTATAGACATTAGCCTTAACATAGCCCCACAAAAAATAGTCTAGAGGCGTTAAATCGTACGATCTGGGCGGCCAATTGACTGGTCCCAAGCGTGAAATAAACTGTTCACCGAACTCGCCTCTCAATTGGTCCATTGTTTCGCGTGCTGTGTGGCATGTGGCACCGTCTTGTTGAAACCACATGTCATGCAAGTCAAGCTCTTCCATTTTGGGCAGAAAAAAATTTGTTATCATCGCACGGTAGCGCTCACCATTCACAGTAACGTTGTGATTCGCATCATCTTTGAAGAAATACGGCCCAATGATGCCGCCAGCCCATAATCCGCACCAAACGGTTGTTTTTTGTGGATGCATTGGTAGCTCTTGCAATGCTTCTGGCTGCTCTTCACTCCAAATACGGCAGTTTTGCTTGTTCACGTATCCATTCAACCAGAAATGAGCCTCGTCGCTGAACACAATTCTTCGATAAAAAAGTGGATCTTCATCTAACTTAACAGAGCACGCATTTTGGTAATAAAATTCAATAATTTGCAAGCGTTGTTCGTTTGTAAGACGATTCATGATTAAATTATAGACCAAACTGAAGATGTTTGACAGTGACACAAGATACAAAACGTGCGTGAGCTGTCAAAACTAGTGTTGCCAAAAAGATAATAGCAAAAAAATCACTCGTTATATACGCAATGTTTTAGCAGTTATTTATAACTATATTTTTTCTATAGACAAGAGACATTTGCAACAACAACAAAAATTCATTTGTTCATAAAACAAATTATTTGGGAACCACACGTATTAAAATATGTCTCCTGTATTTAATAAAAAGTTTGCAGTGCTTTTTTAAAATATTGTTGACATGAAATTTTATTATAAGCTAATATTTTATGTAAGTAATTAAAAATAATACAAACTACAATGTTATGTTTTCGTTTAGCTTTCAAATAAATCGTTTGCAAACAACTATTAATTTCAAATAAGTGTATTATGAAGAAAGAAATATATTAGGGGACTACTTTTTATGTATAATTCAAAATTTGCAATAGAAAACAAAGTAAGTAAAATTAAAATAATAATATAATTGCACACATTGTTTTATGAACATGCATATATCTATATGCATGTACATTTGCGTATAAAAGCTAATTATAAGCAAACAATTTCATTATAAGTCTATTACAACATGAAGCAATAACCTGACAATATATAAAGTTTTTATTATATTTCTAGTTTTAATTTTTGCTAATTTTCTAAAGAAATTTAAAAAGTCGTGTAAAAAATTTACTGCCAAAAATTTTTCGGAACTGATATCACGTCTTGATGACATCACGCACACACTCACACACTATTCATAAAATATATTTATACTGGTTGTAGCTCTTCGCGTTTCCAAAATATTGTCGATCACTGACTGTTTGCTTAGTATCCATGACAATTATAATACTTTGTTTAAGTTTTTTGTGTGTTATTTTTCTAAATAATTTTTTTTTGAATATCTTGTAGTTGAGCGTAAATTAATAAATGCATTTCTCATGGACAAGACATTTTTCAATGCTGCTCATTCACACTTGTATTAAATAGTCATGTTTTTGTCTTAAGTCTTTTGTTTTTTCACTTGTTTTCGTTCTCTTGTAGTGCCACTCTCTTTTTTAGTGTTTTGCCTTATTAGTGCTGCCAGACAAGAGGTTTTTACGTGGGACTTGTTGACGGAACAAAGTTATACTGGAATTTCCATTTTCGCGGGATTTTCTAATATATTATTTATTTCTTTTTTTTTATATATCGCTGACTTAACAAATAATTATTTTGTAAGTTTTTCGAGAAAATAAAAATGTTCACTCCAGAGGCGACTTGCAAGAAGTATTCTATAAAGCTATTTGACAAATTTTCTGTAGAAAAACTGCTTCAGGAGCTTTCAACTTCGGATTTTTCCATAAAAAATCCTTCGAGGACACTCCTCTAAGGAAAACTTATTCACGAAATTGAAAAGAAAAGCTAATGGTTTTTATTGGGAACTCTGTAAGGAGTTAACTGTAAAAATAGATTTTTAAAGACACATTTTCTTAGAGCTTTCTATGGAAAGCTTTTCTGAAAGTTTTATATAGAAAGCTTTTCGGAGAGTTTTCTATAGAAACATTTTCGGTGAGTTTTCTAATAAAAAAACTTTTTAATAAGTTTTCTATAGATAACTTTGCAAAGAATTTTCTATAGAAACATTTGTAGAAGAGTTTTCTATTAAAAAGATTTACACGTAGTTTCTTATAGGAAATCTTTCCGAGAGTTTTCTATAGAAATTTTTAAAGAGTTTTATATAGAAAACTTTTCACACAACATTCTGTAAAAAAAAACTTTTCATAGAGTTTTCTATAGAAAACTTTTTTTTATAGAAAACTTTTGAAAGACTTTCCTACAGAACACTATTTAAAGTGTTCTTTGCAGAAATTTGTTTGAATACTTTTCTATAGAAAATTTGTCAAATAGCTTTCTACAGAATATTTTTCAAGAGTTTGCTATAAAAAATTTCAAAGGATTTTCTGTGCCAAGCTTCACAAAACGTTTTGAAGAGTTTTCTGTAACAATTTTTCGAAAAGTTTTCTAAAGAAAAATTTTTTACATAAAACTTTTCGAAAAGTTTTCTTCAAAACATTTTAAATAGTTTTCTATACAAAAGTTTTCGAAAAACTTTTCATAGAAGCGTATCGAAATTTTTTATAGAAACCGCTCCAAGATATTTTCTTTAGAAACCCCTTTGAAAAGCTTCTATATAAATATTATCGAAAAGATTTTACAGAAAAGTTTTCTATAGAAAAGTTTTCTAATTTTAGTTT
Source organism: Panzeria rudis (assembly GCA_956483635.1). Lineage (NCBI taxonomy): Eukaryota > Metazoa > Arthropoda > Insecta > Diptera > Tachinidae > Panzeria > Panzeria rudis. The sequence continues at coordinate 39,966,386 of OY101449.1, read as the reverse complement.
TACAAAAGTCTCATGTAGAAAAATCTTCCATAATTTTTTTTAACTCTTCGAAAAGTTTTCTATGGATAATTGTTATGAAATTTTTTATAGAAAATTCTTCGAAAAGATTTCTATACAAAGGTTTTCTTTTCTTTCAAAAGTTCTTCGAGAAGTTTTCTTTAAAAAGCTTTTCGAAAAGTTTCCTTAACAAAACTATTTGAAAATCTTACTATAGAAATCTCTTCGAAAAGCTTACTATAGTAATATCTTTGAAAAGTTTTCTATAGAAAATTCTTCAAAAAGTTGTATGTAGCTAAATCTTTTGATAATTTTTCTATAAGAAAATTTTTTTGTTTTGTAGAAAACTCTTCAAAAATTTTTCTATAGAAAATTCTTGAAAACCGTTTTGTAAAAAAAGCTTCGAAAAATTTTCTATAGAAATGTTTCGATAGAAAACTTTTCGAAAGTTTTTAAAAGAAAACTTATTAAAGATATTTCTATAGAAAACTCTTTCGGTATTTTCTTATAGAAAAATCTTCAAAAAGTTTTGTATAGAAAGCTCTTCAAAACCATTTTTATATAGAAAAAGCAAACAGCAATCTATTGCAGTATAGAACTCTTTAAAAGATTTCTATAGAAGAATCATTGAAAAGTTTTAATTGGAAAACTCTTTGAAATGTTTTCTATGAAAAACTCTCCGAAAAAATTTTTATAGAAAAGTTTATGAAAATGTTTTAATTCGAAATTTTTGCAGAAAATCTTTCAAATTTTAAAAGTATTTACACAAACTCTTCGTATATTTTTCTATAAAAATCTTTCTGGAAAAGCATTTCGAAGAACTTGCTTTTCGAAGAGTTTCCTAAAAAAATCTTTTTGAAGATTTTTTTTATAGAAAATTTTAAGGAAAGTTAAAGTTTTTCATAGTATTTTCTATAGAAAACTTTTCAAAGAGTTTCGAAGAGATTTGTATAGAAAAGTTTGTGACGACTATAGAAACTTAATGAAAAGCTATCGATGATTTTTAGCAAAAATAATTCGACACGTTTTCTTTTTTCTTCCTACAACTTTTACAAAGAAGCTCTGCATTTTTCTCAGAGAAGAAATTCCTTTAATAGTTTTTATTCAAGTGTTCGGTACTTCTATGAAACTTTTTTTATTTAGAATACTAAAAGGAATTTAGTGTCAAAGGTGAAAGTACGAATCCCATAAAGGTGGCAACTGGTCCACTATGGTGAAGAAAACAATTTTTATAAGGAATTATCGTTTTTTTATGTTTTTACTAGCAACACTATTCGAATGGCACTTACTACCAGTTATAAACTAAATTTAATTTACTCATGTTTAAACAAAAATATTTTTACACCATTTTTAATGCTCTTGCACAGTGGGAGTGAAATAAACGAATACATAGCACGTAGTCTTTTGCTTTATGGCTACTCGGTAGCAACATATTAATGTTAATTTGTATGCCAATTAAATAGCAAACTTCATAACAACTGGCTACAATTGATAAATCACTTGATGTCTTTAGTATTTTTCTGTTTTTAACGTAAACAAAAACTTGACAAAAAGAATTTGTTACAATTTCGCATATTCAATAAACTTTTTTATATTCATCAGCCAGGTATTCCCAAGTTCCTTAACGGATATTGTTAACTGTGTTTTAGACTGTGTGCTTGCTACATGCTCTTATACAATTATTGTTTTATTTGTAATTGACAGTTGGAAATCTTAAAGCATCGATATTTGATTCGTTTAGTTTTTTTTTTCAATTTGTTTTACCAAATAAAATCGATGCTCTTCTCAGCGGAGATTTAAGTATCCCACATTCATAAATGCAGTACTGAATTTAAATGTTTTGAAATTCAAATTTAACTGCAACAATTACATAAGAATAAAGTATTATTATGTGATTGTGTGAATAATGATTACTAATACTGATGCGGGCATTATAAATCTGTATCGTTTTATCATAACATATTAAGTCTAAAAATCGTGTTTATAGATATTAATGATTTACTGCAAAATCTGTTGTGTTGGTGTTTTAGAAAGTTAAAAAATAAACTGTGATAACTATTGGAAAAATTGGATTGTAAGAAGACGAACCAGAATATGACCTTAAGTCGATTTTGACTTAACTCGACTTAAGATCTTATGATAAAGCGATCCAGAAATATTGTGTTGTTGCATCCAAAGATACAAACTAAATTAACTAACTTGGTTTTACATGAGATTCCACAATTTTTTCTGGTAGCAGGACTGCGTTGCAAGACTTACGATTTTCCATTTTCTGTTTATGTATTGACTTAAGCACGTACATGTAGGACTTCCAGGTCCTCAAAATATGTACATATTGTGTTTAAAGCCAAAAAATAATAATTATTGTTTGTTGTTTAAAAAATCCTTCTTAAGGCCTTCAACATTTATGTTCAATTAAGCTTTCGCAGTATTTCGCAATTATTTCTATTTAATTTTTATTCATTCATAATTGATTCTAATTATTAAATTTAAATTACATTTTCATGGTGTTAATTATAGAAACAACCACATTTCATACTGAAGCTTTATTTACAAAGTATTTGTGTCAATTACCACAAACTAAAGAGCGAAAAAAATTTACTAAAAATATATTATTGATTAATTGTAAAATTCACAAGAAAAAAATGCACAAAAAATTGATTTAAAATCAATGCTGCATCAATAAGCAGTAAATCAAAATTCTTAGCACATTGATAAAAAAAAACACGCAACGCAACTACGAATATTCGAACACATGTGCGTTTTTATTCAAAGACACTGGAAAAATTTTTAAGAGTAAAAGATTTACAGGAAATAGTAATTAAATTGTGGTTTTATATAAAGGTTATTTGTAAAACAGTTGACTGCTATGAGGAACAAATATTAAACTATAATTTTAATATTATTAAAGAATCAGCCTTGATCTGTCACTTCATTGCTAACCCGACTGTCATATTTAACTTTAACATTATATCGAAATTAGATTGTAAATACAGATTTAAAGTTAACTTGTTATATAGCGTTAAACAATCTACGTTTAGTGACATTAAAATTATAGCATTGTCAGCATCTAACTAATCTAAGCAACAGCTATTAATATTCAATATAACAGATGCGGAACTTTCAGGAATCTTTTACAGACCTAAGGGTTTTTTTAACTTAGTCGCCTGAACGTCGCTGTTAAAGAAAAGTATCAAAGTAAATTTCAAGTTTTCAGTGTTTATCTTCAGCTAAGTCTATTAAATAAAATATTGTGTATTCTTCTTTTCATTCTTTGTACAATTTTAAGTGGGGTAGATCCTTAATTTAACCCGACTAGGGGCATCCTAGGTCCTGCAAGGGCCAAATTTAAGAATTTCATTAAACCGTGTTGTAAATTAAGTATGGGAGCCCCTTTAAAGAATGAAGATAGGGAGTAGGTTAGTTCAGAGAAAAAGTTTGGTAAAAAAATAATTGGGTCAGTCCTACAGTTTACCTCTCTAGGGGCATCCGACACTCTAAAAATTTTTGTTGAAAATTAGGTCGATAATAGTCGGCAACACTTTACCGATTATTATCGACCTAAAATTACACACTCATTATTATTGAACAAAATGTTTTTACTAAAAAAAGCGATTGGCTGCGTGCAGGTTTGAACCGCGATCTCCTGACTGATAGTCTGACGTATCTACCATTCAGCCATAGGCGTATTATACTTTATGTTAAAGTTTTTCCACTTGGACTAAATATGTTTAATTTGAAAGGTTTTTTTCTTTAATAAAATAACTGCAAAATCGATCAAATTTTAGACAAGAAGAAATTTTCAACACAAATTTAGACAATATATGATCCTAAATTTGAAGTAATGTTTTAGAGTGTAGGAGCTGTGGAGGATAAAAATTAAAATGTTAAACTTTGGATGGGAGCCCCATTAAGGAATGGAGATAGGTGGTACACAAAGAAAAATTTCATAGTAAAATCGTCGAAAACCAGGCCAGTTTAACATTTTTCGTTAGTGATCTTGCATCGTAGGTGTTTCATATTAATTCAACATGATTTAAAATAATCTTGAAAGATCATTTTCCCTTTTGAAATAAATGTATTTCATGTTGATTTAATATTCCGGTACAGTTAAATCAAAATGAAGTTGATACTGAAATCATACGAAGAATCATGTTGAATCAAAGCTATTTCAAGTTGAAACAATATGAAGTTGATATTGAAACAACACTTAGAGCCTATTTCACCAATTCTATTTAAATATCAGTTCATATTTAAATGTCGATTTTCCTTCATTTTTGTTTGCAAAAATTGCTTTTAAATATGAATTGATATTTAAATAAATTGGTGAATTAGGCACTTGAATTAAAGTTATTTCAAGTTGAAAAAACCTGTATTTAATGTAGTTATTTTATTAACTATTTTACTTGCGTGATGTGTATTCCTATAGCCATCAGAAAAATTTAGTATTGTAGCTGACTGCCCCAGCCAAGGTTTGAACTCGTGCCACTTGGATGGTAGTCATTTCGCTAACCACCGCAGCCAAAACAGCTTCAAACGTTACTTTAGATATACACCAAAGAAATACCGTCGTATGTAAAATTAATTTAATTTTAATTCAACATGATTTAATTGATTATTTAACATGAAATTTATTTGAAATTTAATTTCTAGTCATGTTGGCTTCAAATTATATGTAACATTTATAACAAAGTTTTTATAACAGTGAAAAATATTAAATCAAAGAGATTTAAGGTTAGACTAATTATTTTTCGTTTTAAATTAATATGAAACAATGATAATTTTAAACCAGCAGCAGTAACATTTCGCTGGTACTTTGATTTACGTCGGCTATTTGTCGGCTATATGAGAATAAACAACAACAAAATAACAACAAATCACACAACTGAGCACAACAGGGCGTTGTAGCAAAACCGCAAATTATTTCTTGTAAATTTAATATGATTTCCTATCAAAACTTCGTCATTTTGATTTTACATTCCTTTTTTTGTGTTAGGCAAAAATGTACATTAACCCCTCTAGGAGTAACTCTGTGGCTGTTATTGAGCCATTTTGTACATATTTTTCCTTTTTGCCCCCACTTTGAGTACCATGAGCGTCCACTTTCCCTCGTCCTATCTCCAGCCCCACATTTTTTGACTCATGTATTTACAGTAGGGTGGAGCGTAAAAAATTTTTTTTGTTAATTTCAATTTCGAATAACAAAAAAACGTTGCATTTTATTTTCAGATACATGGGAAAAATAATGAAAAAAGTATTGGTACCTACTTTTAGCCCTCTACCTCAGCATCAAGATTTTGAAAATGAGATCAAATCGATCAATTTGTAAAACATCATGTGATGCAACATTAAAAATTTTTTTAAGTTGTTGTAACTCATTACACTCAAAATATCCACTATTTTTATACATAAAAGGTCAGATTTCAGACAAATTTATGATGAAGTTATAAAGCCAATTTTTGAATTCCTAAGTCTTTGTCATATCTAAAATGAAAAACATTTTCTAAGAATATTTGAGGTACTCGTTTTCGAGATACATATTTGCGAAAAATAGGTATTTTTTGTTGTTTTCAGTTTTTTTCTTTATTCACGAAAATTCTGAGAACGTTTAGTCTGATTAAAGTAAATGTTACACTGTTGAATATGTATCTTTTGATTATTTCAGGCAATACAACAATTGTGTGCATCAGGGGTCTAATCACCGCATACGATATCGAGCAGAATTGATCAAAATATCGATATCGAATAAAAAGTATCGTAATTTGAGATTATAGCATTCGACATAGATTAATCAAACATCTACATCTATCGAGTTGTCAAACAATAGGTAAGAGTCTACTGTATGTACAATAAATCTAATATTTAGAGACAAAAACATCTAAGAATTTCTAGTTTGCAAGTTTATTTTTATAAAAGAAGGGAAGAACACAATTTTAATTAATATAGGATATGTAAAATAAAATGTATAATAAATATTTATACAATACAATGCAAATGGAGCTTAAGGCAGAATTTAGGATCCAGCATCCAAAGTTGGTCAAAATTATTTTAGCAAATTGTGTTTTGTCGTAAATTTAAATGGCAAAGACTATACATATTGATCCTTTATTAGTCTAAATCTTATTTGAAATCTTCAAAATCACCATAATGTGAAAAAAGTACGGCTATGGCCGGCGAAGACAAATAATAGTCACTTTTATCTCTTATTTTCTGCCTAATACGTATCACATTCCTTGTTTGATGAAGATATATAAACAAAAATGAACGATTAAGTTTTAAAACACTTTAATTTTAATTAAAAACTATTTCTTTCGCAAAACTTTTTCTTTATGTTGTTTGTTTCTTTTCATTTGTTTACATTTAGAAATCATATGCTCGTAAATCTATTACAATTTGCTATAAAATTCCGATTCGATTCATATCGTATATATGTATATATTGTATCCATATCGAATTCCGTGATTACAATCCAGATAAAAATGTATTGAGTTAGAAGCCTTTTTCCCAAAACTATCATAGTTACAGAATAATGGTGAACCACCCTTATTCTGTAACTATTTGTTAAGGTCACGTCAAGACAATATCAAAAATAGGACAATTACGTACGCGTAGTCGACAGCGAGTGTCTGCTTTTAACTGCATCGTGCTATTTTGTAGTCCTTAGAACATAGTAAGATACTGTCAGTAGTAGTAAGTTGTTGTCCACATCGGAGTACATAAGTGTTTTATTTTTTATGTTGTCTTGACTGACGTTGACAAATAGTTGCAGAATAAGGAGAATTGTGTAATTTTTTTCCAGATAATTTTTTATAGATAATTTTATGACAAACACATGATGGATGCAATCGCTAATTTCTGATGCAAAATTCTCGAATACAAAATAGAAACCAAAATACCTGGTCGCACTTAAGAAATAAGTACGACGACGCGATCGTGGAGTTCCTCCATCTTGAGCTAAATTACGACTGGATTATTAAAGCTAATGTATGCATTAAAACCGGGTTTCCCATACAAAATTTGTACATTAAACCAGTGTTCGAAATGCTAGCTGCGAAGTAGCAAAAGTACGAAAATTGTGCTATACTACACTATAAATGTTTAAACTTTTATTTACAATACTATCGCTTATACTGTGCTATTGGAAATAAATATAGCATATCAAAAGCAAATGTAAAAAACTAAAAGCATTTATTTGTTGCCACACAAATTAATTGTTTATATTTTAATTTATTTGTGCTGTTGTTTGCTGTTGCTTTTGAAAAATGTAATAGCAGTAGCAATAACAATTACATTCGTAGCATAGCAACCGTTTTATAAGAGCCTTAGGATTTTTCTCAAAACAAATTTTATGTACAAATATATGTAAGTACATATGTACTTACGTATTTATTTTTATCTTAAATGTTTTTAACCATTTTCTATATTAAAAGTCAAGAGTTTTGCAAGATATGATTTGTTGTGCAAATGAAATAAGTTTGCAAAAATCACTAAAACTATAAAAAGGAGACAAAACACGAAATTTATGAAAATCGCGAAACATCGCAAAAAAAGTGCAACATGAGAAACAATCCTAAAGCAGGTTAAAACTCGCTAACACGGCAAGGAATGCAGAAAATTTTAAAGAAATTGTAATATTTATTAAAATTTGCAAAAGTTTGTTAAAAGTGAAATGATTGCAAAGTGGTTAAAAATTCCCAAAAATGGGTGAAATCCAAAAACTTTATAAAAATCAGGCATATGGCGTAAATTTGCGAAAAATTGCAAAAATTTAAAGAAGCCATAATATCGATTGAAAAGCTCTAAAACTATAAGGAATGAAAAAAATTTGGAAAAAATTGCGAAATTGGCGAAAATTCGCGAAAACTTGCTGATAACGACATGATAGCAATATCTAATATTGATTAAAAATTGAAACCAAGCTCTAAAATTTATTAAAAATGGCTAAAACTGTAAAAAGCAAATGCCTCGGAAAGAACACAAAAAGGTTGCAACGCAAATTTGCAAATTTTTTATAATTTTTAACCAATTTTGGCATTTCTTCTCATGATTGTAATGTATTGGGAATTTCTTAAATTTTTTGCAATTATTTCCGAAATTTTGACGTTATTGAGATAAAATTTTTTTTCCAAAGTTTTACACTCGTACTTTCAAATTCGTCCAGCATTGACTTGCAACCATCGAAAATAGACCCAAACAATTTCGTTTTATCGTCAAAGCTAAAGGAATAAACAATTAACAACAGCAATCAATGTGACAAAAATCATTTGCTATTGCTATGCTGTTGTAATTTTCAACAGCACATAATATCAAAATCAATATCGTAAATAGTTTGCTTTTGCTGCTGCTGTTTGAAAAATACACTTTATTATATTTGGTTTTGCTATTAGCATGTTGTTGAAAATGGTTATAACAAAGTATAACAGTATAGTGATTGCTATAACATTTGGCATATTGCTATCGCTGCTGATATTGTATTTTCTGTGGAACCTATCAGCAATAGCAGCAGGAATTTTCACATAGCATTTTTTTTAAACCCTGCATTAAACCCAAATTATCTTTAATAAAATTTTATGAATATGGGGACTACTCATTTACTGAGGTTACAATACGACCCACGATTTTCTTTTAGTCTGATCAATGCTCTATATTGGTGAGGAGAGTGGTGTGGTGACGGCTTACTTTTACCTGTTACTACATACATAATTCTGTAGGTGGGTGGTAAACTACACCAAGTCACATTTTCAAAATTTTCTAGGAGACCGCAAACACGTTTTTAGAGCCGGAAATGGTTGTATCTCTGTAATAGTTGGACTTACACCAAATATTTTATGTAACTTTAATATTATATTTGAACTTTAATATGAACTGTAATATTATTTTTTATATCTAACATATCGTTTTTTAAATGGCGTCTTATAATATTACCGTTACATTTTTAAAAGAAACTTGATGTTCTTTACCTCCCAGATGATTTTGAGCAATACTACTGTCCCTTGAAACATAGGACTTACTGGATTTCACCTATCGATAGAGGAAAAAAATTCCGAGTCCAATAGTATAAAAACGTATTCTAAAAAAATTTTATTTGGTGTAGTTTACCTCCCACCTACATGATTATTTTTTAGCTATTATTATACGGCTTAAAAATGTACCAAACACAGCAATCTCCAAATTTATTATGGTGTTTGGCCAAAAATCTCACTAACAATTTCCTAGAAACTTGTTTGTACATTCGATCAATTCCATTCTCTTGAATAGAAAAAGATTCAGCCATTAAATATGAGTATCGTTACAGGTATAGGTTATAGGTATAAAAGTGGAAATAGCAGCCTTTGATACCGTGCCCCTCAATTCTGCTATCTAAAATACTCGCTTGTCCTGTATGCCATGATTATTTATTTGCTTTGTTATCAGTTATACTTTGATTATAAACAAACAAAAGTAACAAAACTTTGATAGTAAAAATTTGTTTGTCAGGACTAAAATTTTGTTTAAAATTCTGGTACTAATTTTCATTATATAATTCAGTTTACTACTTGATATTCCTAAAAACTGAAAGTCACTAAGAAAAGTAGAACCAAAAGCATGAGTGAACTGTGAATGTTAAAATCTCAGAAATTTGCAAAACAAGGAATGTCAAGAAAAATTGCAAAATTTTCTTTCGGTGTTAAAACAAAAAACAGATAGGTATTAGTTTTTATTAGAGACGGTACATTCGATTCAAACCAACTTGGCCAACAGACAACACAATCAAAAATACAATTCCGAAAAAAACGAATACGCGTTGGAATAATTGTTATTATTGCTAAATATGAATGAATAAATAATGATTGTACGAGTATGTATGAATGAATGGCAATGATTAAAGATGCAATTACTTATTTATGAAAAAGTCGTTGATAAAAAATTACCACAACAATCGAAATTAAATAATTTTGATTAAACGTTTTCGAAGCGTTTCTATTTAGTATTAGATAGGAGAAGAGATAATTTCTCTTTTTCATCAGAACTTTTATTAATAATTTAAGGGCCATTATTACAACTAGGCAATAGTTAAAGGCAGGATTTTGTCGGATGAATTAAAGGTTTAACTTTATTAACACTTTATTTTAAATGAAAGTGAGCGATAAGGTGCATCCTATCTGATAGGTTCAAGTAAATTTGTAATAATGATAAACTGTTTATCCGTCCGACAAAAGCCTGCTTTTAGCTATTGTCAAGTTGTGATAATGGCCCTAAAACTAAAATCTTTAATTCTCAAAAATTAATTATCTGAAAAATTGTTATTTGTTTTGGGTTAAGCTAGCCTACATACACCCCTGCATTTTGTTGGTGATAGTGCGAAGTCAACGTTTTAGATATGATGTTTAAAGGCGTACTTATGAATTGGCATTAGCACCGACACTTGGCAGGCTATCTTCACCCAAAAATATAAAAAATTTTCAAATAACCAATTCAACATCAACATTTACTTCAGTTTTCAATATAAATTCTCAAATGGAAACTTGTATTCTATTTCCAAACACAGGCCGTTGAAGTGGTCTCTTCCGTTTATCAAAATTGGTTCCACTTTTTGAGTTCTCGCATGGAAAAGTCGCTAGAAGCGTTAGATAAATTGTGTTGAAACGTTTTGCTTTTGCCCCATATTATGAATAGAAATGCAGTCACACATTATAAAGTCTAAACCAGGTACTTTTTGCTATATTTGCGGAAGTTCCTTGTTCGGAAAAATGGGGACCGTTATTTCCCGGAGCATAAATAAACAAAGGAGATTTTTCATTCAAAATTCTTGCAATATTTGAGTTCGAACGTGTTCGAAACTAATTTACTTTATTCTTGAATTTTTTCCTAAGAAATAGGATGATATGATCGATTAGCAAGAATAGGGCCTCGGGACGAGGGCAATATGAATTACTGCTTTTAGACTGATTTTGAAACACCACTTCACCAGTGCGTGCCAACCTTTGCCGCCGATCTGGATCCAAAGAACCTGACGCATGGAGATATCTGAAAAGGACTCCTAAACCATTCTCCAATAACTCCGAGAGGTTCACCGAACAGTCTGTTTGCCCCCAAAAGTTATGTCTTGAAGAGTGAAGTGCGGTCGTCAGCTACGACAATATATACAGTATTCTACGGTTAGTTACCTCGTCCAAAAGGCCAATATTTTTGGGTAATTATGTGGGGAAAGCATTTAAACGAATATGCTTAACTACCTCATTGAGGTAATTAAACCAATACGCTCAACTACCTCATTGAGAGAATTAAACGAATATTTTTAAATACCTCAAATCACCTCAAAGTTGATTATTTATTTTAAATTATGTCGAAAATACTATTTTTCGAACTATATTTATCTATGCAACCCTGCGTTGCTTTTAAAATTACAAACTCCTTCCCTGGGTCATCCATTCATAGTGATTGACAATTTCGAAAAAATGATATTGACACTTCGAAGTCATTTACATGAATCTACTTGATTCAAAGTCGGTGGAAGCATGCTAATAGATTTTACCTATACTGCTTTTTGAGATGTCTTATAATATTATATTTTTATTTAGAGATAAATGTGAAGCATGTAGACAAAGAAAAATTTGACTGCACGGAGGGTTGAACTGACATGTTTCAATAGCTCCCGCTAATCTTTTTAGAATTCTTCTAAAAACCTCTTGCATTTATTTTCATGTTTTTCTACTCTCAAAATTTGCTATATTTACTCATTCACAACAACAAAAACCATAACACAATCACAGAGAGGGAAAGAGCAAGAGAGAGAGAGAGAGAGAGAATATTCAAATCGAACTAAAGAAGAATATAAAAAAATCATGGGAAAACAGAAGTCGTTATGTTTTTTCTACCTCTCTTTCTTCTCTACCCGATCGTCTACCAAAAAATTATCATGATTTTTAGTCATGATGCAAAATCATGATGTGATTCGCCTGTAAGGAGAAGAAACTTTTACTTTTGATTGTCACTGCACGATTGAAGAAGTATTGGAAGACATATAGTTATAGTCCATATTGTGGTCAATGTTTGGACGAGGAAGTTGAAGAGTCAGCTCAGCTACTTCTCTATGATTGCCTAGATATCTATATATAAGCTACTGAGCATTTTAGGCCTAGTGAAACATTTTGAACGACTACCAGAAGCTGTAATTTCTAGAACTTCATAAAAGGGTACAAAGTGAAAATGTTTTTCTGAACACATCAATTGTACTCAAGGTCTCCGCGTCTATACGTTAAATATGAAGACCATGTCTCTTTAATCTTAACCAAGTAACAAAGCCTTTAAATTTCTAAAAAGTACAATTCCCTAGACGAAATAACTTGTCCTAAGACTCAAAAGAATTTAATTAAACCAATGCGTCAAAAATAAACTTCGTGATATCAGGTGTACACACTGGAGTGCATTCATCAAAACTGTTGAAATCAATTAAAATTTTGTTGTCAAAAGAAATAAAACAAATAAAAAAAAAACAAATGTCAACAGAATTACGTTCATACTGACAACTGATTTAACGAAAACCAAAAAAAAAAACTGCATTCGGTGCATGCATTTCATTCAGCTAAATCTAGTAGACTTTTTCTGTTACGCATCACATTTTATACTATGAAATCAATACAAGATACAAAGTTAGCAGCACTTGCATTTTTCTTTTTTTAGTTTTGAGTGTAAAGCAGCAGCAGCAGTGGTGACTAAATGAGTGAACGCCGCAACAAACCAGCGAAAAAACTGTGATTAAAACACTGATATTGACAGTTTACAAAGAGGCAAGTAACAGCAAAAATACCAACAATGGCAGCTTTAAAAGCTGGCAACAATCACTTACAGCCACTACCGCAAATGATGATATGAAAAAACAACATTAAGAAACAAAAACGTATTTGGAAAAAAACAACAACTTTTTTTTTTATCAATATGACATTAACGGCAATGATTGCAACACTTTGACGTTCGAAAAAAGACTTCTCTGTTAATCACCTGTGATGATCAACCTTTCTGTAAAATACTTAGGGAGTTCACAACAGCGTTCTAAAATGTGTCTTAATATAACGACGTTTCAATTTTAGTCTTTTATTATGGTTTGGCAAGTTTGTTGTTTTTGTTTTGCATGTAAATGAAATTTACTACCAGATGACAATTTTAAACTTCCAAGAAGCATGTTTTTTTCAATGCGGCAATATTTTAAATAAAGAATTTTGTGTTTCTTTGGCATGTTGATAGGTACCAAGCGCTATCGTGCTTGTGTTGTTGTTTTGTTTGTTGTGTATTTTGAGTTCGTGTTCTATACATGTAAATAGTGAGAAATATTCGGCAAACTTCGTCCTTACTTTTATTACTTTAATATGCTGTGCTTTGTATCGTTGCTCACAATGAAATTTTAAGGTGTAACGATATTGCCATTTCCAAACTTTAAGATACACATTGTGAATTCCCTAACTAAGTTCACAAAGTCTTGTGGAAAGTTGTAGACTGTGGCAAATGTCGGTTATTTGAAGAAGATATTTCGTATTATGAAAGACCTGATAATTCCGCGGTAATGAAGGCATTGTTCGCTATGCTGTGCTGGCTTCTATCCAAGAAATTGGCACTCTGCTATGATGCTATATAAGTATAACTGTAGGAGAGTGGCTGGCCGCAACTAAAGGTATTTTTCACTATGATGAACTGGCTTCCGGAGCAAACCGGTTCTCTACTCAGATTGAGCGCTACTTATACATGGCCACACTAGGACACTGACTGCTGTGTTGTTTAGTTTATGATCTTAACAAGCAAACGGCGGTAATCAGAGGCTGCTGTTTGCTGCACAATTTTATTGTTGCTATTTAAACTTAAAACCAATTAAATAAAAAATTTTACACATTGAACCTACAGCGCGGCAGCTAGACCAATTCCACTCTATGAAATACTTGTATGGTGGAGGGCAATTTAGACAAACCAATTGCGTCAAACCATCCCGATTGCACTAAATACGAGGATAGCCTGACTAGCCTCACACTTGCCAGACTGTATTGAGACAAAGGCATACCTGAAAAATTTAAAGAGTATCCAGAGACTCGCTGGTAAATTACGCATCACTATTGACGAAAGGTCTTCACTGTAGGAGTACTACTACACAGAAAAAACTAAATTTCATTTTCTGTAAAGGAATTCAATGAAATAGTAATTATTTTGTCTAGGAACGGACTTACAAGCAAATTTGTAAATATAGACAAAAACATCTCAACAATTTCATTGGAAAAAAAACTAGTTTTTTATCAGTGAACAAATTGTTTAAGTTTCTAAAACAATTTGTCTAAAAATATTTACAAATTGTAAACATAACAATTTACTAAATCAAACAAAAAGATTTACTGGATTTTCTGAAAAAAAAAATCAAACAATATTTTTGTCTCAGTTTATAAAACAATTAGTCTAAAAATACTAACAAGTATTCAACAAAATAGTTTACTTAATTAAACAAAAATATTTACTGGATTTTTTTTAATATATCAAACAAAGTTTTTGTCTGGGCCATTTATCATCATCATCATCCATTAAGCATTTATGAAATTTCACTTTGTTAAACGTGTTCAAGTCTGAATGTTTATCTAAAGACAAAATGAGTGAGAATTAACGATACCACATTAACGAATTGATTCACTCAAAATTATTCAGTAAACAATCTTGGTACATTCGCATTCCTTTTCCTATCATCGTTGTTGTTGTTATTTATGTGTATGTCGTCATCGGGGTTGTTTGTTACGACACAGTTTTTCTTGTTGGTTTTGGGGTTTGCGTCCTATATAAGAGTCAAAGAAACAACTCATTGATTATGTAAAGAACATTTACTGAAAAATAAATTTATTTTTAGACAAACTTTTGTTTGAAAAATTTTTGATGATAATTTTTTCTGTGTACTTTCTACTGCTTCACTGACGGTTCAAAGATAGATGGTGGAGTAGGAACTGCATGCAGCTTACTGGATGGAGCTCGATATAGAGAAATCTTATAGAGTTCCTGATTACTGTAGTGTCTTGCAGGCGGAAGATTTCTTCAGCTAAAATGGCTGCAGAATTTTCTCTCACAGCCCAGAATACGAATGGGCAATTAAAGCAATTACACAAAACTATAACTACTCATGGATTGCACATACATATGTACAAGGATGCCTTGAATTCATTATGTGGTGTAAGTCAAGCACAATTCTTTTTGGTCCTTTCGAGGTCTCGGCTGTTCGCCATGGCGAATAGTCTGTTCGTGGTGTTGCGTTGAGCCCATGCCCAGAAATTTTTAAAGTGAAGCAGTTTTTTGATATTCTAGTAGTGTTTTGTTGAGTACATTCCTTTAGCCTAAATATTAGCTGAGGGGATCTGTAAAGTTGCCATTCTCTACGAACTCTTCTTTTTTCAGGTAAAAGTCATTCTACATCTGCTAAATAGATTTTATCATATCTCATCTAAAGATTTGTAGAAGTAGTATTTAGAGATGCTTGCTTACGGTTTGCCTCAAATATTCTAATAGAGTCATCTATTAGGTCATTAGGCGTTTTCAATGGAATATTTTCTGTGCAATGTGCACTCAAATATTTTTTTGTATTTCAACCAATTAATACGTGTGACTGCCGTCGTTAAATCACAAATGTGTGATGAAGTTTATGTGAATATGTAGTGAATGGTCTGAAGAGAAATCTAAAGATGTTTCGCTTGGCACATCCTTTACCACTCCAAAATAAATAACATCATGTATTTTTTGGCGATCAATTGGCCAGTAAGTTGGCTTCCACTTGAAACAACATTCAAACGCATTTTAGAAATTGTGTTAAATAAAACGCAACCTTCTGGCGTGATGAGACGAGATCCCCAGAACGTATGCTTAGCGTTAAAGTCAACGGCTGCCAAAAAGCGCGGTTCTAATGAATTAAAAATATACTATATTGACTTTGTGTAATAGAATACCTGGGAGGAGAGTAAATTGATGAAATCACCAAGTTTTGATGAACTGTTTCAATGCAGATGTTAGTTGCTTGAAGATAGTCTTCACAATAATTACCCATTAATTAGTGGTTTAATCGTGCTTTTATTAGTATAGCCCAGCCACCACAATCTCTACCTTGTGGGGTTCTTTGTGTCATACAAAATATATCCATTGAATTTTAAGAAGCTTCTAGCTCTCAAATGCGTCTCAGAGATAAGCATGATATTAATTTTTTTATCCATCATGAAGTATTCGAGTTCGTTTTTATGTTGGCGGATGCCGTTTGCATTTTAGAAACAGATTTTTAAGTTCATGGTTTGTTTAATGCAGCCTGCAATAATGTAGACTGCATTTTCAACATTTCCTGCATCATGTCGGTAGTAAAAAAAATTAACAGTTTGAATTAAATTTTCTATTGAAGCCTCAATTGGACCAAAATTTAAACCAGGATTTTCGTTAGCAAGATGCCGTTTTTGAGTTATTGGCTGGTTAGACTTCAAAGCGTTAGTGTATGAGAACTGACTGTTAGGTATGTTTTGCGCTATGGCCTAGTTGGCCATAGCGGTGTGATTTCAAAAGCAATTACAATACTCTTTAATTTTTGAATCTTTTGGTTTATCAACGGTGCTCAACTTGCAATATGTTTTGGTGTGGTCATATGTGGTTCCTTTACTGTAACTCTTCGGTAGATTAAATATCTTATATTATAAATGAAATGTATTTCATTCTTTTTTAATTTCATGTCCCTGGTTCCAGTTCTCTCTCTATTTTTAATGTTTGTAACATTTTTCACTTTAAAATTATTAATTAGGAGACCCGCTTTTAACTCTTCTGGATACACATATGAATCTATATATTTTACCACTACCTGGAGGCCTTTATTCACCGATTAGTTCTACTAGCCTTTTAATTAACTCGTTTGAGTGTATCTCCTCTCAAGTA
Organism: Panzeria rudis; assembly: GCA_956483635.1. Lineage (NCBI taxonomy): Eukaryota > Metazoa > Arthropoda > Insecta > Diptera > Tachinidae > Panzeria > Panzeria rudis. The sequence continues at coordinate 39,949,490 of OY101449.1, read as the reverse complement.
AATTGGGGACGGCTTGCTGGACCTGACGGTGATGATATCATCTTCATCGTTTTGCAGAATCATAAAGCGATTTTTGGAAGGTGCCAGACCAGATTTACCATCTTTGGGCATTTTCGCCACTGGAGCCAGCTTTGTCGATTTAGGACTTATTTCCCTTTTGTTATTTATAACTTCTATATATCGATCAATTCCCACTTGGATTTTTGGTTTTACGGTAACATTTTCTAGGGGGCCACTTTCTGTCGTGACCGGTGATACATTGAGAGGTTCGAATGGAGACCGAATGGAGACCGGGTAAGAACTGACGCTGAAAAAAGTACTCTGTTTGTAAACCACTTGCAGAAAGTATTTGGTTGGCCCTGTGGCTGAGTGGTGGCGATGCTAGCCTGACAGTCCAGAGGTCGTGGTTTCGATTCCCGCCATGGACCCTGGGTGTTGCCGCAGACAGGGTAATCGCTTCGCGGCTTGTTTAAAAAGTGTGTTTGTTGAAAAAGTTGTCATATGCTATCATTTACTCCAAATATGTATGATAATATACATAGTTGAGCTGCTACCAGTACTCGCTGTACCAGATGTTAACTTGAGGTTCGATATTCGTGATATTGAACACTGTATTGCGGGCTTGGTTTACGAGGCAGCCTGTTACGCACAAGCGTTCAAGTAGAAACAATAATATTCCGTTTTAAAAATTAAATTCGAAAAAATCTCCTGATGTTGTTAAAAAAATAAGCAATAAAATGCTCTTAGAGCTACCCTATACTGCGAAAAAGGTAATTATATTTATTTTTAATGGTATTTTGCACGTCAAATGCTATCTCGCCGAATGAAAGGTTTCGCTAATTACTATGATACCTAAGCCTGCAGGCCTATACGCCTATACTGCAGGCCTATACGCCTATTTTCTAACATGTCAAAATTATTTGAAAAACTACTCATGAGTAAGCTAACTAACACCCATACTGAATGGTACTGCATACATTCCAAACCACCAATTCGGTTTTAGGAGACAACATAGCACGATTGAACAAACACATAGACTCGTGAATGTGGTTAGAAAAACCTTCGAGGAAAAGGAATATTGTTCTGCGCTTTTCATCGATGTTTTTCAGGCATTTGACAAAGTATGGCACGAAGGTTTAATACATAAACTAAAGCAAAACTTACCCGCAAACACTCTTAAGTAGGGTATTCACTCGAATAATGTTTGCTCGATTAGTCGAATAATTGAAGTCAAATAATGTTCGATCAAACAAAAAATTTCAATTTCGAGTAAATATTTATTCGATTAGTTTAGGTCGATTAATCGAATAACTCGACTAAAAAAATTTATCTAAATTTTCTTTTTTTGAATGAGTTTTTGCAGGTTTCTTAATAAAAGCCGGTAACATTTTTTAAATCATTAAATTTGCAATGCAATCGAACGTTATTTCATACTAAGAGACCGCATGATCAACAAATTAAGTTTAATAATGAAGTATATAACAATAATAGGGAGAAAGAAGCCAACTTCAAATTCGGAAATATAACCATCAAACAAAAATTATTTTATAATTAAAAAGTTTTTTTTAAGTAAAGAATATATTTCGATAGCAGCTACAAAGAGCAAAAAATTACTTTTGTCATATAACATATTATTTTATGGATCTACAGAAAAACAAAGAATTGCTCCGATAAATTGGGAATGCTTTTTAATTCACCTTTTCTCAGTTTCTCCAGCGTCAACAATTAGTGAGAGATTATTCTTAATAAAAGGAGCAATGTTCAATCGAAAAAATATCTTCTATGAAATTAGTAAAAAGCATAGTAATACATAATTCCTGGCGCAAAATTTTCTCAAACCGAAACATTTGAATAGTAAAAAAAAAACATTTTAAATGATCAGTTTATCATTTAATTTATGTAGAAATATTGTTTTTCTTTTGTTTTTATTATTAAAATGTATAAAAACGCGAAAAAAGCTTGATTTTTTTATTTTTGTCCACAAAAATATACCAAAAAACCGAGTAATTCAAACATTTTCCGATTAAATGGAATAATTTTTAGCAGTAAAACTTAATGGAATAACTCAAACGAAGTAAAAGTTTTATTCGATTGTTCGAGTTATTTAAAAATGTCAATTTCGATTAATTGATTAATCGAACAACTGAAAAGTCGATTAAAATGAATACCCTACTCTTAAGCTTTTGGAAAGCTACTTAACTGAGCGAAAATTTGTTGTTAAAGAAGGTAATTTTCTAAGCCCTCCTCAACTGATTGAAGCCGGAGTTCCTCAAGGCAACATCCTCGGTTCTGTATTATATCTGATATATGCCTCTGACTTGCCGGTAAGCAGTAACATACACATATCAACATTCGCTGATGATGCTGCTTTTCTAAGTGTTTACAAAAGTCATCAAGAAGCTTCCCGCAAATTGCAAGAGTATATATCTCGGTTGGAAAAATGGCCAAAACAATGGCGGATAAAAATTAACGAACGAAAATATCTACATGTTACTCTTACTTTGCGCAGAGAAACATGCCCGCCCATACCAATCAATAACGAAACTATACCCCAACAAACTGAAGTTAAATATCTCGGTGTTCATCTGGATCATCGTCTAACATGGAAATCCCACATAAATGCAAAGGCGACCCAAATGAAATTAAAAGCGGCTCAAATGAATTGGCTTATTGGCGGGATTGCAAGCTTCTTTTATACGAGTCTATTCTAAAACCAATATGGTCCTACGGTATTTAGTTATGGGCCACTGCCTCAGCATCAAATGTAGAGAAAATTCAAAGGCGACAAAAATGGTATGTCAGAAACCAGCGAATTCATAGAGATCTAGTTGTGCTGATGGTTAAGACCATTGATAACATAGATAGCAAACTCTCGTACCGTCAATAAAATAATGACAACTCTCTTAACACATACGAATACTGTGAATTCAACTTACAAGAGCGAGAATGTTTTATTTATTTCAACACACTTGAGAGAGCATAAATTTTGCACCTGAATATCAATTAATTAGCAATTTTTTTTTACAAGCGTAATCACTTTTTAGTTTTAATTAATTTTTAGCACTATTTTATAATAATTTTGTGTTTCTATTCATTGTATTTTTAAAATATATGTTTGATTTTTTGACATTTGTTTGTTGAATCGTATTGATGAGTTGAATTATTTTTTCATTGAACAGTATTGTATTTTTATTCCTATTGGGGATAAACATTTTTAGTACTAAATACAAAAATTGCAAAAATAATTTTGCAAATCAATATTTTTTGAACTCGAATGTATTAAAAAGCATTCTTACATCATGTTTTCATTAATTATTACATTAATAATTGTATAAACTTCTAAAAGTTCATACATAAAAACATAAATCCTTTAAAATACTTTTTATTGCAACCAATTGCGTTTTTATTGGTGTGTGGAATTTTTTATTTTAAGCCAATACTGAGACAAAATGTTTTACTAATACATTCCTAGACTTAGCTTTTTAACTCTGCTGTCAGGGTTTTGAGCTTTCAGCCCCTATACCTTATGGTTAATAATGTGTTTTCCAAACATGTGGCAAGATACATAAAAAAACTTGAGTTGCACCCAAATCTCCTAGCCCGCAACATCATTAACTTTAGAGGTCACAAACAGCTGAGAAATAGGGACACTACTGCTCTCAGCCGAGCACGAGAGCCGTAAAAGATAACCTAAGAACCTACCGCAGAAACAAATATTTTTGTCTGGCATTGCCTGAACTTAAAAATTAAAATTTTAGAGCTAAGATTTTATTAAATACTAGCTATACCCGGCGTGCTTCGCTACCCCATTGGTCTGGAGATATAGAAAAATTAATTAACTCATATAAAAATAACCATAAAATTGGTTAGTTTTTTTGCGATCTTTTTAGTTTTGGCGAATTTTTGCGTTTTTAGCGATTTTTTCATTTTGGCGATTTTTCGTTTTGACTTTTTTAATTCTGGAATTTTTTAGTTTTCGAGCTTTTTAAAATTTCAAGAGTTTGCCTCTTACAGTTTCCAAGATACTGCAAACTGTTTAAACTACATAGTCAAAATTACATTAACTTTCAGAACACCCTTTAATTTTTGTTTTGTTAAATAATCTACAGACTACACCAATTAACACTAACTTTGAAAATTTCGAGAGTCTGTATATTACATTAGTATTTCAACATGTTTCGTTGCTCGCTTTAGAACACCCTTTAATCTTTAGCCCGTAGCTCTTACAACTCTCGAGAAAACAGCCTTTGACAGACAGAAAGACAGACGGACTGACGGACAGCGTATCGAAAACAATAAGATTAATTTACACTTTTGGTGTACAGAGCCCTTAAAAGAACCTTTTCCAAAAAGTAACTTTTCAAAAAGTAACCATTTTCAAAAGAGTACTATTTTCAAAAAGTACCTTTCCAAAAAACATTTTTCAAAAAGTATCATTTCTTAAAACTACATTTTCAAAAAAGTAGGTTTTCGAAAAAGTACCTTTACTTTAAAATAAAAACGGTTAACAAAAAAGTACCAAAATTATATTTTTACCCTTTTTCGGCCCCTAAATGTACAAATTAAAAAAAAAAAGTACACCTATCCACTCATTTTTCTATCTTATTATGACGCTTTTGGAATCTTATGTCTGCCTTACTTAGATTCGGAGATATAAGAACACCGAGTTTACCCGTTTTTACCCCTTTTAATCCCGTTAGAATTTAAGTTTTCAAAAATTTGTTCTTAGAGGATATATACAAACATATGCATTCAGTATGTGTATAAATGTGCATAAAAAATAGTTGTATGGAAAAAAGTACAGAAAAGGGCTACCAATTTTAACTATTATATATGCAAATTTGAAAAAATACAAAACTGCTTTTGAGGGCTTTTTAAGGAGAAAAGAATGAATTTCAAGTTTAGTTTCTAACTTTATTACTTTAGGAGATAAACTGTTAACAAAAAATGAACCAAAATTATATTTTCACCCTTTTTCAGCCCATAAATGTACAGATTTTAAAAAAGTTTCAGACATCTGTCCGCTCATTTTTCTATCTTATTATAATGCTTTTAGAATTTTATATCTATCTTACTTAGATTCGAAGATATAAGGTTACCGATTTTACCCGTTTTTACCCCTTTTAATCCCCTTAGAATTAAAATTTTCAAAAATCCTTTCTTAGTGAAAATACACAAACATATTCATTCACTATATATATATCAATTTGCATAAAAAATAGTTGTATGAAAAAAAGTACCAAAAAGAGCAACCAATTTTACCCTTTATATATTCGAATTTCAAAAAGTACCAAACACATTTGAGGGCTTTGTAAGGACAGAAGAATGCTTTTTAAGTTTAATTTCTATCTTCATTACTTTAGGAGATAAACGGTTAACAAAAAAAAAAAGTACCAAAATTCTATATTTATACTTTATCGGCCCCTAAATGTACAAATCTAAGAAAGTACCAAATACCTGTCCGCTCATTTTTCTACCTTATTCAGGGTTGTTGCAGAATCCAAGTCAGAATTGTGAATTATCAGAATTGAAAATCAATTCTGATTTGAATTGGTGTCATGAAATCGTCTTGGTTTTGCGCTGATTCGAAAATAAATGAAACCCATATTCGAATCAGCTGTTTTGTTTTGCTTAGGTTGATTGTGCTGTTGTTTACATTTACTAGATTTACACACATATTTTGATAAAGAATTTTTTAAATATATAAAAATTGGGTAATAAAATGGTAGAGGCAGTAGCTTTATATATATTGATTGAGGAAAACAACAATGAAAAAGTGAAACGGAAGATTTTAAGGGATTACACCAACCCATTGGAGCTGCCGGAAACAGCGTAAGTATACATATAGTATGTACAAGAATGCCAAAGATGTTTTAACTATAATAAATATACAGATTTATTAGCCAATTCCGTTTAAACAAAGAGGCTTTTCAAATGCTTTTGAACATTGTCAAAGTCCATTTGCCTCCTTCAAACATTTCCTGTATTGTTCAGCTAGCTGCGACATTGCGCTTTTTGGCAGAAGGATCATATCAAAAATCAATAGGAAATGATAGTTCCGTTTTTCTCGCCAGAAGTACGGTGTCAATTGTCTTAAGCAACGTACTAAAGGTTCTGCAAAGGCATGTGTGCCCTCAGTGGGTGAAGCGAACAATGGATGAGAATGAAAAAGGAAGATGTAGGAACCATTTCTTCACCAAATATAGAATTCCTTCTATAGTTAGTTGTATTGATGGGACGCACATCAAAATTATAAAACCTGCTGTGGATGAGCATTTATTTTTTAATAGAAAGGGGTATTTTAGTATGAATGCCATGATTGTAAGTAGAAACTAATAAGAATTTTTTTTGAAAATATGTAGTTGTTTTATATATTTTTCATTTCCAGATATGTGATAGTGACATGCTAATTCGAGCAGTAGACGCACGGTATCCAGGCTCAAGTCACGACGCTTTTGTTTGGAACATCAGCAAGGCCCGTCAACATTTTCTGACAGAATTTCAGAATGGCGACCGAACGTCAAAATTGTTAGGAGATTGCGGGTATGCTCTAGAGGCTTTTTTATTAACTCCATATCGAAATGCAGCATTCAACACAAGGGAGCATAAATTTAATATAGCTCATGCTACGGCTCGTAACATTGTAGAGCGGACAATAGGAGTTCTGAAAAGCCGTTTTCGATGTTTGATGGGTACACTGCATTACAGTCTACAAAAAGTGGTACAAATAGTGAATGTTTGCAGCGCCCTGCATAACATATGCAGAAGTTATAAAATTTCATACGAAGGAGATGAAATTGGCTTTGAATCCGAAGAGTTACCAGAGGACAATGATTTATTGATGCCAACAGTGTCACTTCAAAATGAAGGGCAAAGAATAAGAGAAGAAATTGCAAACAGTTTATAAAATTATTTAAATAAATTACAAGAAATTATAGACTTTTTGATGTTTTTATTTTAAAAATTCAATTTTAGGTAACACAGTCCTTTTTGTACTTAGATCAGTCTTATAAGTAGCATAAATAGTTATATAAAATAAGGTTTTTGAGATCAGTTTTGCTCATTGTTATTGTTTTGCAAATTAAATTTTAATAGTTCTAGTTCCAGTTGTTTCCTTTTTATTTCGTTTTTCTCCTGCATCACTTTCAAAATTCGGGAACTAAAACTTACAAATTCATCTTTTAATTCTTTCACAGCTTCATGGTTTTTTTCTAAAGCACGGTATACGCGTCTGAATGAGCTGGAATGTTCTTTTTGAATTGAAATGAGATGATCGACTTTATCGTTCAGTTCATTTTTTCTTTTACCGTCTTCATCTAAAAACTTTTCCATCAACGCTGGTACGCTCTCTGGTCTTGCTCTTTTCGGTGTACTGCAAATAGTTGGCGTTTTCAGTGTTCTTTTAGAACTCGTTGGAATGTCATCAAGTAAGGCAAGTTCAGAATCATCAACAGTGCCCAGTGATATTCCCGAGACACCTTCAACTGTTGTGTTTATTCCACAGATTTGCACAATAGCTTCTTCTGTTGGCGTGAGCTGGAATTTATTGAACAAGCCTCCTCCAGTTGCACGAGACTCTGACCTATTATGTGCTAGCTTCTTTTTTATTTCGCTTTTCCATTCCGTCCATATCTGCTCATATAAAAATCTTTTAAGTCTGAAAAAACCTATTCACAAAATGTAAAAATTACTTACCTTTTTCCAACCATTTGCATCCTTAGTCGGTGGTCCAGCACTATTGAGAGATTGGGATAACTCTTGGCAAAGCGACTCTACCAGCACCTTATCGCGCTTAGTGTAACCGCTTGCTATATCCTTGTTGTCTTCCATAAACTTTAAAAATATCTCATTTTGTGTTTGATTCCTATGTTTTCCCCTATTGGTGATAAAATAATAATAAAAAATTTGGCTTTTTTAGTTTATTAAGTAAAAAAAATAAATTAACTTACATTGTGAGCCAAATTGTATTTACCAGCCTAAAACAAATATACAAATCTGCCACCTGTCAGCTGATCAGATTATTTCTGATAAAAAAACGATAAAAACAGATTCTGTGACACCCAGTTCTGACACAATTCCGATTCGAACTCAAAAACGATTAATATCTGTTTCTGTGACACCAAACTGAATTCTGTGTCGATTTCAATTCTGATTCTGATAGCAATCAGATTCTACAACAACCCTGATTATGATGGTTTTGGAGTTTTATGTCTACCTTACTTCGATTCTGAGATATAAGGTTACCGGTTTTACCCGTTTTTACCCCCTTAGCATTTGAATTTCCCAAAACCCCGTCTTAGTGGATCTATACATCGTGAGGGGAGCCCACATACAAAATTTAGTGGTTTGGGCTGGGCGATGATGAATCAGTCAGTCAGTCAGTCAGTCACTCAATAACGTTACTCTTTTATTAGTATAGATTGTTGTTCAATTGTATGGAAGATACAATAAATAAAAATAAACAAAAATAAATAAAAAATTCTTTTGGTCCGTGGACATGAAGGCATTGATGATAATGAAATGCCTGGCCAAGAAGAGGTTCAGTTACCAGTTGAGGAAATGGCGTTGGTTAGCATATATATGCCTATCCAACATCTGAAATGGATCATAGACTTTATGATAGAAGATGAAGCGGATAAAGTTTTGAGCGATACGAAAACTTGAAAATTTTCTAAGATCAGGTGGAACTCTTATGACTCTAACGGCCCTTTTCACAATGTATGATTAAGAGTTAACATGGACTTTGACGGCAATTTTTGTACGTCGAACTTGCCATTAAAGTCCATGTTAACTTTTAATCGTACATTGTGAAAAGGGCCGTAAATCGTATAAACTCCTTTTATCACTCAGTATAAGCGATTGTAGACCTTAAGCGGTAGTGTTAACTGGGCATTGCAGGACAGCGCGTATGTTTTCAAAATCCAACAAATACTCGATGGTATTTACAGGAAATGTAAGGAGTCCGGAGTAAATGAGATAATGGAGCACCTACTAATCCATCGTCTGGCTCTAAGCCGCACAAGATATAACTGCTTTGTGCTCACACTTTCCGGAGTCTTCAACTTCTATCGCGATCGGGACTCTGTAGACTGCTGAAGTTTGTTAAATCTATGTGGAAGTGACTCGAAACGGGCAACATGAACTAGACTGTCATGAAAACTTCCAAAAACGACATTGTTCTGTTCTGCTGTGTAGGTTGAAAGTTTAACTGATTTGGATTTTTTCCCTTGTTCCTTGGAATTTTGATCATGTATAACTATTTCTGAACATAAAGTTACGAGCCTCAGCTTATATAATCACTTTGGATTATAAAATTTTCAATTGCAATAATAAAAAGACAACATTAAACTAAAATGATCTCCCCCGTAAAGATTCGTACTTAATACTGAGCACCTCTGAAATATTTTTTATATAAAAATCTAAACGACACATACAATTGACAAGACATTACGTGCTTAAACACCATGAAAATTTTAATTAAATTAATTAAGAAATTTTCATTATCATATGAGAATCCTTGAAAATCCCTGCATCAAATATGATTTGAGTTACATGTTTTTTGTTTATACATACTTATCTCTAAGAAAACTAAAAAGTCAGCCATCTGACTGACGTGTTTAAGTCTAAATATTTCGAATTTAATTTCTCGAACGTTGCTCACAATTAGTATTAAAATGTTTTAGCGTTGAATTTAAAATATTTTCGTAAAAATTTAGTTTTTCCATTTAGACAAAATTTCGTTAATCATTATATCCAACGCAAATGACTTTTAAAAAGTGTTGTAACTTTATTTTTTAATAGTGATATTTAGAATTCCCTAGAGATTGCTTTTGACAAAAATGTAGTATGAAATTTGCAAACAAATTTAAAGTTGTTTTGGCAAAAATCATTTACTTTTTATACATATTTTTACTATATTAGCGGTTGTAAAAGTAGTTCAAATGTTTAAGAAAATTGTAATAGCGACACATGTTTGCGATTTATTTGTCAAAATATTGACGACCACACACACTCGCAGAGTGGAGTTTGTGCCCAGCAAACATGAAAGTTTGTCTTCAAATTGGGAATTATTTAAAATTGAACTCTTTGAGAATGGATAATCGTTTGAGAATGATTTGAAACAGTGATGCTCAAAAATAAAAATGAGTGTGTATTGCTGAGAGTGCTACCCAGCAAACATGTCAAACACTTTAAAAAAGAAAAAAAGTTTAGATTTACAACAGAAAAAACTAAGTTTTTCACTTCAAATACCAAATTCCCTGAATCAAATGTAAATTTGTTCAATTTCGGTCCTATAAAGAAATTTGTAAATTCAAATGCAAAAATTTTTAATAATATGATTGAAAAAAAATTCTGATTTTTCCAATAAACAAATTGTTTCAATCAAAAAATGTTTTAGAGAAATTTAAAAAATAAATCAAAGAATTTCATAATTTTATCAGGTTGTCAATATTGGCGGTAGGTAAATGAAATTAAATAATAAGTCAAACAAAATTATTTATCAAACTAAATAGAGACAATAATAAAGATTTAAAATCAGCTTTAAAAACATGTTTGTTTAAAAAAAAGCTTTCTAATTTTTTTCTGTGTAATATTCTTTATGAATTAAGGCATTAGAATTTTCGTCAGATATAACCAACTTATTAAATGAATGTAATTTAAATTTTAAGGAAAAGAAAACATATACATTATACGGCAGAAATGCAATTTTAGGAGTTTTTTTTTTGACAAGAAAAATTTTACTAAAAAGTTTGACCATGTGTCATTCCTTATTATAATTTTTAAACTCGCTTTGAAGATTTTAAATTAAACTTTCTAATACTAATACTTGCATGACAATTGAGAATTAGTAAAATAATTTTTAAATTCAACGAGGTAATTTTATTAAGCTGCCTGGAACAAATATTTTTCATATCTAAAAAAATGTCTTCAAATAAGTAAGTAGAGGAAAAATATTATAAATATTTTAAATGCATTTTTTTGAGCTGGCGGCATATCGCATCATCTAAATTTTGCCAAAACTCAAGAGTACTAATTTTATCGAAAGCTTTCACCTCAGATCAAAGTATTTTAAGACATTAGTCTTGTTACACGGGCTATCAAATTAAATAAATAAATAAAATAATAAAGTATAATTATCTCTGATTGTTTATGTCACAACTTGAAGGGTTTTTGAATACATCAAGCAAATACTGTATACATTTATACAAGAGAAGGTTTGGTAAAATTAGAAAAATCATCAGATCGAATTTCTGTTAGCAGCAAAAATAATTTTGTTATGAAATTCAAAAGAATTTCAGACATATCAAGTATACTTTTATATTTTCCTTGAAGTTTTAAATTAAATTCATTTAAAAAGTTTGTGTTATTTGACAAAAATGCTAAATCTAAGGTGAATTCATAATCTTTTAATAATTGTACTTCGCACATATCTATACTTTCTAGCTCTAAAAACTCTACCACCTCTTTCCTTATGTCAAATAGTCTATTTACGCAATCACCTCGGCTAAGACATCGAACTTCAGTGAACATTTTAAGGCCACGATATGCAGCTTTTCTAGTTTTTAAAAAACTTACAAATTTTATATGAGCAAGGGAATTATATCCGCAACGTATTCTATTAAGGGGCCATTCAGATATTACGTAACGCTCCAGGGGGGCTAAAGATTTGCTACGGATTAGATACTTTATACTGAAAATTTGGTAAAAAGCGTTACGAGGGGGGGGGGCGTATAAAACCTCCGAAAATAGCGTTACGTAATATGTGAATAGGCCCTAATTATGCGCTCTGCTGATTTCATAGCAGACTGTTCCTATTTGTGCAGTGCGCCGAACTACAGTAGATCGGGACAAAGGAATAGACTTAGTGAAATCTGGACTGTAGTTTAGCTTTTCGAAAGTCTTTATAAGAATTTCTTTAATGAATATCCCATCAGAAAAAGGTCTTCCATGCCTGACTACATATAAACTTACTAAGCTTGATATTCTACTTTTTAGGTTCTGATCTTCTGAACTATTTTCGATTTGATTAAGCCAATCTTTTAATTTGACAAAAAAAAACTCATCTTATTTTCATTAAGAAGCTCCTTCTTCTCTTTACAATTAATTTTATTAATTTCATGATGATATGAATAAAAATGGTTTTTAAAAACGTTTTCATTTCCTGCTTTAGCGCTTTGTGTTATGAAAAGCATAATTTATCATAAAATACTTTTCACATCTCATTTCGTGAACGTGTATGCTTTTATTTATGTTTGACTTCCTGCTCAATGGGAGGAGCATTACTGATTTAAAGCAGTGGTGGCCAAACAGACACTATCCTATTCTTTTTTTGCGTATGTACATCGTGGCTAAATGAATAGGCTGTGAGCCTCACACACAGTGTACGACTTTTGATGGTAAAAAAACGGCCTATACTCGCTAGCATAGGAAATTGAGAGAATGGCCACCACTGATTTAAAGCTAATTTGAGAAACAAAAAAGTGTAAATTTTATCAACAAATTTCAATTTTTATATCAAGCTTAAAATCAAATGTAACAACTATTACACTCCAAATGTTTGTTGGGTATTGACAAAAGATCTAATAAAAATTATTTAATATTTAATTAAGTAAAAATTTCTCACATCTAAAAATAATAAGCAGATTAATTTAATTTGTTAAAAATTTAAAAACTTTAGAATTTCGCGCTAAAAAATTTATTATTTTTATTGAAGCCTTTTGCGTGCCCCCATAAATAAAAGGCGGTTAAACTATTAATTCTAAATGTTGAAAGATTTATGTAAATCACATATAATTTCAAGTATTTACATATAAGTACATACCCAGTAAAAAATTTTCATGTTTTTTGAAGCACTAAAGAAATAAAGCGCTTTATAATTCGCTTTAAAATATGAGCTTGTTCAGAAGCTGATTGATTTCATAGCGTCACAACAATGTAGGTTTTGAAGCGAGAAAAGTATTTGCTTTTTACTTATACATAAGCTTCGTACACAAGCTATACAAAAAAGCTGATTTTATAGTGCTGATCCAAAGCAGATTTTTAAGCGAGAATGAAGAGTAAGTTTATTTGAGTTTCTTGGTGCCGTTTTGCAATAGTGTTTTTGGTCGAGTGATTGGTACGTTGGACTTCAAACCTGAAGGTTCTTAGTTCGATACTAGTTGAAGTTAAAATAACAAACAGTGAGTATAAATTTGAAATTAATAAATATAAATAAAGAAACGAAATAAGAAAAATTCAAAATGGCGTTATCGACGCCAATCCACATCGAACCATTTTTTCATATATTTTCAGTTCTAGTGCTGAAAATGTTGATGATTTTCAGCGCTTGAAAAGAGCTTTTGTGAGCAAAAATGTAGTACTCCAATCCGGGAACTCGCCATACAAAAATCAGCAGCGATATTAGCAGGTTTGTCAGAGCTACTTTTATTCCATAATAGTAGAAACCTGCTTTATTGGAAGCAACTTTTTACTGGGTAATATATTAGCATCAGTATAATTAATGATATTTTCAAATTAAATTTATTTACAAAAATTCTACACCGCTTTACAAAAAGTACTCCAAGTTGCGCAAAAATTAATAACTTCTTTTTACAAAAACTAATAATGAATACGTTTTACATGAAGAAACAAAATCTGGATCACTTAATTACGCTATGCAACAAAATGAGTTTTTTGTCATGACCTTTGATCACCACTATATATTTTTTTTTATGTGTTATGGTTCCCCAACTACAATAAATTGTAGCTTCAAAAAACTAAAATACACGCTCTAATATCAAACTGAACTAAAAATTAGAAAATAATTTTTAAGTATGAAGAGTTTGTGTTACAGCAATTACCAATAATCAATTATGACTAATTAATTTGGAATAAGATTGAAATAAAACTTAAGTTATGTATTAACAAAATATTTCACTTATAGTAAAAAATTATAAAGTGGTTTAATGAAATTGTTAAATTTGTCCATGAGAAATTTTTGGAACAATGTGTGTCGCACACAAATCAGGACAAAGGTAAAGAATCTTAAAAACGAATCAACATCAAGAAAAATGATATTTATGATGTTTTTGTACACTGGCGATGTTTTAAATTGTGATGTGGCTGAGTTGTTAAATGAGTTGCCTTACAAACATGCGATGATTTGAGAAGCCTTGAGATCAAGACCAACATTTAAAAAAATAATAAATACAAGTAAAATTAAAGTCGCAATAATTCCATTGGTGACAGGGTTGTCAGCATTATCACTGATGACAGGATTGCGATCATTGGCACTAATAAGAGTTTTGTCATCATTGTCATTGATGACAAGAAGACAGACTGATGTAAAGTTTGACATCGCAATGCTAACAAGTATAATGTGGACAAAAGCGAAGGCAATTTTAATTGTATTGATGGTACCATTGAAGGTTATAATTAAACTTTGCCAACAAAAGATAATGGGATTTTAATTAGGTACTAAAACTGTAAATTTAGTTATTGGAGCTGTTAAAGTTCAACCAGGAAAATTACTGAAATTCTAATTTTTAATTAATCAGAAATTTTTAACTGCCTATTTCACGATGTCGACAGTATTTTTTTCTTTCGTAAAATCACGACATTAATTAAAAGCATTTTTAATTTTTGTTAAACTGTTTTTATTGAAACATTTTGAGGAATAACTTTAGCTGTGTATTTATATTTACTCTTTAAGTAGCATTTTATTTACTCAGAATTCTTCCGCAGCCATTTTTCATATTTTTTGGTATTGGTAACACTCAAACGAAAGAACCAAAATATAAGTATTAACAAGTTATTAGTTCCTTGAGTACAATAGTTTCAGTTGCATGAAGGATGAACACACTTAAAAATATTTTTTACAAAAAAATCATTGCCAAAGTCAATGCTAGTATTAATTAAATAATTAACTAAATAATACTTGTTTAAAATTATAACAATTGATTTAAACTAGTGGAGCTTATCAATGTAGTACAGTGAACTACATTTGCAAACAAATTATAATTTCGAATTAATAAATTGGAACTGTTTTTAAAATGTATTTTAATGAGCAGCAACTGTTGAAATTTCTACGTTTATTTGACTGGAAATCTCTAGATCTAGATTAGGGATGCCAGATCCAGATTCTCGAAAAGCTGGACATTGGTGTTAAAACAAACTGGCAAAAAGCTGGACATTAAAAATTTACTAGAAATTGTTAATTTTTGCTGTGTATAAAAAAATTTTTAAAATTTTTCACAAAAGGCTTTTTAAATATCTGCTGATGAGCTGACATTAACACCAATGTAACTAACGCAAGCATATAGATTAGCTCAACCCACAATAAATAAGATTTTTTGAGCATAAACAAATTTTATTAAAAAATATTTTTATGCAATGTTATTAGGAAAGCATCGGTACCTCTTTTCGCCGATACTATACCGATACTCCAAAAAAGTATAGCTTTTTGTTTAAAATAAAGTATCCTCAAATTACGCCGAGAAAGACGATTTCACAGAACCCATTTGAAAACTAAAGTAATATATACTAGAAGGTATTAGGTGTCTTCTCTCCACTTATTTATTATAAGAACTACAGCTTATAATGGACAGGGACTATAGGCTCTAATCGGAAAAAATTCCCGGGAAGTCCCGGAAATTTTTTTAAAACGAGTCCCGGATAAATGTTGTCCGGGAATTTTCGGGAAACTCATTTTAAATTTTATGGATTGCTGCTCGTTGTTTTGTCACACAATCAGTAGTATGAAAATATTTTAGTAAAACCGATTAAAAACGATTATGTCGAATGTTCCTTCCCTTTGTACGAAAAGCCCTGCAAAGGTGGAAGTAATGTTGGCTCCTGCGATATTTACGACAAGCCCGCAATGAAATCGATGCTATAGATGTTTCTCATGCGATTTCTACTTCAAGCGTTCTAAAATATTTTATATGGACTTTTATCTATTTTATTCTTTTGTGGAAAAAGTACTGAAGAAAATGTGTTCCTTAATGCCTTCTTTATATAAAAAAAATGTGATATGTACATTAACAGCGATTAAACGGCTAATATCGGTCATATAACTAAAATTTGCACTTTTCCAAGTTTAACTTTTTCGAGATAAAAGTACGTTCGATATGTGCCTGTAGTTTTTAAATATGTATATGTATGTATGTATGTATGTATATGCTTTTAGAATGAATATACTTCCGTTTATTCATTACATTTTTATTAAGAAACATATTGTATTTGTTATCTTGAGCTCGTTTGATTCAAATCCCTAATTTTAAAAAAATTCCCGGGAATCTCGGGAATATGAAATTTTATTTCCCGTTTCCCGGGAATGGGAAATGTCCGGGAAATTAGAAACCCCAACAGAGACTCATCTAGACTTAACTAACAGGTGCGAGGTGTAGTGGTGACCGTGTTTGCTATAGTTGGGAAATATAGAGCTACATCAAGGTCCTGTAACTTAATAACACGATTTTTTTGATATAGAATTAAAATATTCGTTCTTTGTATCGAGGATCAAGAATTGTGAATAAGCAATGGGATTCATTACCAAACCATCAAATCTTTCATTAAGAACTAAAAGCAAATCAGTTACGAACTTTTTCGATTTCTATATGTTCTCCCTTTCTGTTCACATTAAGCATTACTTATATAATTTTCGAAGGGTGTTGAATAAAGGCTTTGCTGATTGACTTTGAAGCAGAGCGCAATTTTAACATACTTTGCCATCATTATCTATTTTACAGTTGTAAGTTCTACTTTGCATTTTATACGAGGTAGACAAGCTTGTATTGCAGCTGATTGTTGTAGCATATTGCCGATAGCGATATATCGACAATTCCGAAGTATCACCAATATATCGGTATCGCATGCATCCCTAATTATTATCACATACATATTATACTAAAATACAATAAAAATAAAAATTTGTCAATTCATTCTTTAAAGTTCGTGGGACTTACATAAAATAATACTTAATTTAACTCAACTTGAATTTTATCAGTTCAAAGAGAAAATGATGACAAATTTGCCAAAGTTAATGTTGTGTACTAACTAATAAGTGTAATTATAAATGCAAAGTAATAAATGGAATTATTTCCAAAATTTCCATTTAGCTGGACAAATTTAGTTTTAGCTTGAAACTAGACAAGCATAAATAAAACTGGACAATCCAGCCAAGTCCAGCCCACCTGGTAATCCTAATCCAGATCAAATGAGAATTTTATGATGGATTCTAAAATATTCATACTCCAAACCACTGTGACCAAATTGATCGATTTTATTTTAAACGTTTTGCAACTATTTTTTGTTAGCTTTAAAATTTATTAATTTTTATGCAGTTTGTTTGATTTGTAAAATATTTCCAGTAGCTAATAAAATTGTTTTAATGTCTTTTTCGTGTGTTCTTAATTTTTTAACAAAAGTGTGATGTACTAAATAAAGTTAAAGTTAGTCGTGGCAAATATATAATGCAACAGCTTATGCTGGCTTTAGACGACATGTTTTTTATATATGGCTTGTCAGATGTGTGAGACATATGTAACTTCGCATGTGTTTAAAATTGTCAATTTACAGAGGGTTTATAATTTTTGCTTTCACATACATGTACATGTGCAATTACATCTAACATAACCTTTGACTGTTCACAACAGCTGAGTTAGACCACAATTTTCAAAATATATAAAGCGCTCTATGCTTTTTAATGTTTTTTCAGCCAAACCACAATTTTTTTAATTCCAAATAGCTGATGTCATATGCTTTGTCAGACGAAAATAGAACACACTCTAATTGAAAAATGTTCATATGACTTTGCTTCTGTAAATGTCATCTGACAATGTTTCATATGTTGCACACGGCATGTATAACTTTTGCAGTGGGAAATTTGACAAGTCAGATGTGAAACACATGTCGTCTAAAGTCAGCATTAACTACTAAATAATGAATCCTCTCTTTCGTTCCAAGTAAAACAGAAATAGAAAAATTCACCAGTATCCAAAAAAAGAACTCTCAAAAACCAGTGACGAAAATCTTGAAAAATATACCTAAATCGAAAAAAAACAATAATCGAAAATAGGTAAAATATCGCTGAGCTTTGAAAACATCAACATCTGATCAAAAGTTTAGGCTCAAAATAAAAATTTCTATGGGAACATATATAAGATATATAGTTTTTAATTCATAGTTATGTGTGAAGTTGTAAACGATTCGGCACTAGTTTTGGGATACTATCGATAGTACTATCGATACTACCGATAGTTTTAAAATATCGAAAATAGCGATAGGAAAAATATCGATATCGTTATTATTATTTAAAATGCAGTTTTGAAAACGTGTAATACTAAATTTAAACGATGATATATTTCATGAAATTTTCTTCATGAAACTTTTTTTATTTGCATATTGCAAGCAAGGAAAAGCAAAAGGGGGGTTAAGAAATTTTACAAAAAAAACCGAAATTTTATTTCCTACCACTTTTTTATCCCAAATTTTCCCTGTCCATTCTATTAGCAAAGTTTCACACAATAAATTTCATGAAATATATCATAGTGTAAATTAAGTATATAATAAATCAATTTCTTATCAAATAGTTGATGCCTCTTTATCCTTCTAATATTATAAATGATAAAGTTTCTATGTTTGGATATCTGATCCACTATCACGCGGAAATCGCTAAATGGATTTGGATGAAATTTGGTAGACGAATAGCATATGGACCAGATTAAGAGGTAAAAACGTGTAATAATTAGTACTTGGGACCTTTTATCAATAATATTTTTGTTTAACCGTATAGTTAAGTTCTACTTATTTACTTATTGAGTAATTCTGGGTGAATTCAACAAATTGAACGTATGCAAAAAAAAGTTGGAGACAACCTTGTAGTTAGTTACTACAAACACATAACCGCCATCTTTTTTATTTATTATTGTGTAGCTTCTGATTAGTGGTCACTCGAAGTAAAAAATGTTACCAATTTCATAAATTTTTATAATTGCTCTAGCTTCTTAAGAAGAAAAGATATTTGAAACGATTCATGCATTATTTTATAGGGCAGTAATGATCATTTAATATTTCTATGCAAAACTGAACCGGAATAATTAAATGGCCGAAAAGTGGCCACTTGAAAATTACACAGCTTTTTCTCATCTTATCGATTTTCAACTGAACCCTGTGTGAACCCTTTTGAACAGAAAGCATTGATTTTTTTTTTGGTAGTAAAAAAGGAATTCTTTTGATACCATGACATAAGTTTCATTGTGCTAAAATATTATCTTCTGCAAAAAAAATTATAAATTTAAAAAAATGCTCAACTTTGAGCTTCAAAAAAGCCATGTGGGGATATAGATAAAAATCTGGTATTTTCAGACAATATAGGCCAGTACTTCGTTGTTATGTCCACTTAGTACCGTTTTGATATTTTCACTCTATTACGAGATATGATTTTTTTAAAAGTCCAATTTTTATCAAAAATAACACACAGAAAAATGTCCATGTAAAATCGTCGAAAACCAGGTTAACTTAACATTTTTCGGTAGTGATTTTGCTTCATAGGTGTTTCATGTTAAATCAACATGATTTACAATAATTTTGAAAGATAATTTTTCCTTTTGAATTAACTAATGTCGATTTAATATTCCAGTACAGTTAAATCAAAATGAAGTTGATACTGAAATAATACGAAAAATCATATTGAATCAAAGTAATTTCGAGTTGAAACAACGTGAATTTGATATTGGAACAACATGAAGAATAATGTTGAATCAAAGTCATTTCAAGTTGAAACAACGTGAATTTGATATTGGAACAACACGAAGAATCATGTTGAATAAAAGTTGTTTCAAGTTGAAACAACTTGAATTTGATTATGGAACAACACGAAGAATCATGTTGAATTAAAGTTATATCAAGCTGAAAGAACATGACTTTAATGTAGCTATTTAATTAATTATTTTACTTACGTGATAGTCATCAGAAAACTTTTCGTTGTAGCTGACTGCCCCAGCCAAGATTTGAACTCGTGCCACCTGCATGATAGCTCCGACCAACCAGACGCGACACGAACAGCAATATATTGCTTATTCACTCTTGACAGACTGGCGTTCAAAAGAGAAATAAGAGAGTTTTGGTGTTGAATTTTGTTTTGTTTTTCGCATACATACGTAATATTCGCAACACTTTTATTTGGATAAAATGAAACAAGAACATATAATTGTTGTCTCTTTTTTAAACGGCTGTATAAAACCTCCGATAATAGAGTAGTGAATGATGAAAATAGACATATTGTGTAAGTGGTCACATATTAAAAATTTTTAGTCAAGTCGGCTAGTATTGTAGGAAACGGCACTGAACAAATTTGATGAACCTGGATCTAAGTCCTATCACATAGCATCTATATAATATTAATTGTTTCGCTCCAATGAAAACTTAACTGGCATTTATAACATTGAAATATAAGTTCGCCTGTGGTCGAGTGGGTAGTGTACTAGGTTGTCGGTTCGAATCTTATCAAAGATTCGAATCTTATCAAAGTAACTTTAAAAGCAGAGGCTTATTATTGTGACACTTACACTCACAATATATGATTAAGAGTTAACGTTGACTTTAACGACAACTTTTCTATGCCGAACTTCCCGTTAAAGTCCACGTTAACTTTTAATCGTACATTATGAAAGGGGCCGTTAGTATAAAATGTATATAGTAAATACTTCAGCAAAATCGGAAAAGTCTAAGCGTGCCCGCTTGACCTACAACTTCAAATATTACAAAATTCATCAATTTACCAACAGTTGATCGATTTCCATAAAACTCCTTATATTCGACGTTAATGTTTGATGTCATCATGAAGTTATTCTTCAAAACTTAAAATCGAATACTGCTCTGTTATGTCTTTGCAAACTTTTATTTTAATAAAATTAGCCACTGTGCACTGTGCATTGTGCATCAAGAATGTTTCTTTTAACAAATTTTATTTTTTTGAATTTACAACAGTAACACGTGTAGCGAATTAGACAATAAGCACACATAATGATAATTTAAATTTTTAGATTCCCTTCACTTTTTATTTTAAAATTAAGTGAATGATTAAGAACAGGTATCTATCTATCTACACACTACATACATGTATGTATGTATGAATGTATGTATGTAGTAATGTCAAACTATCTATCACTTTCAAATAAAGTTGTTACATTTGATAGCTTCTAATATAATTTGCTTTTTATCATCCACAAACGCTGATGCACGAGTATGAGCAGAATAGGAGCTGGCGTATTCGAAGTACAGTAATCCCCTGTTAATTACCCCGCCAAAATTGCACAAATTTTTTAATAATTATACGTGGAAAGCATTTTAGCGAATATACAACATACATATCTTCAACCGAATTTGTAGCCAATCGAATTTTGTCGCTTCTGTGTACTGTCGTATAATTCGATTCTCATTATTGAGCAAATTCCGAACATGGAACCAGGGCTGCATTAACAAGTCTGAGCTCCCTGGGCTAAATAAAATGATTCGCTCTTGTATACATAGTTTTATAAAAATGTCATTTTATTTTTTTAAGTATTCTTTAATTCAAAAATGTAAAAAAAGAAATAAAATTTTTTCGACTATTAATTTAATTTATTTTTAATTCAATTTTTGGCTGTAAAGATATTAAAGGAATAAACAATATTAAAGGAATAAAAGTTTTTTGACGCTACTTTTAGTTTTAGCGTTTGTTAGGTTTTTGGCGTGTTCTTTTTTTTTTGTTTTTTTGCGATCTTTTTAGTTTTGGTGATTTTTTGCGTTTAGCGATTTTTTTAATTTTTGTGCTTTTTTTCTTTAAAGGCTTTTTTAATTTTTGCGATTTTTCGTTTTGAAATTTTTTTAATTTTCGAATTTTTTTTACTTTTAGCATTTTTTTTTTAATTTCAAGAGTACTCTGTGTCAGACATACAGGCAGACAAACAGACAAACAGACGGACAGCGGAGCGAAAACAATAGGGTTCCTTTACTCTTTTCGTGTACGGAACGCTAAAAATCAACCGAAAATACAAGCATACATATCTATTTCAGAACACTATTCGATACCTTTTTAGGGTTCCGATACACCAAAAGTGTAAAGCACCCTATTGTTTTCGCTACGCTGTCCGTCCGTCTGTCCGTCTGTCTGTTTTCTCGGGAACCGTAAGAGCTGCGGACCTGAAATTTTCACAGGATATGTAGAGCTTTTGCCGCTACAACAACAAATATATGACAGTTAAAAATTAAAGGGTGTTCTAAAGCGAGCAACGAAAAATTTTAAAATACTAATGTAATGTTTTCTCGGGAACCGTAAGAGCTACGGACCTGAAATTTTCACAGAATATGTAAAACTGACCGCTACAACAATAAATATATGACAGCTAAAAATTAAAGGGTGTTCTAAAGCGAGCAACCCAACATGTTGAAATACTAATGTAATATACAGACACTTATATATAGACACTTTAAATTTTCAAAGTAAGTGCTAATTGGTGTAGTCTGTAGAATAGACTACACTAATTAACACCGATATTTAAAACAATAAAAATTAAAGGGTATTCTATTAGTTATTGTAACTTTGACTATTTAATTGAGACAATATGCTGTATCTTGGAAACCGTAAGATGTAAAATCTTGAAATTTTAAAACACGCTAAAATTAAAAAAATCCCAAATTAAAAAAATTTCAAAACGAAAAAAAACGCTAAAATAAAAAAGTGCTTAAAGGAAAAAAGCGCCAAAATTATAAAAATCGCTAAAATGCAATATATCACTAAAATTAAAAAGATAGCCAAAAAACTAAAAAACGTCAAAAATCGAAAAAGTCTTTAAAACGAAAAGCGCTAAAACTAAATAAATCAGAAAAAATGAAAAAATCGCCAAAAAATGAAAAAATCACAAAAACGAAAAAAAACGCAAAAACCAAAAAAAGCGCCAAAACTAAAAACACGCCAAAAACCAAAAAAATCGCCAAAACGAAAAAAGTGTCAAAAAAAAAAAATCGCATAAAACTAAAAATCCACAAAAAACCGAAAAAAATCTCCAAAAACGAAAAAAGCTCCAAAACTGAAAAAATCGCCACAACTAAAATAAATCGCTAAAACTAAAAATATCGTCAGAAAGTGAAAACGTTAAATAAATGTCATAACCAAAAAATCGCCAAAACTAAACAAATCGACATAAAACAAAAAATTGCAAAAAACGAAAAATCGCCAGAAAAAAATTAAAAAAGAAATCACGAAAAGCGTCAAAATACAAACAAAAAGCAAAAAACAACGAAAAATACTTAAATAAAATAAAAAACTAAAATTAAACAAAAAAGCACAACGAAAAACTGCCAAAATGACAAACGGGGCAAAAAGAAAAACAAACATGTGTGTATTCGAACGGAACCCTTCGTGTGCGACCCAAAGTCTCACTTTACTTAATTTTTTACTTGATTTGGAAAGAGTTTCAATGTTCAGCTCGTAAGCTTTATCTATTGAGTAATTCCAAGAAATTTCGAATCGGTTGTCGCATGAATGTCAACGGATCTGAATAAGACTTTGTAGACCAGTGCTGGCCATCGAGAGAAATGAGTTTTTAATTTAGTATTAGTGCTTATGAGTATGTCTTAGTAGTATTCCACTGTGTGCCTATTAAAAAGAAAAACAACAACGTAAAAAACAACAAGCTTTTATACAACTGTATGAAGTTGTTATTTATTTTTTACTCTTTAGTGAGAACATTGGTTTTCATTCGGCTGTATACATATACGAGCCGAATAATGTTCGGAACTCTGGTGCCAGTATGAGCGATGCTGTTGTAGACCAACGTTTTTATTTTTTTTTAATTTTACTGCAATTTTCGATTTATCGTGGCTCAAATTTCGATTTTTTAGACAAAAAATTAATAAAATACCTCATATTGAAATTAATATAGCTTTACAACCGATAATGCGATTTGAACAAAGAAAATATGTATGAAAAGCTTCTGTCGCAAGTTTTCAAAAACTAATACTAAAAATATACGTTTCTTCACAGTTTCTTTACAAAAGTTAAATAAAGTTGCAAATCTCTCAATAAAAGCTTCATGTTTAATTTTTTAAATAAAATTTCTGTTGATAAGGCATAGTGTTGTGCATAACATAACCAAAACTTGGAGTGGGAACTCCATGTGATAGAAAAATAAACATACTTTACTAAGAGGTTCTCAAAAAAATTAATTTAAAACTTAGACAGACTTAAAAGTTGGTACTTTTTATATCCGTTTTGAACAAAACTTAAATTTTTCTCATCAATTTGAAGCGTTAAAAAATACTGTATCCTCAGTTTTTTCCCATTACTTACAGATATTTTTACGGACATATCTAATATTTCAACTAAGTACACCAATATATTTCACCTTAAAGCATGGTACTGTGTTCATCATTTCGTGCGAACTGCTGTCAAAAGTTCATATAAAAAAAAACTGTCACGAATTTCTCATGAAAAATTGTTGCAGTAGTAGTACTCTGTTTATTTTGTGAAAAACATATGAAATGTGTACGTTTTTAAAAAAACCAATGTGTTTGTTGTAAATTCCACACGAAAAAAGTGGTGCTTATATTATTTCCCATGAAGACTCAAAATGTTGTAGATATATTTCATATGTTTCGCACAAAATAAGTCTATGTCCATACGATTCAACTTTTGCTGTGCATTTTTTGAGTATGTATATCGGAGAGAGAGGTGAGAAGATTGGGAAGGGGTACACTGCTTCATGTACATGCAACTCTTTTGTTTTCTTCTTCGTAATATTAAGCAACAACAAAATCTATGTAAAAAAACAAAAGCTGCGCAACAAGAATTTGATTATATGGACACGAATGCAACTTCAAAGAAAATTTAAGAAAGGAAAAGCAAAAGTTGACTCGTATGGACATAGACTAAACAGACTACAACTTCTACAACAATTTTTAAGAGAAATTCGTAACAATTTTTTTTATATGAACTTTTGACAGCAGTTCGCACGAAATGATGAGCACAGTACCATGCTTAACTGGAGCACAGTATGTCCGATTTCGACCAACAAAATAGCAACAGATGTATGATAAAATTACCTTCAAACTATCTTAATACAATTAGGTAAGCAAATCAGTGGTTTCTTAGTTATTCACAAATTAGTATCGAAAAATAGCGGCTTTTTATGAAAAACTAAAAAAAAATCCTAAAAGTTGTAAACAAATTTAAAAGTGCAATAATTAAAGCTTTTAAAATATATTATTAAGGACATATGTGTTGCGGATAAAATAAACCATAATGCATGAAAATCTATAGACAAATGTCTACTTTATTTACAATTAAGCGAAGGAAGTCAATTGATAAAAATCACAATTTCATTCAACAGTAAAATTTTAATTTTTGCGGGTGTGTCTGTGTGTTGTATGGAAATTGTGATTTTTATCAATTGAGTTGAGGTGATCAGCTGTTGATGAGCTGTGCTGATAAGGCTACCTGGTACTGAATTCGCCTTGAGTAGCAGTTGAGCTCAACAGCTACGTCTTCTGAACGCGACCGTTATCAAATAAAAAAAATAATCAGCCACGTCAAAGAATACCATTCCGATCGGAAGTGGTTTCAATTTCGTAAGTTGCTTCTTTAGAAAACGAAAAACGAAAATTTTCTTCGTAATCAAACCACTTTTAAATTTCAAAGTGGAATTGAAAATCCTTTTCTACAGACTTCATTAGCAGTAAATATTAAAAAACGTGCATACTTTTCATGTTAATAAAAAGCTTATGTGAGCTTTGCATCTAAAAACAAGAGTAAGCAAACGCCTAAAGGTAGAAAAATTTTATCATTGTAAAAAGGAAATACAAAATAAACGGAATCAAAGCACCAAAAATTTACTTTTTCGGAATGACAACTACGGAATCAAAACCAATCCGAACGGAACCTGTGACACGGCTGAATAGGTAGGATTTGTTTGAATTTCTGCTATTACGTGTAATATTGAAAATTTGTTGTGGCAGCACTGTTAATATTATATTAATCAGAGCTGCCACGTTAGGGGCTTCCCCTAGATCTAGGGATTTTTATTTCATTTAGGCGCTAAAATACTTAGGGGTAAATTTTGGGGGCATAAATTTATGTTTGGGGGATTTTACTATTGCATGCCTATACAAGACGTAACTTTTAATAATATTTTACAACTAGTCAACATCTCTTTCGCAGTAGATAATTCAGTATCATTATTATATATGATAGCAAGGAGATTTCCCTATAAATAAAAGTTCTGTATTTTACAGCTGATTTGTTTCGTTTTCGTAGTAGATAAAGTAAAATCAAAGTACATAATTTTTTTTTGTTAATTCAAGACAAGATTTATAAAGAAGTCTTGAAAATATGTTGTTTTTCAATTTTATACATAAACTTTTTAGTTCTGACAACATGTACATGTAGAGTTAGCGATGATGACTTAGCAGCTCTTGATATTTGTGAAGAAACATGATTCCAATGTTTATAAAAACAAGTTCTTAACTACCGCTACTTTGATATAAAATTCAGTTTGTATACATTAAGGTGTCCCAAAATTTTTTTTATTTCCTTGGGTGTTCAAGCATAATTTGAAAGCTCATAGGGTAAAGATGACTTTGAGATTTCTTCAGATATTTCGGTAAAGGTTTAAAAGTCGCACAAGTCGAGTTTTTGCAAAAAATCGGGTTTGCCTGCCGTTTTTGAGTTTTCTTCATAACTTTTTCAAAAGGAAACAAGTTAAAAGAAAATTGTACAAGCTTTATTTTTGAGTGCAAAAACTACAAATTTTGGCAATGAGCCTACATAATAATATTTTTGTAATGTTTCCATAAATGTTGTAAATAACGCTTTATAACTTATAAAATTTGTGTGAAATTGAAAAAAACTACACAGAAAAAATATCATCAAACTGCAACTAACAATTTCAATTGTTAATATGTAATTTAAATTCAAACATATATTTTGTTAATATAACAAATTGAGTTGTTGATACGACAAACACAGAAATTTTTTCAACAAACAGAACTAACCAAATTATTTGTTATGTATTGTGAAAAAATTAACAATCATCATTGTTGATATAACAAATGAATGCACATACGTAAATGAAACAAGGCAAATCATGAATTTTTTCAACAAACTGAACTAACCAAATTTGTTGCTATATATTGTGAAAAAAATTAACAATCACCATTGTTGATATAACAAATCAATGCACTCACGTAGATGAAACAAAGCAAATTACGTTTTGTGTGTATTCATTATTTGCGTATTTAATAACGAACTGCTCTGTAGCTGAGAGGTAAGAACGTTACTCTATTAGTCCAGAGATCGCCGTTTCGATTCCGCCCAAACACATTTACTGTTTTTGCAGACAAGCAAAAAGTCGCTTCGATTATTGCGATTGTATAAGAAAATATTGTTAATACAACAATTACGATACTTAAAATTTGTTCGGAAAATCAACAACTCACTTTGTTGATATGACAATGATCTTAATTGAAATAAATTTGAAATCAACCAAAAAATTAAAAAAAAAAATTTTTTAAGTTTCTTTTAACTCACAATTTCGTAATTGTATTTACAAAAATCGTTGTAGGTGACTTATCAAGATTTTCGCTAAGTGATCTTGTGCGGCTTAAGAGTAATCAAAAAGTGGAGCTACATATATCTAATACTTGTTTATCAAGCTTCTGCATTTAGTCATATTTTACCCCTAAAACTGTTTCTTGTTTTTTCGTGCCTAGTTTGCTCAGTAGGACACGACCCGAACTCGAACGAAATCAGATTTTCTGTCACGAAAACTTCGTGTTGAGTCGTGCGTTTTCGTGTCACGAAAAAAATCACGATACTCGCCCATCTCTACTTCAAACTTCCAATTTCAAGTGCAATTTTAAGATTTCACGAGAAATTTTACGGATCTCTTGATTTGTTTTCCACCAATCCTTAAAATTGTTAGCTATTATTCTGGCGCTCTATGTGAAAGTATATTTTTGCAAGGGGATCAATCATTTTTCTCACAAGCCACACACTTCTTGTTTTCAACGAATGCATTGCTATTTTTAAATAAAATTACAAATTGTTCTACTACTCCATAATAAGAAATAAAATAACAGTTTTACAAGATATTTGCAAATAAATTCGCGCTTTGTTGTAATTCTCAGTATTAAAAGAAAACGAAAACTTTTATATACACAAAACGATTTATTTCAATTATCTATCGCACACCTGATTGCAAAGCAAAGCATTTTAAACTTTAATATTCATCGGATACAAACCTTAAAAATGGTATAAATCTGGAACGGTAAGACCAAATTCCATTGTTTTATTTTAATTTATTAGAATATATCAGTCTTTAAAACTGCATTACTAGTTTTTATACTTTTTATAGAAATTTTAAAAGTTGTAAACCGTTTTTTACAGAATTTATCCAAATATGACAAACAACTTTAATATATGGTACCTTAATGGGCAAAATTATAGCCGAAACTTATGGCTTATGCACATCGAAGTAAAGTTTGAACATTTTTCTCTAAAAGTATGTTGTCAAAAAACTAAAATAACGAGGTTATTGACCAAGTTATGAGCAAAGCTCGGAAAATGGCCGAAAAACACGATTTTAAATGAAAACTCGACTGGTGCGACCTTTAAACCTCTTCCGAAAAATCTCAAAAGGACTTGACCCTATAAGCTTTCAAATTATGCTTGAACCCAAAAATTATTTTCTTTTGGGACAACCTAATATATATACTTACATATCGTCATATGAAATGCAAAAAAGACCTATTATCATTTTTTAAATTTTGCAGGAGAGATAAAAAACTTAATAACAAGCAAAGTATTGTGAGTCCAAAAACTTTTTTTCAGGATAGTGTCATTAATTTAGACTTCATTAATAATACTACCCAGAAAAAAATATTTTTGTAATCATAAAAGTTTGCTTTTTGTTACGTTTTTTTATCTCCTGAAAAAATTTTTAAAATTATGTATTATTTATGTATATATTTTGCTTTTTATATGAATTTATATACTTACCTAACAGTATTTTATAAGTGTTATTTTTGTAATATGTATTTTATTAAATAAAAATATTCAAGACACTAGAAAAATATTTTTGGGGGGAATTTCAGATATTCAGGTCAGGATATTGGTACGTAAATTGAAACTGAATCAAGTTAATTTACTTTAAATTAAACTATTACATAAACTTTTACATATAAGTGTTTTATTCTCGAAATAGGGGGTTTTGAAATTTTTTAGGGGGGAAGAAAAAAACTTACCTGGCAGCACTGATCTTAATTATTAACCTAGGTAAATGTTACATACTTTTAGGATCATTCGTTTTAACACAAAAGCTTTAGAAGAACTGAAGAACTTGTTTCCATTTGGAAAAGTTATAGATCAGGGATGCGCAATGAGATCTAACAAATTGTACTAATTTTATATAATAAGTGTACTTTTTCAGTCCGATTGTATTAAATTTTTTTATTTATTTTTTAATATTTTTTATTAAAAATCAACTGAAATATCTACATAAAGATTTATTTGT
Organism: Panzeria rudis; assembly: GCA_956483635.1. Classification (NCBI taxonomy): domain Eukaryota; kingdom Metazoa; phylum Arthropoda; class Insecta; order Diptera; family Tachinidae; genus Panzeria; species Panzeria rudis. The sequence goes on along the minus strand of OY101449.1, from coordinate 39,919,959 downwards.
ACTACAAATTTGTATGCACGTAAATAACTTAACAATTAACAAAAGGGCACATTGACGTTCATTTGCACTATTGCGGAAGATTTTCCGCAATAATAAAACTCCTTCACAAATTCTAAAATAGTTCTGTCTTTTAGGATTTTTTATTTTGTTTTCAAATCTGGAAAGCATTTTACTCTGTATTGTTCAGTTGTTTTCTACGACTGAAAAACTGAGGTATATCATAAAATCGTGTGTTAAAAATAGCATTTCGGAAAAGGGACCCCAACTACCCCAATGCATTTCATATGAGGGAAGTTAAGGTCCTGTTCTTTCTAATTTTGGCGGTGAATATAGGGATAATTCCACTTGTGACGTGGGGTACACATGATATCAACCACAACCTCAAAATCGAAAAAATTTACCCAAACATATATTTTTGGCTTTACTAAAAATTCATTTTTCATCAGGATCACCACATATGTAAATAAACTTTACAATTTGTTTTAATATTTAATTTCAAAAGCTATACAAAAGACTATAAGTTGTTAAGATCTGAATATAAAAGGATCATGTAGAATATATTTCCTGCTAAAAAGTCTAATATATTTCTTTTCGTAGCTCCAATGTGACCATATAAACAGCGTCTTAGTCATTTCTAAATTATAGCAGCAAATCAGTTGTTCGAATCATGAGTTCTCATGAGTTCATCTTAAATTTGTCTGAAATCTGACCTGTTATATATAAAAATAATGGATGTTTTGAGTGTAATGAGTTACAACAAATATAAAAAATATTTAATGTTGCACCATATGAGTGAGTTTTACAAATTGATCGATTTGATCACATTTTCAAAATCTTGATGCTGCAATAGTGGACTAAAAAAAAGTAGGTCCCAATATTTTTGTTGTTGTTATTTTTCCCATGTATCTCAAAATAAAATGCAACGTGTTTTTGCTATTCCAAATTGAAATTCTCAAAAAAAAATGTTTGCTAATTTCAACTTTGAATAGTACTAAAATGTTGCATTTTATTTTTAGATACATGGGAACAATAATGAAAAAAACATTGGGACCTACTTTTGGCCCTCTACCGCAGCATCAAGATTTTGGTTATGAGATCAAATCAATCAATTTGTGCAACATCATATGATGCACCATTATAGATTCTTTATAGCTGTTATAACTCATTACACTCAAAATATCCACTGTTTTATACATACAAATTAGCTTAGAAAAACATTTTCTAAGCTAATTTGAGGTAGCTGAATACGAAAATGATATTCATTTATTTTTCTTAATGCTCGGTTTTCCGATATTTGCGAAAAACAAGCTTTTTTGTTTTTTTTAGTTTTTTCGTTTCTTGGCCAAAATTCCGAGAACAGCTCATCTGAATAAAATAAATTGTGCACTGTTGAATAGATACCTCTCTATTCTTTCAGTCAATACAATGATTATGCCGATCGTATACAAAAGTATAGAGTTACAGGCCTTAAAATATATAAAAGTATATTTTTAGACCTTTTCCCAAAAACTATTATTTTAAATTGTTCTATTAAGATGAAAAAATATACTGAGTATAATTTTTTCGGGCTGTATCTTTGAAAATAATTTTGGGACGATCACATGATGAATGCAATCGCTAGATTCTGATAAAAAAAATAAGAAAGTTATTAGCGAAAACAACTATATTAATTTTATTTAAAAAAAAAAATTATTGTGTTTAAGAGTTGCTTAAAAAAATTATTAAAAAAATTTTTCTATATAAATAAAGCAAATAAAAATAAAATTCATATAATTTCTCTAGTTTCCAGCCCTGGCAGAGCGATAAAAGATATGTCGAAAAAAATTTTAAATAAATTTTTGTATACAATTTAGCTAAATGCAATATTCTGGAGGTACTCGAAATCGACTGGATGACTTTTGTTTCCTTCATACACCAACGCTCCACTTTATTGTACATATGGATGTGTCTGAGGCTAAAAGGCCTAACTCCACTTTTCGAAAATTTCTCCATTTTCTTATATTACTATCTAATTAGTTGTGAACTCTTTAAAAATTATTTATTTTTTCTATTATTGAAATATTTCCCATTAAAAAATATGAAAAATCGGTATAGGTTTTGAATTATATTTTAATATTTTTCACATGTTTTTTGAAATTTTTTAAAATTAGCCACCCCACCTCTTTCGCTGAAATCTCCTACCCACTCATTTTGTCTGTTAATATCATAAAAATGTATGGTAACAATAAAAAGTAACAAAAAAATTAAAATAAATTTTTCAAACATCATCAATTTACTCTACTTTTTATTTTGTGGAGTTAGGCCTTTTAGCTATTGACACATCCATATGTTGAAACCTTCATTCACATATACACGATGCATGCGTCAGGCCTTTTGACCGTGAAGGAAGAATATACTTTGAGGTGTTCTTATTGCTTTAAGGGATACAAAAACTATCAAACTAAATTATAAAAAAAAAATTATATCCACTATCAACATTAATTTTAAATGTTATGTGTATGTAAAGGGTGTCCCCACAAGAGCGCCGGATGTAATTATAAAGAAAAACACCTTTATTTTTTGAATTAAGCAAACAGTTTTATTTCAACATATAAAAAAACAGTTCCGATTAAACGTGAAATACAACATCAGACAAATGGCCATCATGAAACCCCTAGCACAGGCTTATTCTTTTGCGGAATTTTGATAAAGTTTTCGCATAAATATGGAGGTATTTCACCAATAACGCGATGTTCAACTGTTTAAGGCTTATTCGCTACCCCCTTTTCCTTCACATAGCCCCAAAGCAAAAAGTCCATCGGCGTTAGATCACACGATCTTGGTGGTAAAATTATTGCATTGGAGCAATGAAATTATTTTATATGTTTAATGAAATTTTGATTATAATAATTTTAACAATTTCATTAATCCAACGAAGCGTGGCGTTGGTTGAGTTTTAATGAAATTTTCCATTGGATTAATGTCAAAATTCACAGAATTTATGATCAAAATTATTTCAGCGTGGAGATGAAAGTTTCTTCTCTCTGATGAAAATAAGCTTATATATGTTATTAGAAAACATATTTACATGGAATAAAAGGTCAATATTGACAAAACTTGGTATTTTACGTGGTTTGTGCTTTTTTAGGGCTCCGTACACCAAAAGTGCTAGGTACCCTATTGTTTTCGCTAGCTCCCCGTCTGTCCTTCCGTCCGTCTGTCTGTCACAGGCTGTTCTCTTGGGAACCGTAAGAGCTACGGACCTGAAATTTTCACAGAATATGTTACAGTTTGGCCGCTGCAACAACAAATATATGACAGTTAAAAATTAAAGGGTGTTCTAAAGCGAGCACAGAATATAATACTAATGTAACATACAGACACTTATGTATGTATAGACACTTTAAGTTTTCAAAGTTAGTGTTAATTGGTGTAGTCTGTAAAATAGACTACACCAATTAACACTGATATTTAAAACAATAAAAATTAAAGGGTGTTCTATCAGTTAATGTAATTTTTACTATCTAATTTAGACAATTTGCTGTATCTTGGAAGGCAAACTCTTGAAATTTAAAAAAAAAACGCTAAAACTTTAAAATTACTAAATTAAAAAAAAAATGTCAAAACGAAAAAACGCCAAAATGAAAAAAATCGCTTAAAGGAAAAAAAGTACCGAAATTAAAAAAAGTCGCAAAAGATCACCAAAAGTAAAGAGATCGTCAAACCGAAAAAAGTCGTCAATACGAAAAAAAGCAGTAAAACCCAGAAAAGTCGCTAAGACTAAAAATATCGTAAAAACGAAAAAATTAGTCCCAAAAAATTTTAAAAAATCACCTAAACTAAAAAAATCGCCAAAAATCGAAAAAATCGCCAAAACTAAATAAATCACCAAAACCCGAAAAAATTCCCTAAACCGAAAAAAGCGCTAAAACTAAAATAAATCAGTAAAACTAAACAAAAAGCGAAACAAAACGTTAAAACAAAAAAACGGCAAACCCAAAAAACCGCCAAAACTAAAAAAAGATCGGCAAGAAACAAAAAAAAAAAGAATTTCAAAAAATTAAATATCGCAAAAAAAAAAAAGTCACTAAAATAAATAAAACAACTAAAATTAAACGAAAAAGCAACACAAAAAAATGCCAAAATGAAAAAAGGGCAAAAAACGAGCCAAATTATTACAAATTATTCAAAACATCTTTCGATTAAACTATTTTTTTTTAGAAAAAGTTTTAAAGCATTGAACATTCAGAACATTCAGAAAAAACATTGTATACGTACGGAACCCTTCGTGTGCGAGCCAATGTCGCACTTTACTGAATTTATTACAAATTATTCAAAAGAAATTTCGATTAAACTATTTTTTATTTTAGAAAATGTTTTAAAGCATGTTATAATTGAACATTCAGAAAAAACATTCAACAAACAAATCTCCAGAATTTGAAAATATCGATGATATTTCATGATGGTAATGACATAAATCAGAAAGCTTAAAAAATAGTTGCACATGATAAAGAAAAACATAGTGAAGTTCAGAACCTTTAACAAACCGACAAAAATCGAGTCTAGTCACGAGGTGGCGACTAATCTGTTAATTGCTTAAAAAAAGTAAATAGGCTTTTCGCTCGTTGGTTGTTGCTGCCTTCGCTGGCAGTGTGGTGTGGGTGGAAAAGAGCTCTGATGAGAAGACTGTGGTGGTCTCGAAACATCTGATGCTAGTTTAACCTTCCGTATAGCTTGATATCTTAGAAAGCACAAAAATTTCGCGAAACAGGTTTTGGATTCGGAAAGGGTAAAAAAATTAAAAATTTTTTGTTTTTAAAAAATGAATTAAAAAACACAACACAAACTACGTGCTTTTTCACTAAATAACTAGATAAATATGTTCTAAGCAAAATGAACCATATTTTATTAAAATCAGCTCACAACCTTTGATTTTAGTCACAATTACCTGAGGGAACTCAGTGAATAAAAATACGATTTTCATACATTATTGAAAAAAGGTATACTTGCTCCGATTTTGACCAAATTTGGTACCCGCATGCGAGAGTTTTTTTTAATATAATTACAATTTTAGTAGTTATGGCATTTTTTCGTTTAAGCACACGAATCCTTGCGCCGATATCAACCATATTTAAAGTTTTTATAAGACTTGTCAATATAAACAAACGTGCCAAATCTTATCGCTCTACGATGACTCCTCCTATTTTTTGCCGCCAAATGTAAGAAGCGATACCACTGTGCCGCGTATCACACTAAACTTTTGGTTATACCAAAATTGGTACAATTGTACAAAAAATCCCAACAGTGATGATTTTTGGTTTTTCATAACGCAAGACCCCTAAAAATTTGCGTAATTGATGACAGATTTCGAAAATAGCTTTCAAAATAAAAAAAGGGTCATCATAAGGGTGCTACCAATCCTTAAAGTTTGGATTTCCTTGGAGATATAGAACTACTATCCTTAGCCTACTTGACTAATTCAATTTGCAATTTATTTTTTTAGCCTACTTGACTAATTCAATTTGCAATTTATTTTGTAAATAAAAACATGTAATTTATTTATAAAGAGTTAAAATAAATATTGTAATTATTATAACTTACCACAGTGATTTTTCTTATGCTTGAAGAATTATCTAGTAGTGGTTGTATATCTTTATGTATAAAATATGTATGTATTTTAAAAACCAAATGTCGTGTATGACAAACACAAAAAAATAACAAAGAATAAATAATTTTGTACTTAGTTCACTGAATTAAGAATAGTACAATATTACCATCAACATGAAAATTTAAAGATTGGTAGCATCCCTAAGACGGTGGCTTATTTTATTTTAAAATCTATTTTCGTAATCTGTGATCAATTACGAATTTTGAGGGGTCATGCGTTATGAAAAACCAAAAACTTATTTTTTAAGAAATCGTGTTTTTGTCTTAAGTCTTTTGTTTTTTTCCGTTTGTTTTCGTTTTCTAGTATGTGCCTCTTCTTTTTTAAAGCTTTACCTTATTAATACTGGCAGATAAGAGATTTTTACGTTCCAATTACACAGAAAATATGCGGTTGAATGCATCTGCTGTCACAGGTGACCTTAAGCAAGCTTCTCTAAATGCTACTTCTCACAAATCTTCATGTGAGATACAGTAAAATATATTCAGTAGATGTAGAACGACTTTTATCTGAAAGAAGTAGAGTTCATAGAGAATGGCAACGTTACAGATCCCCTTAGCTAAAATATAGGCTGAAGAATGTACCAAACAGCTTCAAACACTACTATCAAAACCGCTTCTCTACAAAAATGTCTGAATGTGATCGACGCAACACCGCAAGCAGACTGTTCGCTGTGGCAAGCCTCCATTGCGAGGTTTGTATTGATACTAGGCAAGAACTTATACTGAAAAGGATACTCTGCTCGTTAACCACTTGCAAGAATTAAGGCTTAATGCTAAATGAAATTTTTAACTTCTAGGTTACAACTTTTACGATATCTCTGAAACTAATGGGTACATTTAAAAACAATGTTCGCTCGGCTTAATTATAATTTTGTTGTCGATTTTTGTTTTTTCTCTTTTACTGAATACGGCAAACCCTTCTCCAGTTACGCTTATATATGTGTGTCTTAAAAGTGCCTTAATTTTTTACATAACGGTATATCTCCAAAACTAGAGCTGATAAAAAAAATTGAAGTCCAGATTCGAGTTCAGTGGCCTTAAGGAAACAACTGGAAGTTCTAGGGAATAAAAAGTTTACTGAAATTTAAAATTTAAAAAAAAAATTTTTTTTGTTATTTTAATAGTTATTTAATAATTCGATACTTTGATGTTTATTTTGTTAAGTATACGATTAAAACCTGATATTGTACCTTTTTGAAAAAAAGTACCTTTTTTAAAGTACCTTTTTTTTAAGTACCATTTTTAATCAAGTACATTTTTTTAAAAAAGTACCTTTTTTTAAAAAAGTAATTTTTTTTAAAAAGTACCTTTTAAAAAGATAATTTTTTAAAAAAGTACGTTTTTAAAAAAGTACTTTTTAAAAAAAGAACCTTTTAAAAAAAGTAACTTTAAAAAAATACCTTATTAAAAAAGTAACTTTTTAAAAAAATATCGTTTTTTAAAACGATCTTAAACAGTACCTTTTAAAAAAAAGTACTTTTTTAAAACAAGCACATTTGTAAGAAAGTACCTTTTTAAAAAAAGTATTTTTTTAAGTACTTTTTAAAAAAAAAAAGTACCTTTCTTAAAAAAAGTACCCTTTTGAAAAAGTACCCTTTTAAAAAAGTACCTTTTTTAATTTACATTTTTAAAGAAACCACAATTGTAAAAAAGTACCTTTTTTAAAAATGTACCTTTTTTAAAAAAAATAACTTTTTTTAAAAAAATTCCTTAATATTTTAAATTTACCTTTTTAAAAAAGGCACAATTGTGAAAAAGTGCCTTTTTTTAAAGTACCTTTTTAAAAAGTGTACCTTTTTAGAATCTTCCATATGCTCTAGGTAAACATGAAGAATGTTGGGTCAACATTTTTTCATATTTGGTAAGATATATGGAAAGCACAGAGGGTCAAACTTTTAATTACTAGAACTATTGTTACGTTGGGCTTTCTATTATTTTTTCTTGTACGTACATACCAAAGATTATATTATAATGAAGCTACTGAAAGAGGCAGAAAACCATATTGCTCGAAGAGCCTAAACTATTTTAAGGCCATAACCTTTTTTCATTTTCCGTGAGATCTATCCAAATCTTCGAATCATTATTATAAACAGCAGATTAGACCTTTTTACGGAACACCGTCGATACAATCTATATACGTATATAAAAGTGAATATCTGTTTGTTTGTGAACCGATCTTGCTGAAATTTTCACAGTATATTACTGATGATCTGTAGGAAACAATAGGCTATAAAATTTTGAAATATTATAAGTGGGCATGGCCATCCCATATAGAAGAAAGTTTTATTTACGGATATTTATGGAACTAATGCACCCAAAGACTTCAAATTTTGTGTGAGTAGCTTTTTTTATAATGTTTTTAAAGAGTTATTGTTAAGGAGGGAACTAATGTGGTAAAACACATAAAATTTTGTTGGAGTTACTCCATTGATTTTATGAATTGTTCTATAGAAAATAGTCAGACAAAAATTAGTGGGCGTGGCAACTCCCACATATATTTTTTTATGTTATATATTTCTTAATATATTTGGAACTAATGCAGCAAGAAACTTAAAATTTTGTGTGCATTGTCGCTCAAGCACAAGTTCGAATTGGACATGAGTGTGTGGCATCTCCAATAAAGAGCAAATACTTATTTGGAGATATCTTAAAAACTAGTATGGGGAGAGCCTTAAAATTTTGTAGGTATAATTCGGTCGACATTGTGCGTTGTCTCTAGAAAAAGATTTAAAATTGGACAAGTAGGCGTGGCACCTCTCATATAGAGCAAATACTTATTTTGAGATGTTTGCAAAACCAATACCAGCGGACCGATCTTTCTGAAATATTTACAGCGCATTAGTGATTACCCTTCCCATATAGAAGCAGCACTTACTTTAAAATATCTTGGAAGACAAGACAGTCATAATTTTGAAAATTTTGTCCTGAGTATTAACGCCAAAAACGAGAAATAGATTAACTGCCTGTCCCAAAATAACGACAAGTCGATTGCGTTCTCATATTTATATTGAAAACAAAAACAAATTAAAATTTTTACTATTGTTTTCAATATAAATATTAGAAAGAAATCGATTTTTCGTTATTGTGGTACAGGCAATAAATATTTATTTTGTTTAATATTTAATTTTAAATAAACATAATTGAAAAATAATTAAATATAAAAGTTTTCTTTCCATCACAAGGGGATATTGTGTAGCGAAGCACACGGGTTTTAGCTAGTATATAATAAACGTTAAAAAAAATCATCACAATGTGATGTCGATTTCTCTTTCGTATAAGCCATACATGTTTCCGCATAATTTACATTAACTATAAATAGTTATTGTAGGATCCATTCTCTACTGGAGTAAACTTGAGCATGAATGATCGTGAGAATTGCAAAAATCGTCGTGAGTAAACGTTCGTGTGGGAAAAACATGATATGTATTTATATTTTTAAAAATACTCGCGCACACATCTCTAGTTAAAAGATAAGCCCAGCAAACAAGAAATTTATATTTAGAAAATATGTTCAGGTATTCATTCAGGCAAGTATTAAGTTGTTAATGTATAGGTGACATTTAAATTAACTGAGAAGTCAAAGTTATTTACATAGAGTAAAAAAACCATTTAATGAGTGTATGAGTGTGCTATTAAATATACAGGTATGATTATTGTGTCGTATAATCGATGTGACAAAATGACTGCGATGAAGAACTCAAGTGCTGCGCATGCGTACAATTTACGAATATTAAATGATTTTTTTTCGGATTTCTTTTTGTATTGTTTTATTTAGATGTCGTACATGTGTAGTATATGAAATTATGTTTATTTTTGAACTTTTTCTCGAATTTTTTTCTTGTATCTGATTGTTATTGGCGGCAGCAGCGTGTTGATTATAATGATGACGATATGATTTGTATGTTTGTTTGTAGTGTTTGTTATGGACGTAAAGAGCAGCTTTATCTTCCTTCCAAAAATTAAACAAGAAAACAAATACAAAAACAACAACAACAAAAATTAAATAAATACAAAATATAAGCAAAATGAATAAAATTGTACCTACAAAATACTCATATTAAAATCGTCATCGCCTCTGAACGATGACTTTTAAGCAGTGACAGTCAAGTATGCAGCGAGCCATAAGCGGGTACGGTCGATCGATTGTTGGCAATAAACAAAAAACAAAAATAATACTAAATAAATACAAATAAATTAATAAAATAAATAAATCAAATGAAACGTTAACGAATTACAATTTATTTAATTTATTGTTCTTGTTGTTGTTTCTGTGTGAAGTTGTTTCATTCTTTCAAGACCAAATGGAATTTTTAGTGAAGTAATTTATTGAAAATAAAAAAATTAAATAATATTGAAGAAAAAAACTTATTAATAGAAGCAAATACTATTATTGCTAATCGCATGCTATTAAGAAATTTGTAACAACAAAAATCGTTTAAAAATAAAAATTTTATAACAAGTAAATTTTTAACAATTGCATTTAAAAATGTATTTCCTCGTTAAATAGCGTTTAAATCGAAAGTGAAACTTTAAAAAAAAATGCTGCTATATATGACAAATTGCTTTAAATATTTTTAAAGCTGTTAACATTTATTGACTTTGGAAAACTACTCGCATATTTAAAAATAAACGGGTAAAATTAAAATAGTTTTAAAATTAAAGCCATATGAGTCAGTCAAAATATTTATTTTAGGTTATAGTATTCCAGCTAAAACTGTTGTGAGGTGGAGCTCAAATGTATATTTAGCAGGGTAGAATAAAAATGCTGTCAAAATCATAAATTCGAATATTTCTTATAAACGTGTTTTTTATTTTTAATAATTTATTTAAAACATTATATAACGGCATGCCGCGGTATTTCCAATGCAATGCCGGCATGTGCCAAAAGTTTTTTGCAATGGTAAATAAATGTGTATTTAATTGATAACACTATGCAACAAAATGAAACTTTTGTCATGACATTTGGTCATCACTGCATTTTTTTTATTTTGATGTGTTATGATCCCCTAACTACAAAAATGGTCGAAATTTAAAATTCTATAGGTACGTTTAATTTTTTCTGCATTTTGAGATTTTTCAAGAGGCTGTATACCGATTTCATCATAACTTACGAAAGGGTGGTGCAATTTAATTACAAAAATAAAATAAAAAACTTGAAATAAAATTACCTTTAAGCCGTTCAAACATTATATCTTTATATACTTAATCTTTTCAGAATTATTCAGACCGCAATGATGAAAAATAGATTTTTTTAAGCAAAATTGGACAAATTTTATTTTTTTAAAATTTATAAGAAATCGAAACTTACTACAACTTAAATTTGTATTAAATGTATGTCCATACGAGTCAACTTTTGCTGCGCAACTTTTGAACTTATGGGAGAGAGAGGTGAGAAGATTAGGAAGGGGTACACATAGGGTACATAGAGGCCAAACAGAAACTTCAAAAACCTAAGTGTGCTGTCAAAAACCCAAGTCTAAGGATGTATTAGTAGAACATTTTGTATTAGTATTGGTTTAAAATAAAAATTTCCCCACAGCACTAAAACCGCACTTGGTTGTAACAAAAAGTATTCTAAATTATTTGTATTTTTTATAATTACATGAATTTTTAGAAGTTTATACAATTATTGTTATATTAATTAATGAAAATATGAATTTAGAATGCTGTTAATACATTCGGGCTCAAAAAATATTGATTTGCTAAAAATTTTTTTGCAATTTTTCTATTTGGTACCAAAAATTTTTATCCCAAATAGGAACAAAAATACAATACTGTTCAATGAAAAATAGGATTGAATACTTTGATAAATTTCAACACACAAATGTCAACAAAATTAAAAAAATATTTTAAAATTACAGCAAGAAGATATATCAAATTTATATCAAAACAAATAAAAAAATTAAATAAAACTAAAAAGTGTTTGTGCGTGGAAAAAAAGTTACGATTTAGTGCATTTTCAAGTCGAAAAATGATAGTCTCTCAAGTGTGTTGAAATGCAAAAATGGTGTCCTCTCATTTTTGTTGAATTAACAATATCTATATGTGTAAAGAGAGTTGTCATTATTTTGTTGTCAGTGCGAGAGCTTGCTATCTATCAAGGTGGATTTATACAGGTGATATTATAAGCACAGCTGTTCTACTTTTTTCCCGCAAATTAGATGCTCGTATGTCAAAATTTGTATACGTTGACATTGGGGATAAAAATGTCAAATGTTTTTGTAATGTTGTAGTTGTTTTAGAATCAACACCACCTGATAAAATGAATTCACCTTGCTATCTATGTTTATCAATGGGGGTACACTGATTCATGTACATGCAACTCTCTTTTGTTTTCCTCTTCATAATATTAAGCAACAGTGTTGCCAGAAAAATTTTACCTTGACCCCAATTTAAAAAGTGAAGTCCCCAAAAATCCCCATTTTAAAAAGAAAAATCACCAAATTTCTCCCCAAAATAATTTTTTTTTAAATAACCACTACAATTCAATTAAAAAATAAGAGGTTTATACTGAATTTTCATGAAATTTGTTTCATAAATTTTTTTTATTTGATGATAAGAGGTGCGAAAAGCTAGTGGAGTAAAAATGTCACAACAAATTTTTTTTACTCCGAAAGCATCTCCACCGATCCTGTTAGCACGTAAAAAACATTCATAACGCCATCATATGAATTCAATCCAGGAGATATGGAAATGTTTCCCTAAAATCAAATTGACAAAAAAGGATATTATAAAAATTTCCGAATTCCAGTTCTAAAGTTTAAGCGACTGAAAAAATATTGATTTTTGGTTTTCACAGACTATCTTTGATTTCGAACATTTTTGGGGTAAAAATTATTATTTTTAATGGGTTTGAAACAATTTTCGCATGTTGTAGAAAAGTTTAGCTGTCATTTTAACAAATTTCAAGTCTTGTAATTTTCGCAATTAAAGTTCTTTTGTTTTTGTTCTTTTATTTTACGGACGTCTGCATAACCAAAACTTGGCAGGAAGCTAGCATTGGTATACGTGGCTGCCTACTGCACGCAAGCAATCAAGTGGAATCAATAAGATTCCGTTTTGACAGGAAGGAAGTTAGCATAAGTAACGAAATTGAACTGGGTCTTAGAGTTTTTCCATATAATCGGACATTAAAAACCACTATATCTTATAGTCCTGACCCATCACTATATTGTACACTGATTTTTAATGTCTAATATTCCAGTAGATCTCTTTAAGGGCGATGAAAATTAATTTTTTTTTCTCGTTTCATCTTTTTACAGTTTTTGTGATATTGTATCTTTTTTAACTTTTCTGTAATTATATGCAAAACTGTTCCCTAAACTGGTTTTTTAATGTTTGACAATTGTACTGTTTGATACATATTTCATTTTTGTTTTTATATTTCAAACTTTTGGAACAGATAGTCATTTTGAAACATGTATCCGACCCTAGCAATTTATGCTGAATTTAGGTAATTTTTGCAATATATTTACTATGCAATTAGTTTTTTTTAGTGCTATCGTAATTATTGAAAAATATGCTGCAAGCTTTAGCATGGAGTAATCTCAGCAAAATGGGAATGCAACAAAGTGTACCAACGGTAACACTAGAATTTGTTGTGATTATTATAAATTTGGTAGTGATGCAATTCTCGTATGAAAATTTATCAAGCGATTTGTAGAACTGCGATCAACCTAGCCACAGAGCAAGAGGAGATACGTATGAGAACTGGTGAATGGGCTTCCGAAAACAACGTTGTTATGTTCTTGAAATATTGATTATGTCTAGTTCTTAGCTACGAACTTAGCCTATAAAAAGTAAAAAAGAAGTTAGTCCCAAATAATCAGATTAAAGTATCTGACAGGTTTTATGTCATGTGACATGGTAAAATTAGGCACGATTTCATACAAAAAAGTGGTGGAACTCACCTTATATTAAGGTACACAAATCCCCTCATCTGACTACACTGTTAAGCAACAACAAATTCTATGTAAAAAAAAAACAAACGCTGCATAGCAAGAATTTGATTGTATGGACACGAATGCAACTTCAAAAGAAATTTTAAGAAAATTGCAGAAGCAAAAGTTGACTAGTATGGACATGGACTAAATGATCATAAAGCCACATATACTATAAATAAAATAAGCTTTATTTCATGAAAATCGATAGTTAAATATTGACTTATTCGCAATAAAGTGAATTTTCGCAAAAATAAGATGATTTCACTTTATTATGAAAAAAATTAATATTTATCGATAGATTTTCATGAAATAAATCTAATTTTATTTTAGATAGATGTGGCTTTATGATTGGTTAGTATAAATTGTAAGTTTTTGTCATATGCGATTTTTTACAAATTTTTAACAAATTTAAATTTTGCATAGAAAAATATATTTTTCATCATTGCGGTCTGAATAATTCCAAAACTATTAACTTTCTTTAAAAAAAATAATATTCAAGTAGCGTAAAGGTAGTTTTGTTTCAAGTTTTTTGGTGGTTTTTGTAACAAAATTTGACAAACCTTTCCCAAGTTATGATAATATCGGTGGAGCAAGCCCCTTCAAAACTAGACTTTTTTTAAAAAATCAGTTAATTTCAGTATATTGTGAATAAAATCAATATTTATCCATCGATTTTCATGAAATAAAGCTTATTTTATTTCTAGTATATATATAACTTTATGATAGTAAAGAATAAAGATAGTAAAATTTGGCCATTTTCGACTTTTTATATACTTAAAAAAAATTAAACTTTTTAAGTTTTGCATAAAAAAATGTATTTTTCATCATTGCGGTGTGAATAATGCCGAAACCATTGAGTATATAAAAAAATTATCTAAAGACGGCTTGAAAGTAATTTTATTTCAAGTTTTTCGATAGTTTTTGTAATAAAATTGGACAACTGCTTTTCAAGTTATGATAAAATCAGCGGAGCAGCCTGTTCAAAAATCCAAAATTTTAGAAAAAAATTTTTTTTTAATTATTCATAGAACTTACAATTTCGACTGTTTTTTTAGTTATTGGACCATAACACATATACTTGTGTATCGAATAACAGCAACAATGGTATAAATTAACAACATACGTGCAAAATAGTGGCCTCAACGAACGAAAGGTTTTTAATTATTCGTTTGTTGTTCCTGAAAAATTATCACGTGGTCAAACGGATCCTTTTTTAGCCCCCGACCAAAAAAGAGGGGTGTAATAAGTTTATACACACTGTGTATCTGTCTATCTGTGTGTCTGTCCATTTCCTTGTAAAGTCTAACGGCTGAACCGATTTTGATTCAGTTTTTTGTGTTAGAAAGGTGACTTGATCGAGTAGCTATGTTTAAAGATAATCGGTCCAGCCGTTTAGACGTTATCACATATTTTCTAGCGGTATCCACTTCAATCAGCGTGTCTGTAGCACCGTAGCTCTCAAATGGCCGGATCGATTTTAATTTAGGTTATTTTGTTTGAAAGGTGACTTGATCTAAAATCTTCTAACTTATATTTGAAAAAATTGGTCCAGCCGTTTTGAAGTTATCATCCATTTTCTTGGGGGGTTTTTACATTTTTAGTTTAATGTTATTGTTTATTAACAACAAAATAACACCGGCACGGCACGTAAAATAAAAAAGTGGCCTGTACATTAGACGAGACCCACCTACCTACAATCATTTCGACGCGCGGAATTCGAATCCAAGGTTCGTTTGCCTCGTACGCCCTCAAATACGAAAAACTGCAGGTTTTCGCAAAAGGACCTCAGATTCTCATTCAGCATGTCGAAATATATCTATTTATGTATGTAAGTAGTAGGGTGATCGATTATTCGACATTTCCCAGAAACCGGTTTTCGAATAGTTCGACTACTTGAAATTTTAGAAAAACCGGTTACGGTTTCGTCCATTAAAAGTACTGAAATCAAAATGAGGATCAAGTTCTTGATAGATATGATACCATCTAATTTCTAAGCTAACTTGACAACATTTTCCCCATAATTCTTCAAAATAGTAGAAATGGAAAAATTTATTGTCAAATAGCAGGCAGGTTGCCTAAAAACAAGATGGTATTGTACCTATCAAGAACTTTATCCTCATTTGATATCAGTACTTTTAACGGCCGATCTGACTTCTTTTCTCTAAGTTTTTGTTTGGTACAACACTATCTTCCATCGCTAAAATTTCCCATAATTTCTTAATTGCGCATTATGGTGCCCCTTATATGCGGCACACCTTCCCAATACGTGCTCAGTACAGTTTTTTTTTACTAAAAAGACCTTTCCAGGAGGATTTACAATCAAAATCCGAACAAAATTTGGTCAACAAATATAGGGGCGACCCTAGTGCACAGATCTACATTTTTTTCTTTTTCTTGTTTATTTCTTGACATTCACGCAACAAGCATTTTTTTGCCTATAATGGATGTCAAACTCCATATAAAATATTCGCCCGTACTACGACCTCATAAAACTAATTCACCTTAATTACATGCTTCAGAAAATGCTCTTGAACAGAAATACTTAGGAAAATCAACAGTAAAAGTTCGTCAAGTTTTAATATAGTAAAAACTAATAAAATATACTAATCGAAAAGTATTCGACATTCGAAAAATCAATATTTTGAAGAAAACCGACAACCGTATTGTGGAAAAACTCGGCTTAAAAACCGGTTGAAAAACCAAGTCGATCACCCTAGTAAGTAGGTGGGTCTAACCAAATGTACTAGTTTATTCGAATAATTTTAATTCGAGTAATTTCGTTCGAATAATTTTAATAGAAGAATTTTTATTCGAATAATTTTTATTAAAATAATTTATATTCGAGTCATTGTAACTTGAACAATATATTTTTCGAATAATTTATAATCTAATAACTTTTTCTTAGTAATTTCGTTCGAATAAATTTCATTTGGATTGTACTCATCTGAATAAATTTATGAGAATTTTTTTTAATTCAAATAATTTCATTCGAATAATTTATTTCAATAAATTTATTCATCTAGTTTAACTACGATTACATATGTATAACTATGTATATTCGAATAGTTCGAAAATTTTTATTGGATTAAGTTAAGATAAATAACATCACGCAACCAGAAAAATGCCAGGCTACCACTATATTTTTTTATGTGTTATGGTCTCCAACCTACAAAAACATTCGAAATTTTTAATTCTATGGATAAATTTATTGTTCTTTTTTTCTAACATTTTTGATTTTTAAAGAGGCTGCTCCACTGATTTTATCATAACTTGAGAAGGGGTTGTCCAATTTTATTACAAAAACCATATTAAATGAAATTACCTTTAAGCTGTTCTAATATTATTTTTAATATACTACCCCGTTTCAGAATTATTCAGACCACAATGGTAAAAAATAAATGTGTTTAGGCGAAATGGGAAAATTTTATTTCCTTAAAATTTATAAAAAATCGAAAATAGCGAAAACTTACCGCTTTTATTGCCTTATCATAAAGCCACATACGTATACTACGAATAAAATAGCTTTACTCCTATTTCATGAAAATCGATTGATAAATTTTGATTTTAGTCATAACTATATGAGTCCGCCCGCTTCGCGCGCTTAAAGAAGAAAATTTCCATTTTTCGTTTTCTGAAGAAGCAACTTACGGAATTGAAACCACTTCCGATCGGAATAGTATTCTGTGACATGGCTGATTATGTAAATTTCTTTAGTTTGGTTTAAAATTCCCGTAATACAAATTAAACAGTGCTACACACGTTAAAAAATTTTCGTAATTACCAGCAACATTTATATTAGTAAAATGGGGTATTTTAGCTTTTTTTCTAATTTAACTTCGAAATGAGATATTTTATCGCGGTGAAAGGTAGCCTTTGTTTGAACCAGGACTCCATACTAAATTTCATGAAAATCCATTCAGTGGTTTTTGCGTGATGCGTGCTCGGACAGACAGTTGTTGTTTTGTTGTTTTGTGTTCCACATCGATTGCTTAAGTCCCCATAAAATGAATCCCAGATGCAAACTTTCAAAACGCCGATACACGTGCAGTTTCTTTTCGAGTCCTCTACCGAAATTGGTCGTTGGAACCCTGTTATGTAAAAATAAGTTGATTTTGTTATACAGTGTAAATACATATTCAAAGTTTTTGGAAAAATTAGCTGACTTCACTTTATTATGAATAAAATCAGTATTTATACATCGATTTTCATGAAATAAAGGTTATTTTATTTGTTTGTTGTTGTTGTTTTTGCTGTTGTAATAGCTCTGCTGTTGTAACAGCTCTGCTGTTGTAACAGCTCTGCTGTTGTAACAGCTCTGCTGTTGTAACAGCTTTGCTGTTGTAACAGCTCTGCTGTTGTTCGGTCGGAATAATTCGGAAACCATTTGGTATAGAAAAAAGTCATATCAAGTTTTTCAGTGTTTTTTGTACTAAAATTGGACTCCCAAAAATCCCAAATTTAGCAAGAAAAAATTTTTTAAAATGTATCCATAAAATTTTAAATTTCGACTGTTTTTGTAGTTACGGGACCATAACACATCAACATATATAGTGGAGATCAAAAGTCATTTGATTAATTAATTAATTAGTTTTATTGCATAGAGTAAGTTTGATTCGAATATTTTTCATATGAATAATTTTATTCGACTAATTTTTTTCTAATTTTAAATTGTATAAATTTATTGTAATAATACTAATTCGAATATTTTTATTTATTCAAATAATTTAATTTTAAAAATTGTTATACGAATAATTTTCATTCGAATTAGTTTGTTCGAATAATTTATATTCGAGCTATTTACTTCAAATAATTTTATTCGAAGAATTTTTTTCGAATAATATTAATTTGAATAAATATCTATTGGAATAATTTTTATTCATGTGATCTCTTTCGACTAAGTTTCTTCGAACATGTTTATTCGAAAAAATTTATTCAAGTAAATTTTGATCAAATAGTTTGATCTGAATAATTTTATTCTAATATAATGCACGGCCACGTGATTGAAGGATCAAACTACTCACTTGTATTTTTAATACGCCTTGCTTACATCCATTATGCCTATCAATTAAGAGCAAATACTTATTGTTCCACCTAATACATTCAGTTTCAATAATTAATTTAACATATTGAAAAATATATTGCCAACTAAATTGATATAAGAAAAATTTAATAGCCTTTAACAATTTATTAAAAAACTAAATACATACATATTATAAAAACAAACTAATTCCATCGAATTTTGTACTCCTAAATGGGCAAACTACAACTATATGCGATATTAGCGATTATGTTGAGTGAATCATTTTGAAAAAGCTTTTGTAAGAAATATTTTTTGTAAATTGTTATTTTAAAAAAGTATGCATGAGGTATGCACATTTTTGTATTAATATCTATCTAGCGTGTAACAAGTTTTATTATGTCTTGTGTTAAATAAAAAATATGATGTGTTTTTTTAAGTTGATGATGTATTACCACCGGCATATTTGTAGTCATTGAAATATGCAATTGTTCTACACCTTACACTCTACTAATCGCGATAATCTTTTAATCTACTAAAGCTTGTGAGTGAAATATTATGAAGGTCTTTTTCACAAAATTAAGATTTTTTGAGTTTAGTTGCTTAACACTTATTATTGTCACACGGCTTCTTTAAATTTATTAAATAAATTTACCTATGTCAGCTAAACGTTAGCTCAATAAAAGAATAAAGTAGTGT
The DNA here is from genome assembly GCA_956483635.1 of Panzeria rudis. Lineage (NCBI taxonomy): Eukaryota > Metazoa > Arthropoda > Insecta > Diptera > Tachinidae > Panzeria > Panzeria rudis. The sequence goes on along the minus strand of OY101449.1, from coordinate 39,900,654 downwards.
AGATACCGGATATAAGCACATCGCATATAAAAAAAACGCTTATAAGAAAATGGACCAAAAACACCATGTCTTTTTGTGTACTTTCCATAGAAAAAATGTTCTATAAAAGAAAATCGTATATAAGAAAAAACCTGATATAAGAAACTTTTTTCAAACATCAAAGATGATAAATGATATGAAAAAAGATTTTATATAAGAAATTTTTATAGTGCAAACTAAACTCTTTTTTTATTCTTTATCTTTTGTTAGAGCTACTTAAGTTAGTTTTTTATATGAATTGTTTCGTATACATAATAAAAAATTCTAGCTATCGAACTTAATTTGTTTTACTTTTTATAGAAAAAAATATTACATATGTATGCTTTATTGGAAACACACTTATAAGAAAAAAGTTTCTTATATCCATATAAATGTGTATAAGAAATTATTTTCTTATAAACTATAATTGCTTATAAGAAAAAACCGCATATAAGAAACAATTTTGTGAAATTTTTACAGTTTCTTATATCCGATATGTACTGTATACTTATTATACATGTATATTTTCCAAATTTAATTGATGACACTGAGGTTCAAAATTTAGATGGCGAATTCAGATAGCTCCACCACATATTAATAAATATTTTCGAAACTTAGGAAACGTTACTGCGAAAGACTTTTGGCACACAATGCCAAAATACTAGAGCAGATAGTGAGTTAGTGTTTCCAAAGCTGTAGAAATTTGCATTAAATTTAATATGTCTCCTTAATTCATCTGCAAACGTTGAACGGATATTTTCAAAAGTAAATTTAAATAAATCGAAATACAGAAAGAGATTAACAAATCCAATCCCAATAAGTAAATTAAATAAAAAATACGCATTTTTATGCACAAAAATGTGAGTAATGGGGTATTTGTTATAGAGCTAATTCAGACTAAATGTTGTATTGTTTATTTCGTAAAATCATAAAAATTTTCTAAGCAATTTGTTGTTTTAAATTTTTAAAACTTAAAATTTTGATATTGAAATGTATAGCAAATTTTTATGATTTTACAAAATAAACAATTGTTCAATTCACAAGCTCAGTCGTATGTCTTATCGTGTAAAAAAAGACGACACTTTCGTATGTGCTTGTGAACAGACAAATTTGTTGTATCGTTATTTTGTCGTATTTTAAATGTTAAAATGTAGTCAATTCATTTTCAGTAAATAATTTATGCCAAAAAATGAATTTTGTTGTTATTTACAGGTTTAGTGATTTCTTTAATACATTTAGCAATTTTTCGATAACTTGCGATTTTTTTTCGAGATTTTTCCAAATTTTTTCGTTTTTAATGGTGTTGGCAACTTCTAATCAATTTTAGTTAGGGCTTGTTTCAGATTTTGCAATTTCTCGCGAATTTTTGCAAAGTTCGCGATAAAAGCGACTTTTTGCAAATTTTCAGCTTCCTTACAGTTTTGCCGAATTTTAAGAAATATTAGACTTTATTATCATGCCGCTGTTAGCAAGTTTTTGCGAATTTTCGCTATTTATGCGATTTTTACCAAATTTTTGCATTCCTCACAGTTTTACCTATTTTTAATCAAAATTATTGCTTGATTAAAATGTTGTAATTTTTCGCGAATTTTCACTTTTTTCGCGACAGGTGTAATTTTTTCCAATTCTTTGGCTTTTTTACATTTTTAGGGTGTTTTTTTAATCAATATTGCGCTTTGTAATCTTTAAAATTTTAGCAAGTTTTTGCAAATTTTCGCGTTCTTAGCGAGTGTTTGACTTTCCTTACAATTTTGGGGCTAGTTTCCAATATTGCAATTTTTCGCGAATTTTCGACATTTTCGCGATATGCTTGATTTACTCAATTTTTTTTTTGGCATTTTTAGAGCTCGACTCACTTTTATATAATTATAATTTTGCGAAGTTTTTTGAACAACTCTTCTACAAGCTGTTATAGCTGGTGCCCATTCTATACCTTATATTTGTTTAGAAATTAATCTAGCAAATGAAATATTCCCAGACAATACAACTATTCGGAAAACATATAAAAATCAATCGTATAATTATAACGCACTTTTGTATGAAAATTGCTAACAACAAAAATACAATATTGTATAATTAGATGATTACAAAACACATACGACGTTAGTACGAGCTTGTGAATTGAACAAATATAGCTAACATTCAGTTGAACTCATAGTTTTATAAAATGGTATAGAAAGAAGTCAGAAACTTTATACTTTTGGAACTAGAAATTTTTGTCTGCGCTGCAGTTTCACGAAGATTTTGAAGAAGCTTCTTTGAAGTCAATAAAAAGAAACAACCAAACAATCGACGACAAAATTTAAAAGTTGCGTTAACTGAGTCACAAATTGTTGCCAAGTTGCATTCACTGAGTCTACAATGTAAAGATTTGAGTTGTCGCAATAGTCGAGGTTGCGCTCTTCGAGGGTTGCAGTCACCGAGGGCGCACTGTACATATATTTGACCTTTTAAATGTACAATGTAACTTATATACATAAGTAATATATTATAAGAAATTTATTATTTGACATACATATTGTCATAATTTTATTTTAAATGAAATTTATTTGCTGGTGCTTAAGCATTGTAAATATGCATTTTATTGGCGCTTTACCAAATCTCCAGTAGCCTTCAAACCAACTTTTGAACAGTTACAGACTTTCAAAAACCATTTGAGAGTTTTGTATAAGTTTAAAAGCCTACTGTACTTATTTACATATTTGTAATATCTCAAATGGTTTTTGAAAGTCTGTACATGAGATAAGGGGCTTGTAACTGTTTAAACGTGTGTTTGAAATCTACTAACATTTTGGTAAAGCACCAATGAAATTCATATAGACAATGCTTACACCCCAGCAAATAAATTTCATCTAATATATTATCATTTTAATATAAGTAGCCTGTTTGAGTTGAATTTTGGGTTTTGATGTTTACATATTAATTTTTATATACATATGACCATGAATTATGTTTATATTACTCATAAAAATTTTTTCCTTATTTTTTTTTTCTAAAATGAAGATTTTTTTTCGAAGAATGAAGATTTTTCTCCGAAAATATCTGACACCACTGTTCATAGGTGTTTTTCTAGACAATGTTACTATGAACTCATATATAAAACCTATATGTATGTACTTAAATTGCCTTTTTCTCAAAAGTGAATATTTTGACGTAGGGGTAATATTGAAGAATATCAAAATGCTTTTGATTTTCATAACAAACTCACACTAACACATATCGAGAGTATTTTGAATATAGATTTAAAATATGTCAACTCAAATTTTGGAGAAAACGAGCTTTTGATGGTAAATGTTGTGTTAACGTTAACGGACACTAACGTGTGCTCTCCACGTTTAGTGAAAATTTCTGAGCAAAAAGTTAAGTTTTGCAACTTTTACACACATTTTTGTACTAATGTTACTCGTATCTCAAAGTATATATAGTTTTTCAGAGAAAATAAATGCTAACTCCCATATTAATTTGACAACATTTTAAAATTTATTTCGATTGAATTACATACTTCTAGATTGGTCCCGGCTTTTATTTCATACTCGAGAATTTTTGTAAGTAATTGTTAAAATGTTTTTCGTAAATCAAGTTTTTTTATGTCAAGCTTTTTTACAATTTGGATTTGGCAGGCCTAAGACTAAGGCAATTTTTGATTGAACTAAGCAACTGGTTGTTGGATTTTGTCTATGCACATCCGTTGAATTCATATTTCGAATCACTTATATAAAAAATGCTCTCCCATCCGTCGCATCTTTTAAATAATATCCAAATATATTCGAAATTTCGTCTTCTTACCAAAGAATGTTGCAAAAATGCTTCGGAGCCGTTAAAAGTTGTAGCAGTGTATGACACAGTGCACAGCACACGTACAAATAAATTGAAACAAGAAGTTACAAATGTGTGTTAATTGCGATCGCATGTACACATACGTACTTATGTATGTTTAGCTGTGAGTTTGTCGTAACTTGTCTTTTTTGTTTCTTCTTCTTCAACTTGATGCAAACTTTTGGAAATTCCTACTGTTCATCAATTTACTTGCTGTTGTGGTTTTCGTTGTTGTACTTTAAAGGTCACCAATAAAATCTGCATCTTGAAATTTGCAATTTGTTGTTGCTGATATATTTTTTTTATGGATTTTTGTGGTTTGTTGCAACTTTTTTTGTAATTCTTTTGCAGCTCATCTTCTTCTTTTTATTCAGCCGTACAGTCAGTCATTGACGTAGCCACACATTTTTTCGGGGATGTCAAGAGACAGTTTTGCTCACAAAAAAGAGGTTTTTGCCACTAGTGCTGGCAGAGTATGGAGCAATGGTTACAGAGTACCGAGTATTTGATATTTTTGTGGGTACTCAATACTGCAAAGTAGCTAATCGATACTTTCAGAGTTGTATTTTTATGACTGAATTGAGTGGGAAATTCAAATGTAAAAACAAAAGCCTCACTAATAAATAATAAATCCATTCATTGAGGAAATAAAAATTTCAATTATTATCGAATACCTAAAAGAAATGTATTGAGTATTGACTACTTTCCACCCTCAGAAAAACTATGCAGTAAAACTTTTAAACTTCTGAGGATAGCATGGGTACCAATGCTATTCTCATAATAACCTCTCCACGCCTATGCATACAGCCAAATGTAAATGTTGAACACTTTACGAAAGTATTTCCAATCATAATGTTTTTATTGTTGTTGTTAAATAATTTACTGGCATCACAGTTGCCGCCATCAGTCGCAAACATCATTACAATGTTTGCTCATCATTATTCCAAGTAATTTTAAGCTTGCATATCATATTAAATGTTTGCGGAATGCAAGTTTCACTTTTTAATAATTAAAATTTCGTTATTGTGATTACAACACAATCGTAACTATTTAAGTATGTATGGACAAACCGCTTCAATTGTGTACCATCTTTTTAGGGTTCCGTACACCAAAAGTGTAAAGTGTAAACCCTATTGTTTTCGCTACTCTGTCCATCTGTCTGTCTGTCATAGGCTGTTTTCTCAAGAACCGTAAGAGCTACGGACCTGAAATTTTCACAGAATATGTAAAACTTTTACCGCTACAACAACAAATATATGACAGCTAAAAATTAAAGGGTGTTCTAAAGCGAGCAACGGAAAATGTTGAAATACTAATGTAATATACAGACACTTATATATAGACACTTAAAATTTTCAAAGTTAGTGTTATTTGGTGTAGTCTGTAGAATAGACCACACCAATTAATACTGATATTTAAAACAACAAAAATTAAAGGGCGTTCTATCAGTTAATGTAATTTTGCTATGTAATTTAGGCAATATGCTGTCTTGGAAACCGTAAGAGGTAAACTCTTGAAACTTTCAAAAGCGCTAAAACTAAAAAATTCCAAAATTAAAAAAATTGAAAAAGCGCTTAAAGGAAAAGACCACCAAAATTAAAAAAAATCGCTTAAACGCATAAAATCACCAAAACTAAAATGATAGCCAAAATACTAAAGAACACCAATAACCGACAACAGTCGCCAAAATGGAAAAAGCTCAACATTAAAAAATCGCTAAAACTAAAAATATCGTCAAAAAATCGAAAAAATCGCCAAAAAATTAAAAAAATCACCAAAACGAAAAAACGCGTCAAAACAAAAAAAAAACGCCATAACTAAAAAATCGCCAAAAATTAAAAAAAAACGCCAAAACGAAAAAAAGTGTCAAAACAAAAAATCGCTTAAACTAAAAAAATCACAAAATGCTTTAAAAAAATCCCCAAAACCTAAAAAAGCGCCAAAACAAAAATAAATAGCAAAAACTAAAAATATCGTCAAAAAGCGAAAAAAGCGTTAAAACGAAAAATATGCCAAAACCAAACAAACGCAAAAAAATCGGGGACAAAAATCCAAACAACGAAAAATCGCCCGAACGAAAAAGTGTCACAACGAAAAAACGCTAAAACTAAAAAAATCACCAAAAACCGAACAAAATTCCCAAAACCGCAAAACACCAAAAATTAAAAAAAAATCGTCACAACTAAAATAAATCGCTAAAATGAGAAATATCGTTAAAAAGTGAAAAAAAGACTTAAAAAACGACAAAACCAATAAATCGCCAAAAATAAAACAATTGACAAAAACAAAAAAAAAGTAATCAACGAAAAACCGCCAGAAAAAAATGAAAAAAATCACGGAAATGAAAAAAGAGCCAAATCAAAAAAACCGCCAAAAACAACGAAACAAATTTAAAAAAACTAAAATGAGACAAAAAAGCACAACGAAAAAGCAGTAAAAATAAAAAAGGGGCAAAAAACCGAAAGGGATATACACATGTGTATTCATACGGAACCCTTCGTGTGCGAGCCAAAGTCACACTTTACTTAATTTATATAAATTGCTCAGTGTTGCACGAATCCGCAAAAGGTTACTGTTTTGTGAGGCTTTGTAAGCGGGCGTACTTCATCAATAACATTTTTAGTGAAGTCATCATCGTCAAGGGTTAATTTATTTTGGCCCGTATTAAACGATATAGACGTGGACGATCTATAGTCTATATCTATAGCGGGACGGTGGAGAGTATGGATATTTCTCACGGAGCTAACGTGAATTGGCTAATAAGATCGTGCGATTCAGGCCCATTTATGCATCAGTCATTAACAATTTGTCCTCACGAATCCACGTCGTCATGCCAAGCGTCGACTGACATTGGAGTGATGTTATGTTTTCTTGTTCCCATTTTAACATCGAATCGGTTTTATTGGAAAGATCTTTTAAACTAGTGATAAGATTAACTCGAAACCTCGAAAAAGGAGGCTTTAGCATATCAGAATAGTGTTTGCGTCAGAGTGTGCAAACAAACAAAACTTTTCGCAAACGTTTCATCCGAAGACACAAACTTTTAAAATATTTTCAATCGTTTCCTTGATGAGCAAAACCAAAACAAATACTTTTGCAATGACAAAGATTGCAAACATTACAATTGGCTTTTCACTCATCTGCTTGCTTTACTCACCCCTGTCGTGCATATTGTTTCCCTCGACATTTTTTCCTTTCCCTTCTTTTGTGATCGTGAATAAAAAATCGAAAAATTCTTATAATTTAAAATTTCAATACGAATCATTTGCCACTTCGAAATAAAGTATGAATCCTTATAGGTAAGTGCGTCGATTTTATGATAAACAAATAGTATCTTACTTAAAATTTAGTATTAACCGAATATGTAACTATCGGCTCTGTACTGTAAACCGAATCCGAGTAAATTTCTCCTCATTAATGTATTATAAATCGTACATAGTAAATTAATTTTAGATATGATATTTTAAGCTCTAAAATATATGAAACTGCGAAAAAGTCTGAAAAAAATTTTATATCATTGGATTTAATTTCTCTAAATCAAGCATTTTTAAATCAACTCTGTTTACAGAGCAGGCAGGTATAATTCCATTAAATAGATTTAGATCCTAATTGTGTAAATCACCTCACCAAAGTGATATTTATATAGAGAACATAAACAAAATTTCAAATATTTTATAAATTTCTTTTATTTTTCATACAAATTTTAAACTTTTTGGAAGGCAAAGCAACGTTTGTTTGACTATGGCAAACTGCGAAATGTTACCTTTGATGCTTAAACATTAAAAACAGGAAATTATAACTATTTTTGCAAATACAATGTTTGATTTACTTACTTTTTAAATATTAAAAAATGGATTCCATATTTTACTCATCAGGAATTCCTTAAGTTTATTATCATCCTCAGTGTCTTCAGCAACATCGGTGCTTGGAATACATGTGTAACTAGCCACCATGATATCATCATTAACTTCGAATAACTCCAGCAAATTTTTTTCTTGTAAATTATTATTTTTTTTACTATTTTTTGCAAAACACGCTTACTTTCACCTTCGGTAACACACAAATAATAATAAAAACATAGCCGACAACAAACGGCTAAGAATTGACAATAAAGCGTTGTCAATTGTACACATTCGTTGACAAATTGATACCCACGTTGTCAAAAACTAAAATTTGGCAACAAAGTGTCGTCAATTTGTACACGTTCTGTAAAAAGTTTAAACCCGCGTTGTCGAAACGTAACATTTGACAACAAAGCGTTGTCAAATTGTACTCGTTCGGTAACTAGTTGAAAACGCGCGTTGTCAAATACCAATATTTAACAACATACTGTTGCCATTTTGTACATGTTTGTTTACAAGTTGACAACTATCGTGGTTAAAAAAATCGACAACGTAGGGTGTCAAATTGGCCACGAACATAGTTGATTTTGCAACGTCTTTTTTCCCTCAGTGTAGCTTGTTTTCCTTTTTTCCCTGTTTTCCTTTTTCAAATCATTAAAATGTAGGGATTTTTAAAAATGCTAGTTTTTTCGTCATTTTTTAAAGCATTTTTAGATTTTGGCCAATTTCGGTCCATTATGGCTTACAATTTTTGTAATTGCATGAACTATTCAATAAAATTATACAACTATGGATTTGTTTTATTATTTGTGGTACATAAAAGCTACCAAAATGACAAAAATTGGTGTAAAAAGTTAAATATTTTATAAAATTTTGAGTTTGATCCATTTACAACTCCGTAATTTTTTATCCGATCAAAGCCAATTAGCCAATATTCGACGCGTAATTTAGTAGATACATAAACCATTTCATTCGAAGATGCCTTTGAGTCTGTATCAGTGATGACATTAGGATACGAAAGATACATTTTTCGTATCTTTTGATGACTTTACGTACCATGTATAATCCTGACATTTTTCGTATCTTTTGAATCTCTACGCAAAATGTACAGAAATAAAATATTAAACTTTTCGTCTTGACAAAGTTTTTTAAATTTATCATTTCGTTATGAATACTAAAAAACGCCTTTACTCGTTGTTGACGACACTGGAAAAAACTGCTAAATTTATAGGATTGTATACTTCACGTATATGTAATATATTACAATTTATTAATTTCTATACTTTAGGAGTAAGCGCCTTTTTGCACTTTCTGAAACTCCATTTTTATTTAATATATCAGTGTGTATCTACCTCTTGGCTTACGCTGTAACAACCTGGACTTTATATAATAATAATAAGAATTGTGGTTTTCATACCAAAAAGTAAGCCAATTTAATTTAAGTTAACTTTTATAAATATTTCCTTATGTTCAACATATGCATATTTTAGGAATTTGATATAAGAAACATTGGAATAAATAAACTTGAATTGTTATTTAAACCATTGGCTTCTTTATTCAAAATCCCGTGAAAGCCATAGCGAGGCGGTTTCCTCTTCCAACACTCGTAATTAATTTTTACAAAAATTAATTTGTTTTGACAACATCCAAAGATAGCTACATATCGACCCCTTAGCGCCAAATGATCGTAAGCGATATTTTGTAAGAAACTAAATTTTTTAATGGAATCAAAATTTTTTGAGCCTACCCATAGTTTAAAAGCATTAAAATGTCAAATTTGTTGTTAACTTCTGAAATACAGGCTATAACATATGATCGTAAGCGACAGTTTATGAATATAAATCATGTTTAAATATAATTTAAAAAAACCCTTCTCCTGAAAAATTAAATTTTTGTCGCTTACGATCATTTGGCGCTAATGGGTCGACATAATTAAGTTTAAAGTTTAAAAATTACATACCTAATATTTATGACTTAAATAAATATAAAAATGAGTTTATATGATATCATTATTTTCTTTACAATATTCATTAAATATGAAATAAAAATTATTTCGAACGTATTTGCTTTGTGAATCTAAATTGATTATTAGGCTAAGGTTCGTAACAGAAAGAATTCAGAAGAATTAATAAACAATTAGCTACTGGCTTGAGCTTTTCACATGTTTACATGTTCATATATACTTAAGTATAAAATCAAACCAAAAAAGTTTGTCTTGAGTAGAACAAAAATCAGAACAATGGGAATGAAGAAAAATAAACCGATGGGAACGCTGGGAAAGTGCACTTTAATATCAGCTTGAGAGTGAAAGTTGTATATATAAGAATTAAAATCTCATTCAACAGAGCCACCTGACAAGTGGTGATAGCAAATACACGTGAGCACTGACGATGGAAGTGTAGCGGCTTCCGAAAGTGGCGCTACTCTGTTCTGCTGTGTACGTTGAAAAATTAAGTTGATGTTAATTTTTCCCTTGTTCCTTGTAATATTAATCATACCCAATTCTTTCTGAATATAACGTTACGAACCTTAGCCTAATAATCAATTTAGATTCATGAAATAAAAATGTTATGTTAATATATCAACTCCTTTGCGCGAAATGATCGTAAGCGACATTTTATAAAAAGCAAAATTTTTTATTGAAATCAAAATTTTATGATTTTTTTAGTTTAAAATCGTAAAAATATAAAATTTTTTGGTAGCTTTTGAAATACAGGCTATAAAATTTTATCGTAAGCGACAGTTTATGAATATAAATCATGTTTAAATAGAATAAAAAACCCTCCTCCTGAAAAATAAAATTGTTGTCGCTTACGATCATTTGGCGCTAAGGGGTCGATACGTTAATCGTTAAAAACTAATTTTAATTTTTTTTTTCAAAATGAATCTTTTTGGGAAAAAATTTATCTTTTTGGAAACTAAAATGTATATTTCTCGAAATTTCACTGGCAACACTGGTCTGTATGGCGCTTTAAAGACGAGTGTGCATCGAAAAACACAAATGTACCGTTGTTATCTGGACAATGGCCCAAAAGAGTTGTTCGTGCTTACACGTCCTAATTAGTAATACATTTAAAAAATGCATTAGAAAATTTTAAGCTTTCCAAAAATAAAAGTTTGTAAAACAGTGCAGTGCAATTCATATAAAAGTGTATGGGTGAATTCGTAAATGCAGTAAATTTGTGCAACATGTCTCCAAACTATTGCAACAGTAAAAAAAATGGCGCCGTTGTTGCAGCAATCTGTGACAGCACTTTGAAGTGTTTGTGTAAAGAAACGTTTGACGAAAAAAAGTACTGCCAAGTATTTGCTTTCGAGCGCAGAACTTTGATTATTGCACAGTTACTGCATTTACGAACGTACCCTATATCTTTATACGTATGTGATGATCCCGATAAAAAGGGAATTTTTCTTTCGTAGGTAAAACAACTTTAAATAAATTTTATATATCAATGGCTTAACATAAACATGCGGTTCTCGATTTTTGCGAAATCGCGTCTTTAACGTTTTCTAGTAGTCAACGTGGCATTACATCCTTCCTAAAGAACTAAGAAGGTTGCAGCTCAGTTTTTTTCCTTCACCTGTAAAATATCGAAAATTCGAGACAAACTTTTCACACAGGGGCTTATTTGCATTCATATATTATCATTTAAAATTTGTAGGGATTTTTGTAAAGATAATTTTTTGGGCGCGTAGGAAAAAGTAGGGATTTTTTTCGGGCTGCGTAAAGACTTTTCAAAAAAGTATATAGCATCACTTATCCTGACTGTTCTGCAAATCGAGTCGATTTCAAAACGCTCGATTTAGAGAAATTAAATCCCCTAATAACAAAATTTTTTCAGATTTTTTTGCAGTTTCATATATTTCAGAGCTTCAATTATCATATCTGAAATTAATTTTATATATATATAGTTTAAAATACATTAAAGGGGGCATTATTTATTTGTGGAAAAGGTGAAATTTACTCGGATTTGGTTTACAGAACAGCGTCGTATATTTCGAAACTAGAACAAAAAATAAACAAAATAAAAAATATATAAACCGTCCGTATAATTCAGCATCGCAAATTTCATAAGAAACAACTTTCAGTTGCTCCAGTCCATGTGTTATTAATTATAGCATATCTGGAGATCTAAGTATATTTGTTAAAGTCTTCAGTATTGTTCTCACAGAAAACTGCCGAAAATGGAATGTATGGAGAGGTACACACTATTAGGGTCGGTTAGATTGACAAACAATTTTATATTTTAATTAGAAAAATAAAAGTAGCATTCATTAGCAAGGGTGAATTTATTAGAAATAAACTTAGCACCTTTAAAGAGAGTAATTTTTCCAGAACTGCACTTTTTTTAAATGCACAAATTTAACATTTTTTCCATTTTATTAGTTCTCCTTCTAAAAAGTTTTAATATTTTAAAGTTAATACATAATTTTCTAATAAATTCATAATTACTTATAGTCGCTAAGTGGCAGTTAAAAAAATAAAGGAAAATATAACATTTCTAATAATTTATATTATAATAATACTAGTATTATTTATCAATAATTTCCTTGTATTTTATTTTCCCTCGTAGATCTATGTCCACAGATCGGATTTAACACAATTACTGCCAAAACTCTTCACCTATAATGCATACCCAGGGCAGCAATGTTTTATTCATAAAACTTTTCATCACACTAATAGTTGGAATTGCAATCGGTTTTACATTTTCCCAGCTTTTGAATCAAACTCAACACGAAATGCTTATAACAACAACGCCGATGAAATCACTAAACGCATGCAAGGAAATAGAATTACTTATAGAGCCAAAACTACTAACCAATACAGGCTCCAAGGAGGTAATAAACCCCCTAGAAAATTATACTGATTGGTTAACAAATGCATCACTAACGGTTGATCTTGATACTGAAATAGCAGATCGTTTGTTCAAAGAGGTCAAAGTTTTATGTTGGATTTTGACGGGGCCACAAAATCATGAAAAGAAAGCTCGTCATGTTAAAAATACTTGGGGCTCCAGGTGCAATAAATTAATTTTTATGAGCTCAATGGAAGACAATGAATTGGGTGCCATTAATCTAAATGTCAAAGAAGGGCGTGGTGGTTTATGGAATAAAACCCGCCAGGCATTTAAATACGTTTACGATCATCATTTGAATGAGTATGATTGGTTTTTAAAGGCTGACGATGATACGTAAGTTGGATATTGCAGAATGAAATAAATTTTCCAATAATTTGTTTATACAAATATCTTTAAACTTTTTTAGTTATGTTATCATGGAGAACCTAAGAGCCTTTCTTTACTCCATGTCTCCACAAGCTCCCGTATATTTTGGCAGTAAATTTAAGCCGCATGTTAGGCAGGTACAACTTACATAATTTTTTATATTAATAAAATGTCAATTTTTATACTTGCTCTCTTTAGGGCTATATGTCCGGCGGTGCAGGTTACGTTTTGAGCAAAGAGGCTGTCAGACTTTTTGTTGAACGAGCTTATACGAATGGAACCATATGCCGGCAAACACCAGGTGGTGCCGAAGATAAAGAAATGGGTAGATGTTTGCAGAATATTGGAGTTGTAGGTGGTGATTCTCGAGATGATTTTAAACGAGGACGATTTTTACCCACCCACTTGTACAGCCATATAATACCAAAACCAAAATCAAGTTGGTACTGGCGTTACATATTTTATGCAACGGAAGATGTGAGTATCTTGTTAACAACAAATTGATATATTAAACTCATTATACTATTTTTACTTTAAAAGGGTCCTTCATGCTGTTCGGATTATATTGTATCCTTTCATTACGTTTCCGCCGATGATATGTATGTCATGGACTATTTAGTTTATAAACTTCGTCCGTATGGTATACTGCCAAAATCTGTTGGATTGCCCGCTAAAAAGAACATGAGTGTTTTATTAGATAAATGGCTGAATGAAAAATCCGATAATCCTTTATAGTCCATCATGGTGCAAAGGCCACAACAAAGTCATAGAATTTAGATTTATTAATTTAATTTTTTAATAATTGAGTTATGAATTTTACTAATTTTAATTTAATTCTGTATTAATTTTTAAAGCATATTGTGATTTTAAATAATATAAACCTAAAAAAATATACATTATGAAACTTATGTGTATTCGTTATGGTATATTCGTAGATCTTGGTCACATTAATGATGATTTTTGCTACAAGTATAGTGCTGGAAAGTTCTGCTACTTTTAATTACTTTTAATGATAAAGAAGGTTTGCATAAAGTTTTCTAAAAATAAACACGACAGATTTTTTTGTAAGTTTTACCATTTAAGCCGGCATACACAGCAAAAAAAATTTTTAAATACATTTAATTTTTTTGTTATATCAATTAAATAATTAATTTATTTTGAACCTACAACGATTTTTGTAAATTCAATTACGAAATCGTAAGTTAAAGAAAAATCAGAAAAAAATTAAAAAAAATTTTTTTGTTGATCTCAAATTTATTTCAATTAAGATTATTGTTATATCAACAATGTGAGATGTTGATTTTCCGAACAAATTTTAACTATCATAATTGTTGTATTAACACTATTTTTTTATACAATCACAATCCTCGAAGCGACTTTTTGCTTGTTTGCGAAAAACACTAAATGTCTTTGGGCGGAATCGAACCGCCGACCTCTGGACTAATAGACTAACGTTCTTACCTCTCAGCTACAGAGCAATTCGTTATTAAATACGCAAATAATGAATACATACAAAACGTGATTTGCTTTGTTTCAACAATATTTCAACAATGATGATCGTTAATTTGTTTCACAATACATAGCAAAAAATTAGGTTAGTTCAGTTTGTTGAAAAAATATTCTGTGTTTGTCGTATCAACAACTTAATTTGTTATGTTAACAAAATATATGTTTGAATTTAAATTACATATTAAGTTGTTGTTGGTTCAAAGTTGTGGTTGAAGTCTACTGACGATTTGGTAAAACGCCAATAAAATGCATACAGACAATGCTTAACTATCAGCAAATAGACTTCTTCATTTAAAATAAAATCAAATAATAAATTTCCTAAAGATTACATATTAACAATTGAAATTGTTAGTTGCAGTTTGATGATATTTTTTTCTGTTTATCTTTCGAGCAAACATTTTTATGAACTTTCATATATAATTAAAAGCTAACAAACTTTTATTGAAAACGAAAATCCTTATTTATTTTCTGCTGCTTATCAAATTTCTTAAAATTTTCCTTTTTTGCTACATATCCATACAAACAATTGTCAATTGTTAAGAAAACACATCTAGAATACAAAAACTTTTAAATGTTAAGGAAAAAATATAATGGCGTAATAGTCATATATGACTGGAAAATATTGTATAATTTTTTTCAGGACGCTTCCTTTGCTCCGGAGTTACAGGGGTAAACAAAAATTGTTTACTGGGTCATAACTTGGATATCAACGAATTATATATATATATATAAATATATGTATATATAATTTTAAAGTTCTATTAGATAAGTTTTTAATGATGTGCAAATTTTTCAAATCCATTAACCCTTGCGATCCAAATGCAATTTTTATAACTGCTTGCGCACAAATGCCGTTTTCTCACAAACTGATCGATGTAACGATATTACAGTACTTTTGTAGGTTTGCACCTTTACAGAGGTCCTTTTAAGCTACCATTCGATATAAGTACATTTTAATGTTCGTGCTTTTCCAATACGTACACCAATGCTTTACCGCCGCTGTCGATTTTTTATTATTGCTTGGTTCTTTGCTTGCGTAAAAAAGTTTTCATTTAATTTTGTTTTTTTATGGATAGTAAGCAAAAGTAAGCATTTTTTTTTTAAATTTTTGCCAAAAAGATTTCTGCTTACACCAAATAATGATGTATAAGGCAAAACAAGACTCATTGTTGTGTATCTCAGAAATCATTAACAATTTCGTCAAAAGGGGTTTGGATTTGGAAAGAAGACATCCAAAATATATATATAATACACTTCTAACTTATTTTTTTTTAAATGATCGGAGGGCCAAACCAATAATAAGCTGACGATATGCAATTTTAAACAGAGGTGTATCTTGGACCTTATACCTTCCACTCAATTTAGTAATAAAACTACTTCAGCAAAGGATTGAGTAACTACTTTTGAGTATTAAGTACACTAAAACAACGGCAAATCCAGTACTCAATACTAGCACATACATATGTTGTAAAAGTGCTTTTGGTAATTTCTACACAAACATTTTACAGAATATTGTTACGACATGCAAATACAGATTTAAATTTAACAGACGAAAATTAATAACAGCTGATAGACTTAAAATTAATGGATTTCACGAATCTTCTACAAAGTGTGACGAGAGATTACCAGACTGATAAAGATCACTTGATGAGAAGTATAAATTAGTGGTACAAATGCAGAGGCAAGTCCCAGCAAAAATATCCGTCTACCGGAAGCAGGTTGTAAGGGAGAGATTTCGGTACTCTCCCTTAAGGCCATGTCAGATAAAACTTTTGCTTCGCGTTGCGTTACAGATTCGCTTTGACATCTAAGATGAAATGTACATACTTATACGAAACATGCTACATAAAGCACTTTTAACGCAGCGTGAAGCGAAAAGTTCGGCAACTCTCATCTTTTTGCTTACTTTGACAATCAGCTGGAATAATTTTCTTTTATTATATTGCCAAACGAAACAGATCGTGCGTTTGAATCTGTTTTAATAAGAGGTAAATATGTATGTGCCATTTATTTATTTATAATAAATCGTAAAATAACATAATTGACTTTTATTTTTATAACAAAAAAATAAAATAAATAGCAAAATTATCAACTACTTTTTTTGGTAAACGAGCAATGCGCGAGTGTTGTCAGAGTTTTCATTGTGTCATACACCATTGATAAACATAGATAGCAAGCTCTCGCACTGTCAATAAAATAATGACAACTCTCTTTACACATATAGATATTGTGAATTCAACAAAAATGAGAGGACACCATTTTTGCATTTCAACACACTTGAGAGACTATTATTTTTCCACTTGAAAATGCACTAAATCGCAAAACACGCACAAACACTTTTTAGTTTTATTTAATTTTTTTTATTTGTTTTAATATAAATTTTATATTTCTTCTTGCTGTAATTTTAAAATATTTTTTTAATTTTGTTGACATTTGTGTGTTGAAATTTATGAAAGTTCTTAACCCTATTTTTCATTGAACAGTATTGTATTTTTATTCCTATTTGGGATAAAAATTTTTGGTACCAAATAGAAAAATTGCAAAAAAATGTTTAGCAAATCAATATTTTTTTAGATCGAATGTATTAAAAAGCATTCGAAATTCATATTTTCATTAATTAATACAACAATAATTGCATAAACTTCTAAAAATTCACGTAAAAAAAATAGTTTAGAATACTTTTTGTTACAACCAAGTGCGGTTTTAGTGCTGTGGGGAAATTTTTATTTTAAACCAATACTAATACAAAATGTCCTACTAATACATCCTTAGACTTAGGTTTTTGACAGCACACTTAGGTTTTTGAAGTTTCTGTTTGGCCTCTATGTACCCTATGTCATACACCTTTTGCTTTACACTTTTCTATCAAAGTTAGAAACCTCACGCAAAGGGACAAAGTTGTATCTGACATGGCCTTTACCAACCTGCTTCCGTATTACATGATTTTTGTATGGGATGTCCCACTTGGTAGGTCTAGAGGCATGAGCTTCTTTTTGTGCATCTTAGATGCATTAACCTCATGTATTTTTTTTATGTATATAATTAAAAAAAAATTTCCTCTTTATATCACAATTGCACCTACAATTGGATAAATTTTTTATTTGAAATTATTTTATGTTGTTTTTATATTTATTTATGTATTAAGTGGTACAAACACAATTGGAAACTATATTACACTAAAATTTACTTTTATTAAATACTTTTTGCTCGCGTATTTAATCAGGAATCGATCCCACGATCTCCGCATGGTAGACTAGAACACTAACCACTAAGCTATCGAGGCACATTTATTTTCATACACAATTCAATGGAAGAATAAAAAACTTAAATTACGAAGTAAAAATCACACTCGCATCCATATTTGTACCCACGTAAGCGATAGTTGGTGCACTATAAAAAAGTTTGAGTTGAATAAAAAACTTCGTGTTTAAAACACATGAAAAACATAAATAGCCGACCAAATTCATCGTGTGTGTGGTAAGTTTCTTCGCTCGCTTACGTTATTGCATCCTCGTAAGGCAGATGGGATACACTGTGTGCTTTTAAGGATCTCCGAAGCACTTCTTATTAATCTACCTGCTTCCTTGTACCAGATTTATATTTTTTTAAAATTCCTTTTGATTTTACTTAGAGAGAATGTTGCCTACAAAATCCAGTCAAATATTTTTTCCAATACAAAACAATGTTTTTAGGGTTCCGTTACACCAAAAGTGTAAAGGAACCCTATTGTTTTCTCTACGCTGTCCGTCTGTCACAGGCTGTTTTCTCGGGAACCGTAAGAGCTACGGACCTGAAATTTTCACAGGATATGTAGAGCTTTAGCCGCTACAAGAACAAATATATAACAGCTAAAAATTAAAGGGTGTTCTAAAGTGAGCAACGAAAAATGTTGAAATACTAACGTAATATGCACACACTTTTCTGCCTGTCTCACGATGTCGACAATTCGAGTTCGTTCTCATATTTATATTGAGAACAATAATAAAAAAATTAAATTTGTGTTTGTTTTCAATATAAATATGAGAACGAACTCGACTTGTCGACATCGTGAGCCAGGCAGTAAGTGTTAATTGGTGTAGTCAGTAGAATAGACTACACCAATTAACACCGATATTTAAAACAATAAAAATTAAAGGTTATTCTATCAGTTAATGTAATTTTGAGTATGTAATTTAGACAATCTGCTGTATCTTGGAAACCGTAAGATGTAAAATCTAGAAATTTTAAAAAAAGCTAAAACTTAAAAAATCCAAAATTAAAAAAATTTCAAAACGCTAAAAAGAAAAAAGCGTTTAAAGGAAAAAAGCACCAAAATTAAAAAAAACCCAATATATCACCAAAACTAAAAAGATCGCCAAAAAACGTAAAAAACCGAAAAAAGACGTCAAAACGAAAAAATAGCACTACAAAATCGCTAAAACTAAATATATCAAAAAATTAAAAAATCGCAAATGAAAAAAATCACAAAAACGAAAAAAAGCGCAAAACAAAAAAAAAAAGCGCCAAAACTAAAAAAATCCCCAAAAACAAAAAAAAATCGCCAAAACGAAAAAAAAGTGTCAAAACAAAAAAAAATCGCTAAAACTAAAAAACAACAAAAACCCGAAAAAAACCCAAAAACGAAAAAGCGCCAAAATTGAAAAAATTGGCACAACTAAAATAAATGGCTAAAACTAAAAATATCGTCAGAAAGTGAAAACGTTAAAAAAATGCCATAACCAAAAAATCGCAAAAACTTAACAAATCGGCAAAAAAACAAAAAAAAAAATACAAGAAACGAAAAATCGCCAGAAAAATTCAAGAAAATTTAAAAAGTGTCAAAACAAAAAAACCCCCAAAAACAACGAAAAAAAACTAAAATTAAACATGAAAGCACAACGAAAAATCTGCCAAAATGACAAAAAGGGCAAAAAGGATATACATATTTGTATTCGTACGGAAACCTTTGTGTACGAGCCAAAGTCGCACTTTACTTAATTTATTTTATTTTTGGTCGCCTTCGCGACAGTGTGCGTCGCCAAGTCAGTTTCAACGAACGCAAACAATCGACTGAGTAAAAAATTTGTATGGAAACCACTCGAAAAACTAATGCGTTGTTTCCACAATGCAAACAAGCACTCAGTTTTTTTTTACCGATTTCCATACAAATTTTTTACTCAAGTCGCTTATTTGCATTGTGGAAACAGCACATAAGTGCTTTTTATAAAAATTTTACACTCAATTCGATTGTTTGGGTTCTATAAATATCAGATTATCAGATTTGTATGAAAAACACTCCTATATAAATTTTTTACTCAAATCAGTTGTTTGTATTGTGGAAACAGCATTTAAATTGCTTTTCTTCGTCGATTTGACACAAAATACTTACTTTTTTTCTTAAATTAATTTCAGAACTTAAATGAAAATAAATTTTAATGTTAATTCATTTTATTTTCATTATTATTTTCATAGTATTCACATTAAAATTTATAGTAAAACTAGATTATAGTAAATGCGAGCGAGATTAACTTTTAAAAATAACAAAAAAAAAATTCAAATCTGTTGTGCCTAAAAAATAAAAACGATTAAAATTTTTTTTATTATACAGAAGCAAAAAATACTTATGGTGGCTATTCTGGAAATGGCGTCGATGAAGTAAAAATTACATGCAAAACAAAATGCAAAGATTTCAAAAATTTGTTTTTGCTTATCATACAAAATGTAAACAAAACAATTTTTGACATTTTGTTTTGTTTTCCTGTAAATTTTTCAGAATAGAGACCAAATAATTTTTTTTATATAAATAGTATGAATCGAACATGTTTAACACAAGTTATTGACTTTGTTATAAATAATATAAACCGAACATTAATTAGGGATGTCAAAAACTGTTTTATTTTTAATAGGGTCCAAGGTTAAAAAGGTGCCAAAATGGCGAGGTTAATATATACCTAAAGTTTATTAAAATATTTTAAGCTTTGTTGCCTCCGAATTGTGTCGGAAGATTGAGATCACTGTTTGGACAAACATATTTTGAAGATTTAAATTTAAAAAGACATAACAGTTTTTTGACTAACTGCGACAAGACATCGGTTGCAGAAAATAAATGTGGTTGATACAACATACCCACACAGAGTAAGACAAAACAGACTGAAACGAACTTCCTTGGGCTGAACCCACACCAACATAAGACACAATTGTTTTTTTCTTACTAATCCGACAATCAGGTATGTGATAAAAAACGATTTAGACACAAAAACGATTTGAAAGCGATAAAAGGTGTGATGTGTTTGCTATAGTCTTTTTGTCAATAATTTTAAAATTTGTGTTTAACTGTTTTTTCAACCATTTTGATAAATTTATCTTCACAGTTCTATTACATTGCTTATAATTTATCGTCTACTGAGCTTTTTAAAAGTCAGTAGTTTGAGATTGACTCAAAACTAACTGAAAAGATCGGTGGGAATTCATCATACCTTTTCAAAACAATCGTATTGAAATCGTTTTGAAAACGATCGTTTTCCATCACATACCTGAATAGTACATTAGTTCTTACGAAACAACCCACGCCAAACAAAACAACTGCAATACTGTCTCTTTAACTTACTGCGCAAAAACATTGATTGCAGAAAATACATGCGGTTTGATACAACATACCCACACAGGCTAAAACAAAACAGACTCAAACGAAGCTCATGATCAAATATTTATTTGACGCTCCCAAAAGTATGCACCTTTTTTAGTATTTACTGCAAATGAAGTCAAAATTCAAAAGTGGTTTGATTACGAAGAAAATGTTCGTTTTTCGTTTTCGGAAGAAGCAGCTTACGGAATTGCAACCACTTCCGATAGAAATGGTATTCTTTGACATGGCGGTTGTCTTTTAAGACAAAAACTTGATAAGACGTATTTTTTGGTGTGGGTTAGCATCAAACAAGATGTGTTTGGCTTGAAAGACAATTACGTTTTGTCTTTTGTTGGTGTGGGTTCAGCCTTACACATAATTGCGTGATTTCTTATGATGTAACCCACACCAATTAAGACAAAAAGGCAGAAAACATTGTCGTATTGCTGTCTGATTACCGGTTGTCTTTTAAGACAACAACTTTGTTTTTGTGTGGGCATGTGCCAATAATTAGGTCTATGCATCTCTACAACAAAAATTCCATAATCGTGAAGATGTCAAACAAACTATGTACATATCGAGCCTTTGCTGCAATAAAGTCATAACTCAAAAAACGTGATTTTTAAGTTAATAATGTAGAATTAATCGTCACATCATTCTTCATATTGTATAAAAATTGCTTACAAATATCTTGAGTAGTGAACTCTCAAAACTTTAAACTCGTTTTCTGCAAAACAAGTTTTTTTGAGTTATGACTCTATTTCAGCAAAGGCTCGATATGTATATAAAAAATTTTGTTTAAGTTTTTTTATATGAAGTTTGACATCTTTACGATGGTAAGGAATAAACAGCTGTCGAGTTGCATTGACCTGATTATTGGATCATGGGTGTGGGTTAGCATCAAACAAGATTATTTTACTTAAAAGACAAAACGTTTTGTCTTTTGTTGCTGTGGGCTCAGCCTAAAGAAAAATTATAATTTTAGCCATTGTCCAGATGACGGTACATTTGAGTTTTCGATATATGTACACATGTACACATACATATGTACATCATTCAATCTGGACAATAAACGCAATTATAATTTTTTCTTGATTTTTTTTAATGTTTAGCACATCCTTATTTCCCTAAAAAATGCATTAGAAAATTAAAATTTTCCAAAAAAAAATTCCAAGCAGTGATCTCAATATTACGATACAAACTGGAGGCAATTAAACTTAAAAATATTTTAAACCATTTGACACCCTTTTTTGTTGAGCCCTAATAAAAACCGAAAAAAACATTTGTTCATTAACCCCACTCAACATGTTCTTAAAAATTTTGTATTAAAGTCAACATATCGTTAATTCAATTTACAAAAGGCGCATCTAACATAATAAAAATTTTAAGTTTGAAACATAAAACTTAATAAAAGAACGACAAAATAGTATTATATACATACATATCTTTTAAGAACTATGAAATATGTAGGCTGGATATTTTCCTACATTTCTTATAGTTCTAAAACTATTCATAAGCTTTTTTTTTAATTTGTTATTAAGTTTTTTGTTTCGACCTTAAAGAATTTGTATATGTTAGTTACGCCTTTTGTAGATTAAAGTAACGATATAGAACATTTCTTAAATCGCTACCAGACAGACTGTAATAATTGAATTCTATTCTTCTTCATATAAATTTAAAATATTATAGCCCCAATAACTAAAAAAAATTAAATCATGCTTTGCATGAAATAATTAATACTTATATTAATAAAATTTAATGAACTCGTTTCGTACTAGTTCTGTGAGTGTATTTCATCTCTTCTGTTTTAACCAAAAAAAAAAACTATAACTATAACAAGTAACTTATAATTATTTTTGATTAAATAAATGTATGTACTTGTATGAATGAATTTCTCGTACTTATTTAAAAGAGGTAAGATATTTTTGTACAAAAGTTAAACTTAATTAATTTTAAATGTGTTTAATGACTCGAAAAGCCATCATTGTAAAGTTTTGCTTTAATTACTATTATGTATGATTTAAATAGGACCTTAAGCAAGACTGTTTCATAAAAATATTGTTTTTTTTTAAGTTAAAAGAAAGGATTCTAAATTCGAACACAAAAGCATTCAGGTATGTGATGAAAAACGATTTAGACACAAGTACGATTTGAACACGATAAAAGGTGTGATGTGTGTTTGCTATAGTTGTTTTGACAATAATTTTAAAATTTATTTTTAATAGTTTTTCAATCTTTCTTGATAAATTTCTTTTCACAGTTCTATTATATTATTAATTTTTTATCTTCTAGCGTGATTTTTAAAAGTCTGTAGTTTGAGATTGGCTCAAAACTAATTGCTAAAATCGGTCGAAATTCATCACACCTTTTAAAAACAATCCTATTGAAATCGTTTTCAAAACGATCGTTTTCCATCACATAGCTGATTAATTTGAACAAGCAAAATGCCTTCTGCCCAATATGTAACAAGTTCAAAGGGGTGGTCACATGCTGGGCAGGCGTTAGTCTGAATTTTCAGTTGTGAACTCACGAATATTTATGTATGTATGTTGTTTCAACAAACTACGAGTTTTTACCTGAACATAACTATGAAACTTATTTCCATTCCTATTCATTTGAAATGCTCTTGCAGTGATTCTTAGATTTCGTGCAAATATAGGAACATGCAAAATTTCATTTTATTTGAAATTTTTGTAATAATTTGCAATTTGCTTCTTTAGTAAAAGTTAAATGTAGCAATTCTTTGAATATGCTAAAATTTTCAAAATATTATTCATAGTTGTTAGTTACAATATTTTTCCCTTTACTTCGCCATGGATGCCGAATTTCTGAAATACCAGGAAAATATGTTGTAAATTCTTTGACGTTAAGTATTGAGGTGTTAAGTCAGAAACTATAGTTTTTCGTAATGTTAAATTCAAAATTATTTAATTTGCATTTTAATATGTACATATTTTGCTGACTTGTTGCCTAAAGAGCATATGATTACGATTGGAAGCAGTTGTGCTAGATTTAAGTTATTGATACGAAACGAAAGAGAAAAAACCAATCCAATCAAAAACTCAAAATGGATTTTTTTTACTAAGGCCTAAATACTAAATAGCAATGAATTAACAGCAATTATTATATTATAAATTTTTATTAAATAAATTCTTTTCTATGATAAATTAATGCCCTCATTAGTTATCTATAATAATTAAATACCCTTAATGCTAAGTCAAATTACAGCTTGTTCATATTGGTTGAAACATCATAAAATTTTGTGTTTATTGTTTGTGAAATAATCAGGGTTGTTATGGAATCTGATTGCTGTCAGAATAAGAATTGAGATCGAGAGAAAAATTAAATTGGTGTCATAGAAATCCATATTGTTGTTTTGCTGTTCGAATCAAAATTGTTATCAGAATTTGGTGATACAGAATCCAATTTTATCGTTTTGTTTTTGTCAGAAATATTCCAATCAGATGGTAGCTGGCAGAATGAAAGTTTTCTTTTGCTTTCTCTTTGGTTTTTGCTTTAAGCGGTTGAATGTTTATGCACAATGTAAATAAAATTAATCCAAATTGATTATTAGGCTAAGGTTCGTAACGTTATATTCAGAAAGAATTGGGCATTAATCGTGCATTAATCATTCCAAGGAACAAGGGAAAAATTAACATCAACTTAATTTTTCAACGTACACAGCAGAACCGAGTAGCGTCACTTTCGGAAACCGCTACACTTCCATCGTCAGTGATCACGTTTATTTGCTTATCACCACTTGTCAGGTGGCTCTGTTGAATGTGATTCTATGTTTTATATATACAACTTTTTCGTGAAAATTGAATACGAGAATTAAATCACTCTCAAGCTGATATTAAAGTGCACTTTCCTAGCGTTGCCATCGGTTTATTTTTTTCATTCCCATTTTTCTTATTTGTGTTCTACTCAAGACAAACTTTTTTGGTTTGATTTTATACTTAAGTATATATGAACATGTAAACATGTGAAAAGCTCAAGCCAGTAGCAAATTGTTTATTTATATGATTATTTCGAACGTATTTGCTTTGTGAATCCAAATTGATTATTAGGCCAAGGTTGGTAACGTTATATTCAGAAAGAATTGAATATTTATCAAATAGAATATAAATATTTATCAAAATATTTATCAAATAAATATTTACCAAATAGAATATAAATAAAACAACAAATAAAAAATATTGAAATAATTGATTTTTATTTTCCCAACAAAAATTCTTTCTACCAAATTGCTTGTACAGGTACTCTTGATTCAACAGCTGTTTACTCTTTTTTATTTGTGGCGATTCTCAATTCTGATAAATGACAATTCTGACTTGGATCCCATAAAAACCCTGAATATGTACTATATGTACATTAGAGATGAGCGATATTTCAGTACCTGTGATTTAATCACTGTTACTGAAAAATCACGATTCACAGTTGTGACAAAATTTGTCCAGTAACTGCTACTTGGAAAGTTGTTCTTTTCTATTTGTTACATACAGAAAATTATGATATTTCACTGCCTGTGTGGGTAATAACGTTTTTTATTTACGTACAATAACAACAAACTAATAGTGTTGCTATTTCTTGTGTTCTCTTCTTCCTTATTGGCATTTCTTTTGAAAATTCAAAGTATATTTTAAGGCGTATTTAAATCTTCCTTGGTATATTAAGAACAACGTTTTTGTTGTAGAGATGCAAGTGTGTTTTGATACATTGCTATAAGAGAACTGAAAACAGTGATCACAGTCGCAGTTTTAAGTAACAGTGATTTTTAAATCACGTTCACTGTTCACGATCGCTCATCTCTAATGTACATACACAAAATTGTATGGTGTTTCAACCAATACGAACAAGGTGTAACTTGACATAGTATTAACGGTATTTACTTATTATAGAAAATAATAAGGGTATTCACGTATCATAGAAAACTATTTACATATAACCCTCTTATAACACGGTTTTCCCCAACGCGGTTTCACTCTAACACGAATTGAAAACTTCGGCAAACTTCCTTTAACATGTTACTTCTACAACGTGAAATTATGGTGTCTATTCGGAAAAACGCGTCGAAGTAGTAAAAAATTTCATAGCAAAAACAAAATTTCACAAATTGTTTTTGTTTTCTATACATTTCTAAAATCAAATAAACGTGAGAATTTTAACGCGTATCTCTTTCTTTTAAAACCGGTAAAGTTTTTATGATAAACAACAAAAATTTTGCAGTTTTGTTTTTTTTTGCCATGTATTTTTCACTTAGTTGAGTTGTGAATCATAATAGGGGCCATAATACAGTCCTGATCATATATATATAGTTAGCTGGAACGCAAATCGCCCTAACTAAAAAAAATTGTAAATCAACTTTTTTTATAAATTCAGATGTATTGCATTAAAATGCATAACCACAAAATATCAGAGTTCCCGGAACTAAAATGAAGATTTTATTGCGAAATTAAAATACAAAAAAAGAGCTGATTAATTACATTATTTTTCCATTCCCCATTTAATTTTTAATTTTCTTAGCGAAACTTAGTTTTTATACGCAAACACTGACATTTATTATTAGTTTGCTTAAGCTTGACAAGTTAATTTTGAAAACTGCAAATTCTTAAATGTTCAATATTTTCGAAAATTCTATTAAAATTTTTAATTGAAATAGAATATAAATTTTATAGTCCCAATTTTAGAAGTCTTTATGCCAGGAAAAATTTTTTATTTCGAAATTCGATAGCCATTTTTTAATTATCTTTATTTAAACATTAGAAGTCAATTCCAAAAGTTAATTAATTTATAAAAAAATGCAAAATCATTACATTTTGCATATCCTCGTAAACTCGAATTCGATTTGGTATTAACTATCGGCCATGTCACAGAGTTCAATTCCGTTCGGAAACGGAATTCAATCCACCCTAATATGTCAAGCCGTAGCTGGAGCATACCCGTAGCATAGTAGTGCCACCAACAGTCTGGACACACCTGACGAATTTGCGTATTTTAGTTTTCTTTTTAGACACCAGTTGCTACAAAAATGGGGTGGTTGAATTTCGTTTCCGAACGGAATTGAACTCTGTGACATGGCCGTATATTTCAAAATTTTAGTTCTTTGCAAGTTGAAATATTATTGTTTTCTATATTTGAAACACGCTTTTAGTTTATAGTTTCCGACAATAAAAATAAAAAAATCTTTTCAAAGTCAACCGTTTGATCGTGTTCATGAAATCAGTTTGTACTTGAATTTGGAAAATTTCCGTTCGAAGCAGAAATTTGTGATCAGGAATTGGAGTTCAGCCGTTATATAATCATCCGAACGGAATGGATTGGTTTTGATTCCGTAGTTGTCATTCCGCAAAAGTACATTTTTGGTGCTTTAGATTCCGTTTATTTTGCATTTCATTTTTACAATGATAAAGTTTTTATACTTTGAGGCGTTTGTTTACTCTTGTTTTTACATGTAAAGCTCACATCAAGCTTTTTATTAACATGGAAAACTCATGACCAATCATTTATTTGGCACTCCTAATAGTATGCACATTTTTTAGTATTTACTGCAAATGAAGTCAGTAGAAAAGTGTTTTTCAATTCCACTTTGAAATTTAAAAGTGGTTTGATTACGAAGAAAATTTTCGTTTTTCGTTTTCTGAAGAAGCAACTTACGGAATTGAAACCACTTCCGATCGAAATGGTGGTCTGTGACATGGCTGAATGTATGCTTTTAACATTTAGACTATTTTATTTCCATCTTCCAATCACTAAATCAACAACTTTCTAAAATTTATTTTTATTTCTTGAGTAGTTTAATGTGACTAATTATGGCCTCTAGGCTAGGTTTTCATGAAAGAATGAATGAATTAAATGAAAATAAACATCTTTTCAATCAAAACAATTTCGTTTTCATGAACCCATATATAATTGGAATTCGATTGCAATTTCGTTTCCAATCCAATCCGTAATGGATGCTGTGAACAGGGTGATAGATATACAACACTTTCTACGTCACTCTGAAATTTTAATATGCCAAATCAAAAATCCATTATTTAGGGAAATATACAAGATTATAAAGTAAAAGGTACTTATATTCACAAATTCAATTTAACTTTGAACTTTCGACATATCAAAAAATACCTATTTTAAAAGTATTGATTGAGGCTGTTCACTGTTAGGTGATGCAATTGTTTTGTTCGAAAAATTTTTATTTTCGTTCAAAATTAAATAAAGTTTTATTTTAACCAATTGCAGGAAGGAAACACAAACATGCTCAAGCTGTTCAAATTCATTAAATTTTTTTCGAACAAACATTTTTAACATAGTTTTCGGCTTCGCGGAAAATGTGGCCACAAAATAGTCTATAATGGATTCTATGAACAGGCTTTAATATTAAAGTTAATACAAAAGTACTAATGTTTGAAATATAAACAAACTTAAAAGAGTTATAATTTTCAAATTGGAATATCAAAATTTCATAAAGTCGGTTTTGGTTTTTGGTAAAAGCAGTAAAATTTCTTATTGGAAATTTAAACGTACCTTAAAAATATTACAAACATTTGATAGTATGCCTCAAATAACGAGATACAATTGCAATATAACAAAAATTTGGTTATGTTCGAAAATTCGAAATTTCACAAGTAGCTAGTAGCAATTTTTAAAATTCTTTACAACTGATTTCAGACATATAGCAGGTGCAATTTGATAATATGTGCTAAGATTTTTCAAAACTATCAAGTTAACCAAAATGAACTTTTTCAAAATTTGTATTTATATTCTCTACGAAAAAAAAACTATTCGACAAGATTTTATAGAACTTAGCACATACAACCGATGCAGCAGTTAGTAGACCCTTCTGCATACTCTTAATACAACTATATTATTTCGTTTAAAAATTATCCATGGTTTAAAACACTCTACAATGATTGCTTAAATATAAAACAAGTGAACATTTTTAAAATATTTATAAACTAATTTTTAAAAAATATTTAAAAGAATTTCAATAGTTTATTATCTAACTAATTTTTAATTCATTTAATTAATTTACATAATTACATAAACAAAAATTATGTATGAAAGTAAAATAATAGTTAACATATTAATAATAATAAAAAACAATAAAATAAAAATGTATGGCAAAATTATTAATAAATAAAAGCCTACAACTATTCTTAAGTATATACATGATTTCTTCTGATAATAAAAAATGAATACAAAAACTTATTAAATTGTATATTATTGTATTAAAATCGGCCTATTTTTAAAGTCTTAGTTAATAAATTTTCTTATGACTCAGTTTCATCTTCGGTGTTAACCAGTTGCTCCACAGGTGGAGATTCGGTTTCGCCAACTTTTAATTTTTCCGGCAGGGGCTCAGGAGCCATAATTAGACCATAAGGTCGCAGATGATAGATGAGATAATCAAAGACATACATTTGATTAGGTGTTACGTAATGAAATGAAATGGCATAATCAGAACAACAGTCGAGACCCTGTAAATAAAAAATAAAGAAAACAAATTTTATTCCACAGGCAAGAATATATTTTAAGCTGTGCCGATTATTTGTTTACCCTACACCTGCAAATCGTTAGGTGAAATGCAAAATCATGTAACTACACTTTTTTTTAATTTCATAGGAGAGAAAAAACTAAATAAAAATTACTTCAAATGACTTAAGTTTGGTAGATTTTGATGATAAAGGTTTGAAAATTTGTGTGGACAAGCATTTCGATGTAATACGCAATAATTAATTAAAAATGCGATCACGGATTTTTTGTAGTTACGTGGTTTTGAATTTCAGCTAACATATACATACATTCTATATATCTGTGGCAATCAGCGTTTCGCGCTACATTTAGCTAAACTCTGGAATACCCAGAGTATCTCTTGAATTTAATTCTTATCAATCTAAGGCATCACAAAGGGACCAAAGGAGCCAAGTGAGCCGGTTATTAGAAACCGGCAGCCTGTTCAACCTAATATGGATGGGCCAAAATATCGATATATCGATATTTTCTCAGAAATATATCCATATATATCGTCGATATTTTTAATTTCGATATATCGATTTTTTTCCAAATATATCGACAGTATCAAATTCGCCATTTTTTTAGCTTTGGTTTTGTTTTTCGTGCAATTTTCAAAAACATTTCGGCACAGTCTTCAACAAATAGAATATTACTAACAAAATCTTTTGTTTTATTTATAATATTTTGTGTATTCGAAAAATTATCATTCTTTGAATGTAATTTTGTTGATGTATGTTCCATGAAATATTGGTGGAACAGAAAGGATCTTGGAAATTAACTCTTTCCAGCTTAATTATTTATAAGAAAGGTACTTTTATTTTTAAACAAATTTGTGGACTACGTATGAATTATCATTGTTGAAAAATATCGATATTTTTATTCGATATACATAAATCGATGCCGATCGATATTTAAAAATATATCGATATATTTTTTCACTTGCCCATCCCTACAAACTAACCTAACCTAACTACGCGCTTTTTTGTGTTAGCGCGCATAATAAAAAACGCGCTAAACTGTCTCGTTCTTAGTAACGAGAAAGCAGCGACTTTTTTTAAATACCTCGTTTGGCAACTCTGATTTTTATTATAGTTTTTAGTGTTTTATTTGCGTTTTTAACCGACTTCAAAAAAAAAAAAAAAAAGAGAAAGGTAATCAATTCGTCACGTATTTCTTGTTCTTTTGTTGTTTTTTATGTATGTTCCCTAAAAACTCCGCCATTTATGAAGCGATATTAGATTTTTTTTCTTTATTTAGAAGAATGTGCTTCCAGGTTGGTCCCGTTAAAAAATGGGCAGGATCACTCCCATACAAAGTAAATAGATTCCTTTTCAACTACTTCTACTCAACCGATTCTTATAAAACTTTGCGCACACGTTAAGTTTCTGTTTGAATACTACATCATGACTACAAAAGTGGGCAGTGCCACGCCCATGCAAACTAAACATTCATTTTCAACAACTTCTACTGACCCGATTCTTATGAAACTTTTCATACACCTTTAGTAATCGTTACAGTACAACATTATGTTTAGATAAGTGGGTAGTGCCACGCCCATGAAAAGTGAATATGCATTTTAACTACTTCTAGTTAACCGATTCTTATGAAACTTTGCATACACATTTAGGCCCTAATTATGTAAATCACGTCACCAAAGTGAAATTTATATAGAGAACAAAAACAAAATCTCAAATATTTTACAAATTTGTTTAATTTTTCATACAAATTTTAAATTTTTGAAAGGAAAAGCAACCCTTGAATTTCTATGCGTTTGTTTGGTGAAGAATTTGTATGAGAAACAAAAACAATGTTTTAGAATTTTTTGAAATTTGATTTTGTTTTAATTAGGGATGTAACGAATACCGATACCGATACCGATATATCGGCGATACTTCAGATTTTCCGATACATCGGTATCGGCGATATTTTACTGCCGATACGATGATACTTTTAAAAATTTTTTCAGAGTTTTTTTTTAACAAATAATTTATTTTTGTTCGATTTTACCATGAATTAAATACACTTCGTTATTTTTTAAATCTTATTAATATCAATTTTAAAAATTAATAATATTTTATGCTGTTATTTTGTAAAAAATTATTTATTTTTTGTTAATTTTACCATGAATTCAAATTCAAGCCGTTGTTTTTTAAATCTTATTCCAGCAAAAAAGAGATACTCCAAAGAAGTCATGAAAATGTAGAATTCGCGATCTGGAAGTATTGAAAATTTGGATAATTTCTAATTAGTTTTACATATCCTTGCCCTTGCAAGAAGTTCTGTTTATCGATTACCAATCACCGAATTGGAAGCGATGCTAGGACAAATTTCTTTTTCGGTATTCTATAATGATTTTTCCTTAAGGAAAAAGGATAAAAAAGTACCCATTTTCACAATTTTTTTATGCGAATTTAAACTCAGAACTGTATTTTCATGTAAATTTAAGTGAATAAATATAAACTTAGAAGTCTTTTAATAATTAAGCTATTAAGTTATTTAGATGAATATTAGTTGATAAATGTCCTTTAAAAAAAAATCGATTTTTTAAAAAGCATGGCGAGTATTTTTTTAAATTATAAAGGAATTAAACAATTTTTCTTGCTTTTCTACTAATTATCTGCATATTTTTAATATAGATCTGTTGGAAGCAAAGAAAATGTAGCTCCTTAAAAATTACTTCCAATGTTTTATCAATTTTAAATATTCTCTCTTATAATGTAATTTTGTATAATAAAAAATTGCACTTGAGTTTTGTTAATCTAAACTTGAACTCAATTTCAATATTCGTATCGGTATCGGAATCGGTATCGGCGATATTTATTTTTAAATATCGGTATCGGTATCGGATCGGCAAAACGGCGTATCGTTACATCCCTAGTTTTAATATAGATTTCACTTCGGTGATTTACACAATTAGGACCTAAGTTATCGTTACAATACCACATTGTGGTTAGCAAAGTGGCCAGTGCCACGCCCATGAAAATTAAATATTCATTTTAACTATCGCTATTCTAATTAAACTTCGCACACACAATTAGTTCTCGTAAAAGTACATGATGGCAAAATATGGTGGCGGTGCCACCCACACATATTTCGTAGTCGGTTTTTTTTTCAAGAATTATTAAGTAGCTCAAAAGATGATAACTTTATACGAATATAGGAATGCATTACGAACGTATTGTAACGAATAATAGTATATGAACCCATGAAAATAGTCATACATTTTGAAGCACTTCGGTACCATACACGTGGCTGCCTACTGCACACAAGCAATCCAGTAGAATCAATAAGATTCCGTTTTGACAAAAAAATATTCTACATAAATTATAAAAACTTCCTAAATGTGCTCTTCAGGCTCAAATATAAAAAAATATGCTGCAAAGGGTAAAAACAAAAATATGCACTAACACATCGATGCCAAAATTCAATAAAAGTTTTGAAACGTATAAATATCTTATTCACACACTTACACAGAACGCACAGAAAAGCAATTGTATTTTTACGGTTCATTACTTTAGAAGATAAATAGGTATCGAAAAAGTATCAGAATTAATTTTCTATTAGATTATGATATATTTTGAATTTTATGGCTACCTCAGTTAGTCAGTTCCGATACTAGGTTAACGAATTTGCCCCTTTTTAGCACCTGAACAAAAAAATAGGGTTGTTATAATTTTCTAGCGTGTATCTGTGTGTCTGTCTGTTCCCTCGTAGAGCCTAAAAATCTGGACCGATTTTGATTTAGTTTTTCCGTTTGAAACGGGACTTGATTGAGTGTGATCATAGCTATGTTTGAAGAAAATCGGTCCAGCCGTTTAGAAGATATCACATATTTCCTAGCTGTATCCTCTTGAGCCTGTGTGTCTTTAACACCGTAACTCCAAAACGGCAAGATAGATTTTAGTTTAGTATATTTTGTTTGAAAGGTGTTTTGATCCAAAATCTTCTAACCTATGTTTGAAGAAAATTGGTCGAGCCATTTTGAAGTATATTATAACTTCTTCGTAAGTTTTTCAAATTTTTAATTTAATGTTATCACAATACAATTCGTACATTTTGTTTAATTTTTTAATTAAGAAAATAAAAATGTTCGTAGAGATTTTTATAGATAACAACTCGCTTTTTATTTATTTTTTTTTAATTGGGATTAAAATTGTGCCATCTATTCTGAACGAGTTTAAGCAACTTTTTGGAATAAAAAAATGTTTTGAGAAAAACGATATATAAAAAAAATAAATTGAGTAAAGAGCGGCTTTGGCTCGCACACGAAAGGTTCTGTACGAATATATATATATATATATATATATATATATATATATATATATATATATATATATATATATATCTATATATATATATATATATATATATATATATATATATATATATATATATATATATATATATATATATATATATATATATATATATATATATATATATATATATATATATATATATATATATATATATATATATATATATATATATATATATATATATATATATATATATATATATATATATATATATATATATATATATATATATATATATATATATATATATATATATATATATATATATATATATATATATATATCCTTTTCGTTTTTGCCCTTTTTTTAATTTTGGCATTTTTTTTCGTTTTGATTTTTCGTTAAATTTTCGTTTATTCTATTTTTTGATTCTTTCCCCGTTTTTTTGCGATTTTGTTTTAGTTTTGGAGCTCTTTTATTTTGGTGATTTTTTTAGTTTTTTCTGAGATTTTTCGTTTTTTGACGAGTTTTTTTTGTAGATTTTTTTAGTTTTGGCGATTTTTTGGTTTGGCCGTTTTTTTGCTTTTTGACGATATTTTTAGTTTTAGATATTTATTTTAGTTTTGGCGTTTTTTCAGCTTTGGCGGTTTTTTTGGTTCGGGGATTTTTTCGGTTTTTGGTGATTTTTTTAGTTTTAGCGATTTGTTTGGCACTTTTTCTCCTTTTTGGTGATTTTTTTCGGTTTTTGGTGATTTTTTTAGTTTTGGCGCTTTTTTTATTTTGGTGATATTTTCCCCATTTTTGGCGATTTTTTCGTTTTTTTACTATATTTTTAGTTTTGGCGATTTTTTAAGTTTTTGTGCTTTTCTTCGTTTTGACGACTTTTTCGGGTTTTGACGTTTTTTTTTAGTTTCCGGGCGATCTTTCAAGTTTTAGAAATATTTTGCGTTTTAGCGATTTTTTTCATTTTGGGGATTTTTCGTTTTGAAATTTTTTGTAATTTTGTAATTCTGTGGTTTTAGCGTTTATTTAAATTTCAAGAGTTTGCCTCTTACGGTTTCCAAGATATAGCAAATTGTCTAAATTATATAGTCAAAATTACATTAACTGATATAACACCAGTTAATTGTTATTGGTTTAAATATCAGTGTTAATTGGTGTAGCCTATTATACAGGTTATACCAATTAACACTAACTTTGAAAATTTACGCCTGTTCCAGGATGTCACACATTTTCGTTCGCAGGCATTTGAAAAAAGCCTAAAAGCCTTCAGCACGACAAGTCGAAAGAAAATGAATGCGAACGATTTGTTACAGGCTTAAAACTTGTTTTCAGAAACATCAGAAAAATATATTTTGCTTCTCCAGGGGTTGAACTGTTTATCGTCTGTATGATAAGCAGACACACTAGTACTCTGCCAATAAGAGAATAGATGGCTTGTTGAATTACTAGTAAGTAATTGTTCAACTACTGTAAAGTAATTCAGACGGTATGTAGTTTGTGGTTGAAAAGTATGTTGTTCGGTAATGACAACTCATTACCAAGTTTTTGCTGGGTATATTTGGGTTTTTATTTTTTGGGCTTTATTTAGTTCATATTTTTTGGGCAATTTTTAAGTTGGGCGATATTTCATAAATTTTTTTGGGCGTTTTTGGTTTGGGCGATTTTTCATACAGCCTATTTTAACATGGGTCGATAAATGGTTTAAGATAATGGGCGCATAATCATAGTCCTAAACAAAGTATACTTAACGAATTTAAAACCAGTATTGCCATGCAAAATACTGGTTTTAAACTCCTAAAGTATACTTTGTTTTGACTGTGATTATGCGACAATGACTATAGCATCAGCATAAAATCGTTCTAAGTAGCAATTTCAATTACCTCATCTGTTTTGTAATAAATATACTGCCAATACCAAAATTTCTTATCGGTATGATGAGGTATTAAATGATGCTCGGGCACAAAAGGGAAAAAACGGCCTCTTGCTTGATGGTCACGTGAATCGCCAGCGATTACTTTAACGTTTTCTAAACATTTTCCCATTTCAACATCTTCGGCACCATCATTGTCACTACGACATAACTTTTTATTTGGTATAGCCTTTTCCACAAAACGGCGTACAGCTTCTTTGCTTAAAACATAGCCGGCACCGCCCGACATATAACCCTTCAAAAATATAAGAACCATTAACAATTATATAATTATTAAAATTAAGACAAATTGAGCCTACATACCTGCTTGACATATGGCTTAAATTTACAGCCAAAGTATATGGGAGTTTCAGGGGAATAGGGATACAACATATAGCGCATATTTTCCACTATGGAATAGGTATCATCGTCAGCCTTATAAAACCAATCATAATCATTTAAATGATGGTTGTAAATGTATTTGTAGGCTTCTTTGGTTTTGGCCCATAAATTATTACGGCCCTCAGAAACAGGCAAAGCTATACTGCCCAAATCTTTATCTTCCTCCGAACTCATGAACACAAGCTTATTACAGCGTTTACCCCAGGTACGTTTAACATGCCGGGCTTTAGTTTTGTGGTTTGTAGGATTTGTCATGATCCAGCACAAAACACGTACTTCGTTGTACAATTTCTGGGCCACAGTACTGTTCTCGTTATCATGCTTATGAAATCCCACATCCAATTCGGGACCCGAGGCATCTATAAGATCATGACTAGCATGTGGATCATTGATATCACCATGTTTGTGACCGTCATACAGCATCCATTCCGGCTTTGCCGGTGTGGATAAAACAAAGAGCTCAGCGAGACAGAAACCCAGTATCAGACCAAAGATCATAGATACCAAGGAGCGGCGATTTGAACGAGCACCTGTATTTAATAAAGAAATATTTTCTTCAATTTAAATTTTCTTAAAAGGAAATGTTTATGTACCTTCATTTATTATGGATCTACCAATTAGACTAGTTGATGACATTTGTCTGCTTTTTTGTGTAAGAATTAATTGAAATAGCGTGCTGCTTGCTGGTGTTTTCAGTTTCAGTTTGGCTAGAGCGTTGTTACTTATTTAGTCTTATGTCTTACTTAGTCTAGTTTCTTGCTTTTAGTACTTTTTTGTCAATATTTTTTAACAAATATTGACTTTTATCACAATTAAAACTTATTGTTATTATTCTTTGGTATTTGATTTTGGGATTTATTAACGGTTTCCTGAAGTTTTACATTTTCTGCAATAAATTAAATAATTGTAAAATTTATTATTGTATTTGCTCAATAAAAATAAATTTGAAGTCAAATTTTGTAAGACGCAACACAAAGTGAGAGTTTTTATGCAATAAAAAAAAATTCCAAAATTATTGTTTGCTTTTAAAACAAATTAGAAAAATCGTGTTTTACAAAATCCGGCCACAATTTACATACGAAGGGAAGTCAATGAGATTTTGATACCCCAAAGAAATGTTTACAGCCACGTTTCTAGAACAAAATAATATGTACTACAAAAACTTTTCCATATTTTTTTGTACAAAAATTCGAAACTTTGGAAACCTTTTGTTTCATAAAATCAATTCATAAATAAATAAAAAGTTGTAATAAAAATCCCAACAAAAAAAACGTTAAACTTTACAAAAGATTAATCTATATATGACCAACAAAAAATAAATAAACACGTTCAAAATGAAATAGTGTTTCATAATTTATTGAGCACTTGTTTCTTCGAATGCATTCTGATTACCATCGCTATAGTTTTTGAACTCATTAAACATGCATGCGATTTTACTAGGCAATATATTGCATAAAATATCCACCGCAAAAGGCATGCAAAAACGGAATTAAATCATCACATTAAGACATTTTCACAAAACCAGTTTTAGCTCCAACAAAAAATAAGAAGTGGTAGAGAGCATGTCTTAACAGTAAGAAGAGCATGGTTCATATCCCAGCTGCGGCAATATTTTTTTAATTTTCATTTTTTATATATGAGTTTCACGAACCCATGCAAAAACGTAGCCGAATCATCGAACTTGCATTGGTTCTCTAAGCACTCATTTCAATGATGAGCAGTTTTGTTAAATGTGAACCCATGCACGTCAATGACAGGCCTGTGTTAAAATCATGCGTTCTGCACCTAAATTGAACCAGTTCATTTTCAGTAGAACCCATGCACTAACTATTTCTTTTGCATGTCTTTTTTTGCTGGGTGTATATAAAAATGAATCTGTGTTTGTATATTTGTTTGCTTGTTCATTATAGGAAGCCATTAAAATAGGATAATTTTTTTTCAATTTCGGGGGGATAATTTCGTAATTTCCCTATATCTGCACAGCTATATTAGGGAATCTCTCCAAAATTTACGTGGGTCACCCTTAGAATAAAGTAAAAAATCCTTAACAAATTATTGGAGGAATAGGTGTAAGGAGGGGGGTAACCGCATTCAAATTAATTATTAATTTTGCTATATCTACAGAACTAAAACAGTGAAACTCTCTAAAATATATATGGGTAGCTCTTAGAACAAAGTAAAAGTTCCAACAAAATCTTAGTCGTGTTATACGGGGGAGGAGGGCACCCCCCATAAAAAGTTATCATTAATTTTCCTATCCGGTGTGTTCTACATTCTACTTTGAAGTAGAATTCATTTAAAATCACTTCAGTTTAAATTTTTGATGTTCTGCATTCTACTTTTTACATTTGAATTTCAATATTCAATACAACACTGCTCTACAATAAAAAAAAAACGCGCAATTGCAGAGTTGTAAATGAATTAAGTTTTCTATCTCTCTTCCACTTCACCACCTGTTATCTCTACACCATCCCTTTCCCAAAGAATGTAGCACATTAATTAATTAACTGGTAGGCATTAATTGCCTGATTGTGTTACTTCTCTTAAGAAATATCGAGTAGTATCTGCCAAAAAAGCTTAAGCGCCAAATAGTAAATTTTATAGGAGAATTATTTTTTAATTATCCATGGTTTAAATCGAATTAGAGCCTTAATATTGGCTATATAGGATTGCAGTGGAGTGTTATATGTAATGTTAATAGTTTTAATAAATTTCCTATAAGACAACCAACGCATGTTCGTGGGGGCTAAGATATTTTAAGATATTCTTGATGTCATGAAATATCAACTAATTTAATCAAATTATTTTAAAACTACTAATTATCATCCTTAGCAAGCTGTTCTTAACTGTTTTATTGACATCCTTGCAGTTTTTCACACTAGTTTTGCTCTACTTGAAAGAGAGAATTTTAGCTTAAGCGACACTTTGCAGTTACAAAAATATGTAAACAGATTAAAAATTTATATGGAAAATGCACTTAAACTAAAATTTCTTTTGCTTTATTTCCGCAACGGTACTTGACATGACTTTGAAACTGTGACAGATTGTCCGAATTATCGTAAATAATCCATATTCGTGAAAAAACGATTTTCGAAAAGCATGTCGCTTAAGCATTTTTGGTGGTTACCACTCGATATACTCCACTTTTCCAGAACAGCAAAAATTAAAAGTTTGCTTTTGAAATTTCAATTTCACTACTTTTCCAGAACATCCTTGTATAATCTACAGAATTATAACAGTGAAGCTCTGTAAATTTGATGCGGGTAGCTCTTAGAACAAAGTGAAAGTTTCAAAAAAATCTTGGACGTATAGTAGGGGGAGGGAGTACCCCCCATACTAAGTAATTATTAATTTTCCTATATATTCAGAACCATAATAGCAAGGCGCCCTAAATTTTATGTGGGTAGCTCTTAGAACAAAGTAAAAGTTCCAACAAAATCTTGGACGTATTTCTGGGGGAGGGGGTACCTCCCATACAAAGTAATAATTAATTTTTATATATCTTCAGAACTATAATAGTTAGGCTTCATACATTTAATATAGGTAGCTCTTAGAGCAAAGTAAAAGAGCCGGAAAAATCTTGGTCGTATAGGAGGGGGAGACGGATACCCACCATACAAAGTAATTATTAATTTTCCTATATCTTCAGAACGATAATATTGCGGCTCCATATTTTTAATGTGGATAGCTCTTAAAACAAAGTTAAAATTCTTGAAAATTATTGGTCATATAGGAGGGGAGAAACGGGTTCCCCCACACAAAGAAAATATAAATTTTCTTATATCTTCAATACTATAATAGTAAGGCTCTCTAAATTTGATCTGGGTATCTTTTAGAACAAAGTAAAAGTTGCAACAAAGTCTTGAACGTATAGTAGTGGGGAGAGGGTACCCCCTATACAAAGTAATTAATAATTTTCTTTTATCTTCAGAACTACAATAGCGAGGTTCCCTAAATTTTATGTGGGCAGCCCTTAGAATAAAGTAAAAGTTCCCACAAAATCTTGGACGTATAGTAGGGAGATGCGGGTACCCCCCTACCAAAGTAATTATTTTTTTCCTATATCTTCAGAACTGTAATAACGAGGCTCCCTAAATTTGATGTGGGTAGCTCTTAGAACAAAGTAAAATTTTCAACAAAATCTTGGAAGTATAAGAGCAGGAGACGGATAGCCACATACAACGTAATTATTAATTTTCCTATATCTTCAGTACAATAACAGTGAAGCTCCCTAAATATGATGTCGGTAGCTCTTAGAACAAAGTAAAAGTTCCAAAAAAATCTTGAACGTATTGGAGGAGGGAAACGGATACCTCCATACAAAGTATTTATTAATTTTCCTTTGTCTTCAGAGCTATAATAGTGAAGCTCTCTAAATTTAATGTGGATAGCTCTTAGAACAAAGTAAAAGTTCCAACAAAATCTTGGACTTATAGAAGTAGGAAACGGGTACCACCCATTAACTATTAATTAATTAACTATTAATTTCCCCATATCTGAAGAACCACCAAATCGAGACTCTTTACATGTGTTGTACGTTAAACTCGCGCTTTGCAAAGAAAGCTGGTGGTATAGTAGGAGGGAGAGACCTACACCCATCATACAATGTAATTTGTAGTTTCCTATACCTGGAGACTCTCCAAATTTGAGTTACATTTCTATTTAAACAAAATCCTGGTGGCAGGACGGCAGTACAAAAAAGTCATGTATTATTTTTCTTATATCTTCACAAGATTGGTGTAGCTAGTTGTTAATAAAAAAAATTCTGAAATTTGGTACACAGGTAGGTAGGTCATCGTGAGAATATAATAATACAATCTGAAAACCGACACTATTCATCTCGATGGTACAAAATTGCCCCCTTATTTGTATGGTCCCTTTCACTATATAGAGCTGAAATGTGGTATGCAAGTAGTTCTTAATGAGTAAGTAATTAGCGAAATTTAAAAACGAGAAGTTTTTATCTAGAGGCGCTAAGATTCTCCTTAGGTACACTCGCGATCAGATGATTAAAATCCTTTTCAATTTTTTATGGACAGCTAATATTTTATTAACATTTAAGATTTTCTGATGAGTTGGTATTAGCACCCAACGAAATTTAGGCACATAGATCAGCTAACCCACAAGAAACAAACATATTTTTGAAACATAAATTTTCTAAATATATCTCGAACAAATTTAATACATTTTTTATTAAATTCATTTAAATATTTTCCCAACTATTTTTTCAATGCTGAGTTGGCATAAGTATAGACGACAAGCAGAACAATTGTTTTTTATTTCTCTTTTATTACTCCAAAAATCTATATATTTCCCAGAGCATGAGATTAGCGGAAAGTTCCAGGGATGACATACAAGGTCAATCGTTCTCTATATACAAATTTCGTTTTGGATTCGATATCGGTTTGTCTGTCTTTTTTGGAGTCGGGATCTTAAAAATTTTTTATAACACTTATTACACAAAATGAGCCAAATGTTTTGGGTGGCTGAAGGAATATTTAAAATTTTTTTTATTTGTTTTAAAATTTATTATTTAACATAGTAACACTTCTCTATAGTTTATTACTAAATTAGTTTAGTATTCGCACAAAATTTTACAATAATAAAATGGCACGTTGGGTTTTCTTTAATTCTATGGTACAAATGAAACTGAAGTTTACATGTTAGATAGATCACGTTGGTTTTTAACACGTACAATAAAAAATTATGTATTTTATTTAAAAAAAGCTGTACAAATATTTAGACATATTTATTGCTATTTAACCCACTTTAAAGAGACCATTTTTAATTATTATTATAGCACACGGAAAAATATTTGTTTAAATTACACTATGCAACAAAATGAAACTTTTGTCATGACCTTTGATCACCACTATATTTTTTAATGTGTTATGATGGTCCCGTCCCCTAGCTACAAAAACAGTCAAAATTTAACATTCAATGTACTGAAAAAACTAAATTTCATTTTCTGTAAAGGAATTCAATGAAATAGTAAATATTTTGTCTAGGAACGGACCTACAAATAAATTTGTAAATATAGACAAAAATATCTCAACAATTTCATTGAAAAAAAACTTGTTTTTTTCAGTGAACAAATTGTTTAATATATAAAAGAATTGTCTAAAAATATTTACAAATTGTAAACAAAACAATTTACTAAATCAAACGAAAAGATATACTGGGTTTTCTGAAAAAAATCAAACAATATTTTTGTCTCAGTTTATAAAGCAATTAGTCTCAAACTGCTAACAAATATTAAACAAAATAGTTTACTTAATTAAAGAAAAATATTTACTGGATTTTTTGTAATATATCAAACAAAATTTTTGTCTGGGCCATTTATCATCATCATCATACATTAAGCATTTATGAAATTTCACTTTGTTAAATGTGTTCAAGTCTGAATGTTTATCTAAAGACTCTAAGAGAATGAATGAGAATTAACGCAACGACATTAACGAATTGATTCACTCAAAAATCTTCAGTAAACAAACTTGGTAGAATTGCATTCCTTTTGCTATTATTGTTGCTGTTGTTATTTGTGTGCATGTCGTCATCGGGGTTCTTTTTTTACAGCACAGTTTTTCTGGTTGTTTTTGGTGATTGCGTTCTAAATAAAAGTCAAACAAAAAATTCATAGAATATGTACAGAACATTTACTGAAAATAAAATTTATTTTTAGACAAACTTTTGTTTGAAAAAATTTTGGTGATAATTTTTTCTGTGTGGATACATTGCTTTTTTAATTTTTGTCCTAAACTTTGGAATTTTTTAAAGAGGCTGCTACACCGATTTCATCATAACTTGGGTAGGGCTAGTCAGTTTCATTTTAATGCAAAAAACACTAGAAAACTTGGAATAAAATCTCCTTTAAGTTGTTCCAACATTCAATGGTTTATGAATTATTTAGACCGCAATGATGAATAATATATTTTTTTATGCAAAATTGCAAAATTTGTATTTTTTTTTAATTTATAAAAATCAAAAATGGCTAAAACTTACCTATTTTTAACTGATCATAAAGCTACATATACTATAATAATATAAAAAAAGCTTTAAATTAATTTTAATATTGTTACGTGCTTTTTCCCAAATAAATATTTTACTTATTAAGTAAAATATAACATTTTTATTAAAATACATTGAAATTGATTATGGAGCTATTTCCTATGCGCATTCCATTGAGGCTAATACAAATCATCAGGGAACCTTTACAAACAAATCTCATAGAAAAACTAGAGATATTGGCCCATATTCATAGTATAAAAAGTATACTTTAAGAGTTTAAAACCAGTATTTTATATGGCAATACTGTTTTTAAATTCCTAAAGTATACTTTGTTTATGACTATGAATATGCGCCCTTATATTAAACTTCTAATCATATGAATAAGAAGTTTATAATATC
Source organism: Panzeria rudis (assembly GCA_956483635.1). Taxonomy (NCBI): domain Eukaryota; kingdom Metazoa; phylum Arthropoda; class Insecta; order Diptera; family Tachinidae; genus Panzeria; species Panzeria rudis. The sequence goes on along the minus strand of OY101449.1, from coordinate 39,857,146 downwards.
AAAGTTGAAACATTAATTCCATAAACAATCATGTGCTTTTTATTTTCTTTCTTGCACATCACCAGGTTGGTCTTTTTTCAACTCTAATTCTATCAGCGATTTCGAAAAGGGCACATATCAGAAATTTTAAACTTTTCAGGAAATGAAACAAACTAAATATTTTCTAATGAAGTATAATATTTAAAAAATGCATATATAGATTACATTTAGGGGCCAATTATACTATGCCGCAAAAAACAATGCACCTCAAAAAATTTATGTTTTTAAAGTTAAATTGGGGATGCTGAACACGCATATGACATTAATTTATTTTTCTTAAGAAGCGTTTTGTAGATATTCGCGAAAAACGTGTTTTTTGTAGTTTATAAAACTATTTCCGAAAATCTTGAATACTGTTTACTTGAATTAAACTTGCACTGTTGTATAGACATGTTTTTCCTCTTTCAATTCATATTTATACTGTGTTGATCAGATAAAAATTCACTGAGTTACAAGCCTTTATAACTATTTGAAAACATATTTATTTTTTGCGTTCTATTTTTTCAAAATTCACCATTTTGAAGTGCTCCATTAAAGCAAAAAAAAAAATCTAAATTCTTATTTTGACCTATATCGTAAATAAAATATTGTTCCCAACGTATAAAAAGTAAAATTGTGAACATCGGGCAAACATTTAAAAAGTTACCACAGATTTAGTGCAAACATTCGAATTTGAATTTTAATAAAAAAAATGAGTATAAGAAAAATGCCAATGAGGCAGAATTAAATATTTTGGAAACATATCAACCATTTCTAATTCTTTAGTCCGATCAGTATAAAACTTCACATGGAGATATCAGAGGGGTGTTCTTATTTAATTTAGGAAGATGAACTTCCCATATTGGTCAGGAGCAGAGGTATGAAGTGGAAAGTAGTGCACTTCGGTCAAGTAAAATTTGTCAATGCCTGTCATTTCTCTGTTTCTCAATCGATTCCAAAAATTTCTTGATATTTATAGACCTTATAAAGTTCTAAAAAAATTTCTGGTTAAACAATTATCTTGTACAGTTAGTGAGGTATACTCATTTTAATATTAAAATTTCTCAATTTTTCAAATCCTTCGACCAGTATTTTTTAGCCGATTGTCACAATTGTTTTTTTAGTTACGCAACAAAACTTCGAATAGTTAAAAAAGTCGATTCTCTCAGAGTTGGAAAATATACAATTTTTAATTTGAAAATTGAAAAATGCTGAATTTATGAAAATTTTTGCCTAAAAAAGCACCATTATTGTTTTCTCTATAAAATTGTTTTATCATATATAATTATTATATACATGTCTAATAGGAATCTTCACAGACGTTCTTTTAGGAAAAAAAAATTAATCGAATTTACATTTTTGGTGGACGTGCAACTTTCTTAGGAATTCTGATGATTGTCAGAAGCAAATCATAGATTTCTATACTTGCTGAGTATTAACTACGTAAATTACTATATAACTGCAAAATTTCATTGGAAATATCAATAATGAACGATTTTATAGCATTAAGAAAAAATTTAATATGCACAAAACACCACATAGCACCATTTTTCAACTTGGTTTACCATAGGTCTCTTATAAAAATTAAAATTAGTAATTTGTTACTTTATTCGACCTTAAATAATATTCAATTAAAATTATTAAAATCTGAATGCCGTGTTGAAAGAACTTACACATAATTTTGGTAATTTGGATATGCGATATGTCCACCTTTCTTTTTCAAACGAGTAAAAGTAACGGACTTATAGGCAAAAACTCGTATCGATCTGAGGACCAACGAATGAAAATGAAAATTTGGACGTGTTCACTAAATATGTTGTAACTTTCTCATATTTTGTCAGATATAACCAATTTTACGCTTGCTATATTTGGAACTAAATTTTCTTTAAGATGGGGGTCTAAAATATATGTTAAGAATTTTATTTTGCATTACTGGAGCGACTTAAAATGGTAAATTTTGAAGAAAAAAAAAACATAGAAAAAATAATTTTTTTTTCAAATCTAAAGACCTGTAACTCAGTGAATTTGGATCCGATCCACACATTTTGAAATGGGCTGAAAGAGGAAAACCATATCTATGCAGCAGTGCAAAATTTTCTTAATTCAAATAAGCAGTTCTCAAGATTTTTGGAAGTATGTAGCTTTATAAAGTAGCAAAAAAAAACGAGTTTTTCGCGAATATCTCGAAAGCGCTGCTTGAGAAAAATAAACGAATGTCATATTCGTGTTCAGCGACCCCAAATTAGCTTAGAAAATATCTAATTTTTGAGGTGATGGCAAAAAAGTTGAAAATTTGTGAACCAGTGTTATCAATCGAAAGTTGCAGAAATATTTTTATGTTAACGTTATTATATATGTATGCTTATTTGTTTATTTAAAATTAATGAGATGTGCCGTTTTCGAAATTTACGGCATGTAATACACATAACTTAAAGAAAAAACCACTTTAATTTGCGCTGCTCTGTGCTGCGTTTTTACCTTCTCTGTGCTTAAGCAATAATTTCGATAAGGGCACATCTCTTAAGAGTTGTGGCCATTTTCTGTACATGCCATGACGACGACATAGTGGCGCAGGGAAGCATTTAGAACTCATTTAGATGAAAAAATGTATTTGTCAAAACATGAGGGATATGCCATTTTCGAAATTGCATATTCAATTGTAGTTGTAAGAAGCTATAGAAAATACATATGTAAATGTAATAATAATTCTGGCAAAAAAACCGACTTCAATACAAAGAGCCAAGTCTTGTACGCCATTTAATACAAAAAAATTTTTAATTTGGTCCATAAGTGCCATAGTTATGCGCTAATCAATTTTTGGGGGGATCACAAATCCCCCCACCGATTTTCAAAAACAAATTATTGGACCAAACTGCAAGCAAACCTTTTGAAACAAAAGAATAATTTTAAAAATCGGTTCATTAATGGAGGAGTCATGTGATAACCAATATTTGTGTGAGAAGGGCCCCCCCCCCTTCCGTATAATTTTCGAAAAATATATGGGATTAAACTACAAATTGCCTGACCGATTTTCGAACAAAAAAGGAATTTTAAAAATCGGTCCATATATGGAGGAGTTATGCGATAACCAATATTGTGGGGGGGATGGGGGGTGAATTCCCACTGATTTTCGAAAAAAAATTTGGAGGACCAACCTGCAAGCAAGGCCTTTTAAACAATAAAAGGATTCTGAAAATCGGTGCATAAATGGAGGAGTTATGCGATAACCAATATTTTGTGAAGAAAATCCCCCTCCCCCCCTTTTTGGAACAAATTTATTGGACCAATCTACAAGCAAAAAAAAATGACAGAGTTATGCGTGTACAAACATAAAAAAGTACAAAAAAACATACACACGAATTAATAGCTCCTTCTTTTTGGAACTCGGTTAAAAAGCAACAACAGTTACAAACTGTTTTCGCAAACAGTAATGAACTGTGATGCCAACATGTATTTTTGCGCGGGTACCTCGCATATTTATATTTAAAAATTTGCCTTTGGAATTATTGAATTACAATTAATTTTAATTTTTTACCGTGTTATTTCTCGAATTAATGTTCCACTTATACGTAAATTATTCATTTGGGAAAAAGCACGTTACAAATTTAAAATTAATTAAAAATTGATTTTGTAGTACAGTGTAAATATACGCAATTTTCGCAAACATCAGATGCTTTCACTGTATTATAAATAAAGTCACCCAGTAAAAAGAGACACTCCAAAGAAGTCATGAAAGTGTAGAGTTTGCGATCCGGAAGTAGTGCAAATTTAAATCATTTCTAATGATTTTTACATATTTTAGCCTCAATTCCACACATTTTAATTCCACATGAAATACAGAACATACCCGATTGATTAATTATCTCTGTGAATCATCAAATTTTAAGTAGTTTGGCATCGATTTGTAGTTGCATATTTTTGTGGTAAGTGCATATTTCGGCAATAAAGGCATATTTTTGGAATAATAAAATTTTTGTTAATGCATATTTCTCAATTAAAAAAAAAACATTACTAGCCCGATTATGGATGGAAACCGAGCCTCAGTTCGGTTGGCAGTTGCTGAAAATGATACTACTGATGGCAACTGGCAATTGAGAGCTGTCAATTTCAGTTGGTATTTAGTGCCTTTCTGGCAACCATTAATTTTCAGTTGTCGACTGGCAACGCAACTATAGTTCGGTTGCATTAAATAATAGACCCAGTTATGTTTGTTTTATATTTTTTTCTCTAACAATTATAAAAAATTAAAAAAAACAATATTTTCATATTATTTTAGTTTGGTACTTTGTTCGTATGTAAATGCATATTTTTAATTTCTAGGTGCATTTGTTAAGCGCCTAAAACCATTTTTTAGCTTGTGAAAGTCCGAGCCCTGATTATAACAAATGACGATTTTTATATTGATCAGAATATAAAAATTATCATTTGTTATAATTTCGTCATTTGTCAAAAAGCTTACAATACGGGTATATTAATGTTTCTTTTTTTTAATTTTTAATGATTTTTGCAATCAACCATACTTCAGTTATACCATTCGACTTTTTTCAATATTTAATTCGATTTATTTTTAACAGTCTTTAATTAACTAATGACAGTCTTTAATTAACTAATGAAAAATCGTTAGTTAAGCCACCGCCGCTAGTTAACCACAGACTGTGAATTTGTCCGTAAATTTATTACCATATAAAAAACCAATGTTTAATCTTATTATCTTTACACGCAAAGTTTTTTCTCTTCTTTTATTATTAGTAAAATAATTCCATTTGCAGCGTTTATAATTTACCATTTCCTCTTAATGTAAATCAAATTTATTCTATTAATATGATAAATAAATATTTTTTTATGACAAATCCATTTCCAAATGTTAATGATTAAACAGAACTAAGTCTGCAACTGCAGACAAAAACGCTGTCAAATAAACAGGCCCAATATTAAATCGACAGCAGTAGCTTCAAAATGCTCTCATATAATTGTTTATTTTCTTTTGTTCGTATTTTTCGTATGAAAAATGTATGAAATTTTTTTAAAAGACGGTAACATTGTCGAAAGAATGAGTGACTAAATGATGAAACAGAACTGGTGCTAGACGAGTTTTTCCATACAAATTGACAGTAATTATACGCCGTAAAAAGCAGTCATGAGATAGAATCTATTTTATTTTGATAACGTTTTTTCTCATGCTCTCAGTTTTAGCCACTCATTCTCTCAACAATGTTGCCGTGTTTTAATAAAATTTCATACATTTTCCATACGAAATATAAGAACAAAAGAAAATAAACAATAATATGAAAGAATTTGGAAGCTACTGCCGTCGATTTAGTTTTGAGCCTGTTTATTTGGCAGTGTTTTTGCCTGAAGTTGCAGACTTAGTTCTGTTCACTTAGTTTAGTTCATCATTAAAACTGAAAACCAGTGTTGCCATACCCACACAGCGAAGAAAGTTTTACTGATTGTATAAAATGTTTTATTTTCAATCTCCTCGCTTTAATTACCCAGTAAAAAAATTGGAGTACTATATTTTTGATACAAAAAGCTCTTTTTGAAACGCTGAAAATCATCACCATTTTCAGCACTAAAACTGTAAGTATATGGAACTTTGTCGCATTGTATCAGCAGTAAAAAATCTGCTTTTTTGTATAGTTTCTTTCATATACATTCACTGCTCTGCAATAAGCTCTTCTTTTAAAGCGTATTACTATGCGCTTTATTTCCTTAGTGCTTCAAAAAATATGAAAATTGTTTACTGGGTATATTGAATAATTCTGAGTTTCTCATGCTGTAGCTACTCAGAAAAAAAATTCGCTTCTTGAAAAGGTTTGAAAGCATTTACAGCTGTAATAAATTACATTCAGCTGATGATTGACCTCGAGAGTTTTATAGCTAGCTCTCAGTTGCGGCAATTTTTAATTAAAATCAAATACCAATCCATAAATCTATTAGTCCATTTTAGGGTCACTTAAAATTTTCCGATTTAATCGATCTAATACACGAATTCATCAAAATATAAAATACAACTCAAGTTCGACATTATTTACCAGTTATTAAATATTAGAACTTATTATTATGAAATGTTCAAAAGTAAGAAAATGAGAAATGTAAAAACTAAATTAAGCCTTTTTGAGACTAAATAAGAAATTAAAAAAGGCTAAAAATGCCACAAAGCTTAAATATAAATTTCAAGGCAAAAAGACTCAAAAAAAGAGGCTAAATCTGACCTCGAAAATGCTAAACTGCCAACGCTGGTGCGAACATAAGAAAAAACACTCTCAAAATAAAACAGATTCTATCTCACTCACGACTGTTTTCTACGGCGTGTATTTAATGTCAATTTGTATGGTAAAAACTCATCTCGACCCAGTTCTGTTTCATCATTTACACATAATTTTTTTATACTCGATTACACTGCAGCTAAAATGAAATAATTTATTGTGCAATATTAAAAAAAAAGTTCACATAAACATTAATAATTGCAAATAACCCAGCATAGGATTTTGAATGATTTCGTATTTACAATGCATAACATAGTTTTCATATCTTTGCACTTATTAAAAAAAGTACTAATAATAATGTCAGTTGGAGCCCTCAGTATTTTATACTAGAAAGTTAATGGGTTGAACACTAAACTTTACATTTTTATGCACTGGGCAGGCAGGTTAATATAATGTGCAAAAGATCAAAACTAAAAGCAGCAAAGCGTATGGTAATGAAAGTGTTTGTTGGGAATTTAATATCTCTCAGGCAATCATGTTTTTTTCTAAGTTCAACTGCATTAAAACTTCGTATCAGATAAATCAACACGCACTATAAAATGATTAACTTAAATACGAAAATTTAATTGTGTCAAAATTCGACAAAATTCGAAAATTGATCTGGGTTTGTTCGTATGTTTTCTAACCGATTTTTTTAGACAAAAAATCATATATTGTGCATATCTAGAGAAAAATGCCTCTTTAGCCATACATGATATCGGGTCGTAACCGCACGAAAATCGTAACAAGCAAAAATAAAACTTTACAGGAGAAGCTTTTTTTTTAATAACTCCGCCTTAAATGGCAGTATTGCTCTGAAATTAAGTATAAAAGATATTTTTAGTCCAATATACGTAACATAATAAGTTGTAATATTTTATTTCTAATATAATTGAAGAGCTTAATGCAATAACTCGGTAAGCCACATGAAATCAAAAATTGGTTTTATGTGCTCATTTCCTTGCTAGGTACCATAGCTTTGCATCCTAGAGAATGTTTTGGATAAATTCTAGTGTTTTGCTACGTATTTAAAGTAGAAAATTCCAAAAACGATACAATTTTAAATTTTGTTTAAACGTAAAAGTCGATTTATTCCATATTTTGTTTTTGTGGCTTATCGATTTATTGCACTAAGCTTCTCAATTGTTTATTTCTAATATAAATCTCATGCTATCTAGCTACTGAATAAAATGTTGTTGGTTACGATACAATTTAATGTTAAAATATTTGCTTAACTCACAACAATTTGTATCGCCGATCTTGTATCAAATACGCTTTTTGCTTATTTGCTTGTGAACACCCAGTGTATATTGTATCGGTTTGTATCGTGTATTGATGAACAAAAGAATAACAAGCACCAGCGATGCCAACTTATGGAACCCAAAACGCCCAAATATTTTTGAAAAAGGGGGTAAAAGGGCTAAATTGAAAACAGACACGTATAAAGCAATTTCCAGTCAAATTTTTCGAAAAAGCGCAAAAAAGGCTAACTTATAATTTGGAACCATTTTCCGTCATCCCACGTCAAATTTGCTTGATAAACAGACCGGCTAAGGCTATGTGCCATCTTCAGTGTTCTACTGAATACTAATTTAGTATGTATTAAATTGAACACTGCAGATGGCACATAGCCGAAGCCGGTCTGTTTATCAACCAAACTTGACGTGGGATGACGGAAAATCGTTCCAAGTTCAAACAAATCCCGTTGGAAGAAAAACACAACACCTAACTTATAGTGTTTCTTTTTAAAATCAAAACATGTTTACATTTTTGGACCAACCTAAAATCGCAACCAATTTTTAAAGAAATAGAAGCTTATTCTAGACTCTACTCCTTTTACTACTGGTAAAGTAAACTAACAAAAGAAAAAAACGATGTTAGCACGTTAATTCACAAGTCGCTATTGTTAGAATAAAGGAAGAAATAGTTCGCAAAAGTAAAAATGTACCAATATTGGCCAAACATTTAAAAGGGGCTAAAAGATAATCGTAATAAGTGCTAGATTTGCGCGTTGTTTTGCTTGGGGCTAGAATTTTTTTCGCGTTTTGAGTAAAAGGGCTAAGTTGGCATCCCTGACAAACACCATACAAATACTCTCTGAGAGTATATATAAATACTTTCTGAGTATCGTATGAAACAGTGATGTTAACTTTATTTTTCATTACCGTACAGGGCTCGAAAAATTATCGGTTTTGAGAAGTAATTACCGTATCCAAAGGATTTTAATTAAAATTACAGCAGTATTCATAAACAATTTCGGCCATTTGATCCGTAACCGGGTTTATTTGTAGCCAATTTTTTGCAAAAAAATATATTTCGCATATCTGGAGGAAAATACCTTTTAAACCATAGAACGCCAGCTTATTATTGGTTTGGCGCATATGTCATAATCTCGGAATAGAGAAAAATGACAAAGAAGGCTTACAGAAAGTTTTCTGAAAATATACACGATAGATTTTTTGTAATTTTTGCCATAATCTATTCCTGACAACTTTTTTTTAAATGGTCGATGGGCCAAACCAATAATAATCTGTCGATCAGAGAAACAAACCGTCTTAAAAAGTCGGCGGCGGCGGCTTAGGAAAAAATACTCGGCGGCGGCTCATAGCCGGCTGACAGCGGCTGGTTTTGTATTTCAGGAATATTTCGCGATAAAATGTATATCATCAATTGCACTTTTTACTGTTGAGCTTCTTTCCCCCCCCCAGCGACATCATCTGGGATGATGTCGCTGGAAGGACATTGTCTCACTCTCCCAGGAAGGATGATTCTGTGTCTGGTTATTGGAGAGGTCTCCTTCGAGAGTCCACGTGGTGGCTGTGGTTGCTACCAAAATCGCTGGGAGAGGTGTTGGTTAAAAGACTGATGCTTGCCTAGTGCTAGTGGCTAGCGTGGACTTCGGTCCACCAACAGAAAGCCTCTTTGTGCTGTTGCTAAACCAACAGACGTTACACTCGGTGGTGCTTTGTGGCGGGTGGAAGGGGAATATTTTGCTGGGGGCGTCTACACTTGGTGTAGATACCTGCCAGCTCCTGTTTCCTCGGAAGCCTTGTTCGCATCGCGTTAAACTAGTGATGTAATAGAGTTTAGATAGCTCGAACACTCTAACAAGGTGTTTATGCATGGTTGGGTCTCCCATGCATGAGAAGTTGCTACCTGTGTGAGCCTTGCAAGCTACACATGGTGTGCCTTCGGGGTAACTCGGGGTGGTGGTGAACACTCAACTTCACTCGGTGTTTTGAGAACACCGTCGGATAAGGCCGTAATGGCAGGTACCGACGTTAATCAAAACACACATTTGTTGAGCTTCTTTATTACGAAATTTTATTAAATTTTCTTTTTATAAGTTTTTTTAAACAAATTTTTATACAAAATTTTTCAAACACCTGACGACTTTCACATAATTTGTAATATGTAGTACAAATTTGCATCTTAAAAAAATTAGCCGGCTGCAATTTTGGGCCGAGGCTAGCCGCATGGATCGGCGGCGGCTTGAAGTTACATTGAAAGTCGGCGGCGGCTCTTAAGCCGGCTTTGAGCCGATCGGCTTGTTTCTCTGCTGTCGATATGTTGCATCCATATTGGTGAACATTAAGATACTTAAAGCTGTACCGCAAAACAAGCCGTGTTTTAGTAAAATCGATATGATTTTATTTATTCACAATTATATGAGGAAACGCAATTGATAAAAATCACGATTTTCATGCAGCATCAAAAATTCAATCTGTATGTATGTGTTGTTTGGAAATCGTAATTTTTGTCAATTGAGTTTCCATAATTAAGAATTTTTGAAATTACCGTATTTTTAATGAAATTACCTTGCTACCTTTTGGGGCTTACAATTACCGGACAAAACGGTAATTACTGTACGGTTAACATCACTGGTATAAAATGTGATTTTTCAGGGATGCCAACTTAGCTCTTTCGGGCTAGATTTAGCCCGTTTTTAGTTACTCCAAACGCGAAAAAAGTTTCTACCCCCAAACCAAACCCCTTTTTAGCCACTTTTTACTTTTGTTCAATATGGGTATATTTTTTATTTTTGCGAACAATTTCTTCCTTTATTCTAGAAATAGCGACTTATGAATTAACGTGCTAACATCGTTTTTAGTAATTTTTTGTTAGTTTGCTTTACCAGTAACAAAAAAAAAAGAAGAGTCTAGACTCTAGAATAATCTTCTATTTCTTTAAAAATTGGTTGTGATTTTAAATTGGTCCCAAAATTTAAAAGTGTTTTGAATTTCGAAAGAAACACTATAAGTTGACTAACTTATAGTGTTTCTTTTTGCCCTTTCTCGAAAAATTTTTCTGGATATTGCGTTATACGTGTGCTTTTTTAAGTTAGGCCTTTTTAGCTCCTTTTGTTATTTGTACGATATGCGGAAACACTGTCTGTGCACTGTTGCTAGAAATGCAGATTTATCTGCATTTTTCAGATTTTGCCCCTCCAAAAAGGCGAAATGCAGATTTGAAGATTTTTAAACTAAATCTCTAATAATATGTCAACTAGTTTCCTTATATTGCTACTAACTTTTGTTTCTTTTATGTGGGAACGAAAATACCAACCAATATTTTGCAAAATTTTCTAAAGAAAACGAAAAATTAATTAACTCTAAGTTTATTCAAAATATACATAATTGTTCAGTCGTATGTGTTATCGTTTACAAAAAGACGACACTTGTTTATGTGCTTGTGAACAGACAAATTTGTTGTATCGTTATTTTGTCGTATCTTAAATGTCAATTTAATTAATACCAAGGCAAGGCGAATTAATACCAGGTGGCCTCGAGAGATCAGGTGAATAAGAAAATGTTTCTATATTTGACATTCCATACATAAATTCGCCGTACAGAATTTATATTTGGACTATCAAAAAAGCCGATACATTAACACAGTTGGCAGTTCAAATATGGTAAGCAATTCGTAGTCTCCTAATCTCTCGAGGCCACCTGATTTGATAACATGAAATGAAACCAGGCACGGGAGTTTTAATTTGACGCCAAATAGAATAACTTTTTTCGCGACAATCAATTTTGATTAAAATAGTTTGACAATTAAATTGAAATGAATCAGTTATATATTTATCATTAAGAATGTGTTACATATCACATATATAAAAGATTTGTACAAATTAGAATACTCCCAGACCTGGCCTCAATACAACTATTTGAAGAACAGGTAACATTCAATCGTATAATTATAACGCACTTTTGTATGAAAATTACCAACAACAAAAATACAATATTGTATAATTAGACGATTACACAACACATACGACGTTAATACGAGCTTGTGAATTGAATAAAAGTTTTTACCACTATTTATCGAAAGAATTTCTAGTCAGGTAAACTTGAATAAAACAAAAGTTCAAAGTAGTTTGGAAATTAAATCTTAAGTAGGTGTTTTGGTTGCATAAGACTGCCTAAATCTTTGAAAGTTCCCACTGTTTTGACATATTGACTAAACAACAGGCCTAAATTTACGCGATGAAATATTTCATTAAATTTGTGTAATTAAACTTGTCTTATTTGCAAACAGGATGTGCAGGAAGTCATGGTGGGTGCAAAAATGATATGAAATAAAATTGCAGATAGTTTTTTGCATATATGAACCGCACTACCGCTCCAACTTCCGGTCCATACCTGGACCCGATATATGAACCGCACTAACGACCCAATTTCTGGTCCAGACCGGAACCAGAAATATGAACCGCACTACCGATTCAACTTCCGGTACAGCCCCTGAACCGAACATGCGAACTGCATTACCGACCCAAATTCCGGCCCAGCCCTAAATCGGAGGTGCGAACTGCACTACCGATCCAACTTCCTGTCCAGCCCCTAAAATAGAAGTGCGAACTGCGCTACCGACCCAACTACCGGTCCAGTCCCTAAACCGGAGGCGTGAACTGTACTACCGACCCATTTCAGCCGGAAGTTCGGAACCAGTACTATCATCCCACTGTTGCTATATCCATTTTAAGATTTGTACCTTGACTCAAACATATGGTGTTTAAAAAATTTTAAAAAAACTACGGTGGCATGCTATAACATCCATGGCAATAATGCCCATTGCTTTTTTTTTAATAGTTTTTACTACTGTAAATGCGCCATGCGCATTTCACGCTTTTTTGGCTTTATTGCGCATTTCGCAGACAAAAAGCGCAGCGCAAAGGACAATTTTTCTTTTTGCGCTTGCTCCTTTTATGCGCAGTGCAAAAATACTGGCGCGGTGCAAGCGCAAAAACAAACAAAAGAGCGGCGCTGTGCTGTTTTTTTTCGTACTCTGCACTGAACTCTGCTTTTTTATTTGTATTTTTGCATGAAAATTTACGTATTGCTATTAAGTTTTTTATTATTAAGAAGAATTCTAAGATTTTTAGCTTTCAAAAAAAAATGTTTCATATTTATAACTTATTAATTTTAATTTCATTACGTGCTTTTTCCCAAATTAATATTTTACTATTCAGTAAAGTATTAAAGTTTTATTAAAATATATTGAAATTGATTATTGGCGGGTATTAGGTGGTTCATATGCGCATTTTACTGCTACTGATGCAGATCATCATGGAACCTTTAACCGAAAATCTCATAGAAAAAATTGATATTATATCAAACTTCAATTCAAGTTAATCACTATTTTTGGTTAAAAATTTGTTTAAACCAGCAAATCTATAAATCAATAAACATGTAAACCATTTTTAAACGCATAAAATCGGGCGTTTAAGCTAACAATGCAGACCATATGATTCTCATTGATAGCCCGTTTGAAAACCAACTATATTTAATATCCTAGTAAAGAAAGACACTCCAAAGAAGTCATGCAAATGTAGAGTTTGCGATCCAGAAGTAGTGCAAATTTGGAAATTTTCTAATGATTTTTACATAGATTATCATTGCGAGAAGTTCTCTTTTTCGATTCTTAATCACCGAATTGGAAGCGATGTTACGAAAAATTTCTTTTTTGGCATTCTATAATAATATTTTTCGTTAGGAAAAAAGGGTACAAAGTTACCCATTTTCGCAAATTCTTTTTTTTTATACAAATTTAAACGCAAAACAGTTTTTCAGGGAAATTTCAGTAAATAACTGTTAATTTTTAGCCGAAAATTAGTTCATAAATTTCTTTAAAAAATCTATTTTTTAAAAAGCACTGTGGTTATTTTCTAAAACTATAAAGGAATTACAAATTTGTATGTGGCTAAAATAAATTTGTACTTGCTTTTCTACTAATTATCTGCATATTTTTAATATCTATTCTTTGGAAGCAATCAAAATGTAGTTCATCAAAAATGACTTCCAAATTTTTTTACTGGGATCTATCGTGATGCAAGCAATGCAAGCTGTTGTAAATCGCTGTCTGTGTAGAATTTTGCGAATATTCTGGCCTAAAATCATCACAAATAAGGATTTATGGGAAGCACTCAGCTAGGCCACGAACTCGTGGGGCCTCACAAAAAAGTTTTACTACATCTGTTGCTGCTTTCAAAGTAGCAAACACTCACAAACAAAGTCAACAATTTCATACAAATTTAACGTACGAAAGCAGAAACAAAGAAGTGCAAAAACCATAAACGTTACTCTTCATACAACCACCGTGCAGAAGCACTAAAAGTGTTTTTTTTACTAGAAAACGAAAGAACGCCTGGCAAAGCTGATATTGCCGAGCAATTAGTTCCATCGTAAATCTTACGGGTGTGTTCTGTATTTCATGTGGAATTAAAATGTGCGGAAATATCAAAGCATTGTTGCAAATTAATATTTATAACAACAATGCTTTTATTTTTATTTATTTATTTATGGCCATGAGGCCATATATGATTAAAATATGTTATAAAAAGTGATGAACTTATATTATAACTAAAAACGAAAAATCTAAAATGTAAATTAATTAAATTGATTATATATTTACATATATACATATGTAAATATATAATCAATGCTTGATAATTCCGCACATTTTAATTTCACATCAAATACAGAACATACATACCCGTTAATAAAGCTGTAGTTTTTGAACTCATGAAAAAAGTATACGAAATAGCTAGATAATCATATACATACTTGACATACTCGCCAGGGATAAGTACAAGTTTTATCTCATTAAAATATAACTAGGATATGGCTCAGCTGTAGAGAGCATGTTTAACGTCCGAAGAGCACGGGTTCGTATCCCAGCCATGTACATTTTTTTTTTTACTTATATATTTTTATTAATATTTTGTTATCATCATCGAGTTTACATCGGTCATAAGAACTCATTTGAATGACGTGCAGTTTATTTAAATGTGAACGCATGACCTCCGATGACACGCTAATGTTAAAATCATGCGTTTTTCATCCGAATTTGAACGCATGCAGTATCATTAGAACTCATGCTTTAAATCGTTTTTTTTTCATATCTCTTTTTCTGGGTTATGCCCGAATATTTTTTGCAGTATGAAATATATTGAATTAGATTAAAAATAACATCGATCGAAATTCATCAAACTATTGTCGATTCGTGAACTCGATTAGTGTTGAAATTGATCGAATATCATCACATACCTGAATACCATGCGGTTGTCTAACCCAAGCAGCATACCGATTTCATTTAGTGAAAAAATAAAATTTGATGCTATTTCACTGAAGCGAGAGAAATTAAATTATATGTATATCGATGGTGTTTTTTTTTTGCTAATAACCTATTGAATTTATGAATCTTCGTTTGTATATATTGTAATTTAAAACCTTTACTTTTTACTTATGTATATTATTTGCCAACTGTCTTCTAGATGTGGCGTTTTATACTAAAAGTGCCACCTAATCAATGTACCTTATCAAGTGTAAAGAAATACATAAAAAAAACACAAACAAAATATACATCTGATAAGAGATTTTACCTTCTGATTGTTTTGTCATGTTTCAATAAACTAAAACTAAAAAAACATTTACGGAAGAAACTATACATCTGATAAGAGATTTAATTTTTAATTGTTATTTTGTGTTTTACTTAGAGATAAAAGCAGGCATCAGAAATTAAGAACCGAAAACTTAAAATAAAAAGTTTTCGGGCCTAATTTTCTAAAACACGTCACAAAAGTGAAATTTATATTGGAAACAAAAAAAAATTACTCAAATTCTATAATTTTGTTTTTATTTTTCATAAAAATTTTTCATTTTTTGCCTTTCATAATTTTTAAAATTTGTATGAAAAACAAAAAAAATATTTATAAAATATGAGTAATTGTTTTGCTTCTAATATAAATTTTACTTTCGTAAAATGAGGCCTTCATTGAAAAAATTAAATATTCTTAAGGGCCCAATAAGCCCGCATACATGAATGACATAGTTGTTCTCTTCACACTGTTCATAGTTGTTCTTTTCAAACTGACAAACATTGTATTTTTCAAAAGCAAACTGAAAAAATTTCTCAATTTTCAAACATATTTAAAATGAATAAAATTGCGAGAAAAGCAATTGTGATAACAAATTTGAATTAAAAATTCAAATAATCTTAAAAAAATATGTCGTCGCATATGAAAAAAAACCTGAATTTGTTACGTTTGCCTTTAAAATTTACATTGAAGTATGCCAGTCTTCCCCTTACACCATAGGAAAAGTGTGAGCAAAGAAGAAATTATTAAACATTTTTAATATTTATCCAACATGTTTGTCACTCAAAAAAATTAATCATACACAGTCGGGGAATCCGTCCAACATGGCATGTATGTCATTCAAGTATGTGAGTATATGGTGGTACCCTTTACGTACAAAATGAATTTTTTTCTTATTAGTAAAGAAAAATTAAAAAGGAATTTAAAAAAAAACATTTGGGTGATTCTATTCTTACTGTCATTTTTCATGTCCTGTACTGGTCATAATTGAGGGGGTTAAAGGCAAAGGGATACAAGTGCAAAAAACAAAATGATTAATTAAGCTTCAAAGTTTTTTGTTCCTATGCATTTCATACCTAATATTTTTGGTTTCTAATACACGGCGTTTTTGAGGTCATCCTACAGGTCTGAATTTTTTTTATAGCAATAGATATAAGTATTATGTGTTGATTTTTTGATATAACTCGATTCCCCAGTTTTGGTACTTGTGCCCCTTTGCTTTTAAGCCCCTCAATTATAAATCTATTAATGAATGTTTTATATGTATATACATATGTATAGGTTTTTACTCTCAAATTAACGATTTTCCAATTTAAATTAAATTTTTTCAAATCAAAGACAAAATATTTCCCAAATCAAATTGAGTATGATTTGAAACATAATTTTTTAATTTTAAATAAAATATTTTTAATATTTAATTTATTTTAAAATGTTTAAAGAAAGCAGTGGAGAATAAAAATAAACGAGCAAAAATGTGTGCATGTTACGTTTTCATTGCGCAGTCAAACAGGACCGCCTATTTCTATCAATAATCATATCATACCGCAGCACTTTGACGTTAAATACCTAGGAATTCAGCTTGAACGTCGTCTAACATGGAAGACCCACATAGAATCAAAACTGACCCAAATGAAATTGAAAGCAGTTCAACTTAATTGGCTAATAGGAGGAAATTCTACACTTATGGCGTTTTCTATTCTACAAAAAAAAATGTGAAATTTTTTTACTTTTAATTAAAAATTTGCAAATTAACATTCCTTTAAAAGAAAAAAATTTCCCTTCGTAGGGGATGATACAATAATTTCTAATAAATTCACTTTTGCGAAATATGATTATATTGCAAATTTTCATTAAAAAGGGCAAATAGTACAACACACTTTTGTAGAAAAGAAATCGCCATTAATCTAGACTGTAAACTTCTCCTATACAACTCGATAATAAAACCAATTTGGTGCTATGGTATTCAGTTATGGGGCACCGCCTCTGCATCAAATATAAAGAAAATTCAAAGGCGATAAAATTCTTCGTTTGGTTACAGGGGCACCGTGGTATGTCAGAAACCAGCGTATTCATAAAGATCTAGATGTTTCATTAGTAAAGACTGTGTTTTCAAAACATGTGACAACATATATAAAAAAAGAGCGTTGTAAACTCAGTGCTTTTCGCACCGTTTTTAGTGCTGTTTCAACTTTTCGACGCGAAAAATTTTGGAGTTATTGCTCGATGCTTTTTTAGTCTAATTTTTGGTGCTTTTATTTTTTGAATTTTTTTATTTAAAAAATGTTTTTCAAATGTAAAATTCTTTGCTAATGCAACTATTTCCTGAACACGTTTTTTGCAGTCTTGCAGAAGAATGAAAAAATTGATTGGAGCAATCAGTGGTGCTTCATCGTTTGTCGTTTTTGTCCAACCCCATTAAAACTAATTGTCGAACCCCGTGAAAACTAATTTTTTACATATTTCGTTTGCTTGGCATACATAAATATATGTATGTATGTATGTATGTATGTATGTATGTATGTATGTATGTATGTATGTATGTATGTATGTATGTATGTATGTATGTATGTATGTATGTATGTATGTATGTATGTATGTATGTATGTATGTATGTATGTATGTATGTATGTATGTATGTATGTATGTATGTATATTTTACTCTTACGTGCGCATCACGTGGCGTAAGAACTAGCCCGATACTTTTTATGGTTTCTTTTTATAGCCGTCTAAACTTGGGCATATCGTACATTTTTTGAGAAATGTTCGTCATATTCAAGATTGAATAACTTTAGAGCGCGTCATCGGATTTTGTCTCATTCGAAAGGTTTCAGTCTCCTCCTAATAAGTATTGAATAAAACTGATATAGCTTCCCGCTAGAAAGTCCTCTAAAATGCCAAAGTATTCTTTCAAAAAATTTTATTAGTAATTTTCTTTATTTTCTAACCGACATCGAAAAAGAAGGAGGTTATAAATTCGTGTGTAGTTTTAATGTTTGTATTGGCATAACTCTGCCATTTGTGAACCGATTTTCTTTTTTTGTTTGAAAGCGTTTGCTTGCGGTTTGGTTCTACAATTTTTTTCGAAAATCGGCGAGGAAATCCGCTCCCCTCAATCAAAACTCTGCAATTTGTAAACCGATTTTTTTTGAAAGGGTTTGCCTGCAGTTTTGTTGCATAATTTCTTTCCAAAAATTTGTGGGAAAATTTGCTTCACCAAGCAAAAGCCTGTCATATGTGAACCGATTTTCAAAATTCTTTTTCGAAAATCTGTAGGGCATTCTCTCCTCCCCCGGAAATATTGATTATCGCATAGTCCTCCAGTTATGAACCAATTAAAAAAAATTTTTTTTTTTAAATTAATTGCTTGCATAAAAGTGAAAATCGGGCGGACAAAGTGGTACTCCGATATATAAATTATCACATAACTCCGACATTTCTTGACTTATTTTCAAAATATTTTATTTGAAAGGACATGAAAGGTGTGGTACTATGAAAAATTGCGGGCGGACACCACATTTGTACACGCAAAGAAAAAACATGGTTGAGCCAACCATAACCTAAGAGCAACATAATATGATTGAATTATATGGTTGGAGTCAAATCATACTATTATGAAAATAAATTTGTTCTAAATATAATATTGTTGTCCTATATAACACTAATATGATTCATACAACCTCATATTTAATTGAATGTAAATATACCATGATTTAAATTAGCCATATTTTATTTCTATATAAAAATGGCATGGTTCTAAATAACCATATAAAGGTTATTTTCTTAATCATATTTTGATTAAAAATTGACAGCAGCTAAAAATGTATTTATTTTTGAAATTAAATGTAATATAAAATGTTTTGAAGCTGAAATAAAAAGTATTATCTCTTTTCACATAGATAAATGCATACATATTTGTTGACACATGTTCTGAAAATCATTTCGTTTTGAAATCGGCAACTTTCAGAAAAGACTTCAACCAAAACGCTCACTTATTGCAGCTTTTCAGTTAATGTTTATGTCTCACATATTAATTTTTTAATTCTAATAAAAAACACTTTCTTTCCCATCATCATTTATTTTACACACTGTATGTGGCACAATACCAACACAGCCACCATGCATGTACTCGCGTCGCTCTCACATTAACGACTAAATAAAGAGTATAAAAAGAAATGAAATAAAGAGTATAAACAATTGTTTGGTGAAATGAACTTCCTTGCTCTATAGTTTGGAACACGCTGAAAGCTATTTTAACTCCCCCGATTGAATTCCTGAGGCGTCGCAGAGAACTTAAGTTTTGAATCAAACCATTTTTTATATAAAAATATTTTGATTCTGATCTACAGTCAGATATTGATGCCTCAGCTACGAGTTTGGGGACTGTTCACATATTAAGTAACGTACTTAGGTTTTCAAACTTGTTACGGAGCTGAGAGTTTATACTAAAACTTTGTTAAGAGGCGTTACATCGAAAATGGCGTTAAGTAAATTTTAACAGCACACTGACACGCCTTTCC
The DNA here is from genome assembly GCA_956483635.1 of Panzeria rudis. Classification (NCBI taxonomy): domain Eukaryota; kingdom Metazoa; phylum Arthropoda; class Insecta; order Diptera; family Tachinidae; genus Panzeria; species Panzeria rudis. The sequence goes on along the minus strand of OY101449.1, from coordinate 39,837,488 downwards.
ATTTTTTGAGTATACAAGAAAATCTGGAATAAAAAAATTTTGTTCGGAACCAAAAATTTAAATAGTACATTTCATACAAGCTTCACCCCTCGTGCGCCATCTCGAAATAAAGCCGAAGATCTTTGACATTCGGCGTAAATTGAGCTTTTCTGTAGCATCATCGTTTAACAATACAGGAGATTTAAAAAAATTAACGAACGATTTTTTTGCCATTTTCACTCCGACTTAATGTTAGAGTCCGACCGAATATTCGATTTCAGATTCGACCAAAATTGTGGTTTCGGCTGATATTCGGTTTTGGCCAATTTTTTGGCCGAATACCGAAACCGAAACTTTTTATTCTCTATAATCGAAATAATATTTTCCAAATTTAAAATATGTCACCGCCATGAATATGTTTTTCGCCGTCTGATATCTTTTCAAATTTAATGAAAATTTTACTTAGTTTTATAAAGCGCAACCAAAAGATGTACGTATGTACATGTAAAATCGTCGAAAACCAGGTTAACTTAACATTTTTCGGTAGTGATTTTGCTTCATAGGTGTTTCATGTTAAATCAACATGATTTACAATAATCTTGAAAGAAAATTTTTCCTTTTGAATTAACTATATTTCATGTTGATTTAATATTCCAGTACAGTTAAATCAAAATGAAGTTGATACTGAAATAATACGAAAAATCATATTGAATCAAAGTAATTTCGAGTTGAAACAACGTGAATTTGATATTGGAACAACACGAAGAATCATGTTGAATCAAAGTTATTTCAAGTTCAAACAACGTGAATTTGATATTGGAACAACACGAAGAATCATGTTGAATCAAAGTTATTTCAAGTTGAAACAACGTGAATTTGATATTGGAACAACACGAAGAATCATGTTGAATTAAAGTTATATCAAGCTAAAACAACATGACTTTAATGTAGCTACTTTATTAATTATTTTACTTACGTGATAGTCATCAGCAAACTTTTCGTTGTAGCTGACTGCCCCATCCAAGATTTGAACTCGTGCCACCTGCATTTTTCTTTACTTATACACTAAATAAATACCATCGTATGCAAAATGCATTTCATTTTAATTCAACATGATTTAAATTATTATTTAACATAAAACTTATTTGAAATTAAAGTTATAGTCATGTCGATTGAAAATGAAACTTAACGTTTATAACAAAATTGTTTTAACGGTGATTTAAGGTTAGATTAATTATTTTCCGTTTAAAATTAATATGAAATAATGGTAATTTTAAGCCAGCAGCAGTCAGGGTTGTCAGATATGGCGATTTATCGCCAAACGTGGCGATTTTTCAACTTGTTTGGCGTAAAAAATTTTGACTTGGCGACATGGCGATTTTGCTGGCGATAAATAAATTTGTTGGTGATTTTTAAGGCTATTTTTCAACAACATTGAACATAGAATTGTTAATAATTCAGCAAAATTACTTTGTTGGAATAGTATTTTCGAAACTAAATTCCACCAAAAATTGTCTGGAAGAAATTAAAACAATGTGATTTTGATTATTTTTCTTATATTAATTACGGGTCAATAATGGATTTAGAATTTTAATGAGAAAATACACATGAAATAGTTTTTGGCGATTTTATTTCTGCTTTTGGCGATTTTCCGCAAAGTTTTTTATACGATTATTTTATAAAAGATTATATTAAAAAAACTATTATATAAAACCAAATATACTACAAAACGTATATTAAGAAAAACTACATAAAATAGATTTTGGCGACTTTTGGCGATTTTTAAAATCAATTTGGCGAAATAGGTCAGAAAAACTCTGACAACCCTGGCAGCAGTAAATATTCGCTGGTAATTCGTTTTTTGTCGTATACATAGACGACACATGTAAGAATAAACAACAACAAGTCACACAACTAATGCTGACTTTAGACGACATGTATTTTACATCTGACTTGTCAAATTTCCCACTGCAAAAGTGATACATGCCGTGTGAAACATATGATACATTGTCAGATGACATTTACAGAAGCAAAGTCAGATGAAAAATTTTCAATTAGAGCGTGTTCTATTTTCATCTGACAAGGCATCTGACATCAGCTGTATTAAATTATCAAAAGTGTGGTTTGGCTGAAAATACATTAAAAAGCAAAGTGCGATTTATATATTTACGAAAATTGTGCAAAAACTCAGCTGTTGTGAACACTCAGAGGTTATGTCAGATTAATTGCACATGTACGTGTGAAAGCAAATATTATAAACCGTATGTAAATTGACAATTTTGACAAACATGCGAAGTTACATATGTCTCACACACCTAACAAGCCATATGTAAAAAACATGTCGTCTAAAGTCAGCATAAGCAGAACAGTGAATTGTAGCAATGAACAAAGCAAGTAAACACTAACACACATTCAAACGACAAATTATTTCTTGTAAATTTAATATGATTTGCAATCAAAATTGCGGCATGTGGATTTTACATTCCTTTTTTTTCTGTGTGCTGATATTATTTTCCATACAAATTTATTTTCAATAATTTTTTTTTTAAATAAAATTAATATAGCTGTTTTCGCTAATAACTTTCTTATTTTTTATTAGAATTTAGCGATTGTATCCATCATGTGATCGTCAATCGCACTACTATGTATGTATGTCGTAGAACCAGCAATTTTCTAAAGGAACAATTTGTGGTAGAAGGAAGTTTTAAATAATGTAATCAACGCAGCATTGTTTACAGGGATTGTTAAAAACATATTTCAGTTAAACTTCTAGCTTGGATTAGTTAAAAAAAAATACGGGTAACGTTAATTTAGCAATATTTTTGAAAAACTAAAAAAGTAGTAGAAAAAAGTAGAAGAAAGTGGTAGAGTTGAGTCAGATGCCCAAAAGTGGTAGATCTACCACAAAAGTGGCAGAGTTTGCACCGCTGCTCTTGAGTAATGTTTTTAATCTTGTATATCTTCTTTATCCGATACAAGTGTCTGTGATGATATGCCCTTTTGCATTTCATATGACGATATGTAACTATTGGTCCGAGTTATCCGATATTGATATAAGAACATATTACAGCGATAATATGCAGGTTAATTTGATTATTATTTATATTTTTGCCTCCTGTTTAATTGAAAAATTTTTATCGTAACCAAAATTTCAGTCATCAAAAAATATAAACAAAAATAAATTTGGGCTTACGTTAAAATCGATATTGCTGTAAAATTCTTACGGTGTTCAGTAGAACTATGAAATTTTTACAGATAGTGCAAAACATCGTATACTATCGGTTTATATCAAAAAAACGGATATCGAAATATATGTTGGTTACGATTTTCAGGCGGTTACGACTCGATGTATTTCTAACCGACCTCAATTCGTGTGTATGTTTTTTTTTACTTTTTTATGTTTGTACACGCATAACTCTGAAATTTTTAACCGATTTTCAAAAAAAAATTTTTTTGTTTAAAAGGGCTTGCTTGCAGATTGGTCCCATAAATTTTTTTTCGAAAATTGTGAGGAAATTCCCCCCCCCCCCCCTACAAAAAAATATTGATTATCGCACAACTCTTCCATTTATGGACTGATTTTCAAAATTCTTTTTTTTTGTTCGAAAGGGTTTGCCTTCAGTTTGGTCCCATATTTTTTTCGAAAATCGGACGGGCCGTTTTGTATGAAAATTTTGTTTTAAAATACATTTCAAACGGAATTAAATTATATTTTATGAATATCGCAGTACATATATGTATGTATATATCAGCAATCCGGAGGTATACTACACTATGTCGACATAGTGTTACAGTTTTTAGCTTAGCTCATCGAGATCGATGCAGGAAAACACTTCACCGTGTACTAATAGCATCACAACTAAGGGTAGCAGCATACCCCCGATGTATTGATATTTAAGTTTTGGTTGAATCATTTTATCTAAGTACATATGTAATATAATCGCTAAAAATTGTAAACTCAATTTAAAATTGATATGAATAACATTTTTATGTTTTGTTGACTTATTGTATAAAATGAATTGTTTTTTTATGAATCCAAATTGATTATTAGACTAAGGTTCGTAACGTTATATTCAGAAAGAATTGAGCATGATTAATATTCCAAGGAACAAGGGAAAAATTAATATCAACTTTATTTTTCAACACTGCCAGCGACGCAAATAAAAGCCTTTAAAAAGAAACATAAAAAATCTAAAATAAAAAAAAATTGTTTTATTTTACTTCCCATAAAATTTATTTTTCCACAAATTTCAACTTTGCTAACCCATAAGTAGGCACCTAAAAGGCGTAGAACCATTTTCAAACATTTTATAGGCTGATCAATTATCTATCATATGCCTTTTAAATTTTTTGGTTATCTCATTTGGTTGAAAAGTTATGATTTTCGGAACGAAAAGAAAATAGTTAGTGAAAATAAATAGTGAAATTTCGAGATGGGCGACACATCGGTTAATTGGGTTTACTAGATTAATAAGATTTTCACTAGGTTGTTGTTGCTGCCATCGCTGGCGGTGTAGATAAAAGGGCTCTGATGAGAAGACTATGGTGGTCTCGAAACATCTGATGTCAGTTCAACCTTCCGTACAGCCAAATTTTTCTTTGAATGTTTTATTTAAAACAGAAATTGTAGAGCATGTAGCTTTAGAATTTCTGTCTTAAATAAAAAATAGTTTAATCGAAAGTTTAAATTAAAAATGAACTTAAGCCAGACTAATTAAATTAACTTTGGATAAAAAACTATATAGTTTGACTAAAATTCATAACTCAAGTTTTATATTAAAGAAACACATTGATCCCGAAATTCTGGGATCCCGAAAATCCCGGGATTTTTAAAAATCAATCCCGACTGGCATCGTTAGTAAACAGCTCTTAGTCGTTTTTTCTCATTAGTGAAATTTAACTTAACATGGAAATAACCCCCTTGAAAATTCAATCCTCAACTACACTAGAAACTCCATATTTATTGCCTGTTTTGTACTCGGTATTTTGCAGGAATTATTAAATATAATATATTATAGGCCATATTCATAATAAATTGTGAAATGTTAATAAAAGGTTTATGAAACAGATTTCCATACAAAATTTGTTTCATAACCCTCTCATAAGCCTTTGATAAGTCATATCGTTCTTCATTTTGTGTAAACAATTCATAACTGTACATTAGGGTTGCAATGAAATATTTTTGATTTGTTATTTGCAGCAAAATTCAAACCGATTGTTGTAGCATTTGGTATAAAACTCACGTGGTGAAAATTTTAGCCAAATCGGATAACTTTCAGGAGTGCTTCTACGTTAAAATCTTGTGAAATCTACCAAAATGAATCAAAAAATGGGACGTCTTAGGGTTCTCCAATTCGGCTCAAATTTTTACCTCCACCAAATCAAAAATTATTGTTTGGAAATTATGCTTAATTTTTTAAAATTTTACACTATTTTAACTTTGACCACTAGAGGTCGCACGTTACAGTTATTCGAATCGCGCCAAAACTTTTATATACGCTTAATGAAAGATCACTTTATTTAAATTGAGTTTAACATTGGCAAATTTTGGAAAACTTAAAATTTTACCTCAGTGCGGCACGCCTGAGAGCTACCCGATTTGGCTAAAAATTTGACCACGTATCTTATAGCCCAAGTATCATAATAATCCGCACAGCCTATTTTTTCATTGTCACCCTAATGTACATTTTGCACATGTGCACATGTATTATATGCATATACATTAGGCTGACAATGGAAATATATAAAATAGCTGTGCTGATTATTAAAGTACTTTGTCTAAAACACACGTTGCGGAAATTTTAGTCAAATGGGATAACTCTCGGGCGTGCCACAAAGAGGTAAAAGTTTAAGTTTTCCAAAATTTGCCAACGTTGACCCGATTCGAATAACTATAACGTGCGACCTCTAGTGGTCAAATTTAAATTTTGTGGAATTTACATAAATGAAGCATAATTTCCAAACAATAATCCTTGATTGGGTGGGGGTTAAAATTTGTGCCAAATTGGATAACTCTAAGGCGTTCTTTTTTTATGATTCATTTTGGTAAATTTCACAAAATCTTAACTTTAAATTCAATGGGTCACGCCTGGAAATTATCCGATTTGGCTAAAATTTCACCACTTGATTTTTATACCAAATGCCATAGTAATCCAAACAGAGTTTGTTTAAATTAACAAATAAATATTTCATTGCCAGCCTACTGTACATTCATATCCTTCATTCATATCCTGTACCCTCACCTCTTGAGAGAATATTATTTTATTTTAACTTCAGTTGCACGTAAAGTTGACGCATGCAATATTTTTACTTTCCATTTGCCGTCGGAAATTTGAACACTTAAATGAAGTGGTTAATATATTTTTTTGTTTGTTTCTTTTTCAGTTTATTTTTAGTATAATCAAACCTTTTGGATGGATTATAATCGAACTGTTTTTAATTATAATTATATCGATCGATATTTACAATTAAATCTGTCCAAGAGGGCAGACGATTGAAACGACTATTGATGTGCGTAGCGACATGGAAAGTGGCGCAATTTTCCAACTGGTCTAATTTAAATTTCTGAAATTGTAGAAGGAATCGATCTACCCGATGCTCATTTGACCATGATGTATGTCTACCAATTGAATAAAAATTGTTTTACTTGGCCCGAGATACATTTAAAAATATTCTATTATAAACAAAATACCTTCAAGAGATATTTATTAAATTTCCACTTGTTTATACATATTTACTTAATACATATTGAATAAACTGCACTTGTAGCACTTTTTTATATTTTCAAGCACTTTTTACATCTTTATTTAATTAAAAATTACTATTTGTTGTGAATATTTGTATCGACAGGGTCTCGAAATTAAATTATCTGTTTGATATTTTTATAAAATTTTTCTTTTTTTATAATTGAACTCATTTGACTTTGTTCAGTTCTGATTGAAAGTAGAATGGTTTACAAACACTCAAATGAAACTAAACTAAATAATAATTTAATTAATTGTACTTAAAGTATTTAGTTGTGTTTTTTTTATTTTGTTATTTGTTCATTTTATTGTTGAATATAATTTTTTTTCTCTGATTAAAAACAGCGACGTATTTTAAAGCGGGCATCTGACGCTTGACTTGAGTAAATTGTTTAGGTTTTAAATTCAGTTCGGTGTTTGTTAGCGAATTAATGCATTTTGAAACAGCGTTCCCACTTTTGGGGATTTATCCCCAAATAGGGAACTATTTTGGGGATTGGGGATAAAAATATTGTGAAAATCCCCAGGGGATTTTTTAGGGAAAACCACATTTTTTCGCTGGAGATTTTTGGGGATTTGAAATATATTTCTTCTGTAGCAAAATTATTTCAAGTCGGGTGTACGGCTTAATAGACGTCTTGAAAGAGGCATATGGGAATCAGTAAAATACAAAAATAGCTCCAAATGGCTTCATACAAAAACACTCTAAAACAGTTCAGTTTTCTTCTCATACGCTAAAATTTTGTAATACAAACAACATGTGCAACAAAATTGCATTAACTGATTATTCAGAAGATTTTGATTTTGGCGTTTTTGAAATGATGAACATTTGCTCAATTCACAAGCTCAGTCGTATGTCTTATCGTTTAAAAAAATATGACACTGGTTTATGTGCTTGTGAACAGACAAATTTGTTGTATCGTTATTTTGTCGTATCTTAAATGTCAATTTAATTAATACCAAGGCAAGGCCAATTAATACCAGGTGGCCTCGAGAGATCAGGTGACTAAGAAAATCTTTCTATATTTGAACTATCAACAGTGTTAATATATCAGCTTTTTGACATTCCAAATATAAATTCGCCGTGCAGAATTTATATTTAGACTACCAAAAAAGCCTATACATTAACACAGTTTGCAGTTCGAATATGGTAAACAATTCGTAGTCACCTGATTTCTCGAGGCCACGTGGCATTAATTCACCTTGATTTGATACCATGAAATGAGACCAGGCATGGGAATTTTAATTTGACGCGAAATAGAGTAACTTTTTTCGCGACAAGCAATTTTGATTAAAATAGTTTGAAAATTAAATTGAAATGAATCAATTATATATTTATCATTAAGAAGAATGGTGTTACTTATCAGATATATAAAATATTTTTACAAATTAATCTAACAAATAGAATATTCCCAGACCTGGCCTCAATACAACTATTTGAAGAGCATATAAAACTCAATCGTATAATTATAACGCACTTTTGTATGAATATTACCAACAACAAAAATACAATATTTTATAATTAGGCGATTACACAACACATACGACGTTAATACGAGCTTGTGAATTGAACAATTGATACATATGCAATTGTTCTATTCTTGTTACTCTTTTTATATACATAGATATGTAGATATGTGTTTAAAACTCAAAGTATACATACCCACCGGTTAAACTTACGAGGCATTCACTAAACAGGTATTTTTAAAGTCCGTCAAAGACCAGTAATACGGTTCTCTATTCAACTTTAGCAATAGTTGTCATTGTTAAAAAATCAAACAAGCAAATTAATGATTTTGCCATTCCGTACAATTTTTAACAATATTTGCTATCGGTTAACTAACGATAATAACTTTTCTGTTGTTACCGAATAGACAAGAGTCAGCTGTGCAGCCATAGCACGTACTTTATGGCCACAACTAAAGTTATTGTTTTACAGAAATACTCAAATATATACAACTTTTACGTGTTAACAACAATATTTCTATTATTTAAGCATCTAATTTAACAATTATTTCGCAATCACAAATTAACTCGTTTTTGTTATATTTCCTCTTTGCGCTTTTCGTTTATTTTAACAGAGATGCCACATAATGCCAGATTTAAACAATGTTGTTAACAAGAAGGCACAGAATCGTAGAATCGTTAGTGCAAACAACTTGTAAAGTTAACAATATATCAAATGTTGTTAAAAGTTACAGAATCTCACTACTGAAATAAGATCCAAAGCTAATTCTTTTCTGCCTTCTCATGATACCCTTCTAGAAGACGTCTACACTCTTTTCAAAAAGATCCGATACACATTCGTTCTCCCTTCGTTTGTTAGGAGTACTCTATTTTTAGATTTTTCGTTTTGTTTAATAAAAAAAATGTTCTTTAGAAATAACAAAGATTCTCGAATTCTTTTTTTCGCAAATAATTTTTATATAAGACTGAAATTTACGTACAAGAGGCATCATATATGCTGCTATTATGTCGTTTGTGTTGGAGCTACTACATCGTGTCCAATTCGTATGTATAATTCATATGTATAAAAAATTACTTTGGATGAAAAGAGGGAGTTCGAAATAAGAAATCACGATAATCAAAAATATAGAAACCGCTATAGAAATACCCAGATAAATTAAAGTTACATCCATTTGATTTTTAACAGACCTTCCCAGAACTGGCCTTCCATCAGGCAAGTCACGTATAACCTGTAAATAGGCCTGCTAAAGAATGCCTTCAATCAGGCTAGCTGAGTAATGAGTCGATGAAGGCCTTGGTCCGCAATGATATCGCATGTAGAAAATATATGAAAATGCAATGGGAATGAAAGTACGAGAGCTTGATAAATAAGACCTTATATAAGGCCTCTTTACTCCTTCCATTTACCGCTGGGTACACTCTAATACACTTTTGTTGAAAATTAGGTCGATAATAGTCGGCAACACTTTACCGATTATTATCGACCTAAAATTGAACACGCATTATTTTTAAACAAAATTTTTTTTACTAAAAAAAGAGTTTGGCTGCGTGCAGGTTTGAACCGCGACCTCCTGACTGATAGTCTGACGTATCTACTATTCAGCCATAGCCGTATTATACATTATGTTAAATTTTTTCCACTTGGACTAAATATGTTTAATTTGAAAGTTTTTTTCTTTAATAAAATAACTACAAAATCGATGTAATTTTAGACAAGGAGAAATTTTCAACACAAATTTAGACAATATATGATCGTAAATTTGCAGCAATGTTTTAGAGTGTATATGTAGAAATAAAATTAGTTTTAAAATATTTAATATAATTGGATTTAATTAAACAAATAAATTTATGAATATATTTCCTTTGATATAATATGTTGTTCTTTTTAAGGTACTGTGGGTATTTTTGGGGATGAGAAAATCGCTCTTTTGGCGATTTTAGGGTACGACAAATCTAAAATTGGGGATAAGATATGAAATAAAACTGGGAACCCTGTTTTGAAAAGCAAACAGTGTTGCCCCTGCGGAAATATAAAACTGTACAGCTGTTGGGCGAAAAATATTCAAGATCATATGAAATTATACAAAGAAAAGTTGTGTTTTATTTTAATAGAACAAATTAAGAATAAAGAGTTTTTATTCGAAATTCTGCAAACATACCTGCCTGTTCTGTCAATCGACTGGATTTAGAAAAATTAAATCCACTAATAGCAAAATTTTTTCGGACTTGTTCGTAGTTTTCTATTTATTAGACCTTTTTATATAATATCTGAAAATAAATTATTCAGGTATATGATTGAAATGGATTTCGAAAACGAAGCAATTTTCAAAGGTGTTTTTTAATAATATTTCTTAATTAAAAATAAATTTCCCTACAAATATTATAAAAACATGTCTTTATTAAAAAAAATTTTATCACAAAAACTAAAAAAAAAATTGGACGAAAAGTGCATTAAAAAGGGCTTTTAAAACTTTTTTGTTTTCAAAATTGATTTCCATCACATACCTGATCATATATAATTTAATGTGCCCATTATATATTGTTAGAAAACGAGATAGTTACTCGGATTCGGTTTACAGAACAAGACCGATACCCAGTAAAAAATTTTCATGTTTTTTGAAGCACTAAGGCAATAAAGTTCATAATAAATAATACGCTTTAAAAGAAGAGCTTATTGCAGAGCAGTGAATGTATATGAAAGAAACTATACAAAAAAAAGCAGATTTTGTGCAGGTTTTTAAACGAGAAAGTTTCATATACTTACAGTTTTAGTGTTTCAGCGATTCAAAAAACGCTTTGAGTATCAAAAATGTAGTACTCTAAACCAGAAACTCGCCCTACAAAAATCTGCGGCGATATCAGCAGGTTTGTAAGCACTACTTTTATTCTCTCATAGTAAAAACCTGCTTTATATGAAGCAATTTTTTACTGGGTAGTCTTTTCACTTAAAAAATAGTGTCACAATGAAAAAAAGTCAAGCAACGTGCAGCGAAATATTTCCAATCGGCAACACCCGGTTCGATTATACTAAAAGCAAATCAACAGAAAAACAGCAATAATTATGCTGAATCTTTATACTATTTACTGAAAAAAACCCTCGTACTTACTTTTTTCGTAGAATATGCAAAACTTTTGTATATTCCTATTACACGCAATTTACATTGTACCTTTTTCGCTTAGCTTTAAAGGCAGACTTTTTTATTTTTTGAGAGAGAGAGTTGGTGAGAAGCTTGCGGGGTAACTAAAAAAGGCACGAATTGAAATTTTGGGGCGTGGCATAAAAGTGAGTATATTAAAAGCTAAACATACTAATTTTTAAATTTACTTTCTTTCCACGTGCAAAAAATTTGACATTATGGGGGAAGGATCCGAGATGGGGTAAGTGGCACCTAGAACTAGATCTCAGATTAAAAAGTCATCAGAAGCAAAAGTGAACCTATATTCAAGTCATGAACAACGATATACGATATACCCCAGCAAAAAAGTATATGAGGATTTAAGTAATAACTACTTACAATTTGACTCGATAACTACTAATTTTTGTTTGAGAAGTCCAAAAAATAATTGGTACCCCTTAAAAATGTATTTACATTGTCACAGCAATTAACCAGTTACTATTTGGCTTAGTTGAAGGTAAAAAATAAGTAGCCAGATAAAGAAATTAAAATTTAAAAAAAATATATACACATTATATTTTATTAATGTATATTTAAAATTTTTTTTATTTTATTTTTTTACCCAGCTGGGATACGAACCCATGCTCGTTCAGATTTGAAGACAAGTACTTTACCCACTCAGCTGTTGTTGACTTATAAGTTTAAGCGACAAAAATTTATTTTCGTATACAAACACATGTTGACTTAAAAAGTGGTTGTCTACTTATTTTATTAATACATATCAACAAATATTAAGTACCATCAGATAATGAGAAAAATACATACTAATTTTATTAAAAACTAGGTAGTAGTTCTAATTAGAAGCATAGTAATAAGCTAAATAAGTACCACTCATTACTTTGTAACCAGTTAATAAAGTATTACCGATTACAAAAATGACAAAAGTTTTTGCTGGAATCCAATGAAAAATGCGCATTTTACCAGTTGATCTAATTTACCTGTTTCAGTCTTTAGAAATTATTACATTAATTAAAAACATTTTCAATCCTAGTATAAAATTAAAAAATGAACTTTAGCAGTCCTATTTTTTGTTAATAATTATGAAAGTGGCCACTTTAAAAGCAGATCATTTAATTTATATGTAATTTTACAATTATTTTTTATTGTTACGATACATGTTTTCCTTTCATAATAAAACTCTGATAAATCTATTCCGTAACACTCCAGAACAATGAAAAAGTTTCGGAGATCAAAATAGATGATTCTTATGTATTTTCTTCTGCTCAATTCTGAAATCACTACGAAAATTTCCGATTAGCTCTAGATTTAGTATTTTCAAAAATTCCAGAATTTTTTGTATTCTTCGCAACATATTTCCGGATGGTTCTCAAAATCATAAAAGAATTTCTGGATTATTAATCTACACAAGAATATCTTCCTTTTTTTAGTGTAATTTTGCTAATGTGAGTTTCAGGATACGTTACTGGTATCGCCAGGATGTTGAAAATTGTGTGCTTTAACTTTAGTAGAAGAAAAGATTTATTTATATAAGTTTTTGTACTACTTAAGCATGCAAACTTTTTTTTGAAGTTTCAAGTTTTTTCTATCTATTTTTGTTAAGGTTTCTAAAGTTTTAAGGACTAAAGTTAAAACACACAATTCCCAACATTCTGGCAATCCCATTATGGTATCCTGCACTCACATCAGCGAAATTATACTCAAAAGAAAGACATTTTTGTATAGATTAATAATCCATAAATTGTTTTATGATTTTGAGGATCCGTCCGGAAATATGATGCAAAAAAATATAAAAAAAAGTCCGCTAATTTGTGAAAATATTAAAACCACTATATCAAATCTTTATGGTGATTTCTGAATTCAAAAGATGAAAATACATAAGAATTATTTATTTTGATCTGCGAAACTTTAAAAAAAATTCAAAACTGTTGCGTTGTGTAATGGTTAAGCGAATGATATAACATCATGCATATTTGCTTTACTGAGATAATTGTGATAACGTATTTTTTTAATACAACAAACTGTCATATAAAATTTCTAAACTTAATCTACGTACAAAACTACGACTTTAACGTTTTCATTTTACATAAAACTTAATGGAAAAATAAAATTACATTCTTCTCTCAAGATGTGAGTTTACAAGATATATTTAACCAATTTTTGCACAATATAAAGAACGATATGATTATTAATTCTGCGTTATTAATTTAAAAATCATGCTTGTTTGAGTTATGTCACTATTGAAGTAAATGAGCGATATATTAGCATAACTGGAGAAGGGTTTGTTTGCCCTATTCAATAAAATGAGAAAAACCAAAATTCGGCAACAAAATTATCTTAAGCCGACGGAACATCGCTTCTAAATCTGCCCATTAGATTTAGAGATATTCCAAAAACTTTGAGCATAAAAATTAAAAATTGCATAAAAATATCTCAAGTAAAAATACCGGGTGGCCCAGAATTAACGAAGGGGTTTGAATAGTCTATAAATCCATAATCTTAACATGTTTTTCATTTATTTTTTCAGACTTTTGTAAAGAAGATATGGGAAATTGAAACTGGAAAGATTTACTATTGAACAACGATCATAGAGAAAGAGACACAATGACGTTCTTACGGAGCGTTTTCAGCGAACACATTATTTCAAGAAGCAGTGATTTTATTAGCTGCACTAAACCGCTCTCGAAACGTTTTCTTTGAGTTATTTTAAAGATCGTGCATACGTAATAAGCCACAGATCATGACGCAACCAAAAACAATAATAGTCGAGGAAAAATTCGAACGATGGCTTCGAAAATCGTGAAGTCATGGAAAACCGCGAAAATGTCCGGTAACAGCACCATTGTTTCCCTCGATGTATGTTCGTTGGTCAGTAGTAAACCTTCCCAGTTTTAATTTCCCAAATCTTCTTTACAACAATCTGAAAAAATAAATCAAAGAAATATAAAAATAATGGAGATATAAACTATTCAAAACCCCTTCGCTAATTTTGGGCCACCCGGTAGTAAGGCCAAAACTAAAAACATTTACCCCAATATACATAAAAATTTATTGAAGTTAATGTTGGTTTACTATATGGAAAACCCGGTTTTACTGCACACATCAACTTTACTAATCATTTATGAATATGGGGGTTAAAATATTTTGTGTTTAAAATAATGCTGGCAAAAAAGACTTCAATACAAAGAGCCAAATCTTCTACGCCATTTAATATAAAAATTTTCGAATTTGGTCTATAAATGGCAGAGTTATGCGATAATCAATATTTAGGGTGGCCGCTATACCGCCCTACCGATTTTCAAAAACAAATTATAGGACCAAACTGCAAGCAAACCTTTTGAAACAAAAGAATAATTTAAAAAATCGGTTCATTAATGGAGGAGTTATGCGATAATCAATATTTGTGTAGAAGGGAGTGGGGGGGGAATTGCCCGACCGATTTTCGAAATAAAAATTATGGGACCAAACTGCAAGCAAAGCCTTCCGGACAAAAAAAAAGAATTCTGAAAATCGGTTCATAAACGGAAGAGTTATGCGATAATCAATATTTGGGGAGGAGGGAATTTCCCCGTTTTTTCGAAAAAAAGCAAGGCCTTTCAAACAATAAAAGAATTCTGAAAATCGGTGCATAAATGGAGGAGCTATGCCATAATCAATATTTTTGGGGGGAAAATTTCCCCCAGATTTTCGAAAAAAGTTTATGGGACCAATCTGAAAAAAGAATTTTGAAAATCGGTTTAAAAAATGACTGAGTTATGCGTGTAAAAACATAAAAACAAAGTAAAAAAACACACACGAATTGATAACCTCCTTCTTTTTTTAAGTCGGTTAAAAACATACAGCATAGATAAAAACCTTTTTTGAACATTATTTCGAAGACAACAAAAATTTGTTGTGAATCATAATACAAAAAAATTGTTGAGTGGTAATATTGACAACTCAACTTAGTTGAGTAATAGGGGCCATAATAATTCATTTTGACATTGAATATTAATTTAAATATACAGCCCAATTATGAATTTTCTCGGGGAGTTTTTTCTCTTTCCATTCATTTGTTCCTGGAGAAAATCCTCCTATTTTAAAAAGGGGGAGGGAGAAATCTGAATGAGCTGTTTAGTGTTTACATTTTATTCTGCACTAACTCAAGAGTTCAGTAATAGAAATTAATAGTGTTCGGCCGAACGTTCGGGTTCGGTGTCGGAGTTCGACAAAAAGCGGAATCGGTTGATGTTCGGCGTTCGGTAAAATTTTCACCGAACACCGAACTTTGTATAATTTTTTTATTAAATAAATGAGTTATTAAATAAATGAGTTATAATTAAAAAAAGTTAAGTTGAAATTCTTCTCTTCAAAAAAAAAAGTTCTGAAAAAATTGCGTTCGGTCGGACACTAGAAATTAATAACAATTTTCAGCCTAATTATGAATTTTCCCGTGGAGTTTTTGTCTCTTCTCATTAATTTGTTTCCGTGGAAAGCCCCTTCTATTCTAAAAAGCCGAGAAATAAACAAATAAGGGAGAGGCAGAAATCTGGATCAGCTGTTTAGTGTTTACATTTTATTCTGCACTAACGCAAGATTTCAGTAATAGAAATTAATAAAAAAATTTATGTTTTCATTGATAAAAAAGATTGTGTGTTAATATAAATATTTGTTTTTGCTTAAATAAAAAGTAAAATGTACAGTGTAGTCACTCAGAAGCTCTCGGAAGAACTTTATGCTGAGGAAGTGAAGCTAAAACTTGGCCAGTGCCAGATGCATTAAATCTCTAATGATTGTGTGTAAAAAGGAAATTGTAAATTTTTTAAGCCGCAACAAATCTCGCATTTATCGATTATGTGAACTTAAAAGACGCGTGCAAAATTTTGTGTTTTTTAAAACTTTCTTCCGAAGGCAGAAGTAGTTCATATTTTTGAAGCGCATGTTTGCACGGTGTGGATAAAAATTTCTAACTTGAGGTCTACACGTAACATAATATGTAAAATGAGATTGTCAAATTCAATAGCAAAGAGAATTGTGTAACGTGTAGACTTCAAATTAGTGTTATCTCAATGTTACTTGCGGTCTACACCTAACATAAAATGACTAACTTTAACATTAACTTCAAGTTAATGTTAAGTGTAGTGCTCAAGTTAATGCTTTTTTTTAATTGTAACATAATTGTTAGTGCATTTGTTTTAACAACGCAGTCATAACTTCAAGTTACAACAGCATTTCAAGTTAGTTGGAGACATAGAGTTATAAGCAATTTTATGAGAGCGTTGTTATAAGAAATTTTTAAACAACGATCTTATAAGATGAACAGTCAAAAAATACACGTATGGGAAAATAAATTGGTGTGAATGTGTGAGTGTTTATTAAAATAAATGAAAAGCGATGTTTTTCATAAAAATTCTGTGTTAAATAAATGAATAAACGTGTTTAATTGATTTATAAATTAAAATTTGTGTGAAAAATTAAAAATAAAATAAATAATTGTGCAAAAGTGGTACATGTTAACTCGATGAGCATTTGTATAAAATGAAATCTCATAGGAAAAGTGAAATTAAGAGAAAAATCGACATTTGGTTTTTATTATTCAGTCGCCGTTTTCTCTCGTGTTATCTCAAAGTTAAACCCCCTTATCGTGTTTGGCGATTTTCGACTACGACATTTTTGTAATGGATTAAAGACAGCACGCTACATTTTTCTTTAATTTATTACAAAAATATCGTAGTCGAAGGCGAAAATCGCCAAACACGATAAGGGCGAATGTCTCGTGAAGACGCTGTGTTAAAACAAGAGAGAAATATAAAATTTCGGCGTTTATTTAAGCTTGTTGTCCTAAATAAATGCTTATACCATTTTTTAGTTCGAATTTTAAATTTTTGCATTAGTTCCCTTCAAAATGCTTGGGGAAGAAACTCGCAAGAATTTCTCCATCTCCCTCATATTTAGAATACTTTCTTTTTTCCCTGGGAATTTTTCCCGGATAGGAATGTGAAAAGAAAAATTTTTCGCGGGGAGATTTTATTTAGAATAGGGGAACAGGGAATAGGATAAAATTCCGGGGAGTTGTTATTCATAATTGGGGTGATAATGAGTTTTTCTATAACTTTAATAATAAGCATAAGAATTTATAAATTCCATGAAAATATAAAAATAAATTGATGGTAATGTCTTTGACTTTCTTTTGTTTCTCTTGTAATTTTCCCATAAACCTACTTAACATCCCTGATAACAAAGTCTCACTGATACGAAAACAATGTTAATGTGGTGCCAACTGTACGGAGAACTGATGACAGATGACATTTGCTATGCGTTCAACAATTGTTCTCCAGATTAAAGAATCATTCAGTCTATCAGTTGTTTAAAATGCAGTTCGAATGTTAAAATAATAAACAAACAAAATGATAAAATAAATTTATTGAAAACTGCCTTCAGACACTAAGTATGCCGTTATAATAACAACTTAAGAGAAGCAACTAAAATATTTTCTGAAGTGTTTTATTTACAACTACTTGAGGCAGCCAAGTCACACTGATTAATTTCGCTTTAAAATGTGTTTTCAGCACAAGAGGATTTTCTAGTCTCTGTATTTAATACAAAATCAACGAAAGTGTGTGGATAGACTTGTGTATATATTAGAGATGGGCACGTATCGGGTTTTTTTCGTGACACGAACATGCACGACTCAACACGAAGTGTTCGTCACAGAAAATCTGATTTCGTTCGTATTCGGGTCGTGTCGTGCAAACTTAACACAAAAAAAAACACGAAACGATTTTCAGATTAAAACATGTATGAACGCAGAAGCTTGCCGCACAATATTATTGAGCGAAAATCTTGACAAGTTAGTGGCTTTTCACACTATGGCTTTTTAGCCTGCCTTTTTTTGACAATTTTTTTTAAAGCGCCTACGAAAAGTCACGCACATTTACATTACAGACCTCCATGCCTGTTTTTACAATTATACACATGCTTAATGCTGAGAGTACGAAAATTACAATGAGAAATATCAAAGAACCTCTCAAATTTCAATTCGTGCCTTTTCTTCTTACCTTCTTATGAATGCAGAAGCTTGCCGCACAATATTATTGAGCGAAAATCTTGACAAGTTAGTGGCTTTTCACACTATGGCTTTTTAGCCTGCCTTATTTTGACAATTTTCTTTTAAAGCGCCTACGAAAAGTCACGCACATGTACATTACCGACCTCCATGCCTTTTTTTACAATTATACACATGCTTAATGCTGAGAGTACGAAAATTACAAAGAGAAATATCAAAGAACCCCTTAAATTTCAATTCGTGCCTTTTCTTCTTACCTCGCTAGCTTCTCACCACCTCACTCTCTCAAACCAAAAAAGCCTGCTTTTAAAGCCAGGCGAGAAAGGCATAATGTAAATTGCGTGTTACTATTTCTCCAAAATATATGTATGTAAATAAAAATACAAATAGAACATAAAACGTTAAAATAAAAGAATAATGGGCCTGATTGTGTAGGGCGTTGGCGTAAACGCTTATGTCGTTTATTGTAATAGATTATAGTAACACACAACCCGTGTTCTTTAATCTAGTACAAAAACGATTGAGGCGTTTACGCCAGCGCCTTACACAATCAGGCCCAATATGTCTTTGAATATAAAAGCATGTTTTTGTTTGTTTTTGGATTTGATTTCGTGAGTATTGTGTCGTGTCGTGTTGGAAAATTTCGACACGCACCCATCTCTAGTACATATGTATGTATATTGGGGGGCGTTGACACAAGGGAAGTTCTCACAGTTAAATGTTGCATGCTTAATTTAATCATTATATTTTGTTTGGGGTTGGAGGAAAAAATACAAAACGGAACAGATTTTATTTTTTTATAATGCACGATGCAAAGCAATGACGAATTTGAAGAGCACTATATGTATGTTCAGAAGAGTTTCATTTTAAAAAGTAGCTCAGTATCAAGGTAAAATTACAAGGATTTTAAAGATCTCCTCTCGACAGGAAGAATTTTTTAAATTCATAACACTTTAAAACCAAATAAAACACACAAGATAGCTTTATTTCTATATAATTCCTGCCATATGATTGCAAGAATATCAGAATGTTGTCTTCTAATTGTCGAATCTTTGGAAAAATTATATAGTTAAATCGCACGATCATGGGTACACTAAAGAAATTATTTGAGATATTTTCGACGAATGGCAGTCATTGACCTAGATTCATATTTTTTTTTTGCAAAAATACGTTGATTGAATGTATGCAGTTTTCTTTATTTATCTATTTCATCAAAATTATTTAATTTACAATCGCAAAAATCATTGATAATGGAAAAATATATAGTTCCATTTGCCCAAAAATGGAGCGTTTCACAGTAGAGGATCGTGGGTGCTGTGTGCCGTGGTGTTCTACAAAAACATTAATTCTGCCTTTCTAGTTTCTATCGATTACGTCAAATATTAAAATGTATTAAAACGTGGCTACAAACATTTTAAGCCTGGATCGACGATGAGCGAACATCGCAAGGGGCGACCGAGGTCATCGAGTGCAAATTATAGCGAATACCGCTACCTCTGTTCGCTAGAGCGGAAAGTTCCTTGCATCACATAGTCCTTCTTCCATAGTCTCTTCAGTCCAACAATATACAGTTGTTTCAAGAACTTAAGACCCATTCACACTATGACAGTAATCAAGAAAGTTGTTGTCACGACATCAAAGTCCCAGTATCAAATTGGACTTGATAGTGTGACAGTAACAATAAATGTCACAATTTCTCATAGAAAAGAACTGGCAGTACTATCACGACAGTTACTGTCATGGTGTGAACGGGGCTTTACACCCCACATATGGCGCTGAGAAGCATAACTTCGCTAACAAAATGGTTGATCGTTTTATTTTTCTTCATTTGTGCCCCCTCCACCAGGATCAGTCATTATACGAGCCCTGACGTGACAGTATGCGAGCCCTAACTTGACAGTATACGAGCCCTAACCACTATTAATTCGTACAGCAAGAATTTGTATGTGTGTCAAGATAAATATGCCGAGTTAAATATGTTTCTACTTAAAGGCGTATGTTACAACATATTCAGGTGTAACGATAAATATGTTATGACGTAACGGAATAGGAGTTAATAAGCTAATTATATAAGAAAAACAATATTTAAGACGTTTTTGCAAGTGCTTTTAATTCGATTCTATTGGAATATAATTATATTTAATATAATTACAATTCTGAAAATGATTTTTTTTTAAGTTTTATGAAAACTCATCTTTGGTCATACGTATGATCGCTGAGGTATTTTGGCCAAAGTGGCCAAATGAAGGGTTGGCATGGCATGTAACGCCACCATGTGGGAAATGGCTACTAGGATAGTTTCTACAACCATTTTGATTGGAGTCCCTGAATTGAGTTTGTGAACAATTTTATAGCTCATTTAAACTCATTTTTGATCAGACGTATGATCTCTGAGGGATTTTGATCAAAGTGGCCAAATGAAGGGTTGGCATGCAATGCCACCATATGGGAAATGACTAATAGGATAGATTCTACAACTCATTTCATTGGAGTCGCTGAATTGAGTTTGTGAACAGTTTTACAGCTCATTTAAACTAATTTTTTATCATACGTATAATCTCTGATTGATTTTGGCCAAATAAAGGCCATATGGGAAATGACTACAAGGGTGAATATTTTCAAAAACATAATTTTTTTAGCATTAGGTAAAAAATGGTCTGTTGAGTTATTAGGGTGCCAAGAGACGTTCAGATTGTATTGATATGTTGACAAAAGTTGTTCAGCTCTACCGTAGCTACAACTTTGTTGGCACATATTGTTAGTAAAAAATTACGAGTCCCTGTAAGTTATTCTAAAAAAAGTGAAAAAAAGTACTAGCTACATTATTGCCATATATAGATAAGCGGCAGCATTAAGTTTGAATTAGCTGTTGGCCAAATACTGATGACACCTTTTTTGGAGGGCCCACTGATTTTCCGAAACAAAACATTGGTCACCAAATTCGCCAAACTGAATATAGGGATTTTTTAGCCTGTGGTAGTACTATCGAACCTGTACTGTCCAGTCCGTTATATATTATATATTAGATCCTTTAGTTCCTATAAGGAACATAGGTCCGTTGGTTTTTCTAAAAAGCTTCATTTCTCTCATAGTATTATTACTTGAAGGATACAAATAATTAGAAACCATTACAATTAATTTTTAGATAAAGCGAATTTTAAGTTTTCGCTTTTAGACCCACCATCAGATTTTGCAACACCTATTCTACCAACTTTTTGATAATATTATTCCAACTTGCATACATACAATTTACATACCTACAATCTTTTTCGTTTTCTGCTTCTTTAAATGTTCTTCTAGCATTTGTTTTATTATTGCCAAAAATGTTGTATTTGTTTTTTTAAGAAAACCAGCCAAATTACGACATACACACAAATAACAACAGCATGAATTGCAGCAAAACGAATGCGATTGTACCAATTTTGTTTACTGAAGATTTTTGAGTGAATCAATTCGTTAATGTTGTTGTATTAATTCTCATTCATTTTTTTAGTCTTTAGATGAAAATTCAGAGTTGAACACATTCTACAAAGTGAAATTTCATAAATGCTTAATGGATGATCATCACCCAGACAAAAAGTTTGTTTGATATATTACAAAAAATCCATTAAATATTTTTGTTTGATTCAGTAAAGTACTTTGTTTAGTATTTGTAAATACTTTTAGACAAATTGTTTTATAAATTCAGACAAAAATATTATTTGATATATTATAGAAAAAGCAGTAAATATTTTTGTCTGATTCAGTAAATTATTTCTTTTATAGATTTATACATTTTGTTTACTCAAAAAAAGGGTTTCTTTTCAGTGAAATTGTTTAGATATTTTTGTCTGTATTTAAAAATTTTTTGTAGGTCCGTTTCTAGACAAAATATTTACTAATTCATTAAATTTCTTTACTGAAAATGAAATTAAGTTTTTTCTGTGTATGCAAATGGTGATTTTATCAATTGAGTTCCCTCACTTAATTGCGAATAAAATCAAAAGTTAAGGATACATTTGAATGAAATGTGGCATGTTTTGTTCGAAACATATCAATCTAACTGCTTGCGGAAAAATAACGGAAGTTCTGTTGTTTTATTTTTATTTTTTATGAATGTTTTAAAAACTAAAATTTAAAAATAAAGTTTTTATATTTTTATTTATTTTTTTAGCACAAGTTCTGCAATATCTCTGTAACTACTGGACATATTCATATGCATTATTTGCACGGCTTAAAGATAATTTTCTTTGTCGAGTTTTGTTTCGCTAATATATATGAAAATTATGGTTTATTTTTTCTAAAAATTGCTAGTTTTTTGCGTTTTTCTAATCTCAATGTTGATGCCATGACGGATTAATTTAAACTGAATGAGGTACGTTATACATTCTTGACAGATAAGAGAATTAACAGCTATGGGCATTTTTTAATAGTGTGTATAACGGTCATATTATTTAATGTAAAATATGTAATTTTTCTTTCCTTTCCAACTTTTATTTGTCTAGTCCAGAAAAATTATTATGCGAATAATCAAATGTTCTCAAGACCGGATCAACGAACATCTTCTAAAAGAAGACTGCAAAAAGGCTGATAAATTTAAAAATTTTCCGCCGCCGCCAATGCGTAAAAGTGATTTGAGTTTTAATTTTATTTATTTCCCCACATTTCTATAATAGTCTCCATTAACTTCGCTACATTTGTACATTTTATTTATTAAACTGGTATTGTCTACATATTTATTTACATTACCATATTACGCACAGTGGGTTAAAATCAATGAATTGTTTTAATTAAAACATCCTTTTAAACAGTCGAACAAATTGAAATGGAGCTAAACATTTACATCGCAGATATCTCTTTTTTAACTTTAATCTTGACCTCAAAGTATTAATTGATTGTAGAGGGACTTTGCCAAACTAAAGTTGGTCTGTAGAAATGCGTTTACCATTTAGGACCACCACCAGTGTTGCCAGAAGCTGTAGGAAAAAAGAAACTAAATCGGCCTTTTTAAAAGGCTAGAAAAGGTTAAATCGCACAAAAGTAAAAGCTAAAAGAGGGCTAAATATTTTTTATTGAAAACTCAATGGCCCATAATCATAATCAAAGCAATAAAGTTAGTTTGTTTTAGATATAACTTAATATTTGAAACATTTTATTATTTATTTATCCATTATAGTCAAAAACAAAGTATATTTTAAATTGAACCAGCTTTAAATATGTGACAAGTCAAATGCGGAAAAAGTTAACATACAAACACGACAAAAGGAACAAAAAATGCTAATGTTCAAAAATAACTTGTGTGTATTGTTAAACAGACATGTTTAGGCTTTAAAATAAGAATGACAATTTTAATTTATTTAGACAACAACTACGCTGCAAATAGTTCATAGAAGAAAAAATATTATTTAATGTGGTGTTAAGCTAGTTTAAAGCAACTTTAGCTATTTTTAAGTTTGAAACAGACTTTTGCCTGTAAAGTGTACTTTTTATTGTGTATAATAAACTAACAGCATATAATTAACAAAAGTACACTTTAGAACTCTTAAAGTATACTTTCTTTATGACTATGATTATGGGCCAATGTTTTCTTTATTATTTAATAAAATGGTATTTGTTACACTATGCAACAAGAAAAATGCCAAGGAGTACCACTATATTTTTTTTATTGGGTTTTACTTTCCTAACTTCGAAAACAGTAAAAAAATTTAATTCTATGGATAAATCTTTTTCTTTCTAAAATATGGAATTTTTGAAAAGGATGTTCCATCAATTATATCATACCTTTGGAAGGGGTTGCCCAATTTGATTACAAAAACCACTAAAACACTTGAAAGAAAATTACCTTTATGCAGTTTTAATACTATTTTTTTATGTACCACCTGGCTGCAGAATTATTCAAACCATAGTGATGAAAAATATATTTTCTTTATGCAAAACTTAAAATTTTTGATTTTATAAAAATTTATAAAAAATCGAAAATGGCAAAAACTTACAATTTTGGTATGCGTTGCCAAGCACACACAGATCCAAGATAGGATGCAAATAGAAAAGAGGAGATAACTTCTAAGCCGCTGGACCGATTTTTTTCAAACATAGCGAAGAACAATCCCGTTCAAGTCACCTATCAAAGAAAATAAACTAAATCAAAATCGCTCTAGACGTTTGGGCTGTACGATGGCGTGTACAGACACACAGACACCCAGACACACATTACAAACTTATAACAATCCTCTTTTTTGGTCGGGGGTTAAGAATAAAAAAACTAGTAGTACATTTTTATTATGTGGAGAAAAAATTTTGCCTTTTTGAGGCTAACTGAAAAATAAAAAAAGCTAGAAAAAAGCCACGAAGCTAAAACGCAAAGTTCGAGGCTAAACGACAGAATAAAAGGCTAAATCTAACCTTGAAAAGGCTAAACTGGCAACCCTGACCGCCACTTAAAATAGATGCGTACTCTTACTTCTAAAATAAGTAAATTTGTCCCACTACACATAAGTTAACTTATCACATCCGCAATTCCGTATCAGCGGTCATAAAAAAACCATAAAAAACATTTTTCTGCTAAACAAAAGCTAAAACAAAATGTGATAAAATATAAAACGCATTTGACGTACAAACATACATTTTATATGTACATTAAGGTCGCCCTCTGTTTTATGGAGAAAAACAAAAGTATTAAAATTCCTGGTCTCACACTCTAGAAATATGCTAGTAATCTAAAAATTTATATACATATGTATACCAGATTTTAGAAGGATGGACATACATGCGAACGCATCAAGGAATCCATGACCATATCTACTATTGCACACGGAAACCTTTCTTTGGTGGGCTATTTCTCTAACTTGTTCCCAGCCCTGATGGAGCGATCAAGGTCTTCACAGATGGCTCCAAAAGAGGTGATAGGATTGGCTGAGAATTCTATGTGGAAAACTTTAATGCAAGAGTTCCATTTAGGCTTCAGGATGGCTGCGGCGTCTTGCAAGCAGAATCTCCGCTATCACCATATCTATATATTTACCGACAGCAAAGCGGCCATCGCCACTATAAATGGTGTATACATTAAATCTTTGGTATTTGTCTAATGCCTTTATAAAATAGCGAGACATTCGAGAGTAACACTGACTTGGGTTCCGGAACACTCGGATTGCCCCGGAAACGATATAGCGGGCGAAGTTGCTACAGGCTGCCACAGCACAGGTGAGAACACGAAGGCACCACTACGCAGGACACTTGATCTGCTCAGGCTCGGTAAAGGTCGAACGAAACTATTAGTCGCAGTGCTCACATGACACTGGAATATTGGGACCCATCCCAAAAGGATGGGTCTAAATTACAACGACTATTGCAGAAGTTCTAATGATGAGGAAGAGGAGAAAACTGTCCCTCATCTTCTATGGCAATGTCCTGCTCTAGCCAGCGTAAGTACAAGAATTCTGGGCGCTAACATACTTCCAAACTTAGATAGTCTAGCAAATGTAGGGCTAGTCAAGGAATCCCCGTACTTAGTTCAATCGGATCGGTTTGCTACGGCAACGGCAAAATCTTAAGTAATTGTTAATAAGCGATTAATTACGCCGTGTCTGCTATAGGGTAGAACAAAGGGACCGAACTAATGCTAGGAACACAACTGGGACGAACGACGAATTTCGTCCAACACGACGAATTCGTCGATAAAAATTCGCTATGTAAATTCGTCGTATGAAACACAATAGCGACGAAAACGTAACAGCTGTTATAATAGAGAAAGTTGTTTACTGTGTGTGCAGTGTGGCCATATTAAAAAAATAATACATACTTGAAAAATTAAACATTAACAATAACACAACTAACACCAATTTTTATTGTTAATTATTATCCATATTTATTTCAAATGCTATAAAACAAAACAATAATTAAAGTAAAAAGTAACTTTTTTTTACTAAAACACTTGAAAACTAAAACCAGACATGGTCACTTGGTACTGATTTTTTCGTCGTTCGCCGGCGTAAGAAATAGAAACAAATCTATTCAGAGTTTGCCGCGTATGACGAATTTCGTCCGACGCCGTTATTGTGTGTATTTTCATATACACAAACATGTTTTATTTTTGGCAACGAATATTCGCGGACGAAAATTCGTCGTTCGTCCCAGTTGTGTTCCTAGCATAATGGAGACAAGTGAGTCAATTCTCGAGTTGGGACTGCCCTCGCAACCTAATCTACATATCGTCACCTAAATTGCAAAATAACTTGCCATCAAATAATTGAAAATAGAATTTTTGATTGATTACTCAGGCAAACGAAGAAAAGCTTTTTGAACAAAACTACTTCAACTTTTTTAAGTAGTTTAATGTCCTAAAAAAATACTGTGTCCTCAGTTGTTTTCCAGACACACACATTTTTAATGGGTCTATCTAATATTTTCACTAGATACATCAGTATATTTCACCTTATCGCAAGAACAGTATTTCCGATTGCTATCAAAAAACACCAAAATATGCATGACAAAACTGCCTTCAAACTGTGTTAGCATAGCTAACGAAAAAAAATGTTTTTTTGTGCAAAATTAATAAATTTGTTCTTTATAAGAACTTATGAAAATTGTAAAACTGCAAAAACATTAACTTTTAAGTATGGTTCTTAAAGACAGGTGTCTTACGAACAAAACAAGCCATATCCCAGCAAAAACTTTTGGAATTTTAATAATCGGTAGTAATCTTTTAATGGGCTACAAATTACTATGCTCCAAATTAGGGCCCCTACTATGATTCACCACTCAACTAAGTTGAGTTGTCAATGTTACGAGTCGTAACATTGACAACGTAAATTACGACCCAACTCAAGCATTTCTTTGTATTATGATTCACAACAATTTTAGTTGTCTTCGAAAAAATTTTCGAAAAAAGGTTCTTATCTATTATATTCTCTGTTTTTTGAAAGATCTGCTTAAAATACTGCAATAACTAATAGAATGATGTCAGAAGCCTGTTTATTTTTTAATTCATACACACCGAAAGATTTCAATGTAAAATCGTCGAAAACGAGGTTAGTTTAACATTTTTCGGTAGTGATTTTGCTTCATAAGTGTTTCATGTTAATTCAACATGATTTACAATAATCTTGAAAGGACATTTATCCTTTTGAATTAAATATATTTCGTGTTGATTTAATATTCTAGTACAGTTTAATCAAAATGATGTTGATACTGAAATAATATGAAAAATCATGTTGATTCAACATTTCGAGTTAAAGCAACGTGAATTTGATATTGAAGCAACACGAAGAATCATTGTTGAATCAAAGATATTTCAAGTCGAAACAACGTGAATTTCATACTGAAACAACACGTAGAATCATGTTGAATTACAGTTATATCAAGCTGAAACAACAGGACTTTAATGTAGAAATTCTATTAATTATTTTACTTACGTGATGTGTAATTAGCATAGGCATCAGAAAACTTTGGCCCTTATGATTCACAACTAAATTGATAGTTGAGTCGTAGTTGTCAAATTCTTATTATGAATTACAACTTTCATCAAATTGAGACAACTGTTTTTTAGCAGTTGTGTTTTGGTTTTTATTCCGACTATTGTGTTACTTTTGCTAACTTTTAAAATGGTGATTTTAGGCGCCAATCTATCCCCATTTGTCAACCAATATTGTTGCCATATACATAAAACATAAAATCTCAAGAAAAAATAGTAAGGCCAAAACTAAAAATATTTAAAACATTTGTGATGGCTACTATGGTTTCCAAAAAACAGAGAGAATAGATAAGAACATTTTTTTCGAATATTTTTTCGAAGACAACTATAATTAGTTGTGAATCATAATACCAAAAAAATGGTTGCGTTGGGTTGTAACATTGACAACTCAACCTAGTTGAGTTGTGAATCATAATAGGGGTCTTTGTGTTGCAGTTGGCTGCCCCAGCCAAGATTTGAACTCGTGCCACCTACATGAGAGTCCACGCGCTAACCAATGCAGCCACAACAGCTTCTAACTTTACTTTAGCTATACACTAAATAAATACCATCGTATGTAAAATTAATTTCATTTTAATTCATTCAACATGATTTACATGATTATTTAACATAAAACTCATTTAAAATTAAAGTTATAGTCATGTTGATTTAAAACGAAATGGAACGTTTATAACAAAGTTGTTTTAACAATGAAAATTTTAAATCAAAGAGATTTAAGGTTATACCACGTTCAGACTTACAGTGTTAATCATCTCAATCGTGATTAAGTGCTAATCACCACAAAAACGAGAGGTTTTTCCATACACATAATCACTTCAAATTGATATGATTAAAATCTAATCATTTTGTTAAACACATAAAATTGCCTGAACATACCTTATACAGACTATAGTGTGGCAACGGCAAAATAAAAATTTTTGACATTGTGATTAATATTATGAAAAAATAATAAAAATTAAAAAGTTTTTAATTAAAACATTAAACAAATGGAAAATAAACTATTCTTTTAAAAATTTGCCTATTTTGTTGTTATTTGCAAGAAGTGAGCTGTGAAAGTGTCAATTTAATCATCTTAAGTGTACTGTGAACGGGGTTGATTAAATTTTAAAACTTTTTGCTTAAACACGATTAAAAACTCAGGTCTGTAAAATCAACATGATTGGATATAATATTAAATTTATGGGAAATAATTTGGTGTTTAAGTGTGTTGATATTTATTGGCTTTCTTCATTGCTACAATGCGCTGTTGTGCTCAGTTTTGTGACTTGTTATTGTTTTGTTGTTGTTTACTTTGATGCTCGTGTTGTTTAACTCTATATAACCGACCAATAGCCGACTAACTTCGCATAATCAGCGAAAATTTCCTGTTTCATATTAATTTTAAACGAAACATTTTTAATCTAACCTTAAATCTCTTTGATTTAATATCTTTCAATATTAAAATAAACATCGTTATTAAATTGGAACGATTTTCCGTCATCCCATGTCAAATTTGGTTTGTAAACAGACCGGTTAGGGCTATGTGCCATCTTCAGTGTTCTATTGAATATTTTAAATGTTGGATTTAGTAAAGTTAATGTGTGCATTAAAACCTGGTTTCGCATACAAAATGCGTTCATTAAACCAACATTAACTTTTTATGAATATGGGGGTATGACTTTAATTTCAAATAAGTTTTATGTTAAATCATCAATTAGATCATGTTGAATTAAAATGAAATTCATGTTACTTATGATAGTATTTATTTAGTGTATATCTAAGTATTTGAGGCTGTTGTGTATGCAGCGGTTAGCGCGTTAACTAGCATGCAAGTGGCCACAAATCAAATCTTGGATGAGGCAGCCAACTCCAACAGAAATGTTTCTAATGCCTATGCTAATACACATCACGTAAGTAAAATAATTAATAATATGACTACATTAGTTCATGTTGTTTCAACTTAAAATAACTTTAAATCAACACTATTCTTCGTGTTATCTAAGTATCTAATTCACGTTGTTTCAAATTGAAATAAGTTTGATGCAACATGATTCTTCGCGGTGTTTCGGTATCAAATTCACGTTGTTCCAATTTGAAGTAACTTTGATTCAACATGGTTCTTCATTTTAGTGCACTATAAAATTCACGTTGTTTCAAATTGAAATAACTTTGATTCAACATGATTCTTCGTATTATTTCAGTATCAACTCAATTTTTATTTAACTGTTCTGGAATATTAAATCAACACGAAATATATTTATTTCAAAAGGAAAAATGTACTTTGAAGGTTATTGTAAAATCATGTTGAATTAACATGAAACACCTATGAAGCAACATCACTAGCGAAAATTTTTAAACTAAAATTTTTCATTTGATTAATAACGAAATTTCCGGGTTCTGCTAACGTGGTTTTTCTGTTACCTTACAATTTGATAAAAATTTAACACCGTGAAATAGTGCAGTGACTCAGAAGTAACCCTATTCTTATATCTTCAATGGTGGGAAACAGAATCACGGAATTTTGAATTAAATTTTTATGCTGCCCCCCCAAAAATTTATTTTTATTTTGAAAATTTATTGAACGTGTTCTTAGTAAACAATTAACGAATAAGTTTGATGTATGACACTGACTATACTTTGCGGTATAGTTGGTAAGTTTTAAAAATATTTTATTTTAGTTATGAATTTAGAAAGAATTATTATCAGCATTTGTGATTTCGTAATTGTACATACATACTTTGTTGTGTTCTTTCCGCATTCACGGTTAATTGATATAATTTGTACACAGCTCCACTGTGCACTGTTTGCGATAAAAATTGTAATTACACATATATTTTTATTTTATCTTGCGCTTTTGTTTAATACATCCGGTGGATTTTGAGTGAATTCTACGATTATTCTTAAGTAGTAACGAACCATTGAATTATTTAAAAAACGTAAAAATGTGGTCAATGGACCAGCAGAAAATTTATTTGCAAAGTTTACAACTGAAAGCAAAAAAGCAAATTAGTCGTTATTGTATTTTTATCTTTGTAATAAAACTATAAATTTGTTTTTTTATGCGTATATGTATACTATGCGTGAGATAATGCCAATATTATTCTGCACACAGAATAAAATATCGGTAAATCTAACCAATTTCTTTAGTTAGAATTGCATCTACCCATAAAATACGGTAAATTCAATTAATGGAATTATAGTTTAGTCGATGGTGTGCTCAACTACTAAACGGGAGGTCGCAGG
Source organism: Panzeria rudis (assembly GCA_956483635.1). Lineage (NCBI taxonomy): Eukaryota > Metazoa > Arthropoda > Insecta > Diptera > Tachinidae > Panzeria > Panzeria rudis. Next base: position 39,806,450 of record OY101449.1, on the reverse strand, counting down.
TTCGATGCCTACCAAGGCTTAAGCAGTAAGTGTATTTGTTAAAAAAAATATTTCTTTTTGTTTGTAATTTTTGGGTCTTGAACAATTTTTCGCATGTTTATAAACCGGACGCCTCTACTATCCCAGCTAAGTCATCTTGTTAAATAACGACAGCACAAAATAAACATAGATGTGAATTGACTTAGAACTTTAAAAAGTTTGTTTAACCAATAAAAATTGTTATTTCATAAATATTGCAACAACAATTTACATTAATAAACAATTTACATTAACATTAAGTTAAGATTAAGTGTTAACACATTGATTAGATTTACCTAGAATTTAATTTTGAGTGTTTCATAGGGAATTGTATTTGTGAAATTTTTTATAAGCTTTCAAAAGTACGACTTAAAAAAAATCCCTCATATGAGTTCTCTGAAAATGAAGACAATGGGGCCACATATTTATCTGAGGAATGTGAGCACTGTGGCCAAACCCTCAATTCTAAACGAATCAAACGTATTGAAGGCAATATATGGGGTTGCATTGGTGCATAATTTTTTACTAGGTATGATTCATTATTGAAGAAGGGTTTGATATTTGTAGAAAGTCAGAAATTCAGTAGCAAATCTTTACAATATGTATAGAAAAGAAATTTCTTTGAATATATTATCATTGCTGTTATGTTCTGCCGTATATATTGGAATTAATTAGCTTTCCCTTATTCCTTAGAAAATATGTTATGTAACTTCGTTTTTAATAAAATTTCAAACATTAGCCTAATATAAATATTTTCGTTTCTGAAAATGACACGATTTCTAGAACAGGGCAGATATTTTCTTTAATTCAATGAAAAAACTTACTTACTGTTTGTAAATAATTAGCTCAGTGCCACCATTTACTGCAAATTATTTGCTGTTTAAACAATTATTTGGTGTTTAAATAATATCACCAAAATTTAAGTTAACAAAAAGCGATAAAAAAAGAAACATTAAATGCAAAGCAAACAAAAAATGGTAAAAAATGGTAAATAAACTTAAACATTTGCAAAAAATTTTTGTTTTTTTATTTATGACGTATTTGACAGTTTCAATTAAAAAAAAAGATAAAATTGATATTTTATGGAAAGTGCTCATTACTTGCAAAGTGTTTAATCGTTTAAAATATGTAGTTTTTTTTAATACTTTATTACTAAAAAAGACTTTAATCACTATTTTCTTATCGAACATTTAGGCAGAGTTTATTGCTCATTGCGCACTTCTTACAAGGGTATTAAAAAGAAGCAATTGGTATGCGCAGCGCAACGGAAGTGTGAACTGCACTACCGATCCAACTTCCGATCCAGACCAGAAATATGAACCGTACTACCGACCCAACTTCCGGTCCATGCCGGAAACGGAAATGTGAAGCGCACTACCGACCCTAATTCTGGTCCCTTTTTTGCCTTTTTTGATTGTTGATTTGGAGTAAAAAATATTTTAAAATTTAAGCAATTTCTTATTTGACATATTGTCATAATTTTATTTTAAATGAAATTCATTTGCTGATGGTTAAGCATTGTCTATATGCATTTTTATGCATTTTACCATATCGTCAGTAGACTTCAACCATATTTTTGAACAGTTACAAACGTCTTATCTTATGTACAGACTTTCAAAAACAATTTGAGAATTTACAAATAAATGACAATCAAAAATAAGCATAGTAGGCTTTGCGTAGCCTTCGGCCGGGCTTAACGTTTTCTTCATCTCGGTATATCGAAAAGCGGATCCCTGAGTAAAGATTTTTGCATAGCCGGCCGACCTTCCGCCGGGCTTAAGGATTTTCTCCTCTCTGTATAGCAAAAAGCGGCTTCGCTGAGTGAAGATTTTTGCATAGCCGTCCTTTGTCAGGGCTTAACGACTTTCTACCGGCTAAGCAGAAAATCTCACATTAGCGAAGCGATATACCAAGAGGGGAAACCTTTACCCCGTATTCATAAATGATTAGTAAAGTTAATGAATGCATTAAAGCCGGTTTTCCCATACAAAATTACAACATTAAGCCAACATTAACTTCAATAATTTTTTATGAATATTGGGGTTAATCTTTAAAATCTTTACACTCCAAAAAGTGGCATAATGTCCATGGACCTTACGACACTGCACTAACGGGCATTATGACACTTTTGAAAGCGTCATGATATAATGTCCGTGGACATTATGTCACTGGACATTATAGCATGCCAGTCTTTGACACCGTAGCTCTCAAACGGCTAGATCGATTTTAATTTCGTAAATTTTGTTTGAAAGGTGACTTGATCCAAAATCTTCTAACCTATGTTTGAAGAAAATTGGTAAAGCCATTTTGAAGCTATCATCTATTTTCTTCGGGGGTTTTTAAAATTTTTAATTTAATGTTATTGTATAATATCACAATCATCACTGTTTTCACTTTCTCCTAATGTATCGCCATTACCATAAAAAAAAGTTATAAAATTGTTCTACATACAAAACCACAAGAATTATTTAAATAATTTAGACTTTGTTCACACACTAGGTTTCCCCGGCAATGCAATTTAATGATTTAAAAATGGATCTTGCCACGCCCATACACATCATATATTTTAAACACTTTCACTTTACCGATTCTTATGAAACTTTGCTCAGACAATGAGTTTCCCCGGACAATACAATTTTATGATTAGAAAAGTGGGCATTGCCACGCCCATACAAAACGATTCTAACCAAATTTACTTTACGCATTGAGTATCCCTGACAATACAAGTTGGAAAAATGCGCAGTACCTCGCCTTTACACTGAAAGAATTTTGCTTCATAAATCCAATGAAACAATTTCGTTGGATTTCTTTCACAAATCTAATGAAATATTTCACAATTCTAATGAAATTTCACGAATCTTGTGAAAGAATTTTATTGGAATTACTTCATTAGCTTTCATAGTTTCATTAGGAAATTTCATTGGATTTATTACAGCAACATTTTGACGTTTTATGGACAGCCTTTTAAGTTTGGACAAAATATTTTAATTGATACTTAAAATTCTGTAAATATATAGCATAAAAAATTAAAAAAAAATTTAACATTTTATGTTCTAGAAGGTCATAATTTTAATAAAATGTATTTCATTGATTTGATTAAAAGTTTCATGGATTTATGAAATCAGTATATCACATACATATTTTTTTAAACATACCATTATTTATTTTAACAGTTGGCAGTCAAAAGCGAACAACAAAAATAGTTCTATAAGTTTGTGCTGTTCTCTCTTCTCTTTCCTTTTCTTTATAGGTATCACAAAGGGACCATTATTATTGGACCCAAGTGGGCTGGAACCCTTTTTTTATACTTTTCACCAGCAACCTGTTAACCTAACCTAAGCTAACCTAACCTTGTGTTGTTATACTCTTTCTTATTATACACTCATAGACACATTGTTTTGACAGTGCTGTTGGTTGAACTAGTTACGACGTTGCCTATAAAGCAAATTACGAGAATCAAGAGTCTGAGTTCGATACTGTGAGCGGTCATCAACATTAAAAATTTTTCTGACGTCTTCTTACGTATTTCAATCATGGAATTGTCAATAAATTAAAATAGACAATAAAAAAGATAAGTTAATGAGGCTACTAAGTAATGCAATAATTTCATTAAAACAATGAAATAATTTCATTAAAATAATGACAGAATATCATTAACATAATGACAGAGTTTCATTAAAATAATTAAATAATTTCATTAAAACTATGAAACATTTTCATTAAAACAATGAAATAATTTCCCTCACATAATGAAATATGTTCATTAGCTTAGTGAAATTGTTACATTGGAGCAATGAAATTATTTCATATATCTAATGAAATTTTCAATAAAATAAGCTTAAAGAAACTTGTTTCATTAATCCAACGAAGAGTGACGTTGGTTGAGTTTTAATGAAATTTTTCATTGGATTAATGTTAAAATTCACAAAATGAACAACATTGTATCAGTGTATAAAGTCCATATTCCATTTTGAACTACTTTTACTTAACCGATTCTGAGGAAACTTTATAAACGCATTGAATTTCTCGAAAAGTGGGAAGTTCTACGCCCATACAAAGTAAACATTACTTTTATCAGCGATGCCATTTTCAGCTCTTTTTTACGATATGATAAAAACCGATATGACATACTGTGTTGTCATATCATAACTTTTTTACACAACACTAAGATAGCCATACACGCTGTTGTCATATCGCAGTGTTGTAATGTCGTAAAAAACTTACGATATGACAACACAGTAAGTCATATCATTTTATACTTTTATACTTTTTAGTTGGGTTTTCTATATGTTTTTCATACTAAAACAAATGACGAAATTGTATAATAATTTAATTCTATTACCTCAGTAAAAAAAATCTATTTATCATGAGTGTCAAAAAAAAACAATAACTCAAGATAACAGTATAAAAGCAATGTTTAGACGTTTTCCCGCTGCTAATAACTGATAAACAAAAATATTTAACAAAATCTAAGATATACTAAAATAAGTGCATACAAGTAAAAACATGTGTATGTACATTAAGTTATTCTTTTGTTAGATTATTTGTTTCCAATTATAAAATTGATAAGAAATAATTATTGGCTGGCTCAAGGAAAACACCCGCACTTTAAATGGCTCTGCGCATTTGACGCAGAAACTTATCAACGAAATGCGACAGAATGTATTAACAGAACAAGAAAATACACACAGAGAAACGGCGTGGTTGTGATGTGGTTTTTAGCAACTATTTTATGTCCTCTTTAGTCACGACAAATAAGTTTCGGTTTAAATTTCATCACTAAATAGTTCCCATTCATTAAAACTTCGACATGGACCGAGTACAACTAAAGTTTAATTACTGCATATATTGTCATATTATCACAAAGCCTTTTAAATTCCAGCCGGTAAGTTATCAATCAGCTTCCCAACCAGGATGTTAGAGGAGGTAAGACTTCCTGTGCAGGGATGGAGAATAAAATTTATAAGGAAAAGAATCTAAACACTACAAAATAGAAAACAAAAAACATAATGGAACAAAAAACGTAATGTATTTCGGACGGACACAATTGCAATTTATTGTACTGCCATAAAACGGAGATATGAAATGTAATTTGTCCCTTTAGCTGCCCACCGTTCCGTGGTAACATGCACAATCGAAATTTAGTTGTAAAATTGGCATTAAATGTATTCTTAAATTGTTTTGCACAAAATATATAGGTAAAACATTCGATCAATTACTACTTTAGCAGGCGGGGAAACGAAATATTTTCCCCCTACACACAGAAAAATTTCAATGTAAAATCGTCGAAAACTAGGTTAATTTAACATTTTTCAGTAGTGATTTTGCTCAATAGGCATTTCATGTTAATTCAACATGATTTAAAATAATCTTGAAGGAACATTTATCCTTTTGAATTAAGTATATTTCATGTTGATTTAATATTGCAGTACAGTTTAAAAAAATGATACTGAAGTAATACGAAAAATCATGTTGAATTAAAGCTATTTCGAGTTGAAACAACGTGAATTTGATATTGGAACAACACGAAGAATTATGTTCAATCAAAGTTATTTCAAGTTGAAACAACGTGTGCATTTGATATTGAAACAACACTAAAAATCATATTGAATTATAGCTATATCAAGCTGATAAAACAACATGACTTTAATGTAGCTATTTTATTAATTATTTTGCTTACGTCATGTTTATTAGCATAGGCATCTGAAAACTTTGTGTTGTAGTTGGCCGCCCCAGCAACGATTTGAACTCATGCCACTTGCATGATAGTCCACGCGCTAACCACTGCAGCCACAACTTTACTTTAGCTACTATGCATTTAATAAATACCCATCGTATGTACAATGAATTTCATTTTAATTCAACATGATTATTTAACATAAAACTTATTTGAAATTAAAGTTATAGTCGTGCTGATTTAAAATGAAATGTAACGTTTATAACTAAGTAGTTTTAACAGTGAAAATTTTAAAATCAAAGAGATATAAGATTAGACTTATAATTTTTCATTTAAGATTAATATGAATTCGTTTTTAGTCGTCTACATAGCCGACACATGTAAGAATAAACAACAACAAGTCACACAACTAAGCACAACAGTGAACTGTAGCAATGAACAAAGCAAATAAACACTAACACATTTAAACGACAAATAATTTCTTCTAAATTTAATATTATTTCAAATCACAATTGCTTCATGTTGATTTTACATCGTTTTTTTCTGTGTGTAAGCAAAAAATAAAAATCAAATATAATCGTTAAATTTCTAGCAAACAAATAAAAATTAAAATAATCGTTATTTTTGAGCTAAAAAAATAAAACTCGAAAATACGAATTATTTTACGATCAAAAAATAAAACTCAAAAATAATTCTTGATTCGCAAGTAAAAAATAAAAGTTGGACAATAACACTTACATATGTAGTAATTTTAATGATATTACTCATAATCGTTACGGTCCCTGTTAAAAACTTATTTAAAGTGGGCAAATGTACTGCCAAATGTAAATAATAAAGTAGGTTTTAAAAAGGTATCTTTTCCAACAAAAGTTTATGAAACGTTCAGAAAATTTTGCTGTTCTATTTATTATTTTTTTATTTTTCAGATTTTAGTTAAATAGTACAATAATTATTACTATTAATTACAAAAATTTCTTGGTACAAAAATGGTACAAACATTTTTAATAGTACAGTTTTGTACTATAGTACAGAAAGTGGCAACGCTGTTGTTTATACAAGTACGCTCGTATCTACAACAACAAAAACAAGAGGCATTTTTTTTGTATTTTCAGGGTTGTCAGATATGGCGATATCTCGCCAAACTTGGCGATTTTTCAACTTGTTTGGAGTCAAAATTTTTGATTTGGCAACATGGCGATTTTCTGGCGATAAATAAATTTGTTGGCGATTTTTATGGCTATTTTAAAAAAGGCATTATATTTTATATAATTAAATATTAATAGAGCTACAGTTTTCACCATAGTAGTAGGACTTTCGTTTTGCCAAAATAAATTTTTTTTAATATGACTCGTAGCAATAAAGAGGCGATGTGTCCAATATATTTGTTGGCTAAAAATAAAGTAGAGATACCTACATCAGTTTTTCAACCTTTTATCTGACTAAATACATATCGTCAGCTCATTATTGGTTTGGTGCAGAATCCAAAACGTCGGAATTGAGAAAAACGACAAAGAAGGTTTACATGAAGTTTTCTCAAAATATACCAGTTAGAAAAACACATTGACATTGATCACTGAGGGTTATTTACTAATTCCAATGCGCATTTCACTGAGGCTAAATGCAGATCGTCAGGGGAACTTTTCCAAAAAATCTCACAGAAAAGATAAAGATATTGTAGCAAACTTGTTTTTAAATAATGAAGAATATCAAAGCTCAAACATAAACTCAGTGGTGAGGCGGGTTTTTCCCACTCTAATTATAGCCAAAAGGTGTAGAAAAATAAATGTAAAAACAACAACTATACATTTAATATAGTGGCCGAGTGCTGCCATGTTTTAAATTATTGATTTTTTGGGAATTGCTCGAAAGTCGTTAAGCTATAGTTTTTGAACTTATTAGAAACACAAGCTACTTTACTGGGTAACATATTGCATTAAATATCCACCGAAAATTGCATACAAAGAACGGAGTTAAAGTATCACATTGACACATTTTCATTAAAACAACTTTTAACTCCAAAAAAAAGAAGAAGTTATTGCTCAGTTGTAGAGAGCATGCCTTAAAGTCAGAAGAGCTTGAACCCATGGTTCAACTCTATTTTTGTCATATTATTTTTTGCCGGGTGTTTTCAAATTTATTTATTTGCAGTACATAAGGGGAGGATTACATATGTATGTATATACATACATATTCTCCCTGCAGATAAAATAGCTAGTATATGGTTAGTAATATACTAATTGTTTTTTACTATCTGTACTTTTTTCATATATCGAAGTATCGATTTTTAAATTAGGTGGTCATAGGAGCCCAACTAGTTCATTTGTATACAGTTATATCCTAGTTGAAACACTAGTTTTGTGAACTAGTGCGCTTACTACATTTTTATTTAGCTTTTTTACTATTAAAAAACTTTTCCTCAACCGGGGTACGAACACACATTCCTTATATTGCAAGGCAAGCACTCTACCCACTGAGCCACTTTATACGTAGCTACATACTTTTTTATTTTTTAATTATCTCTATTTTTTTATTTCATATATATTTTAGTCGTTTTATTACTAGTATCTTTACTAGTCTCGTTACAAATAGTAATATGTCTGTCCCAAAACGTAAGTAGTTATAAATTTAACTGCAGGGCTATTACACTCCGTAATATGTATGTATGTATACCATACATATTTATATAACTTAACATGTATATAAACTAAAGAACAGCTGTTAAAAACAGGGTAAGGAGGGTTGTTCCAATTAAATATGGATATGGATGGTGGATATGCAGGAAAGTTCTTTCCCTTTAGATCATGCAAATGTAATTATGAAATTAATTTTAATACATTCATATATTTACCTTTTTTCGCTTTAGTTTTGCTTCACTGTACAAAGCACGTTTCTTGATTTTCACTTTTTGCACAGCGGCAGCAGCGGCGAATAATAACAAAAACAAAACACACGTAAGAGAACAGAACGAACCCAGCAAGCATTTTTTTACTATTTCGGTCCAAAATCAGTCAAAGGCAGCACAAAATAGGGAATTCGGCACAAAAACGTACCAAAAATCATAGAAGTGATTGACAAGGAAGAGGACCTCTTTGTATGAGGAAATTCTAAGAACTTTGCCGAAAGAAAGTTCTGTACGAATTCTGAAAAATTTTCCAGGGAAATTCTAAAGGAATTTTCAAGATGTTTGCACAATTTCGGAAAACTCTCACCAGATATATGAGAGAGAATTGTTACAAAAACTAAAATCTGTCATATGGGCGGGCAAAAGTAAATGGGATTGTAATATGGGGTGGTCTATATTTTTATCTATAGTAAGCTTAGTTAACAGTTTAGCGAATTATTTTCCAAAGTGATCGAAAGGGGGGTTCTCTGAGGGATGAGTCCATTCGTTTATGGGAAGATTCAAGAAGGAGTGGAAAAAGAGGAATTTAATTTTTTAAACAATACGGCGCTTTACTATTATCCAGGGACCGTAACTGTTATGACTTTTTTCGAAAAAGTCAAACAATACGCTATTTTTTGACCAATATGTTTTCAGTCAAAAAATAAAGATTATTTTTTTACCATTATTTTTTAGGCCAAAAATTTAAGTTAAAATTTTACTGATATTTTTTTGGTCAAAAATAAAAGTTAAAATTTTACCGACATTTTTTTTTTTGGTCAAAAATAAAAGTTAAAATGTGGTTGATATTTTTTTGGGAAAAATAAAAGTTAAAATTTGTCCGATATATTTTGGTCACATATAAAAGGTAAAGTATGCCCGATATTTTTTCGGTCAAAAACAAAAGTTAAAATTTTACGAAATTAAGAAAGATGAGGCCATTTTTTAGAAAAGGGAAAACACAGTTAAATTGAAACCTTTTTTATAACAAATTACTGATTAAAAAATATTTTGAGCGTCTCCACAAAAAGTTATGGTGTAAAGATTTTTTCTTAAGTGATAAGAATCACTTCACTTGAGTAAATTTTGACGCCATATGGCGTCATACATTAAAAAATAAATGTCATCTTACTGCAGGCTTTTGCAAATTTAATTTTAAAAAATGTATTCCACAATTTTGTAAAATATATTGTTTTTTAATGCACCTTTTCCGATCTGAGGAATCAATGACTTGGTAAAGATTTGAAATTGCAGGATTTCAATGCAGTGACAGAATTACATACATATATCGACCCTTTAGCGCCAAATGATCGCAAGCGACATTTTGTAAAAAAAAATATTTTTATGATTGAAATCAACATTTTATGGACCTACCCATAGTTTAAAATTAACAATATGTCAAAATTGTTAATACATTTAAATATATAAGTTGTTCGATTTGATCGTAACTCATGTTTACAATTTTTGGTGAACGATTTTGATCGTAAGCGACACACAGTGGTTCCAATTAGAAAGGGTAATTAATGTGTACCTTTGAAACTTGCGATCCGATTGCAAAACAAGGTATGTATGTAAAAATCATAGAGGACTTAAGAATGTTGAATTTTCGACTACCCTGTGGAAATACACGGTGAGCTATAGGGTGTCAAATTTGACGCAACATGTTCCTTTCATCTGTTTACGATCTGATAATGGGCGAGTGTATTTAGAGGAAGTTTTAGGGCGTAGCATTAGATCGAACAACATAGTTCCAATTACTGGATTAATGTAATTTGGTGAAATTGATTGTATTGGAACTTCGTAAACTAAAAGAGATTCGCAGAATGATCACCCGCGAAGGAATGGTTTGGAGTGTACCGAGGTGGCTTAGCGTGTTAAAGTCCCGCAGTCCTTGCAAATACAACTCCCAGAGTAAAAAAAATATATATTTACAAATAACATAAATATCGTTTATGTTATTTGTAAATATATATTTTTTTTGATCATAAACGCCATAACTATCGCAAAAAGTAAATAAACCACAATATTTTTTGTCATATACCTACGGTAAATGGAACTGACACAGGTGGAACTGGGATCAATTTATACTTTGTATACACCTTGTGACTTGTCACTGAACTAAACTGGAAACCTAATCGGTGACGACCATTCTGAGCAGAAATCGTACTCTATCAGTGTCTTCCCGTCATTCAACTTTTTTTAAGTAAAAAATTTTATATTCTTTATTTATAACAAAAAAATGTGTGTAAAATGGTCACACCCGGCTAAATAAAATTACTCAAATGCGAGTAGAAATTGTATTTTATTTTTAAGTAGTCTTTAATGGGGTTCAAACCCACAACATCCAGCATGACAGATTAGCACACTACCCATGCGGCCTCATTGGATGGGTACAATTAACACTTTTTAAATACTATGTGATAGGTTTTACATCCAACTGAATCGAGTTTGTTCAATGCCGTTTACTACAATACTAGTCCGAGTCCACACTAAATTGACTAAAAATTGTTAATATGTCATCATTTACGGGATATTTAATTTCTCACCATTCACTACTGCTTAGTTTTGGTACCACTCCCATTTTTTCAAGTCATTAGACGACTACTTTTGGATCATTTGTTACCGCAGGTATGTTACTTATAGCACAAAGTTCTTGCCAGAGACTTGCGCCGTAACGGCTCACAGCCGGCTGAGCCGATCCGCCGATAATTTTAGGCAGTCGCGCCGCCGCCGAATAAAGTTTGGCTAAGTTCGCCTGAAGAATAGCAGCCGATTGTCCTTTTACAATATGAAATATTAATTTTGTTATTAATTTTTTATTATTTATTTTTTATCTTAAATTTAATTTTTATGTCATTTATTCTCAGCCGGCTGAAGCCGAATTTGAGCCGCCGCTGCCGATTTCCTCATAAGCCGCCGCCGCCGAAAAAACGCTCGGTGCAGGTCTCTGATTCAAGCATCGTGCGTCGAAACATTTGACGCTAAGGGGTCGATGTATATCTATATCTATATATGTGGGCTTAAAAGCAAAGGGATACAAGCGCAAAAAACCAAATTCTGCGTAATTAAGCTTCAAAGATTTTTGTTCCTATGGATTTCATACCTAATATTTTTGGTTTCTAATACATAGCGTTTTTTGAGGTCATCCTACAGGTCTGAATTTTTTTCATAGTGATAGATATTATTATTATGTGTTGATTTTTGTTTATAACTCAATTTGCCCAGTTTTGGTACTTGTATATATATAAAATCGTTTGTATTTTTTAGTAACGCATGATCTTCGGAACTATAACAGCTTTCGAACTGAAATTTTTAACACAGATTCAGATCAATCCACGTTGTTTTTGTTTTGTTTTGGGCCCAATAGTCCTCAACATACTTTAAAAAGCAACACATTTCGGGTTAAGACTACATTTGCCGTGCTGAGCTAGTGTATATGTATATATTTTTTAAATATTATTTTTAAAGCTTCAAAGTGCAATATTGCATAAAAAATCTTTTATTCAGGCCCAATTGAAACTAAGAACCTTCAAAAGCCCATGATGCCATATCGCATCAAAAATGCCGCAAGAATATCAAATTGCGTTCAGATAACGTGCGGACTAGTCTGATATGAATCAGATAATATTTCGGAAATGTGCAGAAACGTTGCACCAGAAAACTTCTGACTATTCTGTGAAATATCTGAGGGAGTTTTAGACAACTGAGTTGATTGTCACGTAAAGTCTGATGTAAGGCAAGTCGGCAAGAAATGTTTCCTGGGAAGTTTTATACAAACAAAACAATAGCGCACGTACAATTACCCTGTAGCCCCAGTTGTTACCGGCGACATTTTCATCGATGTTGTCCGCAAGATAATCAATGATTTGTCACCTATATATCATATAATCGTCATATAAAACGTAAAACCATGTAGCTATAATTTTTTAAATTTTACAGTAGGATAAGAGTTTATAAAATACTTCAAGTTATAATTTCTACGTTTTTTTTATAACATCGCCAAAAATGACAGTGGCAGCAAAAATTTTTGTACGGGCTTCGGTATAATACACAATAATTAATTTAAACCCACATTATGAAATTTTTCTCACTTACATGGTCTTACGTTTTATATGCCGATATAGAAATAAGTATGTATTGTACATACGTTGTTATGTACAAAGGAATTTGTTTTGGCAATACATATTATGAAAATGTATGCTACAAAGCCTTATTGACGACAAGAGTAATAACTGCATCGAAGTTGTCGTGTGTGCAGTTTTTTTGTTTTTTGATGATTTGGAATTTCTCCGTGCCCCCTTGCTATACATGGGATGGGAGGTTTACTTGGCTGAACCTTAGGTTATACCACCATCAACGATTTCTAAAAGCAGTCTCTTCCAAGATAATTCCAAGCGACGTATACCGTCGCACACGAAGCCGGAACTCCCAAAATCCACTCCTTGCTTCTTCGCAATTGAGTTTTTGTTTGGTTCTCCAACCAATTATCAATATATAATATATTTTTGTTCAAAATTATCAATATATAATATATTTTTGTTCAAAAGTGAGGTTTTGTTTGGTTCTCCAACCAGTTATCAATATCTTTCCTTATAATAGTTTTTTTGCATGTGGTTAATGGAAACCAACGGGATACTGCACGGCTTACCGTTAACCGACGCCAACCACTAATCACATGCGGTATGAGACGCAAAACCCTCGAAGGCCAATAAACGACAGTGGCCTGGTTGCATTTACGATGTAATTGACAACGACGCGTGATGTTGACTCGCGCAAAGCTGTTTTACGAATGGTGTGCAGTTTTATTGGCGACAACAAAAGTAACAGCTGCATAGCAGTTGTCGTCGTGTACGGTTTTATTGCCGACAGCAAGAGTAACAACTGCATCGAAGTAGTCGTGCTTCCATTTGTGGACATTTAAGTGTTTTAGTTGCCCACAAAAGGTGTTTTTATATAAAGTTTTTTTAGTACACCGGAAAGGTAGTAAGTACATAGCGTGCTAGCCTCTCAGTGTGGAGGTTGTGGGCAGAGGGCCAAGTCGGTTTAAAATGTTCGGCGGCGGCGGCTTGTTAGTGGCTTTTTACTCTATAGCTTCTTAACCTTTTTTGACAAAAAACCCTACGAAAAGTCAGTCACATTTACATTACAGGCTTTTTCTCCATGCTTTTTTTGACGTTTATACACATGCTTTTTCACACTATGCCTTTTTAGCCTGCTTTTTTTTAAAGTAGTATTTTATTAATACTTTTGAAAATTACATATCATTTAATAACTTTACAGAAATTTAGCTCTGCTATATATAAAAATTTTTAATAAAAGATGATAATTTTTTTCTAAATGTATTGTTATTAGTTTCATTTTTCACATCAATTGGCATCTTGTTGTAAATGCTTACTCCTTTATAAAATAGCGATCTTTGCATCGCGCTGGTATCTACTCGTTGTATCTAGAAATCTAAAGCGTTCCTCAGGTTATATGGTTGAACCTCCCCAACATATCTTATTTGCTCGATCAAGTATTCAGGTGCATCTCCAATTTTTATTTTTTTAATAAAGTTTATTGTATTTAGTGCTAGTCTTTTGTGTATTTTAAGCCATTTTAAATCACTCAGCATAAATGTTATTGAAGCAAATCTGTTTAGTTTTAATATTGCACGCATTGCCTTATTTTGTAAATTCTGTAGTCTAGTTATTTGTGTATCTGTACAGCATGTGTATAAAACTGTTGATCCATACTCGAAATGTGGTTTACTAATTGTATTATATATGTTTATTGCCGTAATTTTAGATAAGCTGTTTCGTATTCGTTTAAAAAATCCGATTTTTCCCCGATTTTTTTACATATGTATTCAATGTGTTCTTTAAATTTTAAGTCATTGTCAATTATAAAACCCAGATATTTAATACTGTTAACTTTTTCTATTGTTATATTATGTATTTTTAATGTTATATTCGAATTCATATTTATCTCCATTAATTTGGTTTTACTTTCATTTAATTTTAACTTGTTCATTTTTAGCCATTTATTAATATTGTTCATATCACCTGAAAGATTTTCGTAGCATATATTTTCTGTTTCTCCGTCCGTAAAAATTAATGTATCATCTGCATACAAAATAATTTCACACTTCTCCAATACTTTTTCCATATCATTTATGTATATAATAAATAAGAGTGCTCCTAATATTGAGCCTTGTGGTACTCCATAGTCATTTTCTATTGCACTTGATTCCACGTTATTAACTCTAGTAATTTGCATTCTATTGGTTAAATATGACTGAAACCATTTCAATTCTTTGTCCTTAATTCCATACCTGTATAATTTTTTTTATTAAAATGTCTCTATCTATTGTTTCGAAAGTTTTTTTGAAATCAAGGAAAATCGCCAGTATTATATTGTCCCTCTTCATATATTTCCACCTGTTTATTATGTAGTTCAATGCTGTTTCACATGAATAAATTTTTCTGAAACCAGATTGGTATTTCGATAAAAGTTTATTCTGTTCTAGATAGTTTTCAAGTTGATTTTTTACTACTTTTTCCATAACTTTTTCAAATGTTTTTAGAATGTTTATTGGGCGATATTCTTCGCAAATATTAGTATTCTTTACTTTTTCAATTGGGGTAATTAAAGATTCTTTCCAATTTTCTGGGAAAACTCCTGTTTCTAGGGATTTATTTATAATGTTGAGTAAAATATTGCCAGTTATGTCCCAGTTATCTAATATTATATTGCTTGATATTTTCTTATAGTCATGTTTTTTCTTAATATTTTTACATATAATTTCTAATTCTAATAAGGATATTGCACTAAATTCAAATTTAAAATTTATCACAGGTATTTTATTTTCATATTGCACGTTTTCAATGGAGTTTCTTATATCGGAAATGCTATTTACGAAATAATTATTAAAATTATTGGCTATATCTAAGTTGTCCTTATATTCTATTTTGTTAAATATCAATATTTTTATCACATTTCTGGGTTTCTTTATCACTAATTCTTTTATTTTATTCCACATTTCCTTTTGATTGCTTGTGTTATTTATTTTATTATTTATGTATTTATGTTTTTCAATTTCAATTTTAACTTTATAATTGTTTCTTATTGCTTTATAACTATTCCACGCTGCATTAGTATTTTCTATGGTAGCTTTTTTGTACTTGTTTATTTTTTCTTGTTTGAGAAGCCTGAGTTCGCTATTGAACCATTTATTGTTAATTTTTTCATTTATTGTCTTTTTTCTTTTTGTAAATTTTTGTATAGTATTTTCAAAACATCTATCAATTTCACGGACATATTCATTAAGATTATTAATTTCATTACATTGTAATATTGAATTTATTTCATTTTTAAAACTATTTTTATTGTATTTAAAAATTTCTATTTCTTTATTTAGTTTTTCAGGATAATTTCTTTCATAATCAATAAAAATGTCTATGCATTCATGGTCTGCTATTTTATTGTTTATATTATTTTTTGCCGAGATTATTTCATTGTTCGTTATTAAGTAGTCTATTAATGTTTTCGAGGTTTGCGTTATTCTGGTGGATTCACTTATAATTTGTTTAAGCCCATTGTCATTTAAAATACTTTCAAATTTATCTTTATAAAAATCTTTATACCAGTCTATATTAAAATCTCCTGCTATTAAAATATCACAGCTTTTTTCACAAATTTCATCTAGGAACTCTTGAAATGTATCACAAAATTCGGATTTAGAACAGCTTGGTGATCTATAAACAATTGCTATCATAAATGAGATATGTTCTCGTTTAGCCATATAGTCCAGTGCTTGGAGTCTACTATATGTTCCTTTATTTTATTTATATACCATTGCTTTTTAATATATAATATTACACCTCCAGTCTTCGAAGAATTCGAAATTGTTGGATAGTTATCATATTCTTTTATTTCATATTATTTTTCATCAATGTTATTTGTGATGTGAGTTTCAGAGAGCAATATGAACTCTGGTTTAACGGTTTCGACTATAATTTCCCACTGGGCGAAGTTATTTAAAAGTCCTTGAATGTTTGTGTATATTCCATATATTTTCTGTGGTTGTTAAACTGTCAAACCTATTCTTTTCATTTTCATAGTTAATTTATTTTGATATACTGGGCATTCCCTGTTGTTTGTACAATGATTTTCATCAAGTCCTAAGTTCAGCCTTTTATTTTCTATTATGCAATTTACACATTTGTTTACCGTTTCATTTTTGCAATCTTTGCTTTTGTGGTTTCCGTGACATTTGTAGCATATTTGCTCATTTCTGCACTCTGATGATTTGTGGTTGTATCCTTGGCATTTAAAACATTGTGTTACACTTGTACCGTCAAAAACTCTACATCTATCCCATCCTACATTAAGCTTTTGTCCTGACAATACTTTCGGATACGAGTCATTATCAATTTTTATTTTTGCGTTAAATACTGCTTTATTGTACCTTTTTGTTTCAAAAGTTTTTATTATTTCAATTTCGCTATTTTTTGGTATTTCATTTTGTTTTCTTAATTTTTCTAACAAATCATTTTCTAGCAATTTAAAATTCATGTCCGTTATTAACAATTGCATTTCGCTTTGTTTCGGCACTTTGACAATTTTCACTTATTTCATTTTCTATAGCTTCTTTTATTTTCTCTCTTTCTTCATTATCTATGCTTTGAATAACAATAGTACCATTTCTTCTGTTTTCAACATTAGTTATCTTAAAGTTTATTGGGTCCACTTTGTCGCTTAAAGCAGACTTCGTTTTTTCTATACTCTGCTTTTCCTTAGGTTTTATCATTAAAGGGACATTATTTGCTAAATCTGGCATCACCAATTTATTTGCCACTGTTTGTGCATATGTCATTTTTGGTTTGACATTCGTTTCTTTTACAATTTTCTTTATCTCATTACACATGTTTATATTATTCTTTTCAATTGTACTAAACATATCTTTATTTTTTAAGAATTTTCTTTTAAAACCCTGTCACGCACATTTACATTACAGACTTTTTCTCCAAGCCTTTTTTGACGATTATACACATGCTTAATGCTGAGAGTACGAAAATGACAAAGAGAAATATCAAAAAACCCTCCAAAATTCGTGCGGGTGCTAGACAGATCAATATTTAGGCTTCAATATATGTTTATATGCCTTTATGAAAATCAAAAGCATTTTGATATTCTTCAACATTTCCCCTCCGTATATGTGACTATGGGTACGTTCGTAAATTCAGTAATTGTGCAATAATGAAAGCTCTGCGCTCGAAAACAAGCAATTGGCTATACTTTTTTCCATCAAAATTTTATTTTCACAAACACTTGACAGTGCTGTCGCAAATTACTGCATCAAAAGTAGCATATTTATTACTGTTGCAATAGTTTGCACTCTGATTGCACAAATTTACTGCATTTACGAATTCACCCACACGCACACAAACAAATATGTATATTGAAGTTGAATATTGACCTGTCGTTGAAGTCGGCGCCGGCTCAAGTACAATAATTAAGTCGGCGGCTCGAAGGCAGGTCGACTTGAACCTCTGCACATGCATCGATGTATCGAAAGCTTGGCCCACGGGGTATACACAGACTCACACACCCAATCAAACTCAAGTGTAAACACACGAATGCATTAAAATCGAATTGGATTGATGCAGGAAGAAACGTAGAATAAAGAAACAAAAAAAACAAGACATAATTTATTAAAATTGGCAAAAATAATGAAATTTACATTTCTCAATCGTATATTTCTATAACAATAGTATACAGAATTCAATAATTTTCTTTTAGTATTTGTTCATTCCTTTTTAACTTATGTACAAATGAAGTTTTATTAATAAAAAAAATCCCGAAACACTCACTTTTTTGCATGTGATAAATAGCCAAGGATTTATTTCTTCTTTCGTGTTTCCTATGTTGTTACATTGATTTTTTGCACATTTTTATTTTATCTCTGGTAACTTTTGCCAACAATTATTTTATTATTTCATTGTTTTCAGCTTTTATTCTTTACAAATTTTATTATTTTGATATAACTATTTCACTTTTGTATTTAAATCATATAATTTTCTTTTTCATAGAATTAAAATTCATATCGATCCTTCTTTATTTCATTCTTTTTTATTATTCTCCTTTCATTAAATAACTCAACAACAACAACTGCCGCAGTTGTTGCCACACCACTCTGTTTATATGAACAAACACACAGCAACTGCCGCGATTTTCAAATAAATTTTTTCAGCGAGTACTTTTTTGAGAAAAATACATAAAATCGGAAAACCACCACTTCTGCGCTGGCAAAGGCCGTTTCCAACTATAATACAAGTATTAATACTTTTGAGGCAAATAAAACCCTGACATGATAATTGTTATTGTTTTTTTTTGGAAATTTTCAAACAATAATTATATCAGGGAGGCATTTTCTTTAAAAGTATTAATACTTGTATTATAGTCTGAAACGGCCTTAAAGAAGCATATTAATATAATTGCTACCAGTGCTGCCAGGTAACTTTTTTTCTTCCCCCAAAAATATTTAAAAACCCCCTAAATTTAACCCATTTTGAGAATAAAACCACTAAATGTAAAAGTTTAATTTAAAGTAAATTAACTTGATTCAGTTTCAATTTACATACCTGAATAAACAAAAACATCCTAAATTTTAAAAATTTTTCTAAAATTCCCCCGAAAAATATTTTTCTAGTTTCTTGAATATTTTTATTTAATAAAATACATATTAAAAAAAGAACACTAATAAAATACTGTTACGTATATACTAGGGTGATCGACTCGGTTTTTCAACCGGTTTTTAAATCGGTTTTTTCCATAAACCGGCTTTTATTGTTGATTTTCCTAAAGGTGGATTCACCCATTGTTCCCGAACAAAATTTTTGTCCGGACAAAATTTTTTTTATATGTAGTTTGACGTCTCTCTTTGTGAGAGAGAGAGAACAGAAGAGAAATAATTTTGTTCGGAACTTTTTCAGCTTGAATTGGTTTAATTTTAATTTTTGTCCGGACAAGGTGGTACTGAGTTGCCACATCAAAGAATGTTTTTTATAGGAACTCTTTCATTTCTTGTTTTATTGCTATAAATGTGCCATGGAAGTAATATCATAGTATTTAGTTTAATAGTTATTAACATAAACACTTGTATTTTATCCAATTGCTAAAAAATTTTGTCCGAGATTTTTGTTTGCTATTTACATATAACATATGGTAGCTTTGATTTTCCAGACAAATTGTTCGAAATTGGTGAATCGTGTTGCAAAACACTCTCAGTAAAAGAAATTTTGTCTGGACAAAAATTTTTTTCGGAAACAAAGGGTGAATCCACCTTAAGTATTTTTGCTCAAGAGCATTTACTGAAGCATGCAATTAAGGTGAATTAATTTAATAAGGTGGTAGCAGGGGCGAACTAAATTGGCCTTGTGATGTAGAAGGTATGTCAAACTTCATATATTATATGGAGTTCGACATCCATTATAGACAAAAAATGCTTGTTGCGGGAAATGTCAAGAAATATAAAAGAAAAAAATCTAAATCTCTGCACTAGGGTTGTTCCTCCTATATATGTGGACCAAATTTTTTAGGATTTTGATTGTAAATGGAAAGGTATGTTTAGTAAAAAAAAGGGTGCTGATCACGTAATCGAAAGGCGTGCCGCATATAAGGGGCACTATAATGCGCATTTAAGAAATATAGCGATGTAAATTATAGTGTTGTACTAAACAAAAAGTTAGAAAAAAAAAGTCAGATCCGCACAAAAACATTAATGTGAAAATAAGGCCAAGTTCCTATCCAAAAATGTAAGCCGTTAAAAGTACTGAGTTCAAAATAAGGACCAAGTTCTTGATAGGTACAATACCATCTCATTTTTAGGACACCTGCTATTTGACAATATTTTTTCACATTTCTAATATCGAGAAGAATTATGTTGAAAATGTTGCTTAGTAAGCTTAGAAATTAAATGGTATCATACGAGGGCGGTTCGGAAACTTCTTAGCCTATCAATGAAAGAGAATAGTTAGTTTTTCAAAAATATTTTTATTTTTCAATATAATCTCCTGAAACTTCAATACACTTAGTCCAACGCTTTTCTAGCAATTCTATCCCTTGATTAAAATAGTTTTCCTCAAGGTCTTCAAAATAGTGGTTTACAACTGTAATTGCATCTTCATTTGAGATAAGACGCTTGCCAGCAAGGAATTTTTTTAGATTTGGGAACAGGTAAAAGTCACTGGGAACCAAATCAGGAGAATAAGGTGGGTGGTCAAGCAACTCGTACTTTAATTCGTTGATTTTAGCCATTGTTAAAACACTCTTGTGCGCTGGTGCGTTGTCTTGATGAAAAATTATTTTTTTTTTTGTAAGCAAGGACGTTTTTCTCAAATTTGTATATTTAATTGATCCAAAAGGTTGCAATAGTACTCTGAATTTATTGTTTTACCCTTTTGCAGATAGTCAATCAATAAAATACCTTTGAAGTCCCAAAAAACCGTTGCCATAACCTTACCAGCCGATTGAATTGTTTTTGCCCTCTTTGGGGCACTTCCTCCAGCTTCAGTCCATTGTTTGGATTGTTCTTTTGTCTCTAGATTATAGTGGTGGATCCATGTCTCATCAACAGTTATGAAACGACGCTTAAAATCCATTTTATTTCGCTTAAAACGATCCAAACAAGCTTGAGAAATGTCATTCTTATGCGTTTTTGGTCGACTGTTAACAAATGCGGCACCCATCTTGCAGAAAGATTTTTCATCTGTAGTTCTTCATGCAAAATTAAATGGACTCGATGATTTGAGATGCCCATGATATTAGCTATTTCACGCACTTTTATTCGTCGATCATTTAATACCATATCATACACTTTGGCTACAATTTCTGTTGTTGTTGCTGTTTTTGGACGTCCACTACGTGATTCATCTTCAATGCTTGTACGACCACGTTTAAATTCAGCAACCCAATTTTTTACTGTTGCATATGAAGGAGCACTTTCACCTAACACATTCACTATATGATTATGAATTTCTTGTCCCGATAAACTTTTTTTATGTAAATATTTAATGACACCACGCATTTCTAATTTTTCCATTGTTAAAAAATCGCGGATGCGTCTTTTGTGAACACCTGTTTCTATATGAAGGAGTTGCCAGATCGAAACAAAATTTAACATGTGTTCATAGCAGAGATGGAAGTTTCCAAAACACTTAACTTTTTTCTGTTTATACCGCGCTTTTTGTGCTAGGCTAAGAAGTTTCCGAACCGCCGTCGTACATATCAACGACTTGATCCTTATTTTGATCTCAGTACTTTTAACGGCCGAAATTTGTCAAAGCCATGTTTTTATGTGGATAGTATTTACAACTATTAACTCTTTTTTTAAAGCACATTAAAATTAAAACTTTTGTATTATAATTTTCTCACAAAAAAAGCCGGTCGACCGGTTTTTTCTGAATTTCAAAACCCGTAAGTAGTCGAACTATTCGAAAACCGGTTTGTGGAAAATGTCGATTAATCGATCACCCTAGTACATATGTATATACATATCTTCATATAAAAAGCAAAAGGGCATATCATATTTTTTTAAAATTTTTCAGGAGCTAAAAAACTTAATAAAAAGCAAACTTTTATGATTATAAAAATGATTTTTTCTGGGTAGTATTGTTAATGAAGTCTAAATTAATGATACTATCCTGAAAACACAGTTTTTGAAATCACAATATTTTGCTTGTTATTATGTTTTTTATCTCTCCTGGAAAATTTTTAAAAATGATAATAGGCCCTTTTGCATTTCAAATAACGATATGTAAGTATGTATATAAACTGAATTTTATATCAAACTTCATGTTATCAGAATAAAAAGTTTAGGTATAAAATTGAAAAACAACATACATATTTTCAAAAGACTTCTTTCTAAATCTTGCACTTAAGCTGGCAACTCTGATTGATACCGAATAGCAGCATATCTACAACTACAACAGCATTTACTTTATTTTGTATTATTCGATATATCAAACTTAATTGACATAATCGAATAAAAACAGCAGTTGCAAGTTGAAATCTTTAGCACGAAGAGAAACATTTAAACATACATATGGGAAATTTACAGCCAGATTTTTATTATAAACACATGAAATGACAACCAGACTGAACAATATAATTCATCAGCTGTTGAGTTAGCGCCGCTTCTCATACACATATTTTGTATGTTACAAAAAATACTACTAGCACGGGGATGGAAAATAAAATTTTCCCTCAGTATTAAATAAATTTAACATAGTTCGTTCGGTGGTAAAGTGTACTATGCAGTTCTGCCTGAATTTCAGGCTGACATAAGAAGTATGTGTAAAAAAACAAACTAAAATTCAGGTTCTAAAAATTTTCAGGCAACTTTCCTTTTTGTGGTACGCAGCTGAAAAGAAAAATCAACACACGTTTTGTCTAACACAGGGATGTGACTTCAATTAGTGAGGATTTCTTTTCCGTCAACTGAAACAAAAACTAATGTTCAGACAATTGTTTGCTCACGGAATTTTTGACATTTTGTTTTTGTGTAGTGTTGTAAAAAATTTTTTATGTTTTGCACGTTAAAATTAATAAATTTAAGTGAATTTGCGCGAATGAATACAAATTTCTCTACACAACTATTTTCCCTATAGAATTAAATGCAAAATTTCGAACCTGTAATTCAGGCAGAACTGCATACTACGCTTTACTGGGGCCAAACTACCGCAT
This sequence comes from Panzeria rudis, assembly GCA_956483635.1. Lineage (NCBI taxonomy): Eukaryota > Metazoa > Arthropoda > Insecta > Diptera > Tachinidae > Panzeria > Panzeria rudis. The sequence continues at coordinate 39,783,147 of OY101449.1, read as the reverse complement.
ACGTGATCGGGTAAAATTGTTCAAAAATTTTCTTTTTGGAATTACGGCATAAGATAATCGAGTACATGATGCTTAAATTCCACTCGTTAGCATTAGAGCGATCGAAAACAATATTTTCTTTCATTTTATTTATTTATTTTATTATACAGTCGTCAAATTGACTTGGTTGTTGAACACAACATTTTTCTTTAATGTATTACTTGAGGTCTACACGTAACATAATATGTTACGTGTAGACTTCAATATTCAATCGCAGAGAGAATTATGTTACGTGTAGACTTCAAATTAGTGTTATCTCAATGTTATAAGAATTTTTATGAGAGCATTGTTATAAGAATTCTTATAACAACAAGATGAGATGGACTGTCAAAAAACACATGTACATGAAAATAAAATATAGTGCATGTGTGAGTGTTTATTAAAATAAATAAAAAGCGTTGTTTTTGATAAAATATCTGTGTTAAATAAATGAATAATTGTGTTTAATTGATTTATAAATTTAAATTTGTGTGTAAAAGTTAAAATAAAATAACTAATTATGCAAAAGTAGTACATTTTAACTCGATGAGTATTTGCATAAAATGAAATCTTATCGGAAAAGTAAAATAACGTCTTCCCCTAGTATGAGATTAAGAGAAAATTCGTAATTTTGTTTTTAATATTCTACCGATGTTTTTTCTCATGTTATCTCAAAGTTAATGACTTGTGAAGACGCTGTGTTACAAACTCTTAGTCAATTCAACAACCGGCGTAAAACAAACTTGGTACACTTTTTAAAAATGTCAATACGTTCGCTATCGAATGCGGTAAGCCATCCATTCGATAAGTGACAAAGTTTTATTCTATACGAAAGCCTATTCGATAACGAATGCGGTGCTTCGGCCCATTGTCTGCCGCAGGGCACATTTTCAAAAAATGAGTTATAAATCATGTGAGCTCTTTTTAAAAGCAAAATCCGCTTTTCGATATCTTGAATATATTAAGAGATAGCGAGCCCTAATATTGCCTTATATGCACAATTTTGAAATTTACTAAACATTGTTTTGCTTCATTCGTCACTTTTTATGCTATGTAACAAATTTTAATGTAAAAATATTATTGCTTGCAATTGTAATGCTGTATGTCCTGAAATACACATTATCTTAAAACGAAACTATATATTTTTATGTAAAGTTGCACTAAGAATTTCGAACGTTTTATAATATATTTGAGCATACCAATGACTTCGCAATAAATTTATTTGCGTGTTAACGATAAAATTTATTTAATAGTATAAATAGTTTTTTTTATTTAATATACATATTCAGAAGATTAACACTTTTTCAGCCACATCCATAAGAAATTCTTATTTTAGGTTTAAGATTCACAATTGCTATTGAGCAGTTTCACGCTAAAAACTATTTAATATAAAATTGTATTCATAAGCATTACTATAGATATTGTGTGTTTTAAGGAATTTTAGGTTTCGATTTTGACCACACCTCCATGTTTTGCTGTTAGTGTTCCAATAAAAAGAATATGTTTTCATCCGGATAATGAAATAAATGCTTAGTTTTTTATTGTTGTCGTGTAAGCTAACTTTTTCTGAACTCTATAGTCAACTTATTTAATAAAATTTTTTATGAAGTAAAAGCAAAAAACTGAAATGATTACAAAAGAATTCACGCGATTCTTTATATCATGTATGAAAAAGGTACTCGAATAACGAGCCTATTTTTAATTGTGTTGATTGTTTGTACATCACAAACTTTTTTTGCTTTTATGTGTTTTGATAGTGCTTTTTTTTGCTAATTTTGTTACGAATTTTGTTTAACTTAAAAAACATACTTAAGCGCTTATCGGCAAAAATTCAAGCTTTAATATAAAGTATATCACGCACTCCTGTGTGGTAAATTTGCAAAGATATTTGAAATTAAAATTGATATTTTAATCATTTGAATTTATTGAAGGTTTATACTAGGTGCATACCATCTACATATATGCCTACTTTAAAATTTTTATGTAACATACATTTTTGAACGCAATTTTATGAAATTTTGTTTAAAAGTAGTTTATAACCATGTTTTAAATTTTTATGAATACATCCGTTTACGTTTGTTGCATTAAAGGATTTTTGTCCTGTTCATATGAGTTTTATCTTTTATAGATTACACTGAGGTTTTTATTTTATACATAAGTACATACATTACTTTGACCTATTTGAAAGGCCTTTAAAAATATTAGTGTAATAAATGGTATATGGACACAAAACAGGTTTGGATTAAAATAATCCAAACCTGTTAAATCTTAAAAACTATTTATATGTTGTTCAAAAAATTATAACAACTTTAAGTTTCAATAAAAAGCATACACGTTGTTATTAATCGCGCCACGTTGTTATTGTTCGCCTTTTATTCGATCAGAGCCACTATTCGACGCGTTATTTAGGTGCCTTTCAAATAATATATAATTCATTTTAAGCGAACCAGCCTTTGATTCTGAATGACGCTTTAACAAGAAGTATACACCGAAAACGAAAATGAATCGTTATATTATGCTCAATGGCCGAAATGAAATTTTTATTCCTTTTTTGTGTTTAGCACATCATAATTATTCTAAAAAATGCTTTAGAAAATTAAAAACTTAAAAAACTAAAACTTTGTAAAGCAGTGTTATTAAAAGCAATAGATTTTTTAGTGGTATTGCTAGTTAGTAAAGTCCATAACCGGATTAAAAATTTCAAAAAAAAATGTTTGCACCCTAGAAAAAATGTCTAGCTACGCCAATGTTGAAGCCTCAATTCTATCAAAATTGAAGCCAGTGTTATCGTTGGGTAAAAATAAATATATATGCGTACGCTTTTGTTAGTAGGCTATGACAAGTCATCTCAAAAAGCAGTAGAGATAAAATTTAAGACAGCAAAATCTATTGTTTTTTATTGCTATCTCTTTTAGATTTAGATGATACATGCACAAAGTCCTATGTATCATATGATTTTACGTTTTTTTCATACACAACTTTTTTCGTTTTTGTGTCGATTTTCACTCGTAATCGATTTCCATCACATACCTAAAGCTTTAAAGTTAATGTAATAACCAACGGTGGACTATATATGAAGGTTGTAAGGACAAATGAATAGATTCCAATCGAACTTAATTTAATAACGAAATTTAGTTGCTGGAGTCTAAGCAATCAGTGATGCCAACTTAGCTATTTTCGAGCTAGATTTAGCTCTATTTGATTACTTCTAACTCGAAATTTTTCCCTTCAGCTCTTTTTTAGAAAAAAGAGCTAACACAGCTCTTTTCAATAATGTAAACGGCACGTTTGGCACTTTTTGCAACTTTCATTAAATTTCCCCGTTTTTACCCTCTTGGTTCGTCTTTTCGATATTTACGTAGATAATATTGGTACCAAGGATGCGAACTTAGCCCTTTTCGGGCTAGATTTATCCACTTTTTAGTCACTCAAAACACGAAAAAAATGTCTAGCCCCAAACAAAATAACGCGCAAATTTTGTACTTTTAACAATTATCTTTTAGCCGCTTTTTACTTTTTGATGGGTACATTTTTCGTTTTGGCAACTATTTCTTCCTTTATTCTAGCAATAGCGACTTCTGAATTAACATTCTAACATCATTTTAATAATTTTCTTTTGTTAGTTTGCTGTGCCAGTAATAAAAAGAAGAGTGTATAATAATCTTCTATTTCTTTAAAAATTGTTTGAGATTTTAAGTTAGTCCCAAAATTTAAACGTATTTTATTGCTTTATACGTGTCTTTTTTCCATTTAGCCCTTTTTAGCTCCTTTTACAAAAATTTTTACGCGTTTTGGGTTCCAAAAGTTGGCATCACTGTAAGCAATTGTCTATATGCAGCATTTCGTTGTTGCTTTACCAACTCATAAGTAGACTTCAAACACAATTTTAAACAGTTACAAGCCCTTTATCTTATGTACAAACTTTTAAAAACCATTTGAGAATTTACAAATAACTACATAAATGATTTTCAAAAAATAAGCATAGTAGGCTTTGAAACCTATACAAAACCCAGCAAATAATATTTTATTCGATATGAATCTATTTTATTTTACTACACTTTCATACAATTAGAAATTCATCGGATAACAATAAAAGTACCTATACGGCAAAAAGAAAAATAAAATCTAAGTTAAACCTTTATGAAATTTATTTGACATATTGTCACAATTTTATTATAAATGAAATTTATTTGCTGGAGTTTAAGCAATTGTCTATATGCAGCATTTCGTTGGTGCTTTACCAACTCATCAGTAGACTTCAAATATACCGACCCCCCCCCCCCCCCCCCCTTTGAATCCGCGCCTGACTGTATTAAATTGACATGAATTACAAATATAGAGTTTAAGAGGTCGGCTGATAAATGGCTGAAATATGGTGAAAAGTTGAGAGCTGCATTAATTTTTTTCTCGAAAGATTTCCATTTTTGTTCTGGTTTTTTATATTGTTAAAGCCCTTATGACACTACATTTTTCTTGCATTGTTTTGCTATAGAATTGAAAGAAAGAAATTGCAAATGATAGAAAGAAACAACTATACAAAATGTAAACAAAACGTAATGGCTTCTTTAAGTGTTGCCTACTTTTTATTTATAATAAAACGACAAAAGAAAAAAAAGTTGAAAAAAGAGGCGCTAAGTCGCTGAATTCGTGAATAAACCGCTAACTTGGCAACACTTTAATGTTTCAAGCTTGAAATGTCAATTTTAAGTTGAACATTTAAAAATTTTTTTTGACAGGCCCCATTTTTTATGGATAACATTAGTAAAAGCTTTGTCAATGTGGTATTTATCTTAATATAGCTGAACTCCTTGCACCTGTTAAAATTTCTTATTATATTCTATTTGCACTGTTCTCCAAAATTTGAAAAATTAAGAAAAAATGTAGTGTCATAAGGGCTTAAATAACCTAAATTTGTACAAAATTCCTAAAATCGACAAACGTCTTCAAAGTTTGTCAAAAATCGCTAAAACTATAAAAAAGGCGGAACCAAGAAGAAATTACTTAAAATATCCGAAAATAGAAAAAAATGTGAGTGCTTAACAGAAAAAATGTCAATTAAAAAAGCGACTAGTTAAATCCATTAGGCATTAATTTTCCATACATAAATATACAAAGCACATTTAAACAATTACACAAGCTAAACACGTTTTTTGTAAAATATTAAACAATTAGAAAAAATATTTTTTTATTTTTATTGTTAATTTTTAGTATTATTCAATTATAGCAAATATGTATATTGTTTATTTCTGCTCTAATGAATTTGTGCGCCTTTTTGTTTTCCCGGCAAATGCTAAAACTGAAATTTCTGTTCAACAATTTGAATTTAATGCATTAAAAAGAATTTTGTTCGTTTAGTTTAAAATTTCTAAGTAGAAAATAAACACGTTTTTACACAAAATATAAAATAATTCAGTTTGTAAATTACGTAAAACGTGAAAAGTACTTGTTTGCCTTATTCACGGTGGGACTGATGACAGAAAATAGCAATATATACATCCAATGTAGACATTACAGTCATCGTAAACAAATCAAATTTGGATTTCTTCAAGTCTCATATCCAAAATGGATGGGAATTTATAAAAAAAAACCATCCTAGGTCAATCGGTTAAGACTAAGGCGTATCGCAAGCCCACCGAAGTTTGAACAAATGGTCCTTTTATATCTCATAACTTAATAAATATAGTATTTACAAAATAATGTTCTTCGAAAAAGTTGTTGTCTGTGAAGTTCTCAACCAGGGTGACCGTTGAAAATTTTAAAAAAGTGGCACAAAAAGGGGATTTTGAGAAAAAAAGTGGCACTAAAAAGGGGATTCTCCGTAAAAAAGGGGCAACTTTTTTTTAATTTAAATAATTGAACCGAATTCTTGTATTTAATGAATACCTAATGCATATAATGGCTTCGGAATAAACTTAATCAATTTTGATTTTTTTTCCTAAAAAGAAAGTTTCAGCACCAACGAAGTACGCCCCCTGCTGCCGAATCAATTAAACACAACACATACAAACATACGTAGTTATACCTGACTCCAGAATATGTATGTGCCCTAATATGCCCAAAATCTCTTAGAGATCACCAAAAATTGTCTTAAGTTAAATTTTCAAAGCTTTGCAAAAAAATTCGCAAGTACAATTGAGAAATGGAACATATCCTCGCATAGTATGGATTCTTGGGTACAATTTCTATATGGTCCAAATGAGTGACAAAAACAGATGTGCCCAGATTTTGCCAAAAAATCCCTCAGAGATCACAAAAAATTGATTTAGGTAAATTTTCAAGGTTTTGTAAAAAAGTTCACAAATACAATTGGGAAATAAGACTTACACATATCCTCGAATAGTGTGGAACATTGACTACAGTTTCCATTTGGTCCCAATGAGTGACAAAGAAAGATGTGCTCAAATATGGTCAAAATCCCTCAGAGTTCACCCAGAATTTTAAATACTGGACCAATATGGCCTATAAATGGCGGAGTTCTCGGGGAACAAACATAAAAAATACTAAATGATTCGAAGTATTCTCTCTTTGTTGATATCGGTCAAAAATAATTTGTTCTTTTATGTATAAGAAATGGAAGTTTTAGCACTAATATTCGTGTGAAGGTAAAAAATTACCTTCGATTTAAATAGATTGTTCCTTGGTTCTCCTACAAAGAATGTGTTTTGTAACATACGTGGTTATTTGCGAAAACCCAAAATATATGGGGAAATGGCTTTTTATTTTCATTACAAATATTTGTCGAAGCAATTTTTCAAATTACGTACGTATTTCATTTCAAAACGTTATTATTTTTGTCTTAGGACCTGATTCAGTAAAAATAAATCAAACGTTCACTCAAAAATTTGCGTGAAAATCATTTTACAAGTATGTACTTAAAAACTGTGTGGTGTTCATATACATTTCTAATAACACGTTCTTGTTCATGCTAGTGAATCAATAATTTTGGTTCAATAATGAATACATATATGTCTAAACTCAAACTATTTCCAAATAGTTTACTTTTTCATAAGACTTTATAAATAATGAACTCAAAAACATATTGTTGTATGGATATATTTTTTATTCAAACAAAAAGTATCACGTCTTAAAAAAGGGGCAAAAAGGGGCATAATATATCAAAAGGTGGCAAAATTAGATCATTTTAAAAAAGGGGCACTAAAAGTGGCAAGGCAGTTGAAAAAGTGGCAAATTGCCACTTTAGTCGCAAAACGGTCACGCTGTTCTCAACATCTTTTATCTTATCGACTTTTATCTAAATCGAATATTTAACAAAATAAACAGCAATATCGAAAAAAAGCCCATAACAATTAAAATTTCAAAATGATTACACTAATTTACAAATTTCGGTTAACTTATTCGTTCCCCAAAACTGAAAGTTGATCTTTGCCGTATCTTGGAAACCGTAAGAGGTAAAATCTTGAAATTTAAAAAAACGATAAACCTAGAGAAATTCAAAATTAAAAAATGTCAAAACGAAAGAAACGCTAAAATGAAAATAGCACTTAAAGAATATCACCAAAACTAAAAAGATCGCCAAAAAGCAAAAAAAAATAACGCCAACAACCGAAAGAAGTCGTCAAAACGAATAAAGCACTACAATATAAAAAAATCCATAAAACTAAAAATATCATCAAAAAACGAAAAAAATTGCAAAAAATGAAAATAAATCACCAAAACGAAAAAAAGCGCCAAGCCCAAAAAAAAGTGCCAAAAACCAAAAAAATCGCCAATACGAAAAATGTGTCAAAACAAAAAAAATCGCTAAAATTAAAAAAATCACAAAAAACCAAAAAAAACCCCAAAAGCGAAAAAAGCGCCAAAACTGAAAAAAAGCGCCGAAACTAAAATAAATCGCTAAAACTAAAATGAATCGCTAAAACTAAAAATATCGTCACAAAGCGAAAAAACGTGAAAAAAAGCGCCAGACCAAAAAAAAAAGCCAAAACTAAAAAAATTTACTAAAAACAACAACTTATTGCAAAAACTAAAAATCTCCAAAAAACGATAAAATCGCCGGAACGAAAAAAAGTGTCATAACCAAAAAATCGGTAAAACTAAAAAAATCACCAAAAACCGAAAAAAATCCCCAAAACCGAAAAAAGTTAGAACTAAAATTATCGTCAAAAAGTGAAAAAAAAAACATTTAAAAAAACGCAAAAAACGGCAAAAACAAAAAAATTGCAAAAAACGAAAAATCACCAGAAAAAACGAAAAATCACGAAAATTAAAAAGCGCCAAAACAAACAAAAAAATAGCCAAAAACAACGAAAAATACTTTAAAAATAAAAAAACTAAAATGAAACAAAAAAGCACAACGAAAAAACTGCCAAGATGAAAAAAGGGGCAAAAACGAAAAGGAATATACATATGTATATTCGTACGGAACCCTTCGTGTACGAGCCAAAGTCGCACTTTACTTAATTAATTTATTATTATTTAGAGAAAAAAACATAAAACAAACATAATTGGGTCAATTATATAATACAACCGAAATTTAGTTGCATTACCAATCGGCAAATGAAAATTAATGTTGCCAGAAAGACACCTGAAACTTACAGCTCTCAGTTGCCAGTTGCCATCAGTAGTATAATTTTCATTATCTGGCAACCCGACTAGGGCTCCGTTGCCCTACATAATCGACCTATTAATATTTTTTCAAAAATTAAGAAATATGCAGTCAAAAAATTTTATATGTACTCGTAGCTCCAAAAATATGCATTTATTGCCAAAATTTGCAAAAATATGCACTTACCACCAAAATATGCAAAAATATGCAACTACAAATCAATGCCAAACTACTTAAATTAGTAAATACCTCTTTATCTCTCACCACAAAAAGTGAAAATCCAAACCCTGGTTAGTCTATGTCCATGCGATTCAACTTTTGCTGCGCAGCTTTTGAGAGAGTGGTGAGAAAATTGGGAAGGGGTACACTGATTCATGTACATGCAACTCTCTATTGTTTTCTTCTTCGTAATATTAAGCAACACCAAATTCTAGGTAAAAAACAAAAGCTGCACAGCAAGACTTTCATTGTATGGACACGAGAGCAACTTCTGAAGAAAATTTAAGAAAATTACAGAAGCGAAAGTTGACTCTTATGGACAGAGACTTATGGACCAATGAAAAAAGATATTAATTGAATACATATAATAGTTATGCTCAACAAATATTTATATGCATTATCAGCATTACCGTTGAAAAATTTCAAAAAGGGGATTTCTGGGAAAAAAGGGATAGCTTTTATAACAAGAAAAATGTAAAAAAAAGTTATTTAATTTTTAAAAATAAAGGTTAGCAAACATTAACTGCAAACTACTAATAAAATTGGAGTGTTATGTTTTTCTTCCGACTATATCTCTTTAGTATTCAATAGAACACTGAAGATGGCACATAGCCGAAACCGGTCTGTTTACGAACCAAATTTGACGTGGGATGACGGAAAATCGTTCCAAATAAAAAAATATATAAATAAAATTATACTTATTAATATATAATACGAATTACGTGAAATCTGCGCATAAAAATTAACGGGAATATTGTAGCATTATCAAAGAAATGCTGCAAAACAAATTTCGTCCAGGAGCAGTGCCTAATCAGAATAAGTTTCTGATTAATTTTATAGTTTACACTATAACTTCCCCGCCAATTGTTAGTTTTTAATACATTTTTGATCTTTCTAAGCCAATAAAGCAATTTGAAATTTAAATGGGTCGAGGAAAATCTTTACCTGAAGCTGAAAGGGTCAAAATTAAAGGTTATGCTAAAGAATGTCTAACTCCTGATCAAATGGGGGAAAAAATAGTGAAAGTCAAAATTGTGTGAATAATTTCGTAATAACTGGCAGTTTTTGTAAAATTTTTTGTGAGAAATTATATTGCCAACAAAAACAAATTATCGTATTTTATTGTTGCTTTCAAATAAATCCTCACACGAAATTTTCGTTTTATTTTACAAAAACTGACAGTAAATGAGACTAACTCTGAGTCCCGATCCTTTACTCCTAGTGAAGTTGAAAGCATAATCTCTAAAGCCAAACCTTCCAAAGTCATTGGACCCGATGGCATCTCTATGTTGATGTTGAAAAAACTCGGCAAAGTAGCATTGGATTTTCTTGCACGATTCCTAGAGCTCTCGATTCGCCAACTGGTGATTCCAGATATCTGGAAGGTTGCAAGGATCATCCGTATCCCGAAACCAGACAAACGCAGTACCCAGGGAGACTTATTGCCCGATTTTCCTTATATCACCCGTAGCAAAGGTTTTAGAGGCCCTACTATTGCCATCCCTGAAAGAGTATTTTCCGCTCGCCACACACCAACATGGTTTCAGGGAACCCAATAGCAGAGGTGTGAAAGATTGCAATCAATTTGATTGCAATCACATGATTTCATGTTAATGATTGCTAGTTTTTGATTGCAATCAAAATCGTAAATTTGATTTCATGACTTCAATTTGAAATCATGAAATCATTTCAATAAAAATGATTGCAATCAATTTTTTGAAATTAATTTCTATATAATCAATTGATTGCAATCACATACAGTGATTGCATTCAAAATGAAATCAGAATCAAAATCATTGTTCTCTTCAAATGATACTCATTTTTGTACAAATAAATCTTACTCTGATAATTAAAAAAAACTGCATGACATTTCTCACTAACCTATGTTTTGGCACGTTTTTTATACGATTTTGTTGGACTTACATTATAGTAGTGATTTCAGGGAAATTGATTGAAATCAAATGATTTCAAGAAAATTTGATTGCAATCAAATTGATTGCAATCAATGATTTAAAAAAAAATGATTGCAATCACAAAAGATTGCAATCTTGACATGATTTCATTTTGAAATTTGAAATCATTTTGAAATCAAAGATTGAAATCAATTTGTTTTAAATCATTTTGATTGCAATTTTTACAGCTCTGCCCCATAGCAACACGACGGCTTTGAATTTGATAGCTATCTGTGCGCTAATTGCCTCAATCAACATAGACCGTGTCAACGCACAATAGTGACGGTATTGGATCTCTCCAAGGCTTTCGATACGGTCGATCACTCACTGTTGATTGAAGATATCTTGAGCTCCACCCTTCCCAACGGCATCAAACGCTGGATTGTCAACTATCTCAATGGTAAATAAGCGTTTGTGGAGCTTAGAGGCCAAAAATCAAGTTACCGCAAGATAAAAATGAGTGTTCCACAAGGAGCAGTACTATCACCTATACTCCTCAACATCTATCTTGCCAAAATTCCCACCCCACCCCATGGAGTCTCGCTAGTGTCATACGCTGATGACTCCACAAACATGTCATCCGGCGTAAACATTCCCGACATAAATTGCAAAATAACGCAATACCTGGCCACCATCACAGACTTCCTGAAAGAACGTAACTTGAAGCTATCACCCTCAAAATCGTCTGTGTTACTTTTCACTTCTTGGACGAAAGAAGTAAGGATGCAACTTGAGATTTCTGTTGAAGGCAAAAATCCCAAAATCCTAGGTGTAGGCTTTGACACCCTCCTACACTTCTCATCGCATGCCACCTATATAAACCAAAAAATGAAATCCCGAAAAGGTCCTAAAAGCACTTTTAGGAACCTCTTGGGGCATGAACAAGGAGGTCATAGTAGCAACATATAAGGCGATAGGGCGCTCCCTCCTAAGCTATGCCGCCCCAATATGGGCCTCGTTCCTTAGTGACACCCAATGACGAGTGCTGCACACAACACAAAACAATGCACTCAGAATCGCAACAGGATGTGTAAAAATGACTAACATAGACCATCTGCATGAGAATACATTAATGCTACCCGTCAGGCAACATAATCTACTGCTAACAAAGCAGTTCCTGATGGCTTGTCACCTGCCATTCCACCCACATCATCAAATTCTGATGCAGGACCCTCTCAAGATGCATTCGATCAGGTTTTCGGCGATATCGCGACGACATCACAAACGTCATCCCACCCGACGTCAACTCGGTGTCTGTAGCGAACGCCATTAAAATGTTGCTAAACAGTGCATAGCTATAGACGCAACAGGGTTCTCAATACCCGAACGCCTGCAATCGCAGACAGTGAGCGCTGGCTGCCTAGACAATCTCGCTCAATACTGGCACAGTTAAGGAGCGGATGGAGCAGTATCCTGAACTGCTACCAGGAACGAATAGTTCCAGGTGTCCTAAAGCGGTGCCCAGATTGCCTTCAAAGCCCCCACGACACTGCGCATTTGTTAAATTGCCCAAATATTTCCACAACTCTATGGCTAAGGCCTACCGAGGTGGCGAGGTTTCTCCAACTCCAACCTCCACCCTATGACACACCCCCATAATACTAATCACATACAAATCTAATATTTTCAGGAAGGAGCTCCCGGCAACAGCAGCAGAGCTGTTGCAACAGCAACAACAACATCCTAGCGAAAATCCTACTAATTTTAGTAAGCTCAATTAACTGATTTTGTCGCCACCTCGCAGCGAGTCGTACCTATTATTATGAACTCTTTCTAAATTTTCGGAACTTGCAGCTGTCAGTTCAACCTTCCGTACGTCCAAATTTTTCTTTGAATGTTCAATATTTACATGCTTAAGAATTTCTTTCTTAAATAAAAAATAATAATTTTGATGAAATTTTAATTTGTTTTGAGAAAATTTTACTCGATTTTAGGTGAAATAACGATCTTTTGGTGAATTTTCGATTTCATTGTTGGTTTAATGGAAATTAATGTTTTATGAAATTTCGAATTTTATTTTAATTCTTAAGTATAGTACACATTGGCGAACATGAGTGACAGTTTGATTGGTTTGATCGATAGTGTGAACATAAATTTCGTCAGTCAACAGTCAACCACAACAATTTTTGCGGTTGAGTGACCGTCAGCGGCCATATTGGTTTTTGAATGATAGGTGAACCAAATAGTGTCAGTCAAGGGTTTTTTTTTGTGGCATAAACTTCACAACATGGACGCGGATAATTATTTTTTTTAAGGAATTCAAATATTTTTATGAAATGCAACGTTGTCTGTGTGAGATGTTAAGACAAAACCGTGCGTGGAGTTGCTAAATAATAAAAAAATAGATAATTGAGTTAAAAAAGTCATTACAAAAATTTTTGTTATCAATAAAGCGCATCCAATTTTGTTATTTTCTATGTTTGTGTGTCAAATTTTTTTCTTGAATGACGGTTTGAGTGTCAAACATGATTGATAGTCTAGACAGTCAAAAGTATCCTTCAAAACTCATGAATTTTTGACTGTCACGCAAGTTCACCAATGTGTATGCTACTTTACGCATAACATTTTCAACTGTATTAGTTTAATTGAAAGTTTTTTATGACCATTAAATAAACAATAGTTGTTATTTTTTTATTAATACCCATCATACCATACAGTAATCAAAATCCAATACAACTTTAGAATAAGCTTATATAAATAGTGGGCCTTAAGCTTTTCTTAACTTTGCTTACAATAATGTTTATAAAATGTGATTTCACAAGCAGTTTTTAACAATGCTTGAGAAACTATTATTATACACAACTGTTTCTAAAGTATGCTTATAAACGTCATACATATATTCAAGAGAACAATAAAACGATTGAAAAAGACTTATGTTTTTTTGGAAAATTGTATGTAAACAGAATGTATTGAAAAATACTCATCTTTTTTAATACATTCTACAGCGGCATTTGCATCTAGTTTTAAATTGCAAACTGGGTGCACGTGTAATTTTGGAAATAGCAATGTAAAAAACATAAATATGTATGTAATAAATAAATGAAATCGAATGAATTTGAAGTAAATAATAAGAATTTTCTTTTTCAGCATTAAAAAATATATTATTTGTGAATTTTATTCTTCAAACTTTGAAGTTGAAAGCTTATAAAAATATTAAGACAAATTAGGTTTTCTATACAAAAGTTAATATAATATTATTTTCATAAGCTTATTCTACAATTGCAAGAATAAGGTTATAGTAAGCATGCATTTATAATATTTTCAAGAGGGTTCCGTTTTGATTTTTCTACAATTGTTACGATAGCTTTTTTCAACTTATTTTCAATACTTTTTCAAGCTTAAGGCTTATGTTAGTAAGCTTGTTATAATATTTTTCTCAAGCCATTTGGTATGTTGGGTAGTCGAACTCACAGGCTATAACAATCATCAAACGATAAAAATGTACAATTTGTAAATGTTTATTTAAAATTTTTTTACTTTATTGAAAAATATAAAAACAATTACTTAAAAAAAAAGTATATTTGATTATGAATATATATAACTTATTAATATGTTTAATTATGTATTATAATACTCTTATAATATAGGGTTGACACGATTTAACATTAATTATTAATTAAACTAATTCAGATAACTGAAATTAAAGTAATAATTTGCACATAATTTACAAATTAATCATAATTGATAACTAAAATTAAAAATGTTTTCATGCTCATCTTTAATTGACCTAAATAGCAAAGGTTGTTAATAATAATAGGAAAACGTATTTGATGGAGTCTTGGTTTTTTAAAGCACAACAATTTTCTGAAATTATAAACAATATATGTACATATTTACACTTATAGCAAGTTTCCACTACGGTATTATTCATAATTTATAAACTCATTCGTAATTCATACTCCAAGTACAATTTTAATTACGTAATTCGTTATACGAAATCTTTAAAGCAAATTACCTTGTTTATAAGTAACTATTTATCAAAGCTGTCAAAATGAATTACGAACGGATAGTTGCAACAGGATAATTAGTTAAAGTAATTACGAGACTAAATTAACTAATTCAGAATCTAGTGCATACATGCCACAAATTGTTCTGTGTACATGCTATTAGATCGATGTTTTATATTTAAAATAAGCTTTGAAGTGACCGTGATATTAGTTGATAGCTAGGTCATTTTAGCTTTTAGTTAATGTTTTTATTGTTGCTTTTTCCACTTGGTTTGTTTTTATTTACATATAATCAATCCGAGTGTCGATAATCGAACATATTTATTTTCTTCGAAAACGTTTAGTAAATACTAATTTTATTTCTAAATATTTTTAGCATTATAGTGATTTAGCGTTCTTATAAGCTAAGCTATTGCTAGATATGTAAAAATTTAGGAAAAGTATGAAAAATACCTGTTTGTAGTATTTTTATTCTTAAAATATACTTATGTGTATATTACAGTGTATATTATGTGTATATTATACACCGATATGCATTTTTTATACAATATAAAATGATATATAATCGTTATTAAGCGATAACTACATATGTATCTATATTATAAGTTTACATTTAACATAAACATTTCATAATATCTAAGTAACAGTCACAATTAAGAAATAGTTTCCTATGAATATGATACTAGATTTAACACAGTTATAATGCACTTGACTTATTAGTGATCAGTTCCATTTTTTAAGAAACAAATAGATAGTTATAATATATCACCTTGTATCAGGCGTGGATCCAACTTAAGCTTTTGGGAGGGGACATTTTAAATAAATCATACCATTTGAAAAAATGTTCTTCTTTTTTGTGTTTAAATTCGCATAAAAAGAAACAAGTTCTGAAAATCGGTAATTTTTCATCCTTTTTTTTGGGAATCATTATAGAACACCGAAAAAGAAATTTGTCCTAACATCGCTTCAAAGTCGGTGATTGATAATCGAAAAAGAGAACTTCTTGCAATGACAAGCAAATTTGCAATATTTCCGGATCGCGAATTATACATTTTCATGACTTCTTTGGTGTGTCTTTTTTTGCTGGGAATAAGTTTTAAAAAACAATTAAGTACCTTCTCTGCGAGCCATTTTTATGTGATAACATTTGTCTGCGAAGCCACACCAAATTTATGCTCAACCTGGCATAACGGAAACATTGTATTCCAAATGTGGTTTCTAAATTAGTTTATACATAATTTATTATGATTTTTAAACAGCAATTTTTTGATAGGTAATGCGTGACCCGTGTCAAATTTTCACGGTATTTTAGTTAAATATTGTATGACATTTCATTATGGAAAGAATTTACCGAAATCATGTGCAATCAATGTGTGGTATCTAATTGACTTAATTTAATAGTCCGTTTTTCATAACTAAAGAGTATGGGTCGTGTTAAGCTTTTAACAAAATGTTTTGACTTTGAAATTGATCTATCCGCACACAAAAACGGTTAATTAAGGTGGTTCAATGACTGCACTTGCGGGTACATGAAGTTCATATTCTACATAATTTTAAGTGGTTGAACACTATTAACACTAACGTGTATAAGAATTTTTAAATGGAGTTTTCTGGAACTTTTCGCAGACAGATTAGAATGTTGTTACAGACATCGCGAAGTTCCTAGAAACCAATTTGAGAGCCGTTGGTCAATATGAATAAGCCAGCTTATAAGGAGCAATTGTAATTGTAAAATGGTACGGCAATTAGTTTGGGTCAATATTTGAATATTTCAAAAATGGTCCTTTGGCATGATAATGAATAGGAATCAGTTTTTAAGCTCAAACGAATCTCCTTTTATGGGACAAGTTTCTACTTCTGAATTTCTAAACTTTGGTTTTGGCAAATTTATTTCAGAGTTTTCTTTTCTAAAGAAAAGTTTCTTTAAAGTACATATTTTTTTACAATCCTCCAACTGGCGCCACAGAGATCTTTTAAAATACATGTACGAAAAAAGATACGTTTGGAGAAGTTTTCTAAAATATGGCATAGAAACCAGAAAGAGTATGTATATTTTTTTTATCACCTTGGAATTGTTTAAATCCTCTCAAAACGCCTCCTTAAAACGTCTTTTCTATAAGAATGAACAGCTTAAGATTAATATCAAAACCAATATGGGAAAGATGGCATAAATTTCTGTACGTGGATGACAGGTTGAGATCAGATAAGTGATATCGTCGTCATCGTGTTCAATACCATCACGTGTAGGCACTTCGACAACTACAATTTCATCGGACATAAAACTAATGGGAAATGTACAGTTGGTGACATTAACACAGACCTGCTGGTTGTTTAAATTTGAATACTCAAAGGTGGGCTTATAAATATCGAATATGGCATGGATATCGTTGCGCACCATATCGTTATCACTGTAGAAAATGTAATAGTAGTAGCCATCGGAATCAATTTCATGTATGGACAGCATACGATGTGAACCATTCTCCAAAAAATGTGGATTTATACAATCGGCCATGGGTGGAAAGTTGCCGAAGGAAAGTTTGTTCGTTTTGAAACACTCTAAGAGACCGTTTTCAAAACTCGATATTGAATTCGATTCATCGGTTTGGGTAAAATTCATGGCATTACCGCCATGTGTGTATTTACGATCATAGACATGATCACGTTTGGGTCGCTGTTTATAAAGTTGATCGTACACTCTTTGTTTATGCTTCTCATGATCTTTAGCATGCCTTTCTCTAAAGGCATTATCCTGCGAGTTGCGTCTGTGGCGGAGTATATGGAAATTTTCTTGAGATGCCATTCTGTTAATGGGATCAATGTCTTCTTCACTTGTTTTAAGACTATTCTCATGATGCTCACGTTGTTTTAAAGAATTAAGAGAACCTTTTTTCAATTTCTTTCTACGTACTTTGGTAGTTCTAGTAGGCTGTTCTGTAGTGGTAGTGGTTAAATTTGTCTCACCATACTCTTCATACTCAGTAATATCCTCAGTAAAATCCTCTCCACCTTTATTTTCTAGCTCCATCAAATGATCTGAATTTAAGGTAGTATTATGCAGAGCAGTCCTATTGACCAGCTCATCACTGCGTACATTTTCATTAATGATCTCTAAATCTTCAAAGAACACTTTAACCTGTTCCTGTCCCTGAGTCCAATTTGGACCAAACTTTTTCTTGTTATGATCCAATAAGCCACAAGTATCCAATTCACGAGCCCCTTTTACCACCAACATGCGAGCACCATCGTAACGAGAACAGAACTTTAAAAGTACTCGTGCTCCCTTAAGCAAATAAAATCCCCAATATTCGAAAGTATCATCGGGCAGAGTCATGGACTTTTTCAATCTAATGTGTTTGTGATTTGTGGAAACTTCGGGCCGGCTAGCCAATTGAAATGCATTAAAATGACTGTTCATTTTCAGAGAATGCTGTTGGCAAAATATCGAGGAAATGCCATCACGTATTTCTATAATGTCCGATTCGGCCACCGGATAAACGACATCGGCAAATACTGTTTTTCTCAGATACAAGGGTATAATAATCAAAGTGGCTGGTAAGATAACAATTAAAATGCAAAAGATTAAAACCCTTTTGACGCCATGCATCTCTTGAGCCTCTGCAACGAGAAAGATTAAAAAGAAATTACAAAAAAGAATTTAAAGTTTTTATTAATATTGATTAAAATTAAAACACCTTCAAAATGATATTCAGTAGTTCGAACTTTATAATTTGCTATCACTTCCATATTGTAATTTTATCTCTTTCGCTTAATATTACACACACAAAAAAAATTTAATTTAAATAAATTTCTTTTTATTTTAAATTTTTGCTTGCACGATCTTAACTTTCGTATAAACTTTTATCAAATGAACCCATTTCATTTAGCATTGGTGTCTTCATGATGATTATAGCCCTCCTCGAATAAAAGCACATACTCAAACAGACGTAAGAAAATAGATTTCATATCAAAGTTTCATTATCAGTCACAACAAATCAAGCAAATTAACTCTATTTGCTCGAATAATTTTAAGATTTATTTGTATATTTGCTGTTGTTCATATATACACTTCATCTTGTAGATAGTTTATGTTTTATGATTTTATGAGAGCGCGGGTAAATGCTTTTATTTATGAGAGTAAGATTAAAGATATTTTCATTGGAACTATTTGTTTGTAAAATAATTATGTGGGTTCAATTTCAAACACAGGGGTTCTGAAGTACTTTAACACACTAAAGGAAAAATATGGCTTTATTGGAAAAGTTTTAGCTTCAATAGGATAGGAGGTTTCTGTATTTGGGCAGCCATATATGTTGATGTCTTAAGAGGGCGAATCGAATTACCAAAATGTTATAATTTAGCAAAATAAAAAAATCCGTATACAAATGAAGATATAAAATCGGGTGCATGAAGTTCAAAACATCCTCCTATACAGTATAATTTTCGATACGTTCTATCTCAAATTCAAATATTGCATTGGGTATGCAAATTAGAACGATAAAAATCTTCCTCATTTTCTTCAGTATTGCGATAGAAAAAAAATCAATTGCGACTACTCATTCGATGCTGCGCGAGGTTGTGCCTCAGAACTGATTCAATGGGAATGTTTCTTGTTAGATGGAAAGGCAATATCAATATAACAGAGAGTATAATCGGTATTAATAAAAGCAACAGCAGTAATGTAAGTAATGCAGTAGGAAGCTTTAAAAAAAGGGTCATACGGAAAACAAACTGAATTTGATTAGCGAAACCATCAGGAATGAAAGGCTCAGCGATGCATTAGGCGAACTCCGAGACAGCAATGAGATGGAAGGATTGCCCATAGCGTCTGATAGTTATAACTAATAGCAGCAATAGCGTGAACAGCCATAACCAATTTTACCAGGTTTTGCCCAATGTAATGATTCTTGTAAAAGAGTTGTTCCATTTAAAAGTTGAGATTCTCGGACTCCAAATGGGTAGTGGCAACCATCATCTTCGCTGATTTATAAAATGTCTACCAATACATTAATTTTACAGTGTTCATAGTTACGGACAGTTGAGTACGCCAGGATGGGAGTGGTGAAACGATACTCTATTTATTGCAGTTGTATTCCCTTTTAAAGTTTATGTTTATTATTTATTTAGTATATTGGATAGAATTATCTTTTAACAGTAATGTTCTTTATT
This sequence comes from Panzeria rudis, assembly GCA_956483635.1. Taxonomy (NCBI): domain Eukaryota; kingdom Metazoa; phylum Arthropoda; class Insecta; order Diptera; family Tachinidae; genus Panzeria; species Panzeria rudis. The sequence goes on along the minus strand of OY101449.1, from coordinate 39,763,279 downwards.
TTTCATAAAGCTATCTATGTGTTATCGATTTTTTTATAAAGGGTCCGCCATCTAACGTTTTTTTTTTCAACTAGTGCTTATTTCGTGAATGGTAACACTTAGCTCATGTCTGATTTGACAGATAATTAGTTTTATCCTTCCGCTGAACGAATATGGTTGTGTATACGCTTGAACAACGCTGGGAAATATTGCGACATTACTTTGAAAATCATCTTTTCAGATGAAGCTCATTTTGATCTTGGCGGGTATGTAAACAAGCAAAATTGTCGCATTTGGGGCACAGAAAACCCGCACGCATACATTGAAAAGCCGACGCACCCAAAACGAGTCACTGTTTGGTGCGGATTTTGGTCCAGAGGCATAATTGGGCCATTTTTCTTCGAAAATGAGCAAGGAGAGGAGGATATTGGCAACATTTGGTTTCAACGGGACGGCGCTACGCGCTACACAGGCAAAGCTACACTCGATGTTTTGCGCCCTGTTTTTGAAGATCGCATTATCAGCCGCAGATCTGATGTCGTTTGGCCACCTCGGAGCTGCGATTTGACACCGTTGGACTATTATTTGTGGGGTGCCGTCAAAGATAAGTGTTACGCCGACAAGCCAGAGACAATTGACGCTTTAAAGGACAATATTCGTGAAGCCATTGGTGAAATACAGCTGCACACAATCGATAATGTGCTTAAAAATTGGACCGATCGTGTAGGCTATTGCATGGCAAGCCGAGGCAGCCATTTGAATGAAATTATTTTTCATTATTAACCGGAAGGATTGTACTTTCAAATAGAAAAAGAAATTTGAGAAAATATTCAGTAGTTTTTTTATAGCATTTAAAAAAAAGTTATCTGGCGGACCCTTTATAATTTAAACACTGATAAAATACAACGGTAATTTTAAGATACAATGTTTTCTTAATTTAAGATTTCCTATGTTAGTGGCAACACCTGTGTGTGTGTAGACGTAATACAAATCCGCACAAAAACATAAATGTGAAAATAAGGCCAAGTTCCCATCCAAAAATTTTGGCCGTAAGAAGTACTGAGATCAAAATAAGGACGAAGTTCTTGATAGGTACAATACCATCTGATTTCTAGGAAACCCGTAAGCCTGGCAACATTTTCCCCATAATTCGCTCTCATATTAGAAAGGCAAAAAAATATTGCCAAACTAACAGGTTGCCTAGAAATAAGATGGTATTGCACCTATCAAGAACTTGGTCCTTATTTTGATCTCAGTATTTTTACGGCCGAAATTTTTGGATAGGAACTTGGCCTTATTTTCACATTTATGTTTTTGTGCGGATCTTAGTTCTTTTTTCTAAGCTTTTATTTGACACAATAAGTGCCCCATACAATAAGTCCTAAATGAAAAATTTTCGTTGTCCCACCTTTCTTAGTACTTTCCCATCAAGACCTACCTGTATACCAAATTTCAGCTTTCTGGCTATAGTGGAAGTGTCACATACAAATAAGGGGCGCCCTAGGCCCACCGGATAAAAATGCCCCTTTTAAGATTTTTCTGGTTGTTCGCTCAACAATGCCTACCTGTGTACCAAATTTCAGATTTCTAGCTATACCGGAAGTGCCCCATGCAAACAAAGGGCACTCTAGTTCTCCCCGCTGAAAAGTGCCCGTTCTCAATTTTTTTTCGTTAGTTGGTCAGCAGGACCTACCTGTTTACCAAATTTCAGCTTTCCAGCTATACAGGAAGTTCCCCATACAAAAAAGGGGAACCCTACTCCCCCCAGATTAAAAGTGCCCGTTTTCAAATTTTTTTTCGTTAATTGCTCACCAGGGCCTATCTGTATACTAAATTTCAGCTTTCTAGCTATACTGGAAGTGCCAAATAAAAAGAAGGGAAACCCTACTCTCCCCAGATAGAAAGTGCCCGTTGTCAAAATTTTTTCGTTAATTGCTCATCAGGGCCTACCTGTCTACCTATACCTACTGGAAGTGCCCCATACAAAAAAGGGGGCAGCCTATTCCCTCCCGGGTGAGAAGAGCCCCTTTTCAGACTTTTCTAGTTAATTGCTCACCAACACCTACCTGTATACCAAATTTCAGCTTTCTAACTATACTAGAAGTGTCCCATACAAAAAGGGGGAACCCTAGTCCTTCCGGGGTGAAAAGTCCCCTTTTTCAGATTTTTGTGGTTAATTGCTCGCCAATACCTAGCTGCATACCAAATTTCAACTCTCTAGCTATAGTGGAAGTGCCCAATAATATTGATGAGTCAGTGAATCAGTGAATATGTACTAAAATATGCACTTTTTACACCTTAATATCTCGGGTAGCTTTTACGGTAGAAATTTCACCTATGCGGTTACCTCTCTAGGGAGACCTTATGTTTCAAGTTTTATTATTTTATGATGAAGTGGAGCCAAGTTATGAGGGGGATAAAAACAGCTCGAATGGTTTCGTGTAATAATACGAGTACATACTGTGTGGCCGGAACTTGGTCTGGCGCACTACCGTGCGTCTAGATATGCGCGCAAAAGATTTCCTTTCACCCAGTAAGCTTTTACGGTGTGATAGTTGATCCAATGTGTCTAAGATTAGCGTCTGGCTGCCGGCCTAACCTGACAGTCCTAACAACGAACGAACTTAAGCGTTCGCCAACGCCCTCATATGCATGTTGAAGGTACCTGTGTGACTTGCAAGTTACAAATGTTGCACCTTCTTGTACATGGCGCAACCAACCATGCACAAATACTTTGCTGAGGTAATTGAGCTATATAAACTCATAAAACATCATCATCTTACGTGAAGCAGCCAAACTTTACTAGAAGAATAACAAATAAGCTACAATTTTACCACAAAGGCAGACGACAGTTGTACTGGAACTCGTACTAAAAAACAAATAAACGTATTTGATGGTCTAAGTCCAACTAGTCACTTACCCTAGCCTAAGATCAGCGCATCAACCAATGGTCTCTCACAACGATTTAAGTTTCAACCGCATCCAGCACGTTTACTCCCGAAAGAGACCAATAACCGGTCACGATATTTTCTTTTACCTTGACCATAAGACGAAGTCTGCCAGCAAACTAGTTCTGTGAAATCTGAATGGATTATGCCTTACTGGAGAGCCTCACCTCTTAAGCCCCATGTGCAGGAAGGTCATCCATATGGCTACCGACTTCCATGTAGCAGTTTTTGGTCAGAATTAACTGCTCATTTGCGTTAATTCTAGTGATTGAAACGCCCGATGAACACACTTATTTCACTATATATGGAAGTAGCTTTAAGGTAGCGTTCCAACATATAATTTCCTCATGTGTTCACCAGACATTATTATTACAATATTATTATTTTTAATATCATTGTTGAGGCCATATGCCCCGCAACCCATAGGATGTTTTGTGGGGCCTGTGTATTGACTGCAATAGTTTGAAGTTACCTAAGAAGTCAGTTATGAGTTTCAGTGGGAGACCATATGTTTCCTTCGGACCTATAAAAGCTCCTCCCAGGAACTGTGCTCTACGATACCCTAAAACTTGACATTTGTAGATCACATGCTCAGAAGTCTCATCATACATTGTGTGGTCTCCTAGCTCTCTAAAATAAACTGTTGGTATATGAGACCACAATGCCCTCTAAAACATGCCGTTATTATTTTGAGCTTCTTTCCTTTCAAGCATGAGATATTTTTTTACCTTTCCCGAGGCAGCGAAATTAAACGTTTCGCTTCTTTGAGACCAGTGGCAAACAGATTCTGACTTAACCCATGTTTTCGCCTTATCTTTTGCATAGTTATTGTGTATATTAAAGAAGGGCAAATTATTGTCTAAAATAAATATTCATATATCTTAAGGACAGACATAAGGGCCTATTCAGATATTACGTAATGCTATTTTCGGAGGTTTAATACCCCCTCCCACCCTTCGTAACGCTTTTTACAAAATTTTCAGTATAAAGTATCTAATCCGTAACAAATCTTTCGACTCATTCCAAAAACTGAGCATAGCAAATAAAATGTTCACGTATTTTATATCAGATCATAATTGTCATTATAGTATTGAAACGCTGGGTGAATTAGTCCCGGAGGCGTTTTGTGGCGAAACCTGGTCAACGGTCAATCAAAAATAAGAAGTGAATATATGTGGACCGCAAAGAAAGCTGGTCATGCTTCTGTTACGACAGAGGCCAAGTAATTGATTCAACCGTTACTTTACAACAGAATCCGGAAATTAAGTAGAAATGGTTTACGACTTGTGACCGATTTTCAACCAGGTCCTACTGGATCGAGATATCCTCTGTGGAGGAATAACTAAATAAGTGTCGCTTGATTTTCATTCTGAGCTCCTGTGTGTAGATATTAGGCAAGCTTCTCCCAACTAAATTTTAAAGTCTGTATTGCACAGTTTAGCTCAGTTTTTTCACCTACCATATTTCATTTTTATTGCCTTCTCTGCCGGAGATTGAATCCAAGAGGCAACACTGGGTTGAACCGATTTTTTTTTGCTTACACACAGACTTGACGGCCGCATGTGCAGTTATGGATGGTATGTCTATTATAACACGAATAAGAAACTTATGATGTTGTGTCATGCTCATCGATGACAGTAGGAGAGCAACTATGTTGACTGAAGCATCGACGCTTCGTTGTTTTATCGTTACAGGGAACTTGTTCCGAAACAAACTGTTTTTGCAAACAAAAAATTTTTCATTAAGAGCACAACGTTTTGTCGTCTATCTGCCTGCCAGTGAATTCCGCTAAGCATTACAAAGAAAATCGTTTTTTAGTCGAACAGTTCATATGTGGAATAGAATGCCCGAACATATCTTTGCTGTGTCTTTATATTTTAGAAATATTAAATTGAACGTCCGTCCACAATCACTACTCCTATACTCCTTCCCATATCCAATTCTTCTAGTTCCGCTACAATTCATTACATGAGTAGGGGTCATCGCATAAGTGTTTGTACTAAAATATTACTACGGAGTTCCATGATTTCTTTGGCATGCTGTGGTGGAACACTTTTCATTACCATACGACATAGAAGCCACCAAGCAACTGAAATTATTTGTAAGCCAATCCTAATCTAATCGCAGGTTTTTCTTGCGTGTGAAAGCGGTATTTTTTTAGCTTGTATGTAGAACCATTAGCGGCAACTTTTTTTAAAGAGAAGTAACACATCCTGGCAATTAATGCCTACCAGTTAATTAATTAATGTGTTTGCGAAAGGGATGGTGTAGAGAGCACAGGTGGTGAACTGAGAGAGAGAGAGAGAGAGAGCTAGAAATCTTAGTTCATATACAACTCTGCTATTGGGCGGTTTTTATTAAATTTTGTAGAACAGTGTTGCAGCGCCTCTGGTTGCAAGTATTTGCATATTTGTTTAAACTGTATACCCATTTTATTATTTCTTTTACTACGCCGACGATTCTGCTACAATACCGACAACGGAAGGGGCTACGATGTGCACTAGTATATCTCAGTATTAATCGCTGCCGGTATTGCTAATGCCTGTTTTACACTATCTCCCAAGCCGTTCGACTTCTGTACAAAATGCAACCCTGATCTAATGAGTTTGTGGAAAGTTAAAAAAAGCAATTAGTCCTACTCCATACGAGTCAACTTTTGTTGCAGCAACTTTTATTTTCTAGTGCGAAAGAGCGAGGGAGGAATCAAATGTTATATATTTCTATTTCATCACTCTCACGCAAAAAAAGTTGCTGCAACAAGAATTGACTCGTATGGACTAGCACTAACAACACATTATATCAGGGTTGCATTTTATGCAGAAGACGAACACCTTGTATAACAGTCTAAAAACAGCATAATTTATCAGTGCTATGCCTTCATCACTTTAAGAATCCAACAACAATCAACATAATGACACACCAATGCACATCAGAAAAATTCATAATGTTGATGGCATGTCTGAAACTCAGTGCAGTAAATTCCGTAACGACTTCAGCCAACAGAACCCTCCAAAAGAACCCGCCTTTGTTTAATGAAAACAAAGGAAACCGACTTTATTTTAAACAAGAAAAACGTAATAACCATGCGGTAAATGGAACTGGCACAAAACAAGTCACGTGACCGGTCCCCAGGTGGTAGGGGCCAGTCCGAGTTCTAACACTTCCTATGAAGTGGACCAGCCACTTTTACATGGGGATGGCCTAGGATGGGGTTAATTGATATTTTGTACGCACCTTGTAACTTGTCTCTGAACTATCTTATGGAGTCCTAGTCGGCGTAGAATAATATAGATTATATATAAATATTATTCCCAAATTCAGCTGTAATTATCGACTAATTTATTTTTTTATTGTTACAAATCCAAGTAGAAATTGTATTTTATTTTTAACCGATGTCTTTGATAGGATTCGAGCCGACAACCTCCGGCATGACAGGATAGTACACTACCCACTCGACCACAGGGGAACTTATATTTCAATGTTGTAAATACCAGTTAAGCTGGAATTAATATCTGAATATAGTTACGGAACAGGTTCCTGAGTGGAATGGTAGTCTCATGGAAGGGAGACAATTAATATTATATATCGAATTAGTTCAGTGCCGTTTATTAATATACTAGCCGGAGTACCAACTAAATTGACTGAAAATTTTTAATATGTGACCATTTACACAATATGTCTTTTTTCACCATTCACTACTCCTTATTTTTGGTACCAGTCTCACTTTCTCAAGACATAGGACGAGTACTTTTGGATCATTTGTAACCAAATTTTCCGCAGGGAATATATTCACAGGAAAAAATCATTTGATACCTAAGCAAAATCGCTTATGCTGATGGAATCCTTGATGGTGTTGCCAGATAACCAAACATACGATGTGATGTTTAACATCTGGTCATTTCAACCTTAACTTAACCTTCTGTCAAACAGGTGAAACCTATTTGGACTTTCAATATTTACATATCACCGTCGACAAGTTGCAACATTTATTGTGAGTCCCCGAGAGAGGGGAGAGAAGATTGGGAAGTAGTACACAATCTCATTTACTTTTTATTCTCTTTTGTTTTCTTCTTCGTAATTTTAAACAACAAAAAATTCTATGTAAGAAAACGAAAATTGGTCTAATAAAATTTCATCGTGTAGAGACGAATTCAAAGGATAAACTCAAGAAATTTGCAGAAAAGAAAGTTGCATCTGGTGGACGGGGACTATATTGGGAGAATAATTTGCCAAGATCGTTCGTTGTTAAAATCATTACATAAGTTTAAATTTTTCCAATAAAATTTTTGGAATCCATGAATACTAATTTAAGAATGCCTATTCGATGGAACATGATCTTGTAAAAAATCTTATAAATTTATTTAATAAAGATAAGATTAAATTTATCTCTTATAATTGTTAAAATTATGCACTGATATTTACTGTTTGCAACTTAATCTTTACAAATTTTCGATAAATACATATGTATGTACTACATATAAATTTTTTTTAATGATATCAAACAAGAAACTGATGCTAAGATAAATATTTGATCTTTTTTGGAATATTTTTTGAAAAGAAGTGGAAATATTTTCTGAAAAAATTAGCAAACCAGTTAACAATCAGTCAATCGATCAATCATATATGAAGATTCTTAATATCTTCAAATGGAGACCAGCAGTTACTAAAAAAAATTGATTTGAAAATTGTGCAATAGAAAAAATACATACATATCTACATCATATGTACGATTTTTGAATTAAAAAAAGATAAAAAAAATTCACATAAAAACTGTTGACACATCTAATTTGATTTTAATAAGGCACTAATTCTTTTCAAATTATTTTGTACTGTTTTGTTATTGACCAAAATAAAGTAAAATGTGTTTTACAATTACAAATTTGATAAGAATTAGACAATTGCATCTGATCGTTTGATGGATTAAATAAATGTCGTGATTATTTGACTATATAAGGCAATTAAATGCCATAGACTTTTCAAAACTTCGTTTGAAAAAATATTTGTACATTTATAAATATGTAATTAGTTTTTAAAGAGTCATTAGCTGGTGCCGCTGCTGATAAGAAAAACTATTCGTTGTTAGAAATTATAAAAATAAAAAAGTATGATTAGAAATGTAAATAAATAGTTGACGGCTAAATTAAAACAATTATCTCTTTTTTCTATTATCGCTTAAAAAGTTTCTCTTATTGATTAAGCTGCCATTACATTGTCTGGGTTTTTGTCAGATTTCAATATGCAAAAGTGAAACATTTTTCATTTTTCGTCTGAGCTCAGTTGAAAATAGAAACTTTTCAAAGCAAGGCTATCCTATCTGGTAACATCAATTAAATTTGAAATAATGATGAACTGTTTATCCGTCTGACAAAATCTTGCCTTTAACTATTACCAAATTGTAATAATGGACCTTAAGGGCCATTATTACAACTTGACAATAGCTAAAAGCAGACTTTTGTCGGACGGATAAACAGTTTATCATTATTACAAATTTACTTTAACCTACCAGGTAGGATGCACCTGACTTTAACTTATCGCTCACTTTCATTTAAAGTGAAGTTTTAATAAAGGTAAACCTTTTATTGGTCCGACAAAATCCTGCCTTTAACTATTGCCAAGTTGTAACAATGGCCCTAAATGTTATATTCTTGAAGTTAGCTATTGAAATCAGACGAAAACTCAGATAGTGTAAAGACGGCTTTAAAAATTTTTATTTATCGCGCCTTTTGTAAATGTTTTAATGTGTAGAAAGAAGCAGGCGCGAATCCAGGGGAGCGGAAAAAGGGATATTTCTCCCTGCAAAACGAATAAAATATACCTCATTCTTATGGAGTTTCAAAAATGGTACGTTTTATTTAAAAGTCCCCCTCCTAAAAGCTTAAGCTGGATCCGCTCCAGGAAAGAAGTGTGTTCATAAGTAAATTTGGCTTACGCAGTTTCAAAGTCAGGTTTGATTATAAAATAATCAAATTGAGTATTAGTTACGATATAAGTAGGTACCAATGTATTTTAAACTTTCCAATTACTATTGTTGTCAATTATTCGGGTCTTATAATCGTTCGAATAAAATTTCACACCTGACAGATTTGTGTGCTTTCGTTTCGGTTAGTCGACGTTTAGACGATGCAAGTCTTATTGAGCAGCTTCTCTGTTTTTCTCCCAGCCGAATAAGAAGCTGATCAATAAGGGTTGCATCGTCTAAACGTCGACTAACCGAAACGAAAGCACACAAATCTGTCAGGTGTGGCCAGTTTTTTTGTATAATATATAGATTTGGTTCAAAGTCACCAAAAATATGAATTGTAACAAAACGAATCGGCACAAAGAGCCAAATTTCACATACAATTTTTTATTGCAAATATGTCAAGCTTTCGCAAACACTTTTTAAGATCGAAAACAATCCGAAGAATTAGCTATGCAAAGATCATTTCATAAAGTCGCAAAAACTCCTTTATCGCTATAGCAACAATTTTTAAGAAAATTATAAAAACAAATCTCAAGTAAAAATCTTATTGTAGATTTCTTTGTCCCAAATTTGTGAACCCGATTCATATTCCTTTTTTTAAATCGCACAACGGTAGTCCTGTATATAAAAATGTTATTTTTAATTGAAATGTTACTAAAATACAACTGTTATTTTTAACAGAACTTAAAAGATAAAATAAACGAAACAAGTACGTACGTTTTTAAGGCAAAATATACAGTATACATTTAGGATGAAAAGTTAACAGCTTCTAAATTTGTGCTACCAGACTATATTCTCAAAATTACTCTTAGGAGGAAAAAAATACCCAAACTATATATATTTTCATGTAATTACGTAGTTTTATATGTAAAAAGTTATATTGTACCTTGACACAGGGTCTTCACAAGACATTAACTTTGAGATAGCATGAGAGACAACGTCGGCAGAATAATAAAAATAAAATATCGATTTTTCTCTTAATCTCATACAAGGGGTAAACGAAATTTCACTTTTCCTATAAGATTTCATTTTATGCAACTGCTCATCGAGTTAACATGCAATACATAATGCTAATTTGCAAAATTAGTTAATATATAGTTCATTTTGCAAAAAAAAAATTAATTTATAAATCAATTAAACAAATTTATTTATTAAAGTATGTATTAAAGTCGACTGACAATGCTTTTTCTGGCAACGTTGTTGGACAAAAATTGTCAGTTCACACGATTGTAAGAAATTTTTAGAAAATTTTACTAACCATATTGTAAGATCTGACAACCGTCATAATGGTAAAAGTGAAAAAGAACGCTGATGTAGCGGCCTGTTGAAATCAGTAGTACTGATTCGTTCTGCTTATCTGATTTGAATATTCGAACACTCCACTCTTAATGAAATACATTGAATTTACATTAATTCAAACATTGGACTAAAAAGCCGAAATAATAATATTTCAGACAAATAAACTTTGATTCGGCTGAAGTTAGTTAATTTTGTGTAATTATATATAGGGCAACACTACAAAATTTTCAAGACTTCTGTTTATAGTTTATAGTTATATTAAAAGTGCTGATTACGATGGCACCATTCGTTTTTTCTAGCAGATCTACTTTTGAAGATATAGTGACATTTAATATTTACACCATTTTTTTATTATTCGCTTAATATTTCACTATAGGTTCTCCAAACCCACGGCAGGCGGAAGGGGTACAACTGTAACTTTTTCATTTTATAAGTGCTATTATAACTATTTTTGATTTATCACTAGTTATCTGAAATTTCTTGACATCTTAAATGTAACAATAATGTTTAGTTTTCACACACCAAATAAGACGAAACGGGATTGTCTTTTAAGTCAAACACGCTTGTTTTATAACGCACACCAAAAAAATTTGGTGTATGTTGTCTCATAAGAACTAATGTTCTGTTGTCGTATAAGTCACATAAAACTGTTTTGTCTTATTCGGTGTGGGTTCAGCCTAAGAGAATACAAAAAGGTATTTTTGGAATACATAAAATAAGTTTATTCAGCCTGTTTGTAGGAAACACAAGTTGTTTCCTTTATGGAGTGTTCATTACACACCGGGTTCATACATAAATTAAAATTAATAATATATATTTAAAAACAAAAAAGAAATTGAATTGTTGCATTGTTTATTATATATTTATTAAAAATTTATACATATATATATATATATATATATATATATATATATATATATATATATATATATATATATATATATATATATATATATATATATATATATATATATATATATATATATATATATATATATATATATATATATATATATATATATATATATATATATATATATATATATATATGTATATATATATATATATATATATATATATATATATATATATATATATATATATATATATATATATATATATATATATATATATATATATATATATATACATATATATATATATATATATATATATATATATATATATATATATATATATATATATATATATATATATATATATATATATATATATATATATATATATATATATATATATATATATATATATATGTATATATATGTATATATATATATATATATATATATATATATATATATATATATATATATATATATATATATATATATATATATATATATATATAAATTATATGAAGTTACAATTGAACCATCAGTTGGAAGAAGAGAATAAACGCCATTTTTTTTTTCCAAAATACAAAAATGTTAGAATCGCCCAAAAATTGTTGTAAAAAAAATTGGGTGACTTTGGGCGCCTCAACATTTTTAAATATTTGGGTATTTGTTCATAATGAAAAATTTTTTTGGGCGATTATTCATTCGAAATTCGCGTGATTTTACATAATGAACAAACACCCAAAAACTTCGGGCGATTCTTCATTTCACACTTTGGGGTAATTCTTCAGTTTTTTTTTTTTGGCGATCGGGCATAGTTTTTTGGGTGTTTCTTCACTATGACGAATCCCCAACTATTTTGGGCGTTTCTTCATTTTGCTGTTTCGAGCGATTTTACTTGGGTGATTAATCATTAATCATTTGCTGCTAGTAAGAATATGCGCCCAACTAAAATCATCTAAAACAGCCAAATGAATGAACGTCAAAGAAATTGTTCATGACTGCGGTGTCGTAAGGTCCATGGACATTATGACACTTATTTTTAGAGCGTCATAATGTCCACAACTTAATTGGGAAGTAAAAATATTAAAATATTTAGAAATTTAACAATTGAATGAAGCAATGTTGAAAATCTTTAGTATGAATTAATATTCAGCGATTGGTGGGTAATAAGATCAATGGAAATAATTTAAATTTACTTTATTTCCCACCATGGTGGTGCATAGCCAGCCTTCGGCCGGGGTTAAGAGTTTTTCCTCTCGATATATCGAAAGTTTGTATAGCCGGCCTTCGGCCGTGCTTAAGACTTTCCTTCTCTCAGTATATCGAAAAGCGGCTTCGCTGACTAAAGACGTCTGCATAGCCGACCTTCGGCTGGGCCTAAGGATTTTCTTCTCTCAGTATATCGAAAAGCGGCTTCGCTGAGTAAAGAGTCCTGCATAGCCGACCTTCGGCCTCGCTTAAGAATTGTTCGCTCTTGGTATATCGAATAGCGGCTTTGCTGAGCTAAGATTATTATGGCGCACATTCGATCAAAATAACGCTGTTGTGATTTTTTTCTTATTTGGATTATTCACAATAATACGCATTTATCAGCTGGCACTATAAATAAATATTGTTTGTTTAAAATTTTATAAAAGAAAAAATTGAAAAGCAAAATTGTGTTCGATTGAAAATTCGTTATACAACGAAATTTTTTATAGTGCTGCAGGCTCATAATACGAATTTAACATTCGATACTCGATGTTCGATAGCCAGCGAAGATCGAACATCGAATGCAACTCATAATAGGGGCCTATATGTGTGCTTTATTGAATACACACTTATAAGAAAAATTGTTTCTTATATCCACATTTATGTTTATAAGAAAAAATTTCTTATAAACAATAATTGATTATAAGAAAAAACCGCATATAAGAAAAATTTTGTATCATTTTTAAAGTTTCTTATATCCGATATGTACTGTAGTTACGTTTTTTTTTTTGGCAACTCTTTGCGAAGGGTAAACGTACCTTTACATGTACTACGTTAATTGCTTAATGGAAAATTATTGCTAGTAAATGAATCGAAAAGAAATAAAACAAACCAGAAGTGACCTCATAACCACTTAATATCTTAAGAGGATTTGTTTTTGTTAAGTTTAAATTTAGTAAATTTAAAGCTGACAATTTCTGAGGGTTTTTGCAAAAACATTTGTTATTTAATATGTATTTTAAATTTTTTCCCCTCTTTTTCACAAGTTTCTGAGCGTTAAACAGCAATTGCATTAATGCGCCTAGAATTGTTATTGTAGCTGGTGTTGATAAGTACTCGTATTCGTACAATTGCTTTTAAAATAATTGACAAGTGATTTATTTGATTATAGCCCCTTTCACACTATGACAGTAACTGTAGTGATAGTGGTGCCATGGCGGTTCATTCCCTGTCGGAAAATCAGTAGTCGGCTACAAAAACAATTAACTTATATTCTTAGACTAACTAAAATCTAATTACAATGTGATCCAGAATGAAATGCAGAAAACCAATTGTTAAGTTATGCTGACTTTAGACGACATGTTTTTTTACATATGGCTTGTTAGGTGTGTGAGACATATGTAACTTAGCATGTTTGTCAAAATTGTCAATTTACAGACGGTTTATAATATTTGCTTTCACACGTACATGTGCAATTACATCTGACATAACCTCTGAGTGTTCACAACAGCTGAGTTTTTGCACAATATTCGTAAATATATAAAGCGCTTTTTGCTTTTTAATGTTTTTTCAGCCAAACCACACTTTTGATAATTTAATACAGCTGCTGTCAGATGCATTGTCGGATGAAAATAGAACACGTTCTAATTGAAAATTTTTCATCTGACTTTGCTTCTGTAAATGTCATCTGACAATGTTTCATATGTTTCACACGGCATGTATCACTTTTGCAGTGGGAAATTTGACAAGTCAGATGTAAAATACATGTCGTCTAAAGTCAGCATAAGTAGGCAACAGTGGACAGTGCTGTATTTACTTTTTCACTGTGCAGCATATTTTATTTGAAAGTATTGTGCCAATTATTGCATAGTACAGTAGGTCAACAAGACAATATTATGAACAATAACATATTTAATAATATTGTTAATGTATCGGCCATTAATTAAAAGTTATAAAATATAATAGCACTAAAATAGATAATACATACTACATACATAAATATGTATTTTCTTCTGTTTTCACTACTTATAATCATAGGAGGAACTTGACCGATACAAGTAAGTATCGATGATTTTTATTCGATACTGAGTAGGTATCAATACTTTGGAGCCGATGCCGTACCAAGTAAAAGTATCGATGTCTTATCGGTATCGTTTCATCCCTACCGGCTAATTTGCTGTCCTTGTGTATTTAAATAGAGAAAAATGAAATATATTAGGCTTCATTGTTTATCCTACAATAAAGCTGTACATGTCCTTTGCAGTCATTAAAATACATTTTCCTAAAACTGTTTTATTCTTAAGAAAATTGCCTACCAAAGCGTTCAAATATCATTACCCTGGCTGTCCCTAACACTACTTTCACTTAAATTTCGTCATTCCCCTGAAAAATCTTACATTTGTTAAGATTCAAATTTTCAAAGCATTGTTGATTTTCAATAACTCAAATTTGAAAGAACATTATCAGCGTTGTCATATCGTACGCATTTTTACGATATGACAAAACGGAAATATCCATACAGTGTCGTCATATAGTAAGTTTTTTACGATATGACAACACTGAGATATCAGTACACGGTGTATGGATATCTCAGTGTTGTTACATCGTGAAAAACTTACGATATGACGACGCTTTATGACTATTTCTGTTCTGTCATATCGTAAAAACGCGTACGATATGACAACGCTGAACATTATATCTACTTTGCATACATATGGCACAATTTTGGCCAACAATATTAATAAAATGCGTTTTGTCTTTCGTAATGAACTTTCACACTTCAGTTGGTCATTTTCCGGTGTTGTTTTTAAAAAAGCTAAATATATTTCATAATTGTGTTTTTTTTTAGTTTATTTTAAATATTAACTTCCGATTCATGCCAATTTTTTAATGGTAAAGACTAGCATGCAGTTCTCCCTGAATTTTAGGCTCGAAATTTTGCATTTATTTCTACACGGAAACATTGTTGTATAGAGAAATTTGTTTTCATTCACGCAAATTCACTTAAATTTTTTAATGTTACGTGCAAAACATAAAAAATTATTCACAATACCACACAAAAACAAAATGTCAAAAATTCCGTGAGCAAACAAGTACTTAAATTATTATTTATGAGAATTTTGTAGATATTCGTCATTCCCCTGCCATCATTCTCCTGCCAAAAATATCGAGCAATAACCCCAAAAATGATGTGAGCGATATGGTAATCGATTGGCACTTGCGAACTTTTTGGCGGTTGTGGCTCGATACTTTCTTAATTTTACTTATTTTCAAATATGTTCACAATTCGGTTAAATATTAAGAAATTAATGTGACCTATTCATTGAAGGATTAAAGTTACTTATTTGTAAGACTAAATTCAGCAAAAAACTTCAATGTCAATAAATTAACAGAAAATAAAAATATTTAATAAAGAAATTTGTGTATTTTATTGTTGGATTTCATTAAAAAACTGCGATATTTTTTTCATATAGTAGAACTGTTATAACTTGTTTTATACTATCGCCATCGATAGTTTGATATACTATCGATATTTTCGATATTTCTAGGACAATCGAGAGTATTATTGATAGTTTGCCATCACTAATACATATATAACTACATGCTATTGAGCTATTCTAAAGTAGTAATAATTATAAATTATACGGCTATCTAGTGCTCTAATAATTTAAGTACCAATGATAGAAAACCACTTCAAAAATATATGAACATTCGCATAGCTAGACGTTTTTTCTAGAGGGGCAAAACATTTTTTGTTTAATTTAAAATTTTTAATCCGGCTATGGATTTTCCTAATACTACATACAGTACCACTAAAAAATCGATTCCTTTTAATATCGCCGCTTTACAAATTCAAATTTTTGTAAGTTTAAAATTTCCTAAAGCCTTTTTTAGGATAACTAAAATGTGCTAAACACAAAAAATAATAAACAATTTTCATTTCGGCCATTTGTATAGATAATGGTATACATATTTGTATTTTTCGATGTATACTTCGTTTTAAAGTTCTTTTCAGAGTCAAAGGGTGGTTTGATTAAAATGAAATACATATGTATATCTAATTTGAAAGGCTACTTAATTACGCGTCAAATAGTATCTAATTGGATAAAAAATTACTAAGTCATAGTGGATCAAAGTTTAAATTCTATGCAATTTTTAATGTTTATCACCAATTGTTGCCATTTCGGGAGCCGTTTTGTACTAAAAATAATAAAAAGAATCCTAGTTTTATTTACTTAATATGATTATTTCGAACTTATTTGCTTGTGAATCCAAATTGATTATTAGGCTAAGGTTCTTAACGTTATATTCAGAAAGAATCGGGCATGAGTAATATTCCAAGGAACAAGGGAAAAGTAAAAAAAAAAATTATTTTCTTTTTTTTTCGTGTTTAGCACATATGAATCACCCTAAAAAAATGCACTAGAAAATGAAAACCTTTTCGTTGTAAGACAGTATATTCTCAGAATATATATTTGAATGAAAAATTGACAACATGTTCGACTGATTCTACCTATATATACTTTACATAGAATTATGTTTAATTTATTTTTTACATTACATATTTTCTGTCGAGTAAGGGGCGAATTTCCGCATTCAATAAAATTAATTTATGATTTTTTTTATTTATTGCTCAAAAGAAAATGTTTAACTTACATACATAAAGCTGATTATATATTATATACATATGTATACGAGCCCTAACCACTTAACCACTTTTAATTCATACACCAAGCACTTTATGTCAAATCAACATTCAAAACAACATACATTTTATAAAAAAAAAATATTGAATGCGTCCCAAAAGTTACATTTTCTGAAAGGTTGTTTTATTATCTTTGAATGTACAACGATATTTTTGTAGATACTAGGATATATGTTTTGAAAACACAAAATAAAACTAAAGTTCATTATTTGTATGAACAATTATTTTACCACTATTAATCCGTACAGTATATAAATTGGTCTTAAGGTTACATGAAAAATTAGATCATAAACAAAAAATTAAAATGTTGCTTTATAATAAAAGCATAGAAATGTCAGAGAACAAAATACCATCATTTCTTATATCGTTTTATTTTAAATTTTGACTAGTTGTTACACAATGGCGCGTGGTAGTCCAGTTTGCGAAGAAATTCGAATACTAACTTAAAAAATTCAAATTGGGTAGCCACCGATCTTGAAATTCCCAGGTCAACATTGCAAGAAATCGTTTAAAAAAAATATGAATAAAATTAAAATTATAGTGATAATGTTGAAAACAGAGGACTGGTCTGCAAAATTACGTTTCGTGACATACGTGTGCTTTTATTTTTGCATAAAATCATTATTCTGAAATGCCACGATATCTTATTGATAAAATCCGGTTTGCCAGATCAGTCAGGGGAAAAAGATTGTAATTCCTTTACACCGTTTTCTTGTTTCCGAATGGCAGTTTTTCATACATGCGGCGCGTCTCTGGAATGTTCTTCCACAAACACAACAACTTAATAGCAACGCAACTAGCTTTAAGCACTTCTTATTTAATTATTTTTCACAATAGGAAAACATACATAATATATAAATAATTTGTAGTTAATTTTGTCTAAATTTTGTCAAAATCGCTGGAGTACTGTAAGAGACATAGCTTAAAAGTGGTCTGAAACAATTGGAAAACCGGTAAAACGTGAATGGAAGTGTCAGCAAATGAAAAATATAGGTTATGGTTTTTATAAAGTACGTTTAACATTCATTCTGTGTCGCAAAAACGCATTACACAATATTTATTTTTACGTTCTTGGGTACAAAGGCAATCGGACACAATTATTTTTGGCGACGAGCCTAATTTTGACGTGTGTGTCGGTGATTCAAGAAAAAGAGTTATTCATAAGAGCACAGAGGCATATCACCAAGACTCCTCAAAGCGTACTGTTAAGTTTCCAGCTAGCCTTATGTTGTGGGGACGTATGTCCTGAAAGGGTGTTGGTCAGCTGCACTTCATTGATGGAATAGTAACTACGGAAAAATATATGTATTAATGTTTTACAAGAAAATCTCATTCCATCAGTACCAAAACTAGACGACTTTTCGAATAGATATATATTTCAACATGATGGCACATCTTCCCACACAGCAAAAACAAACAAAAAATGGCTGCAGGAAAGTGGAATAGATGTCCTAGATCGGCCTTGGTCTAGCCCAGACCTCAACCCTATATAAAATCTATGGGCACTAATGAAAAAGAAGCTGCGAAATGACCCACAATGTATTGTTATCGGCTTGGAAACCAAAATTCAGGAAATGTTGGACTCAAAAACCCCCGAATAGTGCAAAAAGTTAATAACAACGATATCAATATTATTAGATGCTGTTATAAAAAACAAGGGAGGCGTAACACAGTTTTAAATAACAAAGGTATCCACTGTACGTATTAATAGTGGTCAAATATTTTTTTTTTAAATAATGAACTTTAGTTTTATTTTGTGTTTTCAAAACATTTATCCTAGTATCTACAAAAATATCGTTGTATATTCAAAGATAATAAAACAACATTCAAAAAAATTTTACATTTGAGGCGCAGTCAATATTATTTTCTAAAATATGTAATTCTAAATATTGATTGCTCAAAAAATGTTTGGTGTATGAATTAATAGTGGTTAGGGCTCGTATGTAAAGAAAAAGAAGAACGAAAAAAAATTGCTTTATTACAAATTAGTTATATTACGTTTTATTTGGAATGTCATAGTGTAGAAACAAAATGTTATGAGAATATTTTCTTTAAGATTTTTTGACAGTCAGACTGATTTTTGTTTGATTTTCATCGTAAAAAATCTAATAAAAATATCAAAGCTTGTATTGACTTATTCCATATAAAACCAACGAGTGATTGGGTCCGACCCCCTCGGAATCGAACCAAAGTTGCTATGGTAGTTAAGTCTTGTAAAACTAACATTTGACCACAAAGATTAGAGGAAACTACTTTCATATATGTTTTTTTCACAATCTGCCATTTATGATGCTGTAACTACAGCAGAAAGTCCATAACACACGTTTTCGCGTCAACGCTTTCATACGTCTTCCGCATTCCACGCTTTTCAGCGTTTCAAGTTACATGCCACGCATTTTACGCAGAAGTTTTTTTTTTTTTTGCTTATTTTATGATCGCAAATATTTGTAAACCGTATTATAAGAGCAAAATAGTACACTATACAAACATAATCATCGATAGCATTGAAAATAAAATATCAATGGCTATAAAAAACAGCTGACCTGTTAGCACACCGCTGATGACGCTTACAAAAGTAGAAAGTAGACCTACTTTTTGCGTTGGACGCGTCAAGGCGTCATGTTCTGTAACATGATACGCACAACTACACTGATTCAACTGCGTATGACGCAAGAAAGCGTGTAACGCGTGTTTGAGGTTCGTTTGGCTCATACACCCTCAAAATTTCGAGTAAATTGCGAAAACTAAAGCTTTTCGAGATTTTTATAACTTATGCAAATTTATCGAAATCTTGAGGGTTTACAAGCCAAATGGAGCTAAGAATCGTATTCAGCGTTTAAACTAGGGATGTACCGATACGACGTTTTGCCGATCCGATACCCGATACTCAAAAAGAAATATCGCCGATACCGATTCCGATACCGATACGCATATTAAAATCGAGTTCAAGTCTAGATTAACAAAACTCAAGCAGGGCAATTTTTTATTATACAAAATTACAGTGTAAGAGATTATTAATATTTAAAATTGAATTAACCCAGTATAAAAAATTGGAAGTAATTTTTAAGGAACTACATTGTCATTGCTTCAGGAGAATATATTCATATTAAAAATGTGCAGATAATTAGTAGAAAAGCAAGTAAAAGTTTATTTAAGTTATATAAAAATTTGTAATTCCTTTGTAATTTTAAAAAATACTCGAAATAGAAATTTATCAACTAATATTTTTCTAAATAACTTAATAACTTAATTGTTGAAATTCTTCTAAAAGCTTATATTTATTCACTTAAATTTACATGAAAACACAGTTTTGCGTTCAAATTCGCATAAAAGAAACAAGTTGCGAAAATGGGTAATTTTTCACCCTTTTTGCCTTGAGGAAGTCACCGAACAGCGAAAAATAAAATTTTCCTAACATCGCTTCCAATTCGGTGATTGGTAATCGAAAAAGAGAACTTCTTGCAATGACAAAGATATTTAAAATTAATTAGAAATGATCCATGGAGTATCTTTTTTTTTTTGGGAATAAGATTTAAAAAACAACGAATTGAATTCGAATTTATGGTAAAATTAACAAGAAATAAATTATGTTTTTTACAAAATAACGGTGTAAAATATTATTAATATTTAAAATTGATATTAATAAGATTTAAAAAACAACGAATTGAATTTAATTTATGGTAAAATTAACAAAAATAAATTATGTCTTAAAAAATAAACTCTGACAAAAATGTTAAAAGTATCGTCGTATCGGTAGTAAAATATCGCCGATACCGATGTATCGGAAAATCTGAAGTATCGCCGATATATTGGTATCGGTATCCCTAGTTTAAATATTAATATATATATTTTTCAGGTTTTCATATACATATATAAGGGTCCGCCATGTAACGTTTTTTTTCAACTAGAGCTTATTTCGTGAATGGTAACACTTAGCTCATGTCTGATTTGACAGATAATTAGTTTTATCCTTCCGCTGAACGAATATGGTTGTGTATACGCTTGAACAACGCTGGGAAATATTGCGACATTACTTTGAAAATCATGCCGATTTTGCCAAAAAAAAATCATCTTTTCAGATGAAGCTCATTTTGATCTTGGTGGGTATGTAAACAAGCAAAATTGTCGCATTTGGGGCACAGAAAACCCGCACGCATACATTGAAAACCCAAAACGAGTCACTGTTTGGTGCGGATTTTGATCCAGAGGCATAATTGGGCCATTTTTCTTCGAAAATGAGCGAGGAGTTCCCGTTACAGTCAATGGCGATCGTTATCGGGCTATGTTGAACGAATTTTTGTTCACAAAAATTGAAGAGGAGGATATTGGCAACATTTGGTTTCAACGGGACGGCGCTACGCGCTACACAGGCAAAGCTACACTCGATGTGTTGCGCCCTGTTTTTGAAGATCGCATTATCAGCCGCAGAGCTGATGTCGTTTGGCCACCTCGGAGCTGCGATTTGACACCGTTGGACTATTATTTGTGGGGTGCCGTCAAAGATAAGTGTTACGCCAACAAGCCAGAGACAATTGACGCTTTAAAGGACAATATTCGTGAAGCCATTGGTGAAATACAGCTGGACACAATCGATAATGTGCTTAAAAATTGGACCGATCGTGTAGGCTACTGCATGGTCAGCCGAGGCAGCCATTTGAATGAAATTATTTTTAATTATTAACCGGAAGGATTGTACTTTCAAATAAAAAAAGAAATTTGAGAAAATATTCAGTAGTTTTTTTATAGCATTTTCAAAAAAAAATTATCTGGCGGACCCTTTATTTTTGACAATTTTTTAAATACCATTTTTTTAGTTACAGGATCATGAATTGCGGATTGTGAAAAGACAACTTCTATAATTCTGATAAGTTTTTTTATTTTTATAGCCGTTAATACTTCAAAAACAAGACATGAATCATTCGTCTAGCTTAGATTATAACCACGTACATACATATATGAAAGCAGTTTCAATCAAATTTTGTATTTTATCATACATTAAATCAGAGCCAGGCAAAGAGAAAACTAAATAAATGAGTAAAAATTTGCTTTTTAAGTGTGTTGGTGTTTAATTGCATTGTTAATACCCTGCAGTGTTCTTTGCTATGTTCTTTGCTATACTACTGAGTAATTGTACCCAGGCAATGTTCTGTGCTATAGACATTTAGCATGTGCTTGTCATTGAGATTCCACTACTGATCTCGGAACTGCTGACTTACTATAGACTATGTGGTTCTTATGGGACCATATGGAGACACTGGTACCAGAGATTCACTAGTGCATTTTAATGATTCTAGTCAACACATATGAAACTTTTTACTACCTAAGACAAATAAAATTGATTTTTTATAAACATTTTTATTTTTCCGTTCAGCCGCATTTATTTTCAACACATCAAAATCATATCATAAAAAATCGTTTTCTAGCTGTTAAAAACTTCTCTCCTCATTAAAGCTAAAGTAAAAAGTGTAGACGATTCGTTGACAACGTCACCAAAAATTCAGCAAACTTGTCGACAAAAGTGGTAACTTGGAGACACTTGGCCCCTGGATTTCTTCAGGGTACACGCAAAGAAAAAACATTATTGAGGCAACCATAACCTAAGAGCAAAATACTATGATTGAATTATATGTTTAGAGTCAAATCATACTATTTTGAAAATAAATCTGTTCTAAATATAATATTGTTATCTTATATAACACTAATATGATTCATACAACCTAATGTTTAATCGAATGTATATACTATTATTTAAACTAATCATATTATATTTGTATATAATAATAGTATGGTTCTAAATAACCATATAAAGGCTGTTTTCTCAATCATATTTTGATTAAAAATTGACAGCAGCTAAAAATATATATATTTTTTAACAAAATGCTTTGAATCTGAAATATAGACTATTTGTTGACACCTGTTTTATTAACAATCGCGCATGGTCTGAAAATCATTTTGTTTTGAAATCGGCAACTTTCCGAAAAGAATTCAACCAAAACGCTTACTTATTGCAGCTTTTCAGTTAATTTTTATGTCTCACATATTTCAGATAATTTATTCAAACTAAGCTACGAATGCACTAAATTGTCGGATTAAAAGAACACTGTTTTTCGTTTTTGAAATTTTGCAATTTCAAAAAGAAATGGTTTTCAGAACATGGCCGAATATTATTTGCTAGCTTTTATTCGTTTTTGTTATATTTAATTTATTTTTTCTTATTTTATATTTTTTCAAGTGATACAAAAAAAACAAACCAACAGCTCTCAAGTATAACAAAAAACTAATAAAAAATCATTCAACCAAAGGATAGAACAAAAACGTTATTGGAAGCTTGATCGCAAGCAAACTGCTTTAAAATAGTATAGACAAGAACCATATTTTATTGTTATAGAACCATACTGTTATTGAATTTTCAAATATACCATGATTGTAGCTTTAGTTTTTTTTAACAATAAATTCAACCATGTTGCATTCAATATGAATGCTAATAATGTCATGATTAAATGTAAGCATAAGTTTTTTGTCGTAAACTAATTAAGGTTCACAATTATTTAAACAATAATAACTTATTTGCCACAACCATAAGCTATCTCGGGAAACATGACATTGTTGACGCAACCATACCACAACCATATATTTTCTTTGCGTTTAGGTACAAATGACTGTTGTGCTCTTGTTGTTGTTTATTTTGATTGTTGTGTATTATGTTGTGTACATGTAAATTGTCGGCCTTGTACATGTAAAATTTAAAAATAGCCGAAAAGTAGTCGGGCAACGTCGTTGCCGTCGGCTACACATCGCCTGCGCCTGCATTAAATGCATCCTAATTTGGGAACAACTGGAAATATTCCTCTAATTTTTTTTTGTTTGTGAAATGTTAGTTGTACAATTCAGAGGGGGTCCGTCCCAAAATCATGATTTTTTTCGTTATTTTTATATGGAATAAGTCTATTACAATGTGAAAGGGCATTAACTAATTATACATAGTTGCATTATATATTGTGTTTCTATTTTTAAAGAGATTTTTATGACGATGAATAATTTTTATGTGAATCTTAACGAAATTATTTATATCCAGAATTTGGACGACTGTGTCGTCCGTTGGCCATACTAGTTTATATAATAACTCAAAAAAAAATTATCGCCTAAAATTTTCAAGCAAAAGTTTGTCTAAAATAAAATTTAATTTTCACGTAAATGCTCGTTACACCGAAAAAAATATCATCAAACTGCAACTAACAATTTGAATTCAAATATAATTTAAAGTCAAACATATCGCACCCTAAATACAAAAGGGTCACATCTCAAAATACTAAAATTTTCAGGAGAGACAAAAAACTGTTTATGTGCAAAAGCACACACTTAACATAAAAATAGACATAACTGTATTTTTCCAGTTAAAGAAGATAGTGATGTGAAAGAAATTTTTGCAGTAGTTAGAGATGTGTACTCTGAATTAATTTATGGAAAAAAGTGAGTTTTGGACAATTTTGAGTTTTGCCCCTTTTATATTTAGGGTGCGATATATTTAGTTAATATAACAAATTGAGTTGTTGATACGACAAACACAGAATTTTTTTTCAACAAACTGAACTAACCAAATTTTTTGTAATGTATTGTGAAAAAAATTACCAATCATCATTGTTGATATAACAAATGATCCGACACACGTAGATGAAACAAAGCAAATCACGTTTTGTGCGTATTCATTATTTGCATATTTAATAACGAATTGCTCTGTAGCTGAGAGGTAAGAACGTTAGTGCATTAGTCCAGAGGTCTCCGGTTCGATTCCATGCAAAGACATTTAGTGTTTTTCGCAGACAAGCAAAAAGTCGCTTCGAGGATTGTGATTGTATAAAAAAATATTGTTAATACACAACAATTATGATAGTTAAAATTTGTTCGGAAAATCAACAATTCACATTGTTGATATAACTATAATGTTAATTGAAACAAACTTGAAATCAACAAAAAAATTGTTTAAACTTTTTTTCTGATTTTCCTTTAACATACAATTTCGTAATTGTATTTACATAAGCCGTTGTAGGTTCAAAATCAATTAATTTTTTATTTAATATAACAAAAAAAAATTAATCGTATTTACAAATTTTTTTTCTGTGTACTAAATCAGTGGATTTTTTGTTTAACTTTTATTTACGATGCAAACACCAAAAACAACAACAAACTCCCGTTTTCTGTATCGTAGAAAAACAGCACCGATTACGACATACACATAAATAATAACAACAACCAACAACAACAACAATGATAGCAAAAGGAATGCGATTGTACCAAGTTTGTTAACTGAATATTTTTGAGTGAATCAATTCGTTAATTTTGTAGCGTTAATTCTTATTAATTTTTTAGAGTCTTTAGATAAACACTCAGAGCTGAACACATTTAACAAAGTGAAATTTCATAAATGCTTAATCTTGCGCTTACGCTTAGAAAAGCTGTATCGTCAGCAAATGTTGATGTGTGAATGTCATATCCTGTTGGCATGTCAGAGGTATATATTAGGTACAATAGATAACTCCAAATGCTACCTTGAGAAACTCCAGCTTTAGTCATCTGAGGTGTGCTTAGAAAATTATCTTCCTTGAGTATGAATTTTCATCCAGTTAAATAGCTTTCTAATAGCTTGTGAGTGTTAGAGGGTAAATTTTGCTTTAATTTCTGGATTAATCCTTCATGCCATACTTTATCAAAAGCCTGAGAAACATCAATGAAGAGAGCAAAACAATATTTCTTTTCGTGATTTTTTTGGGAATTGCTAAAATTTATGTTTTTAAATTTATAATCGCACTATTTCCCAAAATTAATATTTTACTTATTCAGTAGAATATTAATTGTTTATAAAAACACATTGACATTGATTACTAAGTGGTATTAGCTAGTTCCTATGCGCATTTCACTGGGGCTAAATGCAGATTATCAGGGAACCTTTACCCAAAAATCTCATAGTAAAGCTAAAGATATTGTAGCAAACTTTTATTTAAATCAATAAGAAGCTTAAACAATATCGAACATTTTTCTAACTACATTCACAAGCCTATGCGTTTGCTCGATAGTGCTATGTTGTCTTCTGAAGCCAAACTGATGATTTGGGATGCATCCACTTTCGTTTAGTATGGGTGTCAGCTTACTCATAAGCAGTTTCTCAAATAGCTTTGATGTATTTGACAATAAGCTTATATACCTATAAGATTCCACTTTGGTATGGTCTTTTCCAGGCTTAGGTATCACGGTGATCAATGACATCTTCCATTCCGCAGGATAATATTCTATTCGTAAAACTGCATTAAAAATTAATAGAATTATCCTTTTTGCTAACGGGGTAGCTCTAGGAGAATTTTGCTACATACTGATTTTATCAGCACCTGAGGCTTTCTTCGAATTTAAGTCGGCGATAGCATTTTCAATTTCTCGAATGTTAAATCTCAAAGGGACGGCAGCTTCAGCGACAACTGTCGGTAACGCAACTATATCAGATGGTGTGTTTGGAGTGAATACATTTTTCAAGTAGTTAACGAACAGCGTGCCTTTTTCAGCATCAGTTCTTGCCCAGTCCCCATTCGATTTTCGTGATGGAGGTTTACATATCACCGCCCTTTTAATGCTGCTCGACATAGCGAATAATCCGTTTGTAGTGTTGCGTCAAGCTCGTGCAGGAATTTTTGCAAAGATGCAGCTTTTTGGAGTTCTAATAATTTTTTAAGCTGCTGGGTGCATTCTTTCAGCATAACTTTTAATTGCGGGGAGATCTGTTGCGTTGCCATTCTCTACGAACTCTTCTTTTTTCAGATAATAGCCGTTCCACATCCTCAGTGTAAATTTTGTTAAATCTCAGCTGTCGAAAGGTAGATGTAGCATTTTCAGCAGCTTGCTTAATGTTTGCCTCTAACTGTGTAATGGAGGCCTCTATGTCTTCAGGCGTTCTCAGCGGCAAATTTTCTATGCAATATTTAAATAGAAATATTTTTTTATATTTCAGCCAATCAATGCATGTGTGCAGTAAACTGAGAGTGGGTGAGGTTGTTGTGAGTGAGTATATAGTTATAATAGTGGGTGAGTGATCGGAAGATAAATTTAAGGAGGCTTCGACTTTAATATTTCGCTAGGAACTCCTTTTACTACTCCGCAGTTAATAGTCGTACAGAGTATATCCGCTGCTTTTAAAAAAGCTTCTAGCCGTCTAGTGTGTCTCCGCGAAAAGCATAATATCAATTTGTTTATCCATCATGAAGTACTCAAGTTCATTTTTATGTTGGCGGATGCCGTTTGCGTTTCAGGAAAAAATTTTAAATTTCATGGTTTGTTTCATGCAGCCTGCAATAATTTAGACAGCATTTTCAACATTTCCTGAATCATGCAGGTCATGTTGGATGTAAAAAAATTTACTGTTTGAATTAAATTATCTATTGAAGCCTCGATTCTATCAAAATTGAAACCAGTGTTATCGTTGGCAAGAGGCCGTTTTTGAAATGTGGGCTGGTTTGACTTCAACGCATTTGCGTATGAGAACTGGCTGTTAGGTATATTTTGTGCTATGGTCTGGTTAGCCTTAAAAACGTTGGCGTTGAAGGCCGGCTTGAAGCTGGTTGGCGCAACTGTGGATAATTAGTGTTGTCAAAAGTAATAGGTTGGGTATAGGTATGATTACGTCTTTTAGATAAAGACTGCTTGATATGTAAAGAGACAGGGTAGCCTCGGTAGTTGGCGGTGTGGTTTTCAGAGCAATTGCTACACTTTTTAATTTTTGATTCGTCTTTTGGCTTAGCACAATTGGCGGTATTTTTTGTCTGTATTGAAAAATTTTTTTGTAGGTCCGTTTCTAGACAAAATATTTACTAATTCATTGAATTTCTTTACTGAAAATGAAATTTAGTTTTTTCTGTGAATACATTTATTGAAGAAATCTATAAAAATCTACAGTTTTTCATGATAAATTAACGTACAAAAATAAGAAATTTTCAAATAAACTAGATACAAATGTTTTCCAATTCGCCGATTTTAAAAAACATTTTTAAATATTGAACACTTATTTTTATTTTTTAATTTTTTTTTTAAATTTCACTTGTTTTTTTATGTAAACATGAAGTAGCTGATCATTTTATTCTCTTCCGAACCAAAGAAAAAGTTCGTGTAACTTTGGACAAGAAGAGAAATAAAATTACTCTCTCATTAGCCCTCTGACTTGCCCAATTTTTTTTGCTTTCTCTCATTGTAAATTAATTTTTTTTTACAAATTGAAATTCAAAGAAGAATGTCATCATGTAGTCTTACTTGTTCATCGTAATACCAAACGCATTGTCTAAGTATTTCTCTTATCTTACAGTTCTCGCCAAACAAAAACATGCAGGTGAATTTGGCGGTTTTGTTTTTATCCGACGCCATCAGCTCTTCGTTTGATAGAAAAGCTCATGCAATTTAATCATTCGGCTATTACACTTTAAAATCGATCTTGATCATAATTTTTATTCTATTTTTAGTTTTGTTTTCTTTCTTTATTTTTGTGCTCTTTCTTGGACTTTTCTTGGTATTATGATTCATCAGACACTTGAAGGCTTCATATGAGGAAGTGCCAAGTATAATGAAATGTAATATGTAGTGTAAACACTTGTCAGAAGGTACTCGATGCCCTACTACACTGGCCTACATACAGAAGAAAGGTAAAGTCACGAAAAAGCTATTATAAAATAATTAACAACACTATATTCAGCACATGTGTTAAAATTAAATTGTCATCACCAGGGAAACAACAAATATGCAATTGCATGTTTTTTCCTATGCGATGTATGTAGGCACAAGTAAGATATTTATACGTTTCAGAACTTTTTACGAATTTTGGCATCGATTTGTTAGTGCATAATTATGCATATTTTGCCCTTTACAACATTTTTTAGCATATTTTACACTTCGTCGCATTTTTAGGGAATTTTTCTATTTTTTGTGGCATATTTGGCTGTTTTCCTGCCAACTTTTGTTGTTGACTTTTTTAAATTTACATATGCATATTTAACAAAAAGCAAAAAAATCCGTTTTTGAAATTTTTCCACATTTAGAAAATTTTTGTTTTGCGATTTAAAATTTTCTCTAGTGTGTTTTTACCCAATTTGTTAAAAATGTTCCTCATCCCATTGCTTTATCAACAGTTTATTCACAGCTTTAAAAATGTGCAATTTTGTATGTACTTTTAAGGATTTTTTGAGCAACAACTAAAATTTTGTCGAGATTGTTGGCGTATTTGAATTTCATAGAAAAATAGCAGAACGAGAATAGTCGCGCTTTGCGAGTATTTAAGCTATTTATCCAATTTTGCTGGTTTTCCCCTAATAGGAACCACAAAATTAGAGAACGTGTGCGATGTATTAGTAAGCATTTAAGTCCATAAATTATTTCTGATCTTTGTGCCCAACGTTTTTATTCGGACATATGAAGAACTAGTCTGGCATTGTTAAATCGACACAGAGTTTAGATTTTTGACTAGGCAGAAAACATTTAGTCTTCGAATAATCGACATACCGATGGGCAGGCATTATTTCCTTTTTGAAGTGTATATCCGTCGACGTTATTTTTTGCACATAATTGCATGAGAAATGGATATTTCATAAATTATAAACGAAATGATAAAGATTTAAGAGAATATTTTTTTTTAATTTTGGGAATATATTTTAAACTTTTTAGTGCATATTTAATGCGCATAAAACACATTTTTTAGTGCATATTTCCGGTTTCCCTGATCAGCACTCAGTTTCCGCTAGACTTGGGTTGCCCTCGTTCAGTAGCTAGTTTTATACACAAAACTATGATTAAACAAATATAATTTGAATGCGTTTGATCTAAAATGAGATAGGTCAAAGTGTAGTTGCCAGTATATGAGTTAAATGACTAATGAGTGTAAAAATTCAAAATAACAGCAACGGAAATTTTCGGGAAGCCTTTACAAGTATTAAAGAGAGCTTGCCAAATTTTTAAAGAGCACTTTTTGATAACCATAAATGGCGATGCTCTTAAAGGAACGAAATTCAGATGAGTTGGCATTGCGTTAACAGCGTTTTTTTATTAAACAATTTACGGCATCAGAATTAAACTAACCTCGATCAATGACCAGCCTCTAGGAGGATAACATCCTAATGGCTTACTTCCTGTATACGATGCGGTACGAGGCCTACCTGGATCTTCGATATCATACAGAAAAGGCTTCAAAGGCAAAATGAGTGTGTGAAAAGGGTTAATCACGTTAGCAAAATTGCTGATGCAGGACAAGCAGGAATTTTTCTCATAGCTTGGTATCCAAAATGCATATGAAGGCCATCGAGACACCAAGGAAGCGTAACAACAATATTGCACAGTGGGGCTTTTGAAAAAAATGGGAAAAAATACGGGCCGTCCGATTCTAAAGAGGTGTTGTTGAGCTCAAGTATGGAGTTTGGATTTTATATCTTTAAAAGGGGCGGAGCTACCTCGGGTCATCTCTCTTTTAAAAAGAGTTTTCAGCGCTATCGAAAATTTTATTCCGAATCCCCTCGAAATACATTTGATTCAATTTGATTTAATTATTTCCAAAAGATTTGCCATTTTTTCGAAAAATCCCTTTTTGCTGCCAGTTTTTTACTCAAAATACTTTTTTTGTGCCACTTTTAGAATATTTTTAATGACCACCCTGTTCATGCATAAAACGAATTAAAATTTTTCATTTTACTCACACCTTAATGCGAAAATGTAATAATATTCTCCTCTCAAGAGGAGATATTTGTATGAATTTTAGCGCAAGATGAAAAACTATATGACGATTAATTCTGCGTTAATAATATAAAAATCGTGCTCTTTGATTTAATATCGTCTTGAAGTATATGAGCGATATATGTTAACAATAGTTTTTGTGTTAACACAGTTAAATAAATCAATAAACCTACTCTCCACCAACCCCCTGTCCGGCAAGTAAAACACAAACCAAAAACTTTCCATATGATTGCCGGCTATTTGTTTTTGCAGAAAGAAAAAAATTTGCGCAACAAATAAATCAGAATTTAATATGCACGAATTTTTTATGTCAGACGTAATAATAAAACTAAACTGATCCCCTTACTTGCACGCAAATTTTTAATACCATTATTTCATTTTCGTGTAAGTGAAGGATTTTGTAAATTACTTAAGATTTTGTAAGCCTAATTTTGAATCAATATAAGACTCCCATCATGTTATTGTATCGATTACATAAGGGAAACCCCGCTATCGGCATAAGCATTTCTGTCAGTTGTGAGACAGTTTAAGTTTTACCTGAAGTTGATATTACGATTGTAATAGTATTCAACAGAAACTGGTTTCATATTGCATGCTTAAATACTTAACTTCACCACCCTGACACGGTGCACAGTAGGGCAAAGACAAAATATTTTGGGAATAGATCAGGTATTTCTAAATAAATACATAGTTCTATCTGAATAAAATTTTACGTGGACATAGCAGAGGACTATTTTTGTTTATGTTTCGAATACCAACTATCCAAATTGCTCAGGAGCGGAGTTATCAAGTCTCAAAGTAGGGCACTTCGGCCATGGAAATATTTTAGCGCTTTGCATTTTTTTTTTGTTTCTTTATCAACCGTCTTTAAAAATTTGCTATATTACATCCCTTAATAAAATCTAAAAGTCACATGTATGGTTGTATACTTATATTTTACAGTTAGTGTGCTATACTCATTTGAAGATTTAAATTTATTAATTTTTCAAAGCTTTGGTCCAGTATTTGCAAGATATCGGATCCAATAAAGAACAAATTTCAAGACCGTTTAAAAATATTTTATGAAATTTTCAAAAACAAATCATGGGACCAAACTGTAAGCAACCCTTTTGAAACAAAAGAATAATCTTTAAAATCGATTCATTAATGGAGGGGTTATGAGAAAATCAATATTTGTGTAAGAAGGGGGGGTCAATGGCTCGTCCGATTTTCGAAAAAAATATGGGATTAAACTGAAAGTAAAGCTTTTCAAACATAAAAATGATTTTGAAAAACGGTCCATAAATGGAGAAATTATACGATAATAAATATTTCCGAGGGGGAGGGGGGCTAATTGCCTCACCGATTTTCGAAAAAAAATTATGGGACCAAACTGCAAGCAAAGCTTTTCGAACAAAAACTGAATTTTGAAAATCGGTCCATAAATGGAGGGAGGGAGAATTCCCACGCCCCTTTTTCGTTATGCGATAATCAATATTTTGCAAAGGGATTTCCCCGCCCAGATTTTCGAAAAAATGTATGGGACCAATATGCAAGCAAGACCTTTCAAACCAAAAATTTTGAAAATCGGTGCATAAATGGAGGAGTTATGCGGTAATCAATATTTTTGGGGGGGAAATATCCCGCCCGATTTTCGAAAAAAGATTATGGGACCAATCGCCCTTTAAAAATTTTTTTTAAATCGGTTAAAACATGACAGAGTTATGTGTGTACAAACATGAAAAAATTAAAAAAACATACACACGAATTGATTACCTCCTTCTTTTTTGAAGTCATTTAAAAATAATTGAATTTTCCACTTTAGCTGGACCTGGGCTCTTGCGAATCCGACCTATTTTAAATTAAAATTTTGTTTGTAGTCAAAAGCAATCGCCACTTCTTAAAACCCTTATATGGATGCATTTGTTTGACAGACAAAGTTTTAAATGGTCCTTGAACCAAATATCGACTTTATAGGCAAAACCATAAAAAATTCCATTATTGGGATTACTTGGAACTTTCTTAGGAGTTCTGAGATTCCCAGAAGCAAATCTTTGTTTTTTTTTCTTACATGGTATTCAATACGTAAATTCCTATATATGCGTATGGGGTATTATTTTTGAAGCGGACAACCTAAAAAATTTTATTTTACGAAATTCCTTGATATATGACATAACTATAGTTCTAGTAGGTATAAATGTGTACGCAAAAAATTTTTTGAATGATGTTTGTTTGTCATATTATGGGGTGCGAAAGTGTTGCCATTTTTGAAAATAAAATTAATTATTGTTGCCAACTAGAAAAAGATTTAAAACAAAATAAATAAAAAAGGTGATTCTTATAGAAAATCGCCGGGTCTTTAAAAAAATATTTAATTTGAAAAGAAAAACGTTTTCATGCTCAAAGCCGGAAATGACAAATTGAAAGTAGTACTGGCCATTTCTGCTGCTTCTAATTACTCAATACTACTCAATACTTAGAAAAAGTTATACTTTTAAACAGATTTGTATTTTGCCCTATCAATTTTCCAGTCAGTTTGACTACAAAACACAGCAGCGAAAATATCGAGTAGCTACTTTTTGGTATTGAGTACCCTAATAAAAACTCCACGAGAATTAAATTCATGGAATATTTTAACCCTCTAGAGCTTCGCTGTATGGGTCTTTTTTGACCCTTTCTTAAAAAAGGGGAGAAAAACTCCCCTTCGACGGCGAGATAGCGGCCTGAAATATCCTACGAGAAAACTCCTCATAAAATTTTATTAAAAATCTTCAAAGAAAATAAATTTCTAAACTCAACTGGGACGCCAGAAATCATTTAAAACTAGTTGTGAATAACGAAATTAACCCCCAAGCACATTTTAAGTTTTTAATGATTTCTGGCGTTCCAGTTGAGTTCAGAAATAGGAACTAGCTAATAACCCCACCCCCATAATAAATTTCAATGTATTTTAATAAAACTTTAACATTTTACTGAATAGTAAAATATTAATTTGGAATAAAGCACGTTACAAAATAAAAATTAATTGTAAAACAATTTCGATAGAAACTATTTTCGCCTATCTTGTAAATCGAGGTGTAGGCGTACTTATATGATACAATAATTTAAGAAAATATAGCAAAATAACTATGTACTTATTTACTTACAAATTAAATTTAAAGTCAGACGAAGAAATCGAGCAAATAGTAACGCCGGTGTAGTTGGCCTAAAAATGCCGCATTAATATTCCAATAAAGTGGGGAGGCAATTTTAAATGACACTGTTTTGTTATTATTGTTGTTCTCTAGCATTACAATAATAACAACTTGTAAAAAATTTTTACAAAACAATACAATATCAGCTGTCATAAAAATAGACTAAAAAACGCAGCAGATGCGTCGTTAGTGGCTGAGGCAGCAGCAGCACCAGCAATAATTATAAATTAAATGACAATCACAGCCAATAGCAGCAACAACAACAATGAGCACAAAGCAAATACATTTAAAGTAAATAGTGGTAGGAAATTTCGAGTGTTTGTATGTTGTTGTTGTAATTTTCTTTGTTTTATTTTATACGATGTTGTTTTATTAATTTTTCAATTTAAATAATAAAATTTCAATAAATTGTATACAAGAACACTTGTTTCATTGTTAAGGTAAATTTGCGTTTTTAAATGTTTTAAAACTTATAATCTTAAATTCAAAATTCATTTCGAATTATTCACCAGAAATTTTCACAGATATTTTTCTTGTAAAATGAAGTCGAACTTTTCTTATCAAATATGCAAGTTCTTGTTTTCCTTTTATTTCATCATATAGTTTTTTTCAGCAAAACTTTTATCTTGTTATTGTTAATTAATACTAAGAAATAACAACTGTAACAATTAGCACATAGTTTACTTTAAAACATTGTTTTAGTTCTTTATTCTCACATTATTTTCAATTTAAATACCTATATTAAAAACTAAACAAAACTCGAAATAAAACAATTTAAATGTAAAAGACTTTTTAGTACAAGTTCCCTCCACGAGCATTTATAATTTTCAACTGATAGTTGTGCTATTAAATAGTAGACCTTTCTGGCGTTTCTTAGTTTTTGTTTTTATTATTTTGTTCTCTGCACGTTGACAAAAACAAAGGAAATGCTCTTTTTTTGTTGAATACAATCAGTGTTGCCAGGTATACTTATTTTAAAAATATTAAATACACCCAAGTACAAGGCTTAAGAATCAGGTACACCCATTTTTAAACAAATTTTGAGCTAATGTAACCATTGTATTCTCCATATACAAAAGTAACTCTGGGCAAATTTTCATTTATTTCGTAGAATTTTTCAGGAAGTTAAAGCGTAATTCTTTGCTGTTTATCTTTTTTCAACTCATAATTTCATATGGAATAACTGCTTAATTTAGCTTATAATATATTAAATTTCAAATTGAATATCTTTGTTATATTATTGCCTAGACGGGGTTCACACAGGGCAGTTTTTGTTGCGTAACTTTTAATTCAGACGCGAGAAAAACAGAGAAAGCAACACAGTTTTTCTCTGTCTCTATACCAGCTGAATTAAAAGTTGCGCAATAATAATTGCCGTATGTGAACCCCGTCCTACCACCAAATACAGCTGAATATGACACCAGTTCACCAAAATTTGTTTCTGCTTTCATTAGATTTTAACCTATATTAATCATATATTAAAGTATAGTTGTGAAAATGAGTCCTCCAAAATCAAGTGTTTGGTTATATTTTATTCAAAAACGATGCTAAGATTACAATCGAAGTGTATTAATAAAAGTGGCCTTATCATTACAACAACTTACATACAAATTTGTTGTAGGAATATTTTTTATTTGCACGTTGAAAGTTGGGGCAAAAGTTTTATTATATTTTATATTGAGTTTAACGAATGATTTAAGTCAGCTGACGATCAGATACGCTAATAAGGCCACCTAGTATCAATTCGCCTTAATTACAATACATACACTTGCAATATTCTATGTTGTACAATACTATCGCCAATGCGTGTGTAATATTAGAAGGTGGCGCAATATATTAGCAAAATCAAAAGGCTTTTGAGTTTTATTGCACAAGCAAGAAAAGTGCACTATACTGAAGTGGGAGAGAGAGAGAAAGCTTAACTCATTTACAACCCTGCTTTTGCGCGTTTTTGTAGAGCAGTGTTGCAAGTCCCTCTGGTGTCAAGTAGAGGCATTGAGTTGTTTAAGCTCTGTTGCCATTTTTATTCGTTCTTTTACTTCGCCGACGGTTTTGCTACAATACCGACGAAGGAGGGTGCTGTGAAGTGCATTTGGATATGTTAGTATTAATCGCTGCCGGTACTGCCAAAGTGATCAGTGCTATGCCTTCATCACTTCAACAGTCCAACAACATTACATATTTTGTTGTTTTAACGAGGCCATTTCGCTTTATTACCTATGGCTTCATTGCAGTGCGCCGACGAAAATCGGTGCATTGCGACGATAGTGGGATCCTAGTCTAAGTTTGTAAAACATATTTAACATTATAATACAGTGTCTGCACTTATTTTTGAAAATGTTGGTACATTATAATTAATAAAATAACCAAATAATGTATTGCTTGTAGCCCTTTGTTCCTTGTAGGAACCTCAGAACAAAATAATAGTAATAATAATATTTTATTTAATACTTTCTTTTCAGAACTGCAGGTTTTCTCGTTGATGGTAGTTTTGAAATCATCCTTTGTTATTCAGACAGCTGCGGGCTAACTTTTCCTCCTCCAATTTGTTCAATAATCGTTTTAAAATACCGACTCATATATGTATGCATATTAAATTATCAATCAGTGCAAGGCGAATTGATACCAGATGGCCCTATTAGTAAAAATTATCATCAGCTGACTGAACCAAAGTGTCAAACTCTAAGTAAAAAAAACTAAACAGCAACTTTTTATGTATGCATTTAAAATGACAGATTGGTTTTTGCCAGTTGTTGGTGCTCTAATACGGCCACTTGTTATTAATACGCTTTGAATCAGTGGAAATTTCTTAGATTTAAAACCTTTTTTATTTAGGGTAGGATTCGCCTAAATAAAAAAGGTTTTAAATCTACGAAATTTCCACTAAGCTGGTTACACTGAAGAAAAGCGTGCAAAAGAAACTAGACTCTCTCTTAGTTTTTGTTAGTTTGATTTAAACTAGAGAAGAAAGTACATAAAATAAATATTTGTTGTTTTTTACAGCAGCAAATAATCGAAATGTCTGTAATATTAGGGTCTTATTTTGTAAAACACAACGCTAAGCGTTGACTAATTTTGCGTGTGTTTTGTTTTTGCAAATTACATTTTTTCCATACAAAATTTATCAATGCTTGGTGTTGCGTTTTACAAAATAAGGCCCTTAATCTTATTAAAATTCAACATAAACAAACAAACACACATGCAGCCCAGGAAACATTTTTGGCGACACACCTAACGCCAGATAAAATCTGAGAGTAGTCCAAAACTCGCTCACTCATTTGACAGAGTAGTCGGCAGTTTTCTGGTACGACATTACTGCACATTTTCTAAAATATTATCCGACTAACATCAGACTATTCTGCAAATTATCTAAAGGCAATTAAAATTCTTTAAAGGGCCCCACACACTTGCAATATAATTGTTCAATTTTTTATATTGTACAATAATATTGCCAACGTGTATATCATAATAGAAGGTTGCACAATATATTGGCCAAAATCAAAAGGCTTTTGATTTTTATTGCACAATCAAGAAAATTGTGTAATGTGTTGGCAACATTGCTCAGTATTATACATACTTTTTCACTGTCAGAAAAATTGGGCAATATCTTGTTTGAAAGTGCAATTGCGTAGTATAGGTCAAACGACAATATGTACAATAACATATTCAATAATATTGTATAAGGGATGGTCAGCTTAAGACCTTTAACAGAATAGCCTACACATTTTCTACTTCTACATATTTACCTACATATTATAAAATATATGTAGGTATATGTTTTCTGATGAGCTGCCATAAACAGCAGAGCAATGCATGGAGGGATGGCATATGAGATTTTAAAATTGTTCCAATTGTTGTCTAAAATTATACTTTCTTATACCTAATTGTACCAAAACAGAAACATGTTTTAAGTATGGAAAATATATCACTTTTCTATACATACATACGTATATAGTACTATCTATGGCAAAAACGAAAGTATAATTAAGTCGGATTTAGCAATTTCTAATCGAAAATAACATATTAATTTGGACATAGTAGCTGTTGAAGGCTAGAAGAATATGTTCTCAATAAAGTTTCGAAATAATTGCCTTTACTAAAATGCAAATAAATTTATAAAAATTAATTTTTTTAGACTTTGACACGTATCATCCAAGAGGTTTAAATTCCATAGACTACGTTTTATGAGCTAGCCTTATATGACCACTTTAAATAATCCTCCTATTAAGTCGAGCTTTGTTCTATATACTTGGCAAAATTTAAAATTAATTCACATAAAACGTTGCATATATACGAGTGGGCGAGAAGGACAAAATATTTATCACTATAAAAGAGCAGCAATAAGGAGATTTTCTAAACAATGGAAAAATTATTAATTGTACTAAATAACCCAAATCGTGTACCGACTTTTCCCTGACATTGATATGGCAGGACGTAAAAAATATCAGATGAATCTGAAAATTGTCTGATGTTTTGTCAGACATTTTTCCGACATTGTTAGAACATGTCGAAAATTCGTTTAGAATTTCCATAGAAAAGTCATCAGAATTCGTACAGAGTTCTCTTAAGCGCAATATTATTGCATATGTTATTGTAGATATCACTGTCGTTTTGACCTATACTATGCAATAAATGGCACAATATTTTCAACCAAAATAATGACCAATTTTCCTGACAGTGAAAAAGCAAAGATAACACTTAGCAATGTTTCCAACACATTACACAATTTTCTTGATTATACAATAAAAATCAGAAGTCTTTTGATTTTTGCAAATATATTGTGCCACCTTCGATGTTATTGTACAATACGAAAAATTGCACAGTTATATTGCTAGTGGGTTTATCCCTTTAAAAAAATGTTTACTGGGTACATATCTTCCAAATGAAAAAAGTTCATTAATTTAATGAGTAAACAATATCTGTGATTTTGTTATTCTAGATTTGGAGCATTTACATTTTATAAACGACGAGTTTTCTTCTAATTTGCAGCGAAGTTGGCTGTGGTTAGCAATAGTAATCACATTTTGTTCGGTTGCTGTCTCTGCTAGCAAAAAGCCGTTACTGCTAAGAAAACGGAAATCTAAAAAACTACTGTTTGCATTCCGATTGCAAGTAGTATACCACTTTAATACAGACAGTGTTGCCCCGCCAAAAAAAAATTATGTAGCCAAATATTAAAAAAAGGTAACCAAATGCGAAAAATTAACCAATATCTTTTTGTATTTCAAATACAGTTTTAATTGTACTTCAGTACAATATATAATTACATATTATAAAAGAATATAATATATGTAAATGAACGCTTATGTTGCAGCTGTGAGACTGGGCGTCGTGTTTGTTATTGTATGTAGGCGATTGGCATTGTGGCATCAAATTCTTCACGGTGGGCGCCGGCATCGGTGACACCGGCACCACATCCGGTTCGAAGGACCATAAGCAAATATGGGACAACAAAATTTTTTTTTAGCATGTTGGTGACGCCTAAAACGCTCTTCAGACTATTAGATTTAGTATTAATACTTGTCAAAAACTCGAATCTTAAGTAAAAATCCAACAGTGTGAAAACAAATTGTTATGATCTGTCAAATAATACGTAACGAAATTTGACAGTAGTATGGTATTCGTCATATTTAGGAAATTTTTTTAAACAATCGCATATTTCATTTTAAGGCCCTTTCACATTGTAACACAAGCTTTGAGATTTGTATTAGATTTTCTAAGACGAAAATCAAAGCAAAAAATCATAAAGAAAATTTTCTCATTACATTTTGTTTCTACACTGTCACATTCCAAATAAAACGTAACATAAATAATTAGCAATAAGGCACATTTTTTCGTTCTTCTTTTTCTTTGTTTATGCCGGCAAACAAATACACAACTGTTTTTGTTATTCCTATATTTGTTTGTGCAATAGACAACCCTACGTGCTATGTACCTTCACCTTAAGAGTGAGTCTATACCTGATATATTTTTATCATGAAACTAACAAAACGTCGGCAGAACAGATTTCAATTTTTTATTATTGTTAGTATACATGTGAATACGTTGTTGATTTTTTTGTTATGATAAATTACAACTTGTTTGGCGTCCTGAAGGTAGTTTATCACTATTAATGCACTATTTCACTTATTTTTTCATTGAACTGCTTTTATTTAATTAAAGCATTCAAATTTTGCTTTATTCGTATATTTTTACAACATTTTTACAAAAAAATATACGATTAAAGAAAAATATGAATGCTTTAATTAAATAAAAGCAGTTAAATGAAAATACAAGTGATATAATGCATGAATAGTGACAAACTTCCTTCGCGACGACAAACAAATTGTGATTTATCATAACAAAAAAACCACAACGTGTTCGCATGTATGCTTGCATTAACAAAAATTTGACAACGGCTCTGCCGACGTTTTGTTATTTGTTATGATAAAAATATATCAGGTATAGACGTAGGGTAATGTGCCTATAAAAGTTTTCACTTCAATAAATTTACCAGAAATCCAAAATCTCACTAAAGAAGTAGAAAAATAAGTTAGGAGGGTCTGTTTACAAATTACGCAACGTCATTTTGGTTGGTTTTGAACTCCCTCCCTTCTCCGTAATACTTTGAAAAAAATCGGTATAAATTATTTATTCTGTAAAAAATCTTCAGCCCCCGGCCCCGGGAAGCGAAATTCAAACTGAAAATTTTGAAGCTTGCAATCACAGTTTCTACCATTTGCAAAGATAACCAACCGGTAAGCATAATTGTACACGATTTCAAGTTTTTCATACGAAATCCTTAAACCGGATGCGATATACGGACCTAAAGCTGCAAAAGTAAGTAATCGGATTAAAGCTGCTATATTTTTTAACAAAAATATACGTTCTATAATAATAAAACTTAACTATTTATATGTTATATACTTCAGAAATGTAACATTTATATGATTGTATTTATTTAAATATCATTATATACATACATACATACATATCGTCATCTGAATTCATAAAAGCCCTAAGTTACATTGAAATAATTTTACAGGAGAAGAACAAAAAAACACTTTAATATGAAAAATGAACCCATGAACAGGTCATGAATACATACTTATAATGATAAATTTACATGGACGAATAGAGGAGTAGAGCTTAGGAAGAGAGTCGTAATAACATTTATTATGATACATTGCATCATAATCAATCAAAGAGTCGGTGTTGAGTTTTTTGTAACTTAGGGCTTTTTTAAAATCATATGACGACATGTATAATAATACGATAGTAATAAAAGATTGTTATTTGTATTATCTGTAACCTGATATTTGCCACCCGCTAACAATGATTACATTTTTTTGCAATGGAAGTTTGATTGGGAGTATAAAAATCTCTTTGGAGATAAAACTTATAAATATAAAATAAAAAGACACAATAAACCAAAGACGACGAACGACGACACATTTTCAAAAGTGTAATTGAGCAGTTAAATTCTAATGATTTCGTTTATTTTTCCATGATTTAAATAAATAAAATAGACAGTCAAATAAAGGCAACAGAAATTATATAAACTGCCCAATAAATAATAAGTAGAACATTTATAAAAGATGTGCACTGCACAGTGGGGCAGAATCAAAATAATTGGAACATAAATCAGGCATTTCTAAGCGGATAGTCCTATAAAAATGAAATTTTCTTATGGGCATAGCAGAGCAGTGTTCCCGTTTACATTTTAAACATTAACACTCTAAATTGCTTAGAAGCGGAGCTAGCTAGCGATTGTACACTTATCTCTTATGGTAAGTGACTTATACTTCTTTGAAAATTGAAGTTTCTCACTTTTTCAAAAGTCCAAAATTTTTCAGACATGGGATCCAAATGTCAACCGATATTTAAAAATTTTCCCTTGTTAGTTATAGCAAAACAATTTTAAAAGCGTTTAGAAAAATTTCGCGAGATTCGGCCGTCTGAGTTGAAAATGTTCAATTTCTAAATTAAAAACTCTTTGAATTTGCAAAAATTTTTGCCAAAAAAAAAATATATTATCACCCTTTATATATAAAAAAATTATTTTTCAACATATAACAAATGTATACCTATCTTAAATGTATCTGCACAGACATGAACCAACGGTAAAAAAATAATTCATTTTCCTACTTCAGTAGAACTTGAGCCCTTCCGCATACGACCTATTTTACATGAAACAATTTTTTTAGTCCATATAATCTAAAATCCCAAAGCTGGGATTCAAAAACAATTGCCGCTTCTTCAAACCCTTAATGATGAAACAGAACTAAGTTTGCAACTTCAGGAACTATATTATGGGTTATTTTCTTTTGTTCTTACATTTCGTATGAAAAATATATGAAATTTTATTAAAACATGGCAACTTTGTTGAGAGAGTGAGTGGCTTAAACTAAGAGCATGAGAAGAAACGTTCTCAAAATAAATAATGAAACAGGACTAAGTCTTCAACTTTATGCAAAAACGCTGTCAAATAAACAGGGCCGAAACTAAATCGACGGCAGTAGCTTCAAAATGCTCTCATATTATTGTTTATTTTCTTTTGTTTTTATTTTTCGTATGAAAAATATATGAAATTGTATTAAAACACGGCAACATTGTTGAGAGAATGAGTGGCTAAAACTGAGAGCATAAGAAAAAACGTTCTCAAAATAAAATAGATTATAATGATGAAACAGAACTAAGTCTGCAACTTCAGGCAAAAACGTAAAAGCAGGCATGAGATAGAATCTATTTTATTTTGAGAACGTTTTTTCTCATGCTCTCATTTTTAGCCACTCATTCTCTCAACAATGCTGCCGTGTTTTAATAAAATTTCATACGTTTTGCATACGAACTATAAACACAAAAGAAAATAAAAGTGGCGCTACTCTGTTCTGCTGTGTACGTTGAAAAATTAAGTTGATGTTAATTTTTCCCTTGTTCCTTGGAATATTAATCATGCCCAATTCTTTCTGAATATAACGTTACGAACCTTAGCCTAATAATCAATTTGGATTCACAAAGCAAATACGTTCGAAATAATCATATTAATAGAAAATAAACAATATTATGAGAGCATTTTGCAGCTACACCCTTCGAATTAATTTTGGGCCTGTTTATTTCGTAGCCTTTTTACCTGAAATTGCAGACTTGGTTCTGTGTCATCATTAAGTCTTCAACTTCAGGCAAAAAACACTGCCAAATAAACAGGTACGCAACTAAATCCACGGCAGTAGCTTCAAAATGCTCTCATATTATTGTTTATTTTCTCTTGTTTGTATTCTTTCTATGAAAAATATATGAAATTTTAATCCAACACGGCAACATTGCTCAGAGAATGAGTGGCTAATAGTGAGAGCATGAGAAAAAACGTTTTCAAAATAAAATAGATTCTATCTCATGCCTGCTTTTTAGGGCGTATGATTAATGTCAATTTGTATGGAAAAACTCGTCTAGCCCCTGTTATGTTTTATCATTCTATCTCGTGACTTCTTTTTACGGCTTATGATTAATGTCAATTTGTATGGAAAAACTCGTCTAGCCCCAGTTAAGTTTCATTATTAAAATAGATTCTATTTCATGACTGCTTTTTACGACGTATGATTACTGTCAATTTGTATAGAAAAACTCGTCTAGCCCCAGTTCTGTTTCATCATTTATGATTCAGAATTTTTTTACTAAAAACAACATAACTTCTTAATTCAATCAAATATTTATCAGCTCTAATGAACTAAATCGACTTAAAATTGCATGCTGGCAATTTCTTGCCGCTGAAGAAACACATAGGCACATGCGTTCTTACTTTTGAACACATTTCCGAATTATTTTTTGGTTATTGTTCAGTTAATAAAACCTTAAGGTAAAAAAATCGTGTGTGCTTGAATTAGTTCAATGTAAACAATTGTTATCGACATAAGCTTTAAATCTCACACACTTTTAGTGTCCTTGCCAAATTGTTTTTTTAGATTTCCGTACACCAAAAGTGTAAAGGAACCCTATTGTTTTCGCTACGCTGTCCGTCTGCCTGTCTGTCTGTCACAGGCTGTTTTCTCGGGAACCGTAAGCGCTATGGACCTGAAATTTTCACAGAATATGTAAAACTTCCCGGTAGGCCAACTCATCGTAGAGGACATTTTCATCAACGACTACTACTACTTAAGGATATTTCGACATTTGTCATGCACGATATTTGTCGATAAAAAAAATGGGTAAAAGAAAAACTACTCAACTGGTCATGCCAACTAGTTGGTAGATATTGTCCAGAAGCTAGTCTTGCAACGTTCAATTTAAAATTTTGTATAATTTCTTTACAACAAAAACACTACTCTTTGTATACCAGCATATGAACTTCTTGTGGATATTGTCGCACAGTCTGTCACCAGTTTGAATCCTTTTGATACATTCCTGATTGCTAAAATTGAGCTGATGAAAAGTTCTGATAGACACTTTAAATTTTCAAAGTTAGTGTTAATTGCAGAATAGACTACACCAATTAACACTGATATTTAAAACAATAAAAATTAAAGGGTATTCTATCAGTTAATGCAGTCTTAACTATGTAAATTAGACAATTTGCTGTATCTTAGAAAGCGTAAGAGGCAAACTCTTGAAATTTAAAAAATTTATAAAGCTAAAAATTCTAAAATGAAAAAAATTTCAAAACGAAAAATCGCCAAAATGATAAAAGCGCTTAAAGAAAAAATTACCAAAATTAAAAAAAATTGCTAAGACGCAAAAATCACCAAAACTAAAAAGATCACCAAAAAAACTAAAGAAAACGCCAAAAACCGGAAAAATCGCCAAACGAAAAAAAGTGTCAAAAAATAAATCGCAAAAAAAATTGCCAAAATGAAAAAAGGCAAAAACGAAAAGGGATATACATATGTGTATTTGTACGCAACCCTTCATGTGTGAG
The DNA here is from genome assembly GCA_956483635.1 of Panzeria rudis. Classification (NCBI taxonomy): domain Eukaryota; kingdom Metazoa; phylum Arthropoda; class Insecta; order Diptera; family Tachinidae; genus Panzeria; species Panzeria rudis. Next base: position 39,718,525 of record OY101449.1, on the reverse strand, counting down.
CCAAAGTCACACTTTACTGAATTTATTTAATTATCTCTAGGATCTTGCCCGTAGGGAATTTTTGCTGAAATTTTTACACAAACTTCTTACTACATACGTATACATGACTGTCAAAAAAAAAGTTTGATAAAAAATCACACAGATTCCGTAGTATTAAAAATAATGTATTTCGGCTCTTCTGAAAAAATTGGTTTTTATACATACACGCTTATTCAAGAAAACCACAGGTATTAGGGGGGAATGAGGCTGTTAAATATTTGCTGACAATTTATACTGAAAACATAAAAGAACATGAAAAATTGTGGCAGTCCTCGTATTTTTTGCAATATCTCAACCAACAATTTATTTGATTTATAATAATAAACTTATCTGACAGCTTGATGCACAACATGTATTTCAATTAGTCCCACTCCATACGAATCAACTTTTGCTGCTGCAACTTTTTTTTTGTTTGAGAGCAATGAAATAGAAATATATACCTTATATATTCCCCTCTCGCTCTTTCTCACTAAAAAGTAAAAGTTACAGCAGCAAAAGTTGATACGTATGGACTAGGACTTAGTTCGTAATCCTGACCAGGGTTGTCAGATATGGCGATTTATCTCCAAACGTGGCGATTTTTAACCTTGCCTAGCGTCCAAATTTTTTGTTTGGCTACGTGGCGATTTTTCTGATGATAAATAAATTTGTTGGCATTGGCGTAGCTAGAATTTGGGGGGGGGGGGGGGGACTAAAGGCTATATTAGTCCCTACATTAGAACTCATTGTCCCTGCATTAGAACTCATTCCATTTTTCTTATATGTATTAATCGTAATCATTAATGGTTCTTGAATTTTGATGCAAAAATTTACTAGAAATAATTTTTGATGATATTTTTTCTACTTTTGGGCATTTTCTACTATTTTTTATGTGATTATTTTATAAAAATTTCTACAAAGAAAAACTGTTATATGAAAATAAATTTTTTTAATATATGTAATATATTTTGGCGACTTTTGGCGATTTTTAAAATTAATTTGACGAAATAGGCCAGAAAAGATCTGACAAACCTGATCATGACAGCAACATTAATAACAAGATATATTTTACCACCCAAAAATACTTACTATTAATTTCTGGCATCGAGTAATAAAAATCCGTATGATAATAATGATAAAGACCCACACTTTTGGGACTCGTTCGAGTGTTAAGGAATTTTTTAGTTTCCATATTATTTTTCACTTTTAATTCTAGGTCCTCCATTTTAAGGAAATAAATATTTTGATTAATTTTTGTTTTTTTTTTATCACTACCAAACACTTTGCTCGAGATTTATAATTAAACTAACGATTAAATCGTATAAGTTCATCGATAACATTCTATAATTCGAAACCTTTTAGTTTCTCGCGTCTTTGTTCCTCTCCGCTTCGATAGACAATGAGGCAGGTCTGTCAACTCAACTATTATTGTTTGATAATGTCATGATTACGGATGACTAGAAGACTGTTGGGATGGCTGGTAATAATAAAAGAAAAGTACATATGTATGTATACTAAATAAAAGAAAGAAAATAAAATATTGTAATATTGATAATGACTACAATAACAAAAACAATGTATGCTGCACAGTGGTGCAGAATATAAATATTTTGGTTAAAAATAAGCCATGTTTACACATAAAATTGTTACACAAGCAAGGCAGAGAAGTATTTGAGTTAATTTTTTGAATATTTCCTACTATCTAGGCGCACGGTAGTACGCCAAGCCAAGTTCCGGCCATACAGTGTGTACCTATTTACACTAAACCATTCGAGCTGCTTCCCCCCCTCATAACTTTGCTCCACTTGATCATAAAATAATGAAACTTGAAAAATAAAGTTTTCCTCATGGGTGAAATTTGAAAGTTCTATCGTAAAAGCTTCTCGAGATATTAAGATTTAAAAAGTGCATATTTTAGTACATATTCGTGGACCCACTGACTCACTTACTGACTCATCAATATTATTGGGCACTTCCACTATAGCTAAAAAACTAAACTTTGGTATACAGATGGGTCTTGGTGAGCAACTAACTAGAAAAAATCTGAAAACGGGCACTTTTCACCTGCGAAGGAGTACGTTGCCCCTTCTTTGTATGGGGCACTTCCAGTATAGCTAGAAATCTGAAATTTGGTGCACAGGTAGGTCTTGATGTGAATGTACTAAGAAAAAATTTTCCCTTCTTTGTACGCGGCACTTATTGTACCAAATAAAAGCTTGGAAAAAAGAGGTGAAATCCGCACAAAAACATAAGTATGAAAATAAGGCCAAGTTCCTATCCAAAAATTTCGGCCGTAAGAAGTACTGAGATCAAAATAAGGACCATATTCTTGATAGGCAAAATACCATCTCATTTGTAGGCAACCTGTTAGCTTGGCAATATTTTTGTTTGCTTTTCTAATATGGGAAAGAATTATGGAAAAAATGTTGCCAAGCTTACAGGTTGCCTAGAAATGAGATGGTATTTTACCTATCAAGAACTTGGTCGCTATTTTGATATCAGTACTTTTTGCGGCGGAAATTTTTGGATAGGAACTTGGCCTTATTTGCACATTTATGTTTTTGTGCGGATAAGTTTTTCATCAGACTAAGAAAAGTTTCAATGAGTTTTTTAACCCTAGCTAGCGGTCTCTTACAGTTAGTGAGTTATATTGATTTGAATATTGAATATTAATATTTTCTTAAATAAGGAGTACAAAGAAATTTATTTTTACACTCAAAATATTTTGTAAGTAAAATCAACTGAAATTGTAATATAAAATATAAGAAAATAATATAAAATGTAATATAAAATATAAGAAATTTCATCCCATCTTGAAAATACATATTACACAATCTAGACATGTCAGTTGGGTATATTCCGTAAAAAAAACTAAAATACCATTTTTTAGGATATTTACGGAGAAAGGCTACTTTGGCATTTTAGAGGCTCTTGTTGCATGAAGCTATGTCCTTGTTAAGCAGAATTCAGTAAAAGGAGACTGAAGCCTTTCGAATGACATAAAATTTATTTCTATCCGATGACGCGTTCTAAAGTTATTCAATCTTCAATATGACGAACTTTTCTTAAAAATTGCCGAGATGCTCAGGTTTAGAGACCTATAAAATAGAAACCGTAAGAGGCATCGAATATTCATTAAAATCGGAAAGGATAAAAATCCACACCTTGTCGAAAATTTTCTTTTTTACACTATAATAAAAATCCTATCCTCTCATATGTATGATAAAATTCTTTTGGGGTAAAATATATAGTTTACATAGTTTTCCTGAAAAAAAGTACAAACATTTTTGTGGATAAAATCGGCTCAAGCGGTTAATGTTCTAAATTCGGCTGGCGAAAATAAGCCGATTTCATCCGCTGAATGAAAATAAGCACGGCGGCGGCTACCAGCCTGCTGTCAGCCACACGAATTGCACCTCTGTACGGGACACTTCGTGTGCGAGTCGACCTTGACTGAATTTAATTCGCTGCGATACAAATAATAATTATTTTTACCGTTTGATTTTTTCTATTTTTATTTATTTGAATTTTCAACAAACGACTTATAATACAATCTTATTTTATTTAATTACTTAAATTTAATACTAATTAAATTAATACTTTAGTTTAAGAAATTAAACTTGTTCACCTAATTGAAATGAAATAATATTTCTGTTATACTAGTGCAATGATCCACATTGCATTTATGTATGTATAAATTTGAACATTTTTACCTAAAAACAATTTCAGTTTTCACTCATAAATTTAAAGTTTATTTAATATTAATAATAAAAAAAAGTGCCTGACTTAAAGTGTGCATTTCAAGTATTAAGCTCTACCATATAACTAATAAAATTTTTAATTAAATTCAATAAACAATTTTAGAAAATTCTATAAAACATTTTTTTCTCTGTTACTAAAAATTATTCTACGTTTTAATAAAAACTTTGTTTTAAAGCTCAAACCCGTTATTATATTTAATTAATTATTAATTAAAAATCTTAAGCATAATTATTATGATCTAATTTTAAATACATTTTTATTATAATTTTTGATATTTGTTAAAAGGTGTCAGGAAAACTTTTAGAACTTGTTCATAATTCACTAATTCTAGAACGCATACAATATATAAGTTCTTTTCTTTTGGAACTAAAGGCATTGTAATCTGTGCCCGGCGATGATCAAATAGACAAAGTTTGTTAAGAATTCGCAAACAGTTCTCTCAAAAAAATCCCACAAAGGGCTGTTCACATGTAACGTAACGATCAGGCGCGGATCCAGCTTGAGCTTTTGGAGGGTGGGGTGGGGAACTTCTAAGTAAAACATACTATTTTTCAAAACTTCTTTTAGAAACTCTATAGAAATTTACTCGCTTGGGGGGGGGGGGATATCCTCTTCCCCCCTTGTATCCGCGCCTGGTAACGATATTTTTGCCGGTTTTTACACCACCCCTCCTCAACTTCTTTACACATTAAAAAAAAATTTCACAATATCTACAACAAAATTTCAATTCCCTCGTAACTGAAATGCGTTGCGTAATATGTGAACAGCCCACAAACATCACCCTTAGAATCCCTATTTTTCATTGCTATAATAAATAAAGACCCTTTACTCTTAAAGTCAAACTAATAAGTCTTATGTCGATTTGTTAAATTAAACATCCATTTCAAAAAGTTTTATTAAAAAAAAGTTATTTTTTAAAAAAATACTATTTAAAAAGTTTTTTACAAAAGAAGTTGGCCCGTTTTGGTATATGTTTGTCGCCTTCCCCACCCCCCAACCCCATTTTAAGAAAAATATTTTTCTAAAATCTATTTCTATCGGGGCTTATGAATGCATACATATGTATGTAACTAATGTATTCATATCTATTCTATTTCAATGTACATAAAAAATGTTGTTTTTTTATGTTTAAATTTCATAAAAAGCGAAAAACTTTTAAACTTTTTTTAGGAAAACAGTACGATTTAAATATAATTTCTATGCTTGTTACTTTAGGGAATAAACGAGGTATCAAAAAGTACACAAGTAAATATTTTTCCCGTTTTCTTCTACTTAACGTACAAATAGGAAAGAGCGCCAACTAAGCGCACATTTAAAATTCCCAAAAACCATTTTTTAGTGGATCTGTTCTTTGGGAGAGGAAATTTAATTTACTGCACAACCTAAATCAGAGCGTTAAACGTCGCGTAAGCAACAGGGTACGTATTTACAGTAGATTCAAAGAAAATATTTTGTGGTAAATTGTACTATAAATACGTGCCCTGTCGCTTAAGCGACGCTCAACGCTCTGATTTAGGTTGGGCTGTTCGTGGTTTGGGCTGGGCGTTGCTGAACCAGTCAGTAAGTAACGTTACTCTAATATCTATGCATCATATGCACGAACACTTTCGTAAATATTAAGAAATATTTCCTTATTTCGCACAGCGAAAATATTTTATAAACGATAGCAAAATAAAAAAGTTTTTCTCCCAACTGGGATTCGAACTCAAGTTCTTCGGATTTGAACAAATGCTGTACAGCTTTGCTCTCACTTTATGCACATGCGGTCGGTCTACTTTATAGAGTCGAAAATCCATATAAATAAATTTTTTTTGAACATATTCTTCGGGCATTGATAAAAAAGATCCGCTAATTTTTTGGAACTTTGCAGTAAAAAAAAACCTTAAACGTATATCGCTGATAGCAGAAATAGTTGCTCAACCGTTCTTAGAAGGGTAGAACCACTTTCAAAGTTTTAAAAAGTCTTTTGCCTCAATTAGTGTATCTTTACATATGGAATACGTTCTAGAACAAGTTGTGAAAATGGTATAGATTTTCCTGGCGAATTAAATTTAATTTAATTTTAAATTTCTCTATAATTGTTGTTGCTTTACATGTAAGAATCCACTGGATAACGTTCGGCTTCCTCCAACATACGCCGGAAATCCATTGGCTGTCCATTTTGGCCGATATTACCGTTCATATATGCAGGTTTCTTACTATTACTACTATTGCCTAATTGACTAGCACTTGTGTTGCGATTTTTTATATAACCATTCATGAGACTAACATGATGGCTTATTGTTGGCACTGCACCAGGTACATTGTTCTCGAGATCCTGTATTATGGTATCGGTTTGTTGGTCCATATTTGGCGGCTGGCGACTTGTTGGCCGCTGTATTTGATTCGTTTGAGTACCTGTGACATTTTGTATATGACTACGTATAGATTTTTCAAATTCTCGTTGAACCGAAGGACTATCGGTGTCGCCATCGATCTAAAAAAAATAATCAAAACGAAAAAATTTTAGATTGCGTTTCTTATAAACTTTTTAATTTACTTTCACTTACAATTTGTAAACGATTACTATTATCCATGGCCTTAAGCATAGGTAAAGTTTGTTCCCGAAATAGTTCCAGTCTACGTCGAAAAGATGAAACTGTATCATCGATGCGCCCTCTGCCTAATTGCAGTTTGGAACAATCCAATAATATTAAAGGGGGACGTTGTTTGTACTGAAACGAAACAAAAAAATAAATAAATAAAAATCTTTCCAAAGTTTCCTCTTTCGTTTGTCCTACCTTATCTTCAAAATATTTAACCTGTTGCATATTTCTTGGATAACCATCTAAAATGATGCCAGTTTTATCTGATAATTGTCTTAAATTCGTTTCCAGTATAGTGTTAATGGCTTTTTCTGAAGCCATTTCTCCAGCAGCTAAAGCTTCCTTCACAGCATAACTTTCAGTATTGGCACGTGGTGATGAATCGGTTATAGATCGCAGTAAACGACCCACACTGTTTCCATTTGTTTAAATAAATTAGTTTTGTTGAGCATTTTCGGTTATCACAAAACTTACCTAAAATGAGCCCAGCCTTGATTTAAACCTACTGCTTTCATACATAAAGTGGCCTTGTTACTGCCCGGTCCGCCTATGACCCATATAATTGGTGGTATACCGTTCATGTCCGTACTCATAGTAGTGGCAGCATTTGTCAGCATCGGTTGTTGAGTTATAACATTTGGTGTCACTGCTCGGGCTGCATTCGAGGCTATATGGGATATCACTGCATTGGTTACATTACTTGATGGATTTTCCAGCATCTGGGTGGTGGCTCCTACTGCAGCTGGTTGTTCTTGCTGTGATAAAACTGTTGAAATTTGTGCAGCGTTATGATTCTGTGCTTGACTAGGTGCCGTATCTACGCTAACTATACTGCCGGGTATATCATTTATCCCTCTGCCCATACCTGTTACTCCATTTAGAATGGCCTCCTCATTTTCCAATGTACTTAGTATGTCAAGCACAGCCGTTCGGAAATCTTTGTACACTTCAGAGGGTGCTCTCTCACCATTCACCTTAAAATCAAATATACATATAATTACAAAATACATTATTGCCTGATCGTTTTTGAATGAAAATAGAATTAATTACCGCTATTGACATATCACTTTGATCAAAATAATCAGCTACTGGCATAACATTTTTAAAGAAATTTTCTAATTCCATTTTGGCTAAGGAGAGTACAACATGACCTAATTTGGCACCATAATCGATTTGTCTCTGTAAAGTCGACTCCCGCCACGATATCAGGATAACACCATTTACTACTTGGATCTGCAAAATTGATAAAAGATTTAATTTAATGTAAAATAAGTAATTTATTGATTCTTTTGTAATTCAATTTAAAAGTTTTAAAAGAAAACAGTAATGATTTTGTCATTAATGTTGTTCAACTAACATAAGGGTCCTATTCGGAAATGAATCAATGCGCTGCATCAGAAAACATATTGTTAGGAAATGAAAAAATGCACATTAAAATTTAGCGGCATAAAATGACAGCTCTAATGACAATCTGTATTTAGTAACACTAAATACAACACTGTCTATGAAATATCAAAATAAAAGCATTTGCAGCACTTTTCAACAGCCGTCAGAATTCAAAATACCGGTAACATACAAGATTAAATGTTACCTTGAGTCCCCAATTTAAAGAATAAAGTCCCCAAAATCCCCCTTTCAAAAAGAAAAATCCCCAAATTTGTCCCTAAAATAATTTTGTTTAAAATAAACACTATATTTCAAATAAAAAATAATTATCTGAAATATGATCTATTGTATACAGTTTGAGAGTAATACGTTGCTACAGCAATAAAGAAAATTTAAATTTTGAGATCAGAAATTTTTGGATCTGATCTTTTTTTTCAAAATATTGATGCTGCCTGCGGTAGAGGGTTAAAAATAGGTCTAAATTTTTTGGCAATGTTCTAGTGCTATTCAATCCTGAAAATAAAAAAATAAAAATCCGAAGCTCCGCCCTGCTGTACATAACATTAGTTTTCATTCGTAGCCATTTAATAAGTTGTGGCAAAAAGAGATAACAGGATTAAAAAAGTGTTTTGTTTTGGAACTAAACATTGAATTCTTCGTTTGTGTCCATAGGTGTGAATTTAACTCTAAGAAAACTCTTCCCCAACATTCATAAAATTCGACCTTGACAAGCCGTATGCTTGATTTTTAAAAATGTTCATTAAAAATTATATAAATTATTAAATGCATACTCGTATTTCAAATACCAAATATTAAAAAAAAACTTCTGCGTTATTTTCCCATCATTAATAAATGTGACTAGGAAACACCCACAGAAACGAAAAATATCCTTTTGCTGGAGAAAGCACTCTTCTCATAACAAGAAAAACAAAAACTATGAATTTTTGAGAACAATATTCAAACACAAACAAAATGACGGCGAAGCACTAAACGTTGAATTTTTTATGAACAACAGGATTGATTGTTTATTCCACTAAATAGACTGACTGTCCGTCCTTTTCAGGGACAGGTCAGGCGGTCATTATTAATGCTGAATGGATTCGTTAATAATTAAACATTTTAATTAATTCACAAGTTTGAATATTCGTTCGTTCTTTGAGTAACTTTTTTAAGCGGTCATAAAAACGAAAAAAAAACTTACATCCTAATGAAATCTAGTTTAAACGAGATTTTGGGCAAAATCTAGTTTAGTTTTATTATATTTCCCATACAAAATAAAATCTAGTTCCTTCGGGAAATGTAGTGTCAAACCATCACTATAGATTTTGTTAACAATTGTGACAGTGAAAGTTTATGAGAAGTAGTTTTGTTAGTACTTGCAAGAGGAGGACAGTTTTATTTAATTTTCTCCAGGCTTCCATTGTCCTTGCGTTTTCATGTCAGTTTTGTTTGAAATGTTAAGTTTATCATTTCGTTCTCAATTAATTTCAACAATATTCATTTAAGGTCGCATAAATTACCCTGCAGACAAGGCAACTAGTATGTAGTTAAAACTATACTAGTTGCTTTTTACTTCAGACTAGTTGCCCATCTGTCCTATCGAACTATCGATTTTAACATTAGGTCGTAATAGGAGTCCAACTAGTTGTTGCAAACTAGGCTCTTACTAGCTTGTTTATATAGATTTTGTAACTCTTACAAAAACTTTGGCTCAACCGGGGTACGAACACACATTCCTCATATTTCAAGGCAAGTACTGAGCCACTTTCTACTTATTGTTTTAAGAGCTGAAAATATGTTTTATATACAAGTCGTATAACTGAAAATTTTGTTCCTTTTTGACTAGTATCGTTATTGTCTCGATACAACTAGTAATATGATTGTTCTTTTTTTCTAGTATCTTTACTAGTCTTGCTACAACTAGGAATATGACTGTCCTTTTTTAACCAGAACATTACAACCAGTAATTTGACTGTCCCAAAGCGTATCTAGTTGTAACTTTATCTGCTGGGTATTTTGTTTTATACATACATTCATACATACATATGTATGTATGTATGTATGTATGTATATTTTGAATAAATTTGGCCGTTTTTATGGAAATTAAATAAATTTGTTAAGGCTCTAGTTAATTTTAAGACAATAAAATTTGAAAATTGGCTAAATCGGTCGATAAACCACTGAAACTCAGTCTATTTTTGTAATTGTATACCACAGGTGGTAGGGATATAAAAGGTTTTCTAATGAGTGTAGGTTGATGTTGAAATTGAGTCTCATATTAATGAAACTATTTTTCGATTTATTGCCATTATGCAAGACATCGAGAACTTCGAAGGGACACAAATTCAAGAGGTCCGGTTTTCAATGACCACAAAAGAGTATATCGGGCCACGATTGGCTAATTCAAGCAAGCTCCGAGAGCTCGCTGGAAGATAACAATACCCCCAAAATCGTTCATGCGAAATATCCGTTGTAGTCATAAGATATCCAGGTGTATACCGTTCAATTCGGTCAAAAAATTGGTTATCATTGATCTGTATAGGTCACTGTTGACGGCGACGGCCTCATCTGGGAATAAAGTTATTCTGCCCACTTTGTAGTTAGCTGATTACTTACCGAGCAGGGAGTTTTTGCAAGTTTTGTACGAACGAGCACTCATTTTGGTAATATAATTTTATTATTGGCATGTGGTGCTCATCGTGTTACTTGCCAAAGTGATTTGACATCATTCACAGAAACTTTTCTGAAACAAATGTTTTACATTTTGCGTTGTCATTAATGACACAAAACGTTTTTCATTTGTCAACCAATAAGTTCAAACAAAAATATATACAAAAAGTCAATGAACATATTTAATTAAGCTCGAGTTCGAGTCCTGACTCCATAAGAGAATAAATATTTTTTATTTTATAATTTACTGTTTCTGTCTTCTTTAATCATAATAATAACTTTATGATGACATCTAGATTAAAAATTTAACTTCAGTAAATATGTTTATTACATTTGTAATCAATACAGTTTGACTAATAGTTGATAATTTACATTCAGAAGGAATAAAATTATTCTGAATTTCTTCTTCGGTGGTTTTTCTCCGTTTTGCACTTTTCCATATTTTTATCATTTTATCATATCGATATTTTTATCGAGTCGTTTATTTTCTTCCTTTTTTCAGTTTTGCGACTTTTTTCATTAGGCGATTTTTTGCATCTTTGTAATTTTTTCTTTTTTTGCTTAATCGATTTTTTCTTCACTTCGACGAATTTTTTGGTTCTGGTACTTTTTCCCTTTTGGCGATTTCTCCTTTTAAGCAATTATCCATTTAGCGGGTTTTACTGGTTTGGCGATAATTTTCGTTTAAGCCGTTTTTTTCAACCGTATAAGGCCATAAAAAACAACAAAAAACAAGAGGAAATATAAGAAAAATTAGGTTTTGCTATATCCCAGTAATTCATAATCCGATATTGCTGATTTTTATAAACATAATTTTAAAAACATATTTCAGTAGAATGCGGCATAATTTTAGACCGTATGTTATCTAGGGCTTTCATGATCAGTGTTTCAACATTTGACAGGAGAACAAAAGGACTTCACTACTCCGACTTCCCTATCTGTAAAGACCCAGAATATATAAATACAATTTATAGGGTCACAAATGAATATTGTAGAAATTACAAACGGTATGACAAACCTTTGTATACCCTTTCCACTTTTGGTCCATGGTATAGAAAAAAAAACAAGAATGTAAACAAAGTGGAGTTTAAGTATAAAAAATATTAAATTAAAGTGCGGTTTCCACAATACAGACAATAGATTTGAGTAGAAAACTTTTATGAAAAGCTCTCACTTTTTTGAGTGATTCCCATAAAAATTTTCCAACCTAATCAGTTGTTTGTATTGTGGAAACCGCACTTATGTCTTTAAAGGATTAAATAAATATAAAAATACCTGACCGTCCTTGATTATAAATGAAAAAGTTTAATTCTATTTATGACATTTTTATAATTCGTGAAACATTTTTCATAACAGGAATGAAACGTTACGTTACACAGAAAAAGCTAAATTTAATTTTTAGAAAAGAAATTGAGTGAATTAGTAAATATTTTGTCTAGAAACGGAGCTGCAAACAAATTTGTAAATATAAGCAAAAATATCTCAACAGTTTCATTGGAAAAAAATCGGGGTTTTTTCAGTAAAGAAATTGTATAAATCTATAAAACAATTTGTTTAAAACATTTACAAAATCTAAACAAAAGAATTTACTGAATCAAACAAAAATATATACTGGATTTTCCCTAATACATCAATCAATATTTTTGTCTGAATTTATAAAACAATTTGTCTAAAAATACTAAACAAAATAGTTTACTGAATCAACAAAAATATGTAATGGATTTTTTGTAATATATCAAACAAAATTTTTGTCTGAGTCATCATCATCATCGATAAAGCATTTATGAAATTTCAGTTTCTTAAATGTGTTCAACTGTGAATGTTTATCTAAAGACTAATAAAAAATTAATGAAAATTAACGCAACAACATTAATGAATTGATGCATTCAAAAATCTTTAGTACACAAACTTGGTACAATCACATTCCTTTTGCTATCTTTGTTGTTGTTGTTAGTGGTGTTGTTCTTTACGACACAGAAAATGGGGTTTTGTAGATGTTTTAGGTGTCTGCGTCCTAAATAAAAGTCAAGCAAAAAAAATCACTGATTCAGTAAAGAACACTTACGGAAAGTGAAATTTTATTTTGTGTAAAATTTGTTTGAAAATTTTTTAGTTATAGTTTTTTCTATATAAGAGGAATTTCTTTTTCATCAATAGGTAAGTATTTGTTTGTGTTATAAAAAAGATTTGGCCCAACTTTACCTTTTCTGAATACTCCACTACATCACGCATCGAACGTGGATATCCTGAGATGAGGTATGCTTTGGCAGCTGGAGCCATTTTCATTTCTAACATTAAAACTTCGGTGACGATTCTTGAAGATAATTGGGAAAAATCTTGCATATCTTAAACAAATAAATAAAGAAATAATAATGTTACTGAATTTAAATTGAAATAAAAACTATTAATCTTTACCGTTGCCCATGGCATATTGTTGCAAAAGATCCATCATATTGATGTGTGTTACCCCACGGCGTTCCTGCATGAATGTATCGCAGTGGGTAACTTTGCCACTACCTGGGCCGCCTAAAACAAATATCACTGGGACTTTGGGAGGATCGAATTTTATTTTTCCACCATTTTGCATATCGATAATGTTTGTATTCGCCGATCGGGCTACGCGTCCACCACTTCTGCTGGCACTGTTTTGATTCTGTGTACGATTCCATCCGTTGCCTTGTTCGCCGGTGTCTTGAGCTGCACTGGCATCTGAAAAGATTATATGTTTATAAATAATTGACATTACGTTACAATACTCGAATAATGTCTTCTTAATAAAATTTGAAGTAGCTTTTTGACATTCATTACCACAAAAAAACCTTTTTGGGGGGTTTCGTGTGCCATAAATAAATTAAACAGTAAAATAGTAAATAAATAGGTGGGCAATTTTAGTCACTATTTAAATTGCGGAAACACGATAACATTTCGTGTTAACGTGTTGTTAAACATTTTAGTTGTAATTTACAAGCATTTTGTTTTCTTTAAATGTTAATAAAGTAAACTTAAAAAATAGAGGAAAAGTCTGCAATAAAACAGACAAAAAATGAACAGTCATTTACCCGTAAAAAGTTTCATGTCGACTTTTTAAGTGTGCAAGTGTGTGTAAAAAAAGTTTGGGAATTTTTGTAAATATGTACCCTGAAGGAAATGTCAATAGTAAAACTGTACTGGTTCACTATTGATTTTGTCCCCAGTACTACTGACTAGCTGTACCAAAGGTAATGTTCTGTGCTATAAACATTTAGCATGTGCTTGTCATTGAGATTCCACTAGTGACTTCGAATCAATTGACTTACTATAGACTAGGTGGTTCTTATGAGACCAAATTGAGACATTGGCACCAGAGATTCACTAGTGCATTTTAATGATTCTAGTCAACACATATGAAACTCTTTACTATGTATAGCAATTAAATTAGATTTTTTATGAAAATTTCTAGTTTTGCGTCCAGCCGCATTTATTTTCAACACGACAAAATGGAAAATGAAAAGTTTAGACGATTCGTTGACAATGTCACCCAAAAGTCACCAAACTTGTAGACAAAAGTGGTGACTTGGAGACACTTGGCCCCTGGTTTCCTTCAGGATAGTTTTTATCGCTTTATTATAAAAAGGCATGAAATGACTATAAAGTTTCAGCTAGCGGCTTTTTGGTATCAAATAACTTGTAGAACTTTTTATAGGAACACCGGCTAGATAAAACTTGTTGTGGAAGTATGAAGCATAATTATCAGTCGATTATTTTATGCTTTGTTGGCACACGGTGGTAGTCTACTATATTTTTTTGATGTATTATGGTCTCCTAACTACAAAAACAGTCGAAATGTTAAAATCTATGGATAAATTCTTTTTATTAATTTCTTTCTACACAGAAAAAATTATGATAGCTTTTTTTAACAAAAATGTTTTTGAAAATGATTTAAAATTTTTATTATTGTCTCTGTTTTGTTTGATAAATAATTTTGTTTGACTTATTATTTCATTTCATTTCATTTTGCTACCGCCAATGTTGGCAACCTGATAAAATTATGAAGTTCGTTGATTTATTTTTTAAATGTCTGTAAAACTTTTTCTGATTGAAAAAAATTGTTAATTGAAAAAATCGGATTTTTTTTTTCAAACAAGTTATTAAAAATTTTTGCATTTGAATTTACAAATTTCTTTATAGGACCTAAATTGAAGAAATTTACATTTGATTCAGGGAATTTGGTGTTTGAAGTGAAAAATTAATTTTTTTCTATGTAAAATTTAGGATTTTTACTGATTTTCTTATAACTTATAAAGGGGCTGTCCAATTTTATTACAAAAACCACTAAACAACTTTAAACAACTTTTTTATATACTCAACTGAAACTGAAACTGAATACCATGCCAATCGATTTAGTACTGAACTTGGCACCAAGCAGACATGGAAATTCATACGGGAAATTGGCGTTTGCTCTACGGAGAACGATAATAACTGTCATATAGATGCTGACGAACTGAATAAAACCCTTTGGCGCAATCAGCGTGACCGTTTTGCGACTAAAGTGGCAATTTGCCACTTTTTCAACTGCCTTGCCACTTTTAGTGCCCCTTTTTTGAAATGACCTAAATCTGCCACCTTTTGTAATATTATGCCCCTTTTTGCCCCTTTTTATGAAATGATGCTTCTTGTTTTACGGCTTTTTACGGCACGAAACTGTTTTTATAAAAAAAATCTTAAGACAAAAATTTGTTTTTGAGTCTATCATGTAAAGTCTTATGACAAAAACTATTTTGAAATAGTTTAAGAGTTTAGATCTATAGATATTCATTATTGTATTAAAATTATTAAAAATAACACCCTGATTCACTAACACCAACAAGAACGTCTTGTTAAAAACTTTTATTAAAATCACGCAGCTTTAAATATTTTTATGCAAATTTTGGCGCCATATCACAATATCCAGTGACATAATGTCCAAAGACATTATGTCACTGCTAAAAATGGCATAACATCCATGGACATTGTGACACTTTTAATAGTGCCATGGACTTTATGACATTATTATTATGACCATTATGACACTTTGAAATGTGTCATAATGTCCACACTTTTAAAAATGAAAACAAATTCAAATATATGTACATGTTTTTAACTATTCACTTTTTACTTCTGCAATCGGTGACAAGTAATAAAAGATCAATTGACGTTATTACATTTTAAAAAGTGAAATAAAATCAAGAACAATTTGCAAACAGCGTCAACAATGCTTAAAATATGTCCAATCAACATCGTCGATTCAAAGAAATATTTGGAAATTAATTAAAATTGTTAAGAAATTTTATTTTACTACAAAATATTCTTTGCGTAGCTGGCCTTCAGCCGGGCTTAAGTATTTTTTCTTTTTGGTATATTGAAAAGCGGCCTTCGGCCGGTCTTAACAATTTTCTCCTCTCAGTATACTCAGCGGCTTCGCCGACCTAAGGCCGGCTATGCAAACATCTTTACTCAGCGAAACTGCTTTTCAATATACTTTACTAATGTGCTGTTTCCATATGCAAACAAGCGACTTGAGTAAAAATTTTTTATGGAAATTGCTAAAAAAAAAAATGTGAATGCCTTTGTCATAAATTTTATACAATCAAGGCTTGTTTGCATTGTTAGTCTAAAATTTATATAAAAAGCAGTCAGTTTTTTGAACGAAAAGACATCAAAATTGATTCATTTTATTTCAAAAGCATTATATGCCCTAGAAATTCATTAAATATTAGAATTTGGTTCAATTATTCCCTTTTCAAAAAAGTTGCCTCTTTTTTTGGAAGAATCCCCTTTTTGGTGCCACTTTTTTCCTCAAAATCCCCTTTTTGTGCCACTTTTTAAAAATTTTCAACGGTCACCCTGGGCGCAATAGATAAAAGTTTCTACGATTTCTCTAATGTTAATGCTGGGTGTGCTGTAACTGATTCTACTAATACTTTCCAATTTCCTTGTGTTAGTCAATCAGACGTTCTTTCAAGTATCAGGTTAGTTAAGTCGAATGCAGTAGGTTGCGATAACATGCTCCCGAAATTCATAAACTTACTGCTGCCACTTCTCTTACCTTACATAACTCATTTATTTAACACCATTATCACGTCTAGCATCTTTCCGTCCAGTTGGAAGTTCGCGAAAATAATACCTCTACCTAAAACTGAGTTAGAATTCAGGCCAATTGCTATTCTATGCTACCTACATACATAAAGTCTTGGAAAAAATTCTGTATATTCAGATGTCTTCGTTCATATCTGAAAATAAGTTATTGTCTGACAAGCAATCAGGGTTTCGCTCGAATTACAGTTGTGTTTCTGCCTTGCTCGATGTTTCAGAGAACATCCGACGTGAACTTGATAACGGTAAAAGCAATTTTTTAGTCTTACTTGATCACTCGAAAGCGTTTGATACGGTAGACCATAGCACACTGATAATGAAGCTTAAGCACTTTTTCAATTTTTCTCCAACTTCAACACGTCTTTTGTTTTCGTATCTTACCGATCGTTGGCAATCTGTTTTTACGAGCAATGCTCAATCTCGTCCATTGAAGTTAGCTAGGGGAGTGCCTCAAGGTTCAATTCTTGGACCTCTCCTATTCTCATTATACGCAAATGATCTGCCAAACCAACTTCTGCACTGCAATATTCACATGTATGCAGACGACGTGCAATTATATCTAAGCAGCCCTGCTCATTCTGTTGACCAAAATATTATGAGACTTAACGACGATTTAAGCAACATTTATCGCTGGGCTTCTGCGAACGGACTTCTGCTAAGCGCGTTAAAATCTAAGTGTATAATAATTCACAAAAGAACGATTAGTCCTGTTAATAATGATGACATTTTGATAAATGGTGAAAAAAATTTAAGTTGTAAATACTGCTAAAAACCTCGGTATAGTTTTTAATAATAATCTTATCTGGTCGACCCAGTTTTATACACCCTTGCATATAAGAGAACTTCTTGCCAAATCCTATCTTATCCCTGGATTACTTTATGGATGTGAACCTTTTGCTAGTTGTAATTCCGCTAGTAAACAAAAGCTAAATGTGTTATACAACAATATACTAAGATATGTGTACGATTTACGAAAGTATGATCGTGTTTCTTGTTTCTCCTCAAGGCTTTACGGTGTATCTTTCGAAAATCTACTTAAGATTCGCGTTCTTTTACTTTCACATAAAATTATTTATTCTCAAACCCCGCGATATCTTTATGACAAAATCAGGTTTGCAAGATCTCTAAGAGAGAAAAAGATTATCGTCCCGTGCCATCGCTATCTTGTGCCTGAATGGCAATTCTTCTTGTACGCGTCACGTCTTTTGAATCTTCTTCCACAAGCCCAACAAGTCAATAGCAACGCAGCTAGTTTTAAACAATTTTATTTACCCATTTTTCTTGATTGAGTTTTATATACTTATTTTTTTGTCTTAAATTTTTTTCTTTTTTATTTAATTCATTTTTTCTGATTGTTGAAATGTTATCTCTTGCCTTTTATCATTAGTTTGTACCTATTATTATATATAGTAACTTAGTTTTGTTTATTATATCTACAAACTGTTTTATGTCAAATGTAATAATTGAACTATGCCTTCCTGTGCTCTAAATATAAGAGCAATCTTGTTGCACAGGAAATGGATAATTAAATTAAATAAAGAAATAAATAATTTTTTTAATATAACAATATTTTAACAGCTGATTCTGGTAAAGGCAGCCAAAAAAATATATACATGTATCGGCGTTTTAAAAGTTTACATCTGGCATTTATTTTAGGAGAAGGGGAGTCAAATGTTCCCCCTTTTCCACATAGTTATACTGACTGGGTATAAGACTGGGTAGTCCTTACGTTTAACGTATAATATGTGCTAAGCACTTTTATGTAAAACAGCATGCTTAAAATTTTTGTAGAGCATTTTAACCCTTTAGCTCCTCGAGGTATGGGTCCTTTTGGGCCCTAAATATATAAGGGGCAAAAACTTCCCTTCAGAGGCGATAGCGCGGAGCTGATTATTCCACAAAAATACCCCTCGTGATGTTCTACATAAAAGTGTAGAGCACATCATTCACTTTAAACGTAAGGTCAACAAGATATTCAATGCTGACTCAGTTTTGCACATAGTTAGCAAAAGGGAGGGAGGGGGAAAATTTATCTCCCCCTAAAATAAATCCCAGATGTAAACTTTAAAAACGTGGATACACGTATGTACCAGAATCAGTTGTTAGAACCATGTTATACAAAAATATTGATTTTATTGCACATGTGTAAATATTCGCAATTTTTGGAAAAATTAAGTGACTTCAATTTATTATGAATAAGACCAATAGTTAACCATAGATTTTCGTAAAATAAAGCTTATTTTTATTTGTAGTTACGAGGACCATAACACATGAAAACAATATAGTGGTGATCAAAGGTCATGACAAACGTTTCATTTTGTTGCATAGTGTTATATATTGGAAAATCTTAGCATAGTGAAATTTTTAAATAGTGATTCCTTGAGACTACTTATGTTTCAATGTAATTACACTTTTTTTCAAATTTTTTTATAAGATCAGTACTCAGGGGATGTCCCCTACTTATGCAATGTCTTGTGCCGGAGCTAGAAAAGTTGTTTATGGGAAGGAAGATAGAGGGAGTAGTGTTTATGGAAATTCGATTTCAGCCTTCCAACATTGAAAGTGATAGGAAAGGCATCTGCAGGAAGTTTATACCACATGCGAACTGTTCAGTCAAATATCGAATTCTCTCTGTAACGCATGGTGCGATTCACTGGCATATCGACCACAAATGTACATATGTGCTCCTAATGAAGAACGTGTTATTGGCAACAAAAAAAAAGAGCGGGCTTTTGGAGCAAGTTTCCTGATTTCATCTAACCACATTCTATTGTAGTTAATGATAACAAATACCGAAATGGTACTGAAGCTTAACTTAAAAATTATTTTTTTTCACCTTAATGATACTTTTTCAAGAATTGAAAATATAAATCTTCAAAAATTCGTAATTATCACACAAAGGAACCATTCTTGACATTTTAATTGAATATATTCGGATTAATCTTCACTCTAAATATGGAACTTCCGGTGTATTGTTGTACATAGTTCATAAATTTAAAAAATTTTGAACCATAAGTATATTGAACTAGCAACAACTATTCATATATTAAGGCAGAAAATATTAAATAAAGTTCAACCAGTGGCTAGACAAAAATTAATTTTCAAATTTAGTTTCAAATTTAGCACAGAAAAATAAAATACGGTTTCAATTACTAAAGCTGCAGAATCAGTTAGCTGTGCTGTTGAAGCTTAATCTGCGACCAAAATTGTATAATCAATTACTAAAATTCTAATTTCCAATTACACAGCAAAAATCAGTTCTAAACAAATTTTCTATTATACTTAATCAAAAACTAAGACCGTGTTCAATTAATTTCGTAATTGAATCAATTACTCATGTGATCAAAAATAATATTATTTAAGGCTTTACGAATAATCGCCCAAGTGAAAAAGAAAAATGTAGAATCGCCGAAAAATTGTTGTAATATAAATTGGGTGAGATTGTTCATCGACTTTGCGCGATTCAACATTTTAATATTTTTGTGTATTTGTTGATAATGAGTAATTGCCAAATGTATGCAAAATTTTGAAAAAACCCAAAAACAAATATTTGTGCGATTATTCATTTAAACTTCGGGTGATTTTACATAATGAACAAAAACCAAAAATTTCGGGTGATTATTTATTTCACACTTTTGGGTTAATCTTCACTTGTTTTGGGCGATTTGTAACTGTTTTTTTGGTGTTTCTTCATTATGACGAATCCTCCACCAATTTTGGGCATTTCTTCATTTTGCAGTTTCAGCCGATTATTCGTGCAGCCATTAGCTAATGGTGGCACGAAATAGTCCCCCTGAAAATAACTCCCCAAAGTGAAAACGAAATAAAACCCCTCCCTCCCTCCCTGAAAAAAAGAAATAAGTCACCAAAAAAAGAAATAACAACCCAAAAATAGTTTTTGTTGACCTCTGTACATTTTTTGTATCTATTCCATTTTCGCTTTGTGGCTTTATTTCCTTGGGGATTATTTCATGCCGCCCATCTAACAATTTTCACAAACTTTGTGCAATTCAAAATTTAAATTTTAATTATTGAATGTATAATTTTCGTAGTAGATTAAACTTCAATAACGAAATTAATTGAATATGCAGTTTTCGCAATTGAAATCGTATTCGAATTTTTTCTGTGTACTCAAAACTTTTAAAAATTGATAGAAAATCTTGTTTTGATCACATGGATGATTGACTCAATTAGTAAATTAATTGAAAGCAATTTTAAGTTTTGATAAACTTATTTTATTGAAATTTTTGAGGAATAATTTTTTCTGTGTGATTGTTACAATTTCACATCTCTCGGGCCGCTCATGCTTTCTTTAATTCGGGGCCATAACAATTCGTATGATTTTATATTTTATTTCACTCGAAATGAAAATACAAAGGACTTACAATTTGATTTTGAGCCAATCGCAAAGTGCAATTTAAATAGTCTACTATAAAAATTAATTTTATACCAGTTACAAACAGTTCTCTAATAGCTTCTATTTTTTCACATTATTTTTGTTCCAGAAGATTTTGGGCAAGTTCGGACAAATGATGATTTAAAATGTCTTAAATAACTTGAACATTTTTGCACTATTAACTAAACGGAGCTTCTAATTAAACTATGTAAAAATATTAAAATCTTGCTAAAGAAATATCGCGCCTAAAAGCAGTCTTTCTAAATTTCATATATAATTTCGCTTTAAAATTTCTGGTGTGTTATTAAGGTCCAAGTTTACAGTCGTTAGTTAATTATTAGTAAACTAAAATGTTAACTATTGTTTAACTAAAACTTCATATTTATAGTGTATTGTTTAACTAAAATTTTTAATATGGGTATAGAATGGTAACCCAATCAAATATAAATAAACAAGCAAAAATAAAGAAATAAAGAATATTTCACAACTTAAAAATTTAAAAATTTTAAGTTCACAAAGCTAATGGAGCAAATATTTTTTGTCGCTCCTAAAAGTATGCTATATGCATGTAATAAGTTCCAAAACATGTTGTAATAAGTATGCAGGTTCAACAAACACAAAAAAACTAGATAATGCTTGTCAAAAAAATACACGTGCTTATGTACAAAACTATCAGAACAAAAAAATAATCAGCTGAAATTATGCTGCCACCTGTATACTTATTGCACCATGTTCCAAAGGATCTAACTAATTGTTAACCAATGGCATTTGACGGTTTAACTAATGGTAAACAAAGAAGTGCGAATAAAATATCATTGGCTAAACTATTGTCATTAGCTAAGTAATGACTGTGAATTTGGGCCTAAGTTTTTAGTCCTTTGTTTAATTCAAAGTTTCCTCCCTTTAGGCAAATATTGTTGGACCTATAATTACTGTCCTTAAAAGTACTCAAAAGTGGATCCATTTAGAGTACAAATACTACAAAGAACTGCAATTTTCTAATCGATTTAAATTAAGTTTGAAAATGGTTTTAGAAAACTACACACTCACACGTGGAATTCACAAATACTAATACACCAATAAAACGTGTTTTTAGTTTTATTTTTTTTTTATTGATTTCCTTCATTTTAGCTGTTCTTGCGTGCTCATTGTTATTGTTGCCGTTCATTTACCTAGAACCAGTCAACGATTTAATTGACATGTTTTTCCCTTGGAGTGTTGCATATACATAAGTATGTACATATGAACATGTATATACATTAAGGTGGTCCTCTGTTTTATGCAGAAAAATACAATATTGTATTCAAATTGTTGGTATTCGTTAAATTTGTAACGGGAAGATATGTATTTTTTTTTAAAATTAAATTTTTGAACAAAAGAAGTTAAACCTATAAACCGGCACTACTTCTATTAAAATCAGACGTCGTGCTACGCAGTTTTTTAATGGCACTTTTGAAAGTGTTACAATGTCATCTAAATGACTGTCATAAAGCTCATGCAGTGTTAACGGAGCATTTGTGCTTGCCGAATACTTTTTTTTGACAAACTCAGGAAAGAAAACTATTAAGCCCGGCAGAAGATCATTACTAAGCGAAGCTGACCTTTGACGTATCGAGAGAAGAAGATATCGAGAGAAAAATGTATCCACATTACTTTTACATTGTGCAGAGAAACCTGCCCGCCTATACAAATAAATAACCAAACTATACCTCAACACACTGAAGTAATATATCTCGGTGTTCATCTTGATTGTCGTCTAGCATGGAAGTCCCACATAAATTCAAAGGTTACCCAAATAAAATTGAAAGCAGCTCAAATGAATTGGCTCATTGGAAGGAACTCTACTCTAAGTCTAGATTGTAAACTTCTTCTATACAACTCCATTCTAAAACCAATATGGTCCTACGGTATCCAGTTATGGGGTACTGCCTCGGCATCAAATGTAGAAAAAATTCAAAGGCGACAAAATAAAATACTCCGTACAATTACAGCAGCCCCATGGTATGTCCGAAACAAGCTAATTCATAAAGATTTAGATGTGCCGCTGATTAAGACAGTGTTTTCTAAACACGTGACAAGATACATAAATAAACACGAGTTGCACCCAAGTCTCCTAGCGTGAAACATCATTAACTTTAGAGGCCACACTCGGCTGAGAAGGAGGGATACTCTTGCTCTCAGCCGAACACGAGAGACGTAGACAACCAAAGAACCAACAGCTGAAACAAATATTTTTGCCTGTCGATTCGACCGAGTACAAGAGAGGGCAAAGAAGCTCATCGGAGCCAGTAGGGTAGCAAACTCTATTGACTAGCTGCAGTAGCAATGCTATGTGGATTGCATTACGTTGTTTTATCATTACTACAATGAAATGTGTTCTGATGAAATCAGGGAAACTGTTCCCGAAATCTGCTCTTTTCTGCGAACAACACGTTTTTTATTAAGAGCAGATCCCTCTGTGGTCGATACACCAATAGAATAAGCTTCATGCATAAGTCTTTCCTGTCCGTTTCAGTGTTGGAAGGTTAAAATCAAATGACCATGAACACTCTTTCCCATAACTGATTTTGGTAATTCCTGCACAATGCATTGCATGAGTAGTCGTCATCCCCTGAGTGCTGGTCTTACGTACAAAAGATGTTACGACAAAAGGATAGTTTTATTAATATGCTCTCATAAATAAAAAAGAAAGGTTTTGAATTAAGGAGCTTCGGATGTTGCCTCTTATTTTAGCTGCTTCTTTATTGTATTGAAGCTCATATATACTTTCCTGAATCTCTTCATTATGTTTAGGGATTTTTAGAAATTTTTATTTTTGGCCGATACGAATATATGTATGTATCTAGTCTAAAATCAGTATACTTTAAACATTTCTTTGGACCATCCTAATGAACTTACATTCATACATACAATATTTTAGTTATTTTTTGTCGTTGTACTAAAAAGTGTTTGTCTACTCTGTATTTATTCAAAGGATTGTCACAATAAAAGTGAAGGCGGCAGTGGCTAGAGGATGGGACTTAAGAGGCTATTGCATTTTAGTGGTCAATGAACATCCATGAGAAAGCGAGGACTAATTTTTTGACATTTAATTTCTATTTCGTTTGTGGGTGTACGTTTGTGTATGTGTCTGTGTTTATTAACTAAATATAGTATAATTTAAATTGTTGTTGTTCTTCAATATTACTTTTTGATGTTTCGAGTTTTGGTTGTTCTCTTTCTTTTTTTATTGTGTCTTGCTTTTACTTTTCATGACACAATTCTCATATATTGTGGCAGTTTGTGTTAGAGTAATATTTACAATTTGGTTTATCTAATGCTTTTATGTATCGGTACATTGACATGTACATAAGAACATATGTTTTACATTTTTATTCCCTACAGGGCACGTAGAAAGGGTTATTAGTCTATGGTTTTCATGAATAACCGCGTATGTCTGAAAATCTAAAGTTATACCTTATGATTTCTGCTCTTGGAGACACACTGCTTTAGTCCAACAACCTCTTATATAAAAAGCTTTTCAATAGTTGTAACTTTTGTAAATTTGAACCGTTTTCAAGTACTCAGAAAAAAATTGGTTAAAATATTAATTTTAAAATAATATCAATAGGGATGACAGTCGGGATTGAGTTTTGAAAACCCGGGGACTTGAGATTTTGGAAATCCAGATCCCGAAATCAAAGAAAAGTGATTAAATTAAAAGAAAGTGACTTTGATGTTTTTTCTTATATTAATTACAATCATTAACCCTAGAAGGTCATACTTCGTCGAGTCGACGACGCATACTAGAATTTTTTAGTTTTTTTCTGGTAAATGCACTTATTTTATGTCCATTTTTCGTATAGGTCTTCAGGTTGTCGTGCTTTAGGTGTATGCCAATTTTTAGCTTGCTCTGCGTTGAGAAAGTTAATTTTTTTTCAATTTGCGTCGTCGAAACGACGAAGTATGACGTTTGTGTAACTTTTCGAACTTTTGGATGTGTATTTCTAGTGCTTCATTGTTTGTTGTTTGAGTAGTTAGCTCTTAATTTTTAAGTCTATAATAAAAAAAGAGAAGTAGGCTTGATCGACAAAGAGGTTGAAATTTTTTTTCGACGTATGACGGGAAGTGTGAGTTGGATCTTGATGATAACGACATATATGACATAGAGTAAGAAGAATTCAAAAGATGATCAGAAATTGGATGTTCAGTAAAATATATCACCAGAGTAGTTCAGGACGATATATTTTTAAACATTTTAAAAGAGAAACAAACTTGAAAATATCTTAAAACTAGTTAACCAATGTTGTATTGTAATTGATATTCCAGGATAGCCATCAGATGGGCAATCTGTCAATTTTATAGTATACTTAATGTGACTAATGACTACATATTTATACTATTTACGCCTACAACTTATTCCAAATAAAGGCAAAGATTCTAAGTCAACACAAATTCACCAAAATTGACATTTTGTCAACATTTAAAGTTAGGTGATTGATAGCCTTGAGGTATCAACATTGAAACGCTTGAATATAAAAAATAAATCACCGAATAAGGAAGAAAATAATAAAATGATGCCACTAGGGCTAAAATACCAGAAGCGGCAGCAATTTGCTGTTTCACCTTCTAGTAAACTGCGGTTGACAATCAATATATGTGATAAAAGCCGGTATGGCGAACCCCGAAATGACTTTAATGAATCTTACATAAAATAACGACTGATGCTTTTGAAAACGTGTACCGATCTTGTTTAATATATCAATTTTAGTATTCAAATACATTTTGTCGTCTATATGCTTTCAAATTTTCTGTTTTCGATAATCTTTAAGCTCTGTTTTACTAAATAGCCCGAATAAAGTACGGCGGTGAAAACTTATTATTAAATAAAAATTAAAAATTAAATAATTTTTTGTTATATTTCGATGATATACAATACAGATATTTAAAAAAAACTCAACATTAAAATTTTTTATAAGTGTGTCATATTTACTGCCACTTTTAGTAACACCGTCGTCGATTCGACGAAGTATAACCTTTACGCCATAAAAATAAGTATGACTTTCTAGGGTTAATGGATTTTGAATTTAGATGAGAAAAATTGACAAGAAATAGTTTTTGGCGATTTTATTTATACTTTTGGCGATTTTCTGCTACATTTTTATGCGATTACTTTATAAAAACTTGTAATAAAAAAGTTATTATATAAAAACAAATTTACTACGGAATATACGCACTTGATCAACAAGAGGGTATTAACTCAATATGTTTTAATTTTCACTTTTTGCAAGAAATCTAACTAACAATATCAATGTATATCTACTGCAAAAATTTCAACGTATTCCGATTACTCTTTCATCTCGAAAACCACATATGCGACCATTTTCATGATAGTGTGTGAAGTGACTACCTTTATATAAACAAAAAGATATTATTTCGAGTTAATACAAAAGTTGAAATAGAAAGGCATCGTTTGTTTTCATAAAAAAGGTATTATTTTGATTTGAATCTTTATTCAAGTTAAAAATAATCAAATTGTTTTATTTAAATTTAGTTGTATTTTGAGTTGATACTGTTTTGTTGATAAAATTTTTTTTACTTTGTGATTTTAATTCGAAATGTGACTTTTTATGATAAAATTGCTCGCATTTTTATCGAAAAGATTCAGAAAAATGGTATTAACTCAAAACATAGATTTTTTCCCCAATAATTGCAAGATTTTAAAATAAAGACAATGCAAATATATTTTCAAATGGAATTTGCTTACTATGATGTATTCGAATTTTCCAATTCCCTTAAAATGTAACCACAAACAGTTTTTGGCCTCTACTGAAAATTTTAAAATTTTGAGTTAATACCCTCTTGTTGATCAAGTGCGATATATGTTAAGGAAAACTACATAAAACAGATTTTGGCGACTTTTGAAATCAATTTCACGAAATAAGTCAGAAAAATCTGACAGCCCTGGTCACTTGTTGCTTGCTATTGCTTGATAGACATTAACAAAAAACTTTGTAAGAGCGAGAGTTGCAAAAAACCCATACACGCGCAATATGTGACCGACTTCCTAAACGCCAAAATGCATTGCAGTAATGCAGTCTTATATGCTTTGTTGTTGTAAACAATGTAAAGTCGCATCACTGCAATGCATTTGGCGTTTAGGAACTCAGCCTGTAATAATATGTGGGTGCCAGTAATTGATTTATAGTGAGCAGAAATTCTGTCATAGTAACAAGTGAGACGTGAGCTGTTGATAGGGGCTACCCCCGACCATGGTAGAATAATATACAAGGTAGCCGCATAACTAATACAAATGTACATTTGAGGTCCGATATATCAAACATTAATAGAGAGTGTATGTGTGTGTTTGTATAACAGAAGCAACAAACATACGTGTTGTATTGTGTGTGCAACGTAGTTATTTCACATATACACAACATTTGATAGTTCGTACCACGAAAAAAAATAATCAGCTGGCGTTCCAGGGCTACCTTGTAAATTATTCTACCATGCCCCCGACAAACGTAAGTGACAGACTATTCTTGAGCGACTTTTCTGCACTATGTGCTGTAATAATGAATAGTGGAGGTAAAAAACTTTCAGATGGGGTGATAGCATCACCAGCCATGTCAGACTAATACATAGTCTGCTTTTACAAACATCATTTTTTCTTGAAGCAACTTTTATTTTCGAGCGAGAAAGAGCGAGAGAGGAATACATGAAATATATTCCTCTCTAGCTCTTTCTCCCAAGAAAATAAAAGGTGCTTCAAGAAAAACTGATGTGTGTAAAAGCAGACTTAGACCCGACAACTTACAACAACATAATCGTGGTTATATGAAAAAGATAGCACATCTTATTGTTACTCATTTGGCTGTGTCTATCATATTATGCTAGGGTTTCTAATTTCCCTGAGTTTTCACATTCCCGGGAAATGGGAAATAAAAGTTCTTATTCCCGGGATTCCAAGGGAATTTTGGAATATTAGTGATTTGAATCAAACAAGCTCAAGATAAAGAATAACAAATTTTTTTAATAAAAATATAAAGAATAAAAGCAACTTTATTCATTCTAAAAACAAATGCATACAAACATATACATACACACATCATTAAAGTGGAATTTATGGGAACAAAAAAAATTTTAAAATTGTATCCATCAAATGCCCCTGAAATGTGCACCAACCCTTAGTTATATATTTTATAATGTAGGCCGTACAGGAACATATGGCTCCTTTATTGGAACGTATTTATGTCTCGAAAAAATTAAACTTAGCAAATGTTAGCAGATATATGACCGTTATTAGCATTTGAATTGGTATAACTTCGGTTTATATTAAGATATGTTTCTGAATCTATATATTAAAATTAATAATTATTTTATATGGTGGGTACCAGTATCCTCCCTCCTATACATCTCAGATTTTAGTGGACTTTGCACTTCATTATGAGAATAATCCGCATGATATTTTACAAAGTAATCTATAAGTAACTAGATAACCCGATAGACGTTGTCCTGTCCAAATAATTTTTCAATTTTCCAAGCAACTTTTCCAATTTTTCTTTCCATAAAAACCTTTCTCAGACTATTACACACATTAAAAAAAATGAGCGAAATCTTCTCGAGTTGTGCGCTTAGCAACGGACATCATTTCATTTTTATTTTTATTTATATAGAATATAGACATCTGCACATAAATAAGCTCTCCTGATTCTATCAACTACGGAAGGCAGCATGAAATAAGGACCAATTAGGAAAATGAAATAAGGGCCAATGAAATAAGGCAAAAATAAAATGAAATAACGCCCAATTTAAAAAATGAAATAAAGCACAATATTAATGACATAAGGCCCAAAGAAAAAAAATCAAATAAAGCCCAAATTTGCAAAGGAAATTATGAAATAAAGCCCAATGAAATAAGGCCCAAAAAATTAAATAACACCCAAAATGTATTACAACCTGGTAATAACATTTTTATGTTCTTCTGAGGTTTTCGGCAGCATAAAAAATCGCCCAAAACCAAAACGCCCAACAAAATGTTTTCTTCTGGGATTAAAAATGACTTGCATAGCCGGCCTCCGGCCGGGCTTAAGGATTTTTTCCTCTGGGTATGCCGAATATTGACTTCGCTGAGTAAAGATTTCCTGCAGAGCCGGCCTCCGGCCGGTTTTAAAGATTTTCTCCTCTAGCTATGTCCAAAAGCGGCTTCGCTGAGTAAAGATTTTTCTGCATTGCTGGCCTCTGGCAGGGCTAAAGAGTTTTTTCATCTCAGTATGTCCAATAGTGGCTTCACTGGGTAAAAAGTTTTCTGCATTGATGGTCATTGAATGAACTTTAAGATTTCCTCCTCTAGGAGTGTCCACTAGTGGCTTGGTCGAGAGAAGATTGCAGAAAATCCTTACTCCAGTCCGAGGAAAAAAACACTTTTTTCAGCTAGGCAGGAAATCTTTACTCAGCGAAGCCACTATTCAATATACCCAGAGGAGAGGGCCGTTAAGCCCGGCGGGAGGCCAGCTATGCAGAAAAATCTTAACTCAGCGAAGTCACTATTCAACATATGTACGTAGAGGAGAAAAAATGTACTCAGCGAAACCACTTTTCGAAATAGATACAGGAGAAACTTTTTAAACCCGCCCTGAGGCCGGCTAAGTCGAAACTGTCGGCTCTTAAAATGTTTGATAAATTTCCAAAAACGGAGCTGCTTATTAAAGAATTCTGCATAGCGGCGATTTTTGTTACAAATGTTTTTTGAAAATCTTTTCAAAATTTACTTTCTAAGAAAATGAAACAAATCCAAAAAAATTAAATAAAGCCCAACATTATTTTATATGAATTAAGACCCAATTAATTATTTTTTTGGGACTTTCTCCATTTGGGTCTTATTTCATTATGAAATAACACCCAAATTCGAAACGAAATAAAGTCCAATTAAAAATTTTGCGATTTTATTGGGCCTTATTTCATATTCTTAATTGGGACATATTTCACACCGCCTCTACAGAACATTTATCGCGTCTGGTGAGTTCTTTGCACCTCCGGATCAGTCTGGCAACTTTCAAAAGGGTCTTGGAATGGTGCCGTAAACAACATACATATGTAAAAAGCAACCTTGCTAAAATTACGTAGTTTACCTCGTTTTTTGGCCTCTTTAACCTGGCCTTTACACATGCAAGTGCAAGTTCGAAAAACTCAATACATTCAAACTTTTCTACTAACACACTTTTGGTTCAGCTATGAGAAAGACAGAGAAACGAATACAAATTGCTTTTTCGTTGATAATACGTACACAGAACTTGCATGCAAGTACTTACATGTCTAAACGCAGGGTAAGGGTGTCTTGCGGTACTTTTGCCCCTGCGGTACTTTTTGACGTGTCTGGCAACATTGAATGTCTACTTATAACCAAGGTGAATTAATTTTATCAGGTGGTGCTGATTCTAAAACAACTACAACATTACAATAACATTTGACATCTCAGCCCTTATGTCAACGTATACAAATTTTGACATACAAGCATCCAATTTGCGGGAAAAAAGTAGAACAGCTGTGCTAATAATATCACCTGTATAAATCCACCTTGCTTATAACAATATTTTGTACAATATATGAAAAAATCTGCTTGCTAAAATGACGTAGGTTGGCTTAATTTTTTTTGCACCTTTAGTACCTCCCAACTCCAAATTGCCCCCGGTTTCAGGGTAGAGAGAAAATACGAATATCTGAGCCAATATTCGCCGAATTCGAATACTAATATTGAATCTAAATAGTTAGGGCCACTTGATATTTCTACCCTTCGTCAATAACGTTTACCCTATGCGTCAATAACAATAAATTGAGAAAAACTATCACAATACTGACGATGGAAGTGTAGCGGCTTCCGAAAGTGGCGCTACTCTGTTCTGCTGTGTACGTTGAAAAATTAAGTTGATGTTAATTTTTCCATTGTTCCTTGGAATATTAATCATACCCAATTCTTTCTGAATATAACGTTACGAACCTTAGCCTAATAATCAATTTAGATTCACAAAGCAAATACGTTCGAAATAATCATATTAATAAAACAATTAGCTACTGGCTTGAGCTTTTCACATGTTTACATGTTCATATATACTTAAGTATAAAATCAAACCAAAAAAGTTTGTCTTGAGTAGAACAAAAATCAGAAAAAATGGGAATGAAGAAAAATAAACCGATGGCAACGCTGGGAAAGTGCACTTTAATATCAGCTTGAGAGTGATTTAATTCTCGTATTCAATTTTCGCGAAAAAGTTGTATATATAAGAATTAAAATCACATTCAACAGAGCCACCTGACAAGTGGTGATAGCAAATACACGTGAGCACTGACGATGGAAGTATAGCGGCTTCCGAAAGTGGCGCTACTCTGTTCTGCTGTGTACGTTGAAAAATTAAGTTGATGTTAATTTTTCCATTGTTCCTTGGAATATTAATCATACCCAATTCTTTCTGAATATAACGTTACGAACCTTAGCCTAATAATCAATTTAGATTCAACTATCACAATACTTACTTTGGTGGAAAGTATATAAGGAAAAATACGAGCTTCTTTTACCTATAGCCAGCCAATATTTAGTGACACCACCAGAGAGTGTTCCGAGCAAGCGAATGTTTAGTGGTGCGCGGCCTATTTACACCGCGTCGCAATAGTCTTGAAGGAGAAAAGACTTCAAAACTTTTATTTTTGAAGTTCCTCTACTGAGCTTTGATTATTACTTTAGCATGATTAATTAATAAATTAATTTAACAGGACTTTACTTTTTTAAAAACCATATCGTTGTGAAATATATTTTGTTTCCTTTTCTTTAATAAAAGAAGATAATTATTTTGCGTTAGAGACGAAGGGGTTTTTTTAAACTAAAAATGATTAAACATTCATATTTTTTTTGTTTAATTGTCAGTATTTTATGTATTATTTTTTGGAACGTATTCGCAAAATATTCGTGAAATATTCGCTTGAATTTGGGGAATACGAATATCATGAAAGAGGCGAATATTCGGCTATTCGAATACGAATATTCGTAACATCACTAGTCCATATCTTCTAAACTTTATATAGAAGACTAACACTCCTCAAAATTTCATCTCCATGAGAGTATTTGTATTAGATATATGCGCGTGAGTGAGTTTTCGCTCACGATCACGAGAATAATATTTTTCTTCACGCGCGCTCACATATAGCAAATTTTAAGACTATCCCGATCACGCACGCTCACGATCAAAATTTATTTCATTACAGACTCTCACGCGCGGCATAAGTTTAAGCTTTCACGGCATTTAAAAAGTCAGAAAGCGCAAGAATATTTTAGTGTCCATATGGAAACCAATATGCCGAATACTTATCAGTAGTTGGTCAGAAAACGTACCGAAAATCATATGAGCGGTTGACAAGAAAGCGGTCCTCTAAATTCTAAACTAAAATTCTGCGGCACAATCTAAGTTGAAAATTGCCCAAATCAGCTTTTTATGCCGGCTAGTTGAGAAAGAGACAACAATTACGTATTGGTGTTTCACTTTATCCAATTAAAAGTGTTGCATATTTTACAAATGTATGCGTAAAGCAAAACAAAAATAAACACTAATACTTTCTTATTTCTCTTTCGTGATGCTGGCCACTTCAGCTGAGACGGCAATATCTTCCGGCTCGTGTCGCGTCTGGTTAGACTGTGGCTGAGGACAAAGTATTCAGGTGTGGGAAAGACAGAGAAAGTAACACAGTCTCTTTCTGTTTTTCTCACAGCTGAATACTTTTTCCCTAATGGTAAAGCCCTGTACAGACGGTTGTATCAAAGCTGTTAGAAATGCTTACAATTTATTGGCAGACAATTGTCTGACAATAAATTTATCTGTCAATATTGTCAATACAAAAATTGGCAGTTCACACGATTGTCAGATGCAAAAATTGTCGGTTTGTCACTGCCAGACTCACATCATTTAACAGAAATTATCAATTATTTATCATCTGTGCTTGTGTTAACTTTAAAAAGTGAAAATATAAATCAGTATTATATATAAAGAAGCAATTTTAACTATTTTATCTGCATAGTTTCTTTTATTTTCCTTTTTCCCTAAAAAAGATGTGTGCAGTGCGGCCAATATAAAGAAGTGTCTGACAATGACGCCATTGGCGGATGCAGAAACTTCGCACATCTGACAATTATAAAATAAAATAAAATATGTCCGACAATAATCTGGCAATGGCAACGCGATGCGTTCACAGACAAAAATTTTCAGTTCACACGATTGTAAAAACTTTTTATCACATTTTACTTACAATATTGTAAGATCTGACAATCGTCTGCAAATAGCTTAACAAGATACAAAAATTATAATAGGCTCAAGGTCGTTTATATACGAGCAACAAACACATTGAAATAGTCTGTTACAGAAAACACAACAGGCGTGTAAATATGTATGTATGTATGTGTGTATATATCTAATACGAATGTGGCGACTAAAGGAGTGACCAACAATATAGAGACCCACAAGTTTCCATTAAAATCCTGCACGCAGACATTTACATACTTAAATATTTATAAAAGGATATAAAGAATTAATGCAGAAAGAAATCCCAACTCCGCAATTTGCGCCACCCACTCCATTCACATACAACTTTGACAAAAACACATGTTTTATTTGAATATGGAACACCATTTCTAACGAGTTAATTATCTCGCATTACGAGGAAAAGAGAAAGTTTGAGAATTTCAAAATGCAACTATTTTTATTGACAATAGCAAGTGCTGCAAGAAAATTAAAAAAAAAACATTTAATTGGCGTGATCATTAGTTGGCCTTGGCAATAAATAAATATAATTTTCAGCATTTAATAATGCAAACAATATATTTTTTTGCTTTCTAATTTTTTTTTATTTCGAGTTAAACGGAGTAGTGTTAAATTGTTCAATTATTTCTACCATTATTTTTTGTATCAAAAAGGCAAGCATTTCCATGATTTTTAAGAAGCTCCCACCATATCTTGATTTCTTGAATAAAGATTAAAGTGCTTAGAAAAGTTGTCTAGTTTAGTCCGTATTGGATATAAAGACAAAATTAAAAATTTTTTGATATTAAATACATATATTTTTTACTTCCTGCTTTTTGTGAAATCTAGAAAAATTTTCATTTGGAAATTTATATTGAAACAACCATTAAATAGTTCAAATTTGTTTTTGTTTCCAATTCAAAATCCCAAACGAAAAAAATATTTTATGTATGTATTTACGAAAACAGGCGGTAAAAGTTAAAAAAGTTTTCATTACATATGGGAATTTTCAGTTTCATAGACAGCTAGTCAAAAAGTTTTAACTTTCAATTGTCACTGATCATATTTTTTTACAACAGAACCTTGATGCTGTTACTGCTAGATGTAGTTTTAATCAGCGTTGTCAACTTTTAGATTTCAAAAAGCACTGAAACAAGTAAAAAAGCGCGTAATTCTTGAAAAAAAGCACTGAATTTTATTTTTTTAAAGTAATTTTTTATTTTTAAACTGAATAGGTATAAGTCAGAAAATGTTTTATTATATCGGCTTTCTAGCTCGGAAAAACTAAGTTGATTTCAATCATGAGCTTAAGGCCTGATGAGATTTTGCATTCGATTGGTTTAGGAGTTTAGAATTTATTTGCAAAAAAAAAAATTTTTCGAAAGCTTTATTTTCGAAAGTTCTCAAAATCTACGAAACCGAATCGGTTCATAATACCAAGGAATCTAAGTGACGTCAATGTCTTTTGAATGCCGCAAATTTGGTTCGGATCGGTGAAGCCGTTTTTAAGTTATGAGAGGTTTACTGACATACACATACACCGCCGGAAAACGTCGAGATCTGATGAAAACTCGATTTTCTAGAATCAACAACTTCCTATGTTTGATTGCGGAAAGTTAAAAATTTCAAAGAAATTATTTAACTAAAGCAAATAAAGTCTTTACTGATTTTTTTTCAATTTGGTTTACCAACTTTTTTTTACATATATGACTCGTATTCTGAGCTGTCTGATAAAAAAATAGTATAAAAATAATTTTTTAAAAACATAAATAATTCTTGCAAAAAAACCGACTACAAAACAGGCGTTGTGCTGCCCAATTTTTCATCAGAAACGAGAACAAATTGTTTGTGTTAAGTTTCATAAGAATCGATTTATTAGAAGTAGTGAAAAATAATATTTGCTTTGTAAAGATGTATAACTGCTGCACTTTTTGAATCAGTGCGTTTGTTGTCTCTCCGCGGAAACTTATTGTATGTGCAAAGTTTCATAAATATCAGTTAAATAGAAGTAGTTGAAAAAGAATAGCCCAATTCACAATCTTGTGCAAATGGTCTTGCATCGTAGCATTTGCAAAATTGTGTACTATATTGATACTCACCACTAACAATTATTGTTAAGTGGTGAGAATCAATATACTATACCATTTTGCAAATGCTACGATGCAAGACCATTTTTTGTACAAGATTGTGAATTGGGCTAATATTTAGTTCGTCCACTTTTCTAACGATAATGTTGTATTGTCACGATAGCTAAATGTGTGTACAAAGTTTCATCAGAAGCGGCTTAGTAGAAGTTTTTGAAAAAGAATATTTACTTTGCATGGGCGTGCTACTTCCAACTTTCTTAATCATGATGGAAATTTAACGTGGGCGCAAAGTTTCATAAGAATCGGTTGCGTAGAAGTACTTGAAATTGAATGTGTAATTGAATGTGTAATTACAATGCTAATTACAGGGGCTTTACGCTCCACACCCAATACGGCTCTTTTCGCTATGCTGAACTGGTTACCAGCGGATCTGCTAACCAAAAAGCTTGCCTTAAATACAGCAGTCCGTCTGCACGCTACAAATGCATGGAACCACAGACGACCCCCACCGTATCATCGAGTCTTGGGATAGTCTACCCGGGCTAATTGATTATACCTCCCCGAGACCAACTTTCTCTAGGGGCTTCAGGTTCTCTATCTCGGAGGAAATGAAGTCCACGTAGAGCACTTCGATGTGTACACGGATGGCTCCAAGAGGGGTGATAGGGTTGGAGGAGAGGTCTACTTTGAACAACTGGAAGCCAAAATTTCCTTCAGACTTCCAGACAAATGTATATTACAGGCCGAGATATCGGATATGGCTTCGGTATCACAGGATATTTGATAGAAATATCCGAATTTTCACCGACAGCAAAGCCGCAATCAGGTCCCTAACAGGTGTATACACAACATCAAACCTGGTCAAGGAACGCCGGGCATCCCTGAACGGGATGGCGAGACATTCAAACATCACCCTTATATGGGTGCATGGACATGGGACCAGCACAGGTAACTGCATCGCTGACGAACTAGCTAAAAGGGGAACGACACTACCAGAGCCAGACATTGATGTCTTCTGCGGTATTCCCCTACACGCTTGCAAAAAGCAAATCGAAAATTTTTTCCTACACCCTGGCACAGACCAGATGGTTCAATGAACCTACTTGTAGGATCTCCAGGCTGATCTGGCCAAGGCTGGAGTCAGACCGCACCAGGAATCTACTAAGACTTCAGAAATCACACCTGAAAGACGTCGTCGCAACGATCACAGGTCACTGCAAATTCGGCAACCATGCCAAACAAATGGGACTAACGTCTCGCGATTTCTGCAGAAGCTGTCGGGATAAGGAGGAGGAGGAGTCCATTCTTCACCTCCTGTGCCTCTGCCCGTCGCTGGAGAACCAGCGGCTTACACAACTCGGTCAACAGTCCTTCGTCAGTCTATCTGAACTGGCAACGAAGAACCCTAACAAACTTAGCCTTTTCATAAGGCGCAGTGGATAGTTCCAGTCCTGAACCATACTCTTCTGGCGAATGATCGCCATAACACTCTCTCCTTCTCTTCTTCTTCTTCTTCTCATTTTTCACAACTTTACTTGAACTATCCCCTTTCCTCTTTCTTTACAGGTAACACAAAGGGACCAATTATGGACCCAAGTGAGCGAAAGCTGCCTGTACAAACTAACCTAACCTACTTCGTGTGGGCGTGACCCTGCCCACTTTTCAACGGGATCAATCTGGAAGTACATCCAGAAATCAATTTATAAATAGCGGAGTTTTGAGGGAACATGCATAAAAAACTACATGACGAATTGATAACCTTTCTCTTTTTCTGAAGTCGGTTAAAAAGCATAAATTTGGTTTGAATAGTTTATGGCAAGATTTTTCAGGACACTAAAAATTACAAATTATAATTTTATACAAAAGAATTTGCTCACATATTTTTGATTTTTTAACGCTTTATCTCGAGAAGCAGACTCAAAATGATAATCAGTAAGCTATCAGCTGCATTATGCAAAATATCGGCAACAAGCGCGCATTCAGGGTGGCGGAAAAAATGGTTTTCCGCCAAATGATCAAATATTTACTATTTTTAGATTTCATACTGAAGTTCCTCCAAATGTGTGCTAACGCCAGGTCTTTAATTTTGAATTGCCGCCCATAAAGGGGGTGTTATAAGTTGGACCTGTCTGTGTCTGGATATCTATTGACTTGTGCTTCTGTGGCATCGTAGCTTCCAAACGGCTAAACTGATTCTGAGTTATTTATTTATTTTTTGTTGGGAGGACGGTGAATTGATAGATAGCGTCTATTTCTGCAGCCGTTTGGAAGCTGCGATGCCACAAAGGCAGATGCTGACGGTTTCTAATATTACATATGTACATATTTAATTTTCTTAATATTTTTTTTTTTGAATAGAAATAAAGTTAATGAAATGCAAAAAGAAGAAACAATAAATCCAAAAACAGCTCTGGAAATTGTGTATTTTGCTCATTCCTAATGTTTTACACAAACAAATTACATATATTAAAAGAAAAAAGTTCAAGGAAAACTTAAACAAAAGTAAAAACATAATTACCCACCTGTGTCTAAGCAAATACCCATTATCCATTCGGTGGCCAATATAGCGGAATCACAGCTATTTCCGTTGTTCTTTTGTCTTTGTTGTCTAACTGTTAATTTTTGCCTGTTTCCTTTTCTCTTATCGTAATTATTTTGTATACTTTATTTCTCGAAACACAAGTATTGACAAGACACAATTTGTTAAAATTAAATTTAATGGTTTCTTTTATAATTTGTTGCCTTTTATTTTAAAATATGTATTATTGAATTTTTTGCTTTATAACTTTTTTTTTAAATTATATTATTTCTTATTAAGATTAAAATGATTAAATTAGTAATTTGTTAAGAAGTTTTTTCAAAAATCTTTTAAACTCTTTTATAATAAATTCTCCCATGATTTTAAAGAGAGTTTAACATTAGAATTTTTAATTTTGTAGATTTTTAATTTAAATCATAAAAGCCAAGTTAATACTTTTTTCAAAATTCTTTTTTAATTATATTATACATATTCCATGCAACATATTTCGACTTTTTTCAACATTTATTTCAATTACTTTCTTGGTTTTTATTTTGAATTTTTAATCTTAGATTTTCAAAATTCTGTTATCTAAAGATTTATAAATTATTTGCTTTATATTAAGTAATATTATATTAATAAGTAATTATCTTCCTTTCTCTCTCCACCTTTCTTTATTACTAAACGACTTTGTTTATTTTTTCATTTAATCCGAATTAATGTTTTGAAATGTTCAACGTTCGAAATGCAACTAAACTTTGTCAGTGTCTAATATTTAAGTTCTTAGTTCTTTCGGTGACCGTTTGCTCGTACTAACTGCTAGACCTGAAATTCATAAATAATTCTAGCAGTTAGATTTTTTCTCTCTTGTTTTATTGTCCTTTAGAATTTTTACTTTTCTATATTTGTTTTATGGTTGTTGTTGCTGTTTAAGTTTTGGTTATTTTATACTTTACCGTATTTGAATTAAATAAAGGTTGTATTTATATTCGTGGTCACGTTTGTAACCCAACTGTTTGATATCTGCAAGCACAACATTTTTAGGAGGACAAAACCCAATTCTTAATTAGTTATATGTGTGTTCTTTAGACGCGCACAAATTGCCTGAGCTTACTCTCCATCTTTGTTTTTGAATTCAAACTTTAGCGATAGACGGACTGACCGTACCATCTTTCTCGTAAGTATTTCTCTCAAGATTGTGAGATCAAAACTGTTGTATAACTGTAATTCACAGTTAATTTGCTTCCTTGACATACCTAGTAGGTCCCTGCAAGTCCATATAATTCAGACTAAATACTAGTAAAAAGACTAATCATTAAGTTACCAGATGCCACTCTATGCCTAACAAAATCCATCCTGAACACAGTCACCAGTACAATATGGCTGTTATGGAGCGGAAACTACACTATACAAATCAAATTATGAATAACTAACAAGGCTCTAACGACAGATTCAGGTAGAAGAGATAAAAAAAAATATATTTGTTTCTTCGTTTTCAAAGTTCTCGTCTACACTTCATTTTACGGGGAGTTAATGTTCCCCACCTTTTGTACATTGTTACAGAGAATAAGCATAGGAAATATTGTAACCCTTACATTTTAGGAATAAGGTGTGTTTAGCACTTTTATGTAAAACACTGCAAGTTACATTTTTGTGAAACATTTTATCTCTCTAAATATTCGCTGTGAGTCCATCTTGTCCCTTCCTTACCAAAAAAGGGGAAATCTAATTTATACAGCGATATAGGGGTTAAAATGTTTTACAAAAATGTATTAGCTCAATTCACAATCTTGTGCAAATGGTCTTGCATCGTTGCATTTGCAAAACAGTATAGCATATTAATACTCACCACTAACAATTGTTAAGTGGTGAGTATCAATATACTATGCCAATTTGCAAATGCTACGATACAAGACCATTTGCACAAGATTGTGCATTAGGCTATTGTCTCATAATTCTATTATAAGTTTTCAAAGACACTTAAGTTCCAAAACTCAACGCCAGAAATGAGTTAAAACTTAAAATGAGTTTAAAGTTTCATTTGCTAATTATTCCCAATTCGTGCTAAAATAATTATTGGCATCCTCGAATGTTATCATTGACTTCAAGTACATATTCACCATTTAAAGCGGAAATGGTAGCCTTGCTCTTGATAAATATACATATAATAGCAAAGATTTTCGCTTAACAGAACTTTATAGCAGTTGGGAAATCTGAATGGAGCTTCCGCCTTGATATTTCCAACCCTCAGAAT
Organism: Panzeria rudis; assembly: GCA_956483635.1. Lineage (NCBI taxonomy): Eukaryota > Metazoa > Arthropoda > Insecta > Diptera > Tachinidae > Panzeria > Panzeria rudis. Next base: position 39,678,478 of record OY101449.1, on the reverse strand, counting down.
AGTAGCGTGTCCACAGTCGCAGTTTGGCGGTTCAATCTGATAGCGGAAGTAAGAGCCTATTGCCTGAAGTCAATTTAGCATAGTGAAATGAGGCTTCGCAGACGAAGGAGAGCTTTAGTACATCTCTTGTTCAAGTCCAGAGGTGTTCATCACTTAGCATGACCATAGCAAGCTGTAGAATGAACTCCTCAGATGACGTCATTATGTCACTACTTTCCACGGAGGATTTCACAGTTGGAACGGTTGGAAGAGGATAGCTTAGACTTATAGAGTCAAGTTTGGTGCGGCCAAGAACAACGTGTCATATAAGAATTTTAAAGTAAGTCGGTTTCACGGGATATGTTTCAATAAAGCTAAGGCTGCCGGATTTTAAAGTCACTGAAAATGATTTTAGTACGACAGTTACGATCCCTTAAGTAGGATCTTATTTGCTTTCTCCTACCCTATTTCTTATTTTTCTAAATGACCTTCTCTGTCAAACTTCCAATCCTATCTACTGTTTTGCAGACGACAGCAGCATCTGCCATTCAGGAATTTGTCGCTCAGAGAGTATTTAATACTAGAAGTTTTAATAGACATTGTAAAGGGGTATAGACACGATCAAAATGTTTGATGTCTAATTCGTGTACGTGTGCTTGACGATAAATCTAAACCATGTAGATTTTTCATTAAGCGTTGTCTATTTCACTCATACTATTAACATGCTTGTCAAGCATTTTGAACGTGCCCAGACCTCTTAACACAACTTTTCATCAGCCCAATTTCGCACAATTTCAGTAATCAGGAATGTAGCAATGCTGTTGGCAGAGTAGTTAGCGCGTTTGACTACAAACTCTGAGGTCTTGAGTTCGAGACTAGTTTCAGGCAAGCCAACAACATCATGCATTTTTCTCATGTGCATTGGCGTGTTATTGTGTTGGTTGTTGTTGGGCTGTTAATGTGATGAAGGCATATCACTGATCACTTTGGCAGTACCGGCAGCGAGTAATACTAACATATCCTAATGCATTTCACAGCACCCTCATTCGTCGGCATTGGAGCAAAACCGTCGGCGAAGTAAAATAACTAATAAAATGGCTACACAGCTTAAACAACTCCATGCCTCTACTTGACATCAGAGGGGCTTGCAATACTGCTCTACAAAAAAAAGCGCAATAGCAGGGTTGTAAATGAATTAAGCTTTCTATCTGTCTCCCACTTCACCACCTGTTCTCTCTACACTATCCATTTCCCAAAGAAGGTAACACATTAATTAAATAACTGGTAGGCATTAATTGCCTGATTGTGTTACTGCTCTTAAAAAAAATAGGCTAACCCTGTTGGAGATTAGAGCCATGCGGCGCAACATGAATGATACGATTAATCGCAATCTTACAAAAATCTTGAATGGGGTAGTGCGAATAGGGTCGCCCCAATACTGTATGCTTACGCACAGACGTACGACCGAGCCTGCTGCTCACTCTGTAATTATGGATGGTGTAAGATATGCTTCATTCACTCCATCTGATCTCCTTACTATTTATACCACCTCTTTATGTATATCCGACCGAAAATGGAATACAGCTCTCATGTATGTGCCGGTGCCTCAAAGTCTATTTTGAAGTTACTCGACCGCCTGCAGGAGAGGGCGAAAAAGCTCATCGGTGACAGTAGGGTAGCCAACTCTATTGAGTCGCTTGAGCATCGACGCAATGTGGGGTGCGTTTCGCTGTTTTATCGTTACTGCAATCGAATGTGCTCTGATGAAATCAGGGAACTGGTTCCCGAAACCCGCTCTTTTTTTGCGAACAACACGTTCTTCATGAAGGGCACATCCATTTGTGGTCGATACGCCAGTGAATCGCAATGCACATTATAGAGAGAACTCGTTCTTTGGCCGAACTATTCGTATGTGGAATAAACTCCCTGCAAAGGTCTTTCCTGTCAGTCCACAAATACTACTCCCTTTATCCTCCTTCCCACAACCAATTTTCCTAGTTCCAACACAATGCATTGCATGAGTAGGGGTCATCCTCTGAGTGTTGGTCCAAAAAAAAGGGTTGCGTTCTATTTACAGATAGTTCGTAGGTGGGAGTAAAATCGGGCGCTGGTGTTTACAAAATGATACCTAACGTCCGAAGGTCGCTCAGAATTCTAGATGAATGTCAGGAAATTTTATTTATTTATTTAGGCAATGCATTGCAATGGAATAAATACCTGCAGACACATATACAGAAAAAAGTTCGAGTATAAATAGTATGAAAAAAGTTAATCTATTATTCATATATTTTATTAAGTTATAAATAAAAAACAGGAACTATTTCATAATCAATATGAATTTAGTTCTTAAAAATAAATTTATGAAATCTAAGTTGTTGTTTGTAAACGATTCTGAAATGTTTTTTAATTTATATAGAGTAAAAATACAGTTTTTTTTACAATAGTCTGTTTGCTAGATAGGCAATACAAATACAATACTGAATTTTTAAAATATTTTCAAAATGAAATTTGAATAAATTTAATACAAGTTCCTAAATTGAAGGAAAAAAATTCTTGTTAGATTTCATGATCATTTATGAAAAATTCTTTGGATTTAATTAATTTTTGTCTGTGTAAAAATTAGGGTATTCATTCGGTTAGCCGTTAATCGGTTAACCGGTTAATTACTATTCGATTAACTGATCGGTTAATTTAAAATTGGCTATTTTCGATTAACTATTAAACCGGTTAATTTTAGTCGGTTAACCGATTAACAGACATAACAGAATTTTTCATTTTTTGTAGTAATATATATTTATTTGTTTCGTCTCATATACAAAAGGTATGTTTTCAGAAATTATTATTCAGAAAACTTTAAAATCTTTTAACGTGGCTATAAAATAGCTTATTAAGGACTCTAATTGAGGGAATTATTAAGTTTTTGTTTAATAATTTAATAAAAACCAATAATACTGTTGCTAACGATTTAATTAAAAATCTAAGGATTCGATTTAGTGAGAGACGAATTCAATTATTTTATACCTTCACTCAGAAAACTAACCCAGTAAAAATTTTTCGTGTTTTTTGAAGCACTAAAGAATTAAAGCGCATCATAATTCACTTTAAAATATGAGCTTGTTTAGAAGCTGATTTCATAGCGCCCCAACAATGCAGGTTTAAAGCGGGAAAGTTAGCAAATGTACACACATCCAATGGGTAGTATGAATAAAGAGAAAGAAGAGTAAGTTTATTTCAGTTTTTTGGTGCCGTTTTGCGACAGTGTTTTCGGACGAGTGGTTGGTACGTTGGACGACAAACCTGAAGGATCTCAGTTCGATACTAGTTGAAGTTTAAATAAAAATATAAAATAAAAATATAAAATTAATAAAAATAAATAAAGTTACGAAATAATAAAAATTCAAAATCACGGTAACACTGCAAATTCACATCGAACCATTTTTTTCAAATATGTAATACTCCAAACCGGGAACACGCCATACAATAATCAGCAGCGATATCAACAGGATTGTAAGCGCTACTTTTACTCCATAATAGTAGAAACCTGCTTTATTGGAAGCAATTTTTTTACTGGGTAAGGAATTCGGAAATAAACTTTTAAAAAAATTAAAACAGGACTCTAATGGCATAATTGAAGATTTTATATGTTTAGAGATATCCTGGCAAAGGACTGTGAAACTAGATATTCTGTATTACGTGACGCTACAAGGGGTGGGTATTAATCCTCCGAAAATAGCATTACGTTATATATGAATAGGCTCTTATGGATATTTTCGATTTCTTCAACATCTTCTATAAATGAATGCATTTTGCCTAGTCAATGTTTATCAAAACTAAAGAAAAGAACCACTTAAATCCTAAACATTTAAACCAAATTATTTTTCTGAAATTGTTTTAGAAGATCTTCTTAAACTCTTGAAATAACTAATAATATTATTAATTAATACCTACATATTTATGAAATCTTTTTTTTTTTGCTTCATTTAGTTAAAGAATTGTTATGTTTGTTATGTTATTGTTTTTTTTTTTCTAATAATGGTTGAAGTCTACTAACGTTTTGGTAAAGCGCCAATGAAATGCATATAGACAATGTTTAACTATCAGCAAATAAGCTTCATTTAAACTAATAAACTCAAAAGAGTAAATATTTTATGCATTTTTATTTCTTGAAATTACTTGATTTATGAAAAATCTTTATTAATCGGTTAGCCGATTAATACCGATTAAGCCAAAACCTCGATTAATTAATCGAGCGACTAACCGATTAAAGCAGAAGCCCGATTAAATGAATAGCTTAGTAGAAATATAACAATCATTTAACTACAACTAAGAATTTAAAAACAATATTTGGTTATACTTAATACGAGCGCTTATCAATAAATCCGTGATATTTTTAATTTCCCGACTCTTACCTGAAAGGATAATAATGCTCCTGTCAACAGGCATCTGTCAATTGCCTTCAGTCAAAATTTGAACAAGCTGCGTCATTTAGTTTGTGTTTGACATACAGTGATATCAGACTGCAGCGGGATTTGAGGAAGCGAATGGAAAAAAGTGCTCTTCGTGTGTTCATTAAGCATTAATTTTTGCGAAAAAATAAACCAGCACTGGTAACTCTGCACCATCAATTTCAATGGCAAAAAATTGGTTTACTGAATTTCGTTGTGGCAGTACAAGTACGGACGATTCCGAACGTTCTGGACGCCAAGTATAATTCTCTACACCCGAAACTATTGAAAAATTCACGATATGGTGTTGGCCGATAGGCTCAGTGGTTTATATTTTGAATGATCACTTAGGTACGAGAAAGCTTTCCGCAATATGAGTGCCGTATTTACTCACAACCGACCATAAACGTGACCGACCATATATGTGACAACTTCGCAGCAGTGTTTGTTTTTGCGCCGTTTCGTAACCGTAGACGAAAGGTTGGTCCACCACAACACACCAATGACAAATCAGAAGTAAAAACAGTGAATTTTTCCGGGTGAATCGGGACCAAGGAAGGCCAAGGTGGGCTTTTCAGCCAATAAAGGCATTACGACCGTTTTTTGTTGGGATGTACACGGTATAATCCAAATTGACCACCTTCAAAAGGGTAAAACAATCAATGGCGAATATTATGGCAACTTATTGGGTCGATTTAATGAGGATTTGAAAACATTTGGCAAAAATCAATGAATTAGGCTACAAATCAGTCCCTCATCCGCCCTATTAACCATAGATTAGCTTATGACATAGATCTAACAACAAGTTTATGAAACACATCTTTAATTGAAGCAAGTAAACTATTAATTGCCTATACGCTTATCTTTCAACTAGGAATTTAACCGATACCGATGCCGATATATCGGCGATACTTCAGATTTTCCGATACATCGGTATCGGCGATATTATTTACTGTCGATACGAAGATACTTTTTAAATTTTTTCATAGATTTTTTTAAATAATAATTTTTTTTTGTTAATTTTACCATGAATTAAATTCAATTCGTTGTTTTTTAAATTTTATTAACATTCAAATTCAATCCGTCGTTTTAAAATACACTCCATGGTAGTCATGAAAACGTAGAATTTGTGATGCGGAAGTAATGCAAATTTGGATAATTTCTAGTCATTATTACATATGATTGTCATTGCAAGAAGTTATATTGTTCGATTACCAATCACCGAATCGAAAGCGATGTTCTTTTTCGGCATTCTATAATGATTTTTCCTCAATTAAGAAGAATGAAAAATTACCCATTTTCGCAACTTGTTTCTTTTTATGCGAACTTAAACGCAAAACTGTGTTTTCATAAACTTTTAGAAGAATTTTAACAATTAAGCTATTAAATTATGTAGAAGAATATTAGTTGATACATAAATCCTTTAAAAATCGGTTTTTTAAAAAGCATGGCTAGTATTTTTTTAAATTACAAAGGAATAACAAATGTTTGTATGACAAATAAAAGTTTACTTGCTTTTTCTGGATATTTTTAATATAGATTCTTTGAAAGCAATGAAAATGTAGTTCCTTAAAAATTACTTCCAATTTTTTATACTGGGTTAATATCAATTTTAAATATTAATAATTTCTTACACTGTAATTTTGTATAATAAAAAATTGTTAATTAAAACTTGAACACAATTTCAATATGCGTATCGGTATCGGAATCGGTATCGCCGATATTTCTTTTTGAGTATCGGGATCGTATCGGCAAAGAGACGTTACTTCCCTACTTCCAACTATTTTCTTTAATTAATGCAAATATTAATTAAAAGTTTATAATATTAATTAAAAGTTTTTAAATAAGATTTTACTTAGTTCAAATAATAATTTTTTTTGAAAGTTGTTATCATTGTTTCTTTAGTCAAAGGATTTTTTCACTTCTGTTGTGCTTTTGTAGGGAATTGACAAGGTTGACATAGCTTAAATGCAATCATTTCCACAATTGTTTATCTATTTAATCATTTTATTTAATGTATATTAATATGTACAAACTTATGAACATTAAGCTGGCCTTTAAAAAAGGTATTAAATTCATAGTATCAACGATTAGAAATATGCCAATAGCCGGCTTTTTATTTACTTCGTTTGGTAACTTGCATGTTGACACCTTTTGGAAAAATAACATAATGGAGGCACCTTAATTTATATATGTATGTATGTACATAGATGTGTATGGCTGTACCCGGTTGGCTATGTCTCTCCGATATCTTGCAAGACCGATGCATGACAATGTTAAAGCGTCGATGACCTGTTGGTGACAGCTAAAACAGATCAGTGAGGACATTTTCGAACAAATGGCCGCTGAGTTCATACATGACAACAAGAGCGACACTGTCACCCATCTTTCCATTAATGACCATATAAATGACAACATCCTTACATTTTTTCCTTTGTTTCTTTTTTACGCGTGTTCTACAAAAACAATTTGAGGAATTTGTCGCTCAGAGAGTATTTAATACAAGAAGTTTTAATAGACATTGTAAAGGGGTCTAGACACGATCAAAATGCTTGATGTACGTGTGCTTGACGATAAATCCAAACCAAGTAGATTTTTCATCAAGTGTCGTCTATGTCACACATACTCAGAAATTTTCACTCATACTATTAATACGCTTGTCAAGCATCTTGACCGTGTCCAGACCCCTTAACAGAACTTTTCATTAGCTGAATTTTGCTCAATTTCAGTAAACAGGAACGTATCAATGCTGTTGGCTGAGCAGTTAGCGCGTTTGACTACAAACCATGAAGTCTTAAGTTCAAGACTAGTTCCAGGCAAGCCAACAACATCATGCATTTTTCTCATTTGTATTGGTGTATTATTGTGTTGGTTGTTGTTCGACTGTTAAAGTGATGAAGGCATAGCACTGATCACTTTGGAAGCACCGACAACGATTAATGCTAACATATCCTAATGCACTTCACAGCACCCTCCTTCGTCGGTATTGTAGAACCGTCGGCGAAGTAAAATAACTAATAAAATGGCTACAAAGCTTAAACAACTCAATGCCTCTACTTGACACCAGAGGGACTTGCAATACTGCTCTACAAAAAAAAACGCGCAATAGCAGGGTTGTAAATGAATTAAGCTTTCTATCTCTCTTCCACTTCACCATCTGTTCTATCTACACTATTCCTTTTCCAAAGAAGGTAGCACATTAATTAATTAACTGGTAAGCATTAATTGCCTGATTGTGTTACTTCTCTTTATAAAAAAAAATATATGCAAGCTGGCGACAGACTAAGCGACAGTGTCCACAAGAAGCTCATTTGCTGGTATACGAAGAGAAGTGTTTTTTGTCGTAACGAAATTATAAAAAAAATTTTAAATTGAACGTTGCAAGACTAGCTTGCGGATAATACCTATGTACATATCTAGCAACTAGTTGGCATGACCAGTTGAGTAGTTTTTCTTTTACCCATTCTTTGAGTACGGTTTCTGTTAGATTGTCTTAAAAGAAACTGTAATCGACAAATATCGTGCATGACAAATGTCGAAATTGCCCGAAGTAGTCGTTGATGAAAATCTCCTCTTCGATGAGTTGGCCAACCGGGTGCATACATATACTATACATATGTATGTATGTGTGCCAAATTTGGTGTCTATGTATGGCTGAGTTTTGCCTGGTTATGCATGTCCATGCCTGTTTTTGTTTTCAACCGTTAGTTTTGTTTATGAAACATTTATCGAAAAAGGGACTCGTATTTGTAGCACTCTCTTTGCCCCTCTCCACAAAATCACAATTAAAATTCTTTTTCGAATTCACAGGTGTTTTGATTCGTTTCATTTTAAAATGGGGGTTTTCTTCGAGGGTTTGTTAACAGCTGCATTATTTATAATTTTTGTTAAAACAAAAATGAGGCGCAGTCAAAAAAAAAAGAAAGTGAAAATAAAATAAATTTCCCCATCTCATAAAAGTTTAACTTAAAGTTCTCTGTTTTTAAGTTTCTGGTTTTAAGATTCATTCACCCTACGTACATATGTACATACATATACACGTACCCAGCGAACATTTTTGACTGAATTCGGTGCGAATTCGGTCAGAAAGTACGCACAATATGCAGAATTAGTATCCGAAGTCGGTCAGAAATAGTACCTAAAATCATATTAATGGTTGACAAGAAAGCGGTATCCTTTGTCTGAGGAAATTCTTTACACTTTGCCGAAATGTCTGAGAGAATTCTAACAAATTTTCTGGAGAAATTGGCCGACTTCCTAAATGCCAAAATGGATTGAAGTGATGCAAAGTCGTATGTGCTTTGTTGTTGTAAACAATGTCAAGACGCATCACTGCAAATGCATTTAGGAACTCGTCCGTTCTAATGGAATTTTCGAGAAGTCTTAACAATGTCAGAAAAAAATTCTGAAAACGTCAAAAAATTAAAAAAATTTTCTGATACTTTTCACTGCATGTCGTATGAAACTAGCACACACATACATATGTAGAATCAAAATATTGTAATACTTCTATGATTCTTCTAGTGTCATATATTTCTTAGGGATGTAACGATATGCCGTTTTGCCGATCCGATACCGATTCCGATACTTAAAAATAAATATCGCCGATACCGATACCGATACCGATACGAATATTGAAATTGAGTTCAAGTTTAGATTAACAAAACTCAAGAAGGGCAATTTTTTTATTATGCAAAATTACAGTGTAAGAGATTATTAATATTTAAAATAGATATTAATACAGTATATGAAATTGGGAGTAATTTTTAAGGAACTACATTTTCATTGCTTCAGGTATTCTTAAGCAGATTATGATGAATTCCCAAAATAGAGCTGAAAGAAGCATACAAAATAATGCAAGATAGAAAAAAAAACAGTTAATGTCTTTATCTGCACTTACCATATTTGTGCAAACTGATCTCTCTAGACGACAATTATTGCCGTCTAGAGAGATTGTTGGACAATATGAAATAATACGAAGTTCCAGCAAAAAGAAAAAAACCTGTATCATAGTTACAAGTGACTGTTATCCGCCCAAAGAGTAATACGAAGTGACTGAAATATTCGCACAAGTAAATCTTTAAGATTTACTAAACCATACTATAACAAGATTACTCACATATGTATCTAACAAATGTTTCATGTCACCTAAGACCAGATGAATATAACTCAACAGATTGTAATGTTTTTCAAAGCATCAAAACATTTTCACTAGAGCGAAAATAGTGGCAGCTAAGATCTGACGTGAGGAAACAAATAATTCAAGAGTAGATCTACCGAAAGTTTGATTTGGGAATAGCAATGATGGAAACATAAGAAGAAGTTTTTTCTTTCAATTATAAGTTACCTGCGGAAATGACTGGGGTAGATTTTAATTTGTTTTGCCGACTCAAAGTTAACCTGGAAGTAATATCAAGTGGTCACAAAGTCAACTTGCAGAAGTTAGCAGATTACTGCTTCGATACTGCAAAACTTTATATAAGATTGTATCAGCGGCATTATATGACAACTCCGATACACATGGTGCTACTGTCATAGAAAACCATTATTGCAAATTGGGTTCCTGTCGGAAGAAGCCGCTAAGGAACGAAACAAAGATTTCCGTCTGTGCGTGCAAAATTTCGCGAGAAAGTTTTCAAAGATTAACTGCCTGTTCAACGATATCGAAGGAAAACCTGAGCGATCGAAAGCCGCTTTCTCGAAATCTAGCTAATTTGGGTTCAACAATATCGACAGCTTTCGTTTGCTTGCAGAAGCAATGATTCTCAACTTAAGCGTTGTCCAAACATGGTTTGCACCAAATAATATTAAAGTATAAAAATATTTTGATAAAATTTTATAAAGCATTATAAATTTTACTTATATTTCATGCTTATAACTATTTATATCTAGTAGTAAAAAGTTATATTTTGAATTTAACGCATTTGAATTTAGTAGAATTTGAATTTAGTACTCGCTAAAACATAGAATGTTACGCGTCAATAAGTTCGTGCCTTTTTTTAATATCCCGCCTTTTTAACTGAAAGTGCAACACTGCTACCGTCAACAGGCATCTGTCAGTTGACTCCTGTCAGAATTTGAACAAACTGCGTTTGAAAGCCACTGATAGTAGACTAGGCGCAATATATAAACAAGACATAAATTTTAAAATTCAAAAAAACCCGACTGCGTAAAAAATAAAAGAAAACATTTTTAAACCTTCACAGATCCTAAATGGCCATTCGAAATTAAAAATCATAAGAAAAACCTAAAAATGATTTTCAAATACCTGTCGATTGATACCCATTTTAATATAGTTCGCCGACTTTTTATTTTTTTCGTATAAACAAAATGTCGTCTGTTGGCCGCCATATTGAATTTTGACTACTGTCATATCTTTACTGGCACTCCCCGGATTAGGACGAATTGATTGACGTAAGAATCGTAAAAATCGGTATACGCGTTCGGTTTATATAGTGCCGCAAAGGAACACACATACATACATACATAGGCTGATAAACACAATAGCCTTCTTTGCGTCGCGCAGTCGGGTAAAAAGTGGGCCATCGATTTGACCAGATCCACATATCTACAAGTATTTCCATGAGCTGAATCCTATTCGGTATCCCGTTTGACTCGCCGCTCCTCAAATTTCAAGTAAATAGCAAAAAAAAAAAATTTTTCACGATTTATATGAGTTTTTCGAAATTTGCTCGAACTTTGCGGGTAGCGAGCAGCGAACAGAGAGGTATTGTCATGTTTTAGTTTGATTGTTTTTTGACAAAACTGTCAATAAATTAATTTAATTTTTTAGTGCCCGATTTTTTTTCGATTTTTAATACAGTAATCCCTCGATTTACGTCGCTTAGATTTCCGTTATTTCGGTTTACGTCGTAAAATTTTGTGTACCTTTCAAACTTGATTGGCGTTTCCTTTCGATTTGTGTCGTTAAATTTTTTGTGCCTTCGCAATTCGATTTGCTTCACCATTCGATTTACGTCGCCTCAGTTGCTTACAAGTTATTTATTGGCAAAAACCAGGAATCCCATAGTTTAGTTAAAATTTTTGTTTTTTCGGTGTTTTTGTGCGGTGGTAGCTACATATTTCCATTTACCTATAGCCTATAGTATAAAGAGCTCTTACTGTCAATTATTACATGATTTGAAAAATCCTTTCTCAGTAAAATTAAATTGAACAAACTTAAGCCTGAATAGTAAAAATTTCTTTGAATAAAACCCATATAGTTCGACTAAAAACACATAGTTGCAATTATTAGCACTAGAAGCTCGAAAATAAAATAAATAAATAATTTGATGCTGCTAGATAAGCAAAATACCCGTATGTGCGTTGGTAGAAGGGCTCTCTTGGAATATTACTATTCTGCTAATAGCTGATTTACACTGGGAAACATTTGCTTCCGAAACTTTTATTTTTAGTGCAAAAGAGCGAAATAGGAATACAAATGGTATATATTTCTATTTCATCACTCTCACGCAAAAGAAAATGCTCGGCAACAAATGTTTCCCAGTGTAAACAGCGTGTAAATGACTAAGGTAATTTTAGACAACTCCATTGAATGGCTGGTAAAGTTTCAGGGTGTTTTCCGACCTTAGACATGTTTTAAAAAAATGTCGACTGGGCATTTATATAATTATGAGTGATGTTTGTTTGGTTGTATGCGTATACATTATTCCACTTGGCCAGATTGCCTTGCACGATATTGTCATCTACGATTCTTGCACGAACTGTCATCTGTCGATTGGTTTTCTACTCGACATTGTAAAGGAAATCGTCGTTCACGACACTCTGAGCGACAAATTCCTGCAACTTGTACTATAGTAAACACTTTTGACGAGAATATGAGCGACAATGTCTTTCGTTTTGTCCTCAATCCAACTTTGTTGAGGACAATGTCTTACATTTTGTCCCCATTAGCATTGTGGAGGGCAAGATTAGTGACAATGTCTTAATTGCTGTCTTCAATCCACCTTTGCTGAGGACAATATGAACGACAATGTCTTACATTTTGTGTTCATTAACATTTTGGAGAACAAGATGAGTGACAATGTCTTAATTTTTGTCCTGAATGCAACTTTATTGAGGACAATATGAGCGACAATGTCTTACATTTTGTCTTCAATCAAGCAAATGAATATGTTGGCCTCTTGTTGTCTATGTTTTAAGTGGTGCAGCAGCAGGGTGGTAAGCGCGAAGACTTATAAACATGCAGCCGCAGTTCGAGTCTCAGCTAGTTCAGTCAATAATTTAAATGAAACGGAAAAAAATAAGCAAAAACATTCAATTCGATGATTTGTTCCGGCTGTCCGACATTTGTCGTCGAGGATTTAAGATTGTCGTGCATCCGTCTTAAAAACGTGGCCAACTCGGATCTTTCCCACTAAACCTGAGATTCGAAATGAAAGAAGGTTCGCTAAAACGAAGAATTTTCGAAACAAATTTGTTCGATAAATGCTCCTGAATCTAAAAAATATCGAATGTTTGCAATGGGCAAAAATATCGATATATCGATATTTTGTTAAAAATATATCGATATATATCGTCGATATTTTTAATTTCTATATATCGATATTTTTTCCAAATATATCGACAGTATCAAACTCGATATTTTTTTAGCTTTGGTTTTCTTTTTCGTGCAATTTTTAAAAACATTTCGGCACAATCTTCATCAAATATAATATTACTAACAAAATCTTTTGTTTTATTTATAATATTTTGTCTATTCGAAAAATTATCATTCTTTGAGTGTAATTTTGCTGATGTATGTTCCATGAAATATTAGTGTAACAGTAAGGATCTTGGAAATTAACTCTATCCAGCTTAATTATTTATAAGAAAGGTACTTTTTTGTTTTATTTATGAATTATCATTGTTGAAAAAATATCGATATTTCGATATATTGATATTTTTTATTCGATATATATCGATGCCGATCGATATTTAAAAATATATCGATATCGATATATATCGATACATTTTTTTCACTTGCCCATCCCTAGTTTGCAACATCGAACTATTTTCGATAATTTCTCGAATGTGTAATTTACACTCATGTATACAATAATTGAATAGAAAAAAATTTGTCCACGATAGTCTAGTGGATGTGTGCTAATCTGTTAGCCTGGAGGTACTGTGTTCGATTCTGATTGACTGCAGCGAAAGCTAAAATTTAAAATAAATAAATATTACATTTACATTAAAATAGATAAATTACCAAATAAAGATAACAATCTTGAAAAATTACTTTTTCCTGCATTTTTTTGTGGTATCGATGATTCTTCGATATTGGTTCGCTATTGATTTGTCAGCTGCCACAAACTGAGCAACAAGAGAGCTCTAGCAGTTCTTTCTCTTTCTCCTTCCGACTTTGATAGCCGTTCTCGAGTATTTTGTCCGTGAAATGTGTACGCAACATTCGAATGCGATATTATTTTCGAAAGTTTTGGTTTGCTGGGTTGCTACGCGGTTTTCTATGCTTTGAGTTCTGTATTTACTACTCTCCTTTCTTTTTTTCATACATACTATATTATTTTAATAATTTGTTTTGGGTAAATGAACCTTAACTTAATTTGTTACAATTTATTTCCCTCCTCTTATTTATGTATTATTTTTTCAATTAATTTTTTTTAATACATACTTCATAAACTTATTTATGTATGCATGTACATAAATAAGTACGAGTAGTGTGTGTGCATTTTAAATGACAGATTTTCGTATTAAAGAGCTTTTTGATCTGGCATTGAACTAAAGAAATATTTTCCAAAATTTGACCAGCTGTTAGAAAGACGTAGTAAATTTATTGTTTGAACATTTGTTATTAAATTTGTCATTATAGTGAAAGTAATAGAGTTGAACTTTCAGGTCATGCCACATGGATAAGGTGCATATGTTGACAAAGGGACCGTTTGATTTAAACAGACTGTTAAGTTAATAAAAAAAATATGGAAAAGCGGCCAAAGGTCATAATAGTTCAATAAACAAATGTTTTGGAAAATATTATAAGCATTCTTTTAAGTCGTTCACACTTGTACATACTTAAGGCCCCAGTGGTAAATGGAAGGAGTAAAGAGGTCTTCTATAAGGCCTTACTTAGCAGTCTATAGTACTTCCACTCATATCTTTTTTACACGCGATGTCATTGCGAACCGAGGCCTTCCTCGATCCATTACTCAGCAGGCCTAATTGAAGGCAATCTTTAGCAGGCCTATTTGCATGTCATACATGACATGCCCAATAGAAGGCCCGGTCTGGGAAGGTCAGTTAAAACTCAAATGGATGTAAACTTTTTAATGTGTATATTTTTATAGCGGCTTCTATATTTTGGATTGTCGTGATTTTTTATTTCGAACTGCTTCTTTTCATCCAAATTATTTTTTTATTCATATAAGGTAGGCTAAATTTCGTGTATTTATTACGAATGAATTGAACATGATGTAGTAGCTGCAACATAAATGACATAATAGCAGCATGTATGATGCCTCTTGTACGTAAATTTCAGTATTGCGTGCAAATTATTTGCGAAAAAAGAATACGAGACTTTTGTTATTTCTAAAGAACATTTTTTGCGGCGATAATCGATTTCGTATTGCGGAAGAGACTTCCTTCGGGAAGAAACGTGTCTCGATGGCAATACTCCTAAAACTGTTTTTAGACTATTATAAAAGCTGTACGACTTCTGCACAAAATGCAGCCCGGATATAATCAGCCATGTCACAGAACACCATTCCGATCGAAAGTGGTTTCAATTCCGTAAGTTGCTTCTTCAGAAAACGAAAAACGAAAATTTTCTTCGTAATCAAACCACTTTAAAATTTCAAAGAAAACACTGACTTCATTTGCAGTAAATACTAAAAATGTGCATGCTTTTAGGAGCGTCAAATAAATATTTGGTCATGAGCTTTCCATGTTAATAAAAAGCTCAATGTGAACTTTGCATCTAAAAACAAGAGTAAACAAACGCCGCAAGGTATAAACACTTTATCATTGTAAAACACGGAATCTAAAGCACCAAAAATGTACTTTTTCGGAATAACAACTGCAGCATCAAAACCAATCCGAACGGAATCTGTGACACGGCTATTGATTTTTTAAAACTTTCCCTAAGCTCATTAGATCAGGGTTGCATTTTCTACAGAAGTCGAACGGCTTGTAATATAGTGTAAAACAGCTTTTTGCAATACGAAAGCGATTCTTCTAGATGATAAGCTAGCAATATCGCCAGATAACCACTAATAATTAAATAGGAAGATATTGCCAAAATACCATCAGGAAGATTAAAAGAAGATTTTACATTTTGAAGTATAATCATTTTAAAAACTGATTTTTTATTAAATCTTTATTACTTTTCCGAAAAAATTTCATGCATGCTTGCCTTTTAATTATATAGTTCTCTTATAGCTTTGAAATTCATTTTAGGTGAAATTATCAGCCATGTCACAGAATACCATTCTGATCGGAAGTGGTTTCTAGTCCGAAAGTTGCTTCTTCAGAAAACGAAAAAAGAAAAATTTCTTCGTAATCAAACCACTTTTAAATTTGAAAGTGAAAATAAAAACACTTTCTACTGACTTCATTTGCAGTAAATACTAAAATACATGCATACTTTTAGGAGCGTCAAATAAATATATGGTCATGAACTTTCCATGTTAATAAAAAGCTTAATGGGAGCTTTGCATCTAAAAACAAGAGTAAACAAACGCCTCAAGGTATAAAAACTTAATAATTGTAAAAACGAAATATAAAATAAACGGAATCTGAAGACTGCAAAACAAAAACGATTGGATCGTAATGTATGACATGGCCGTATATGTTTTGACACAAAATTGTTGAAATAAAATGTTCTCAAAAATTATAAAAGAAAAAAAAAGACAAATATTACTTTGATTATTTTCTTCTAAATGAAAATTTTTGGATGTTGCTAAACTTATTGTCTAATGGGATATCTTCCAATTGTTTGCAGAAATTACGTATACTTTCAGAAATTACGTATACTTAATATTATTAAGTATACGTATTACAATTTTAAATTCAAGTAAAGCTATTTCAGTGCGAGTTTTTACTTATAAGTCCATTGATTTTACACGTTTAAAAAGAGAGGAACATATCATATATCAAAATTTACAAAATTTATGTAGTTTTCAACAGTGCACATAGGGGCGAAAGGATATATTTTGTGTTAAAAAGTTATTGATGTACATTTTACCGATCCCGATATATGGAAGTCATAGTGTAAGTAGCAACGAAGACAAAAATAGCAGAAAAAGCGCTATTTTCAAGAAGTCAAAATATATAAAAGAAAAAAGTTGTCTGCTTGTTTGACTAAACCCACCTTCCTACATGTATTTCTTCATGCTGAATGCGAAATTAAGTCGTTTGGCCCGTTACCCCTCTACTGAAAAAATTCCAAGACACCAAGCTAGTGATTTTTTTAATCAAACCAGTAAAGCTAAAAAATCCAGTGTTTTAGGCATCAAAAGGTACAAAAAATAATACCAAAAGTATTAGTTAGCATCACTGACATCTTGAAGTGAAACCCACTGTGGCCAATTTTTACCCCAAAAATATCGCTAAAAGCGACCTAAAAATAGCTAGAAAACAGCTAAATGTAAAATATTTCCAAAAATTTAGCGATAAATCGCTAAAAACTTCAATTTAAAAATCCTAATTTCAAAATTCCTCAAAAAATAGGTAGAAAATATTGGAAATAACCAAAAGAGGAACTAATTTTGTGAACTTTATTAATGAGTTACAAAGTAATGAGTGGTACTTATTTATCTTATTACTATGCTTCAAATTAGAACTACTACTTAGTTTTTAATAAAATTAGTACGTATTTTCCTCATTATCTGAAAATAGCTATAATTTGTTGTTACGTATTAATAAAATAAGTAGACTACCACTTTTTAAGTCAACATGTGTTGGTATATGAAAACTAGTTTTTGTCGCTTAAACTTATAAGTCAACAATAGCTGAGTGGTTAAAATTCTTGTGTTCAAATCTGAACGAGCACAGGTTCGTATCCCAGATGAGTAAAAAAATTGAATAAATATAAATAATATATAATGTGTATAAAATTTTTTTACTACTTATTTTTTAGCTTCAAGTAAGCCAAATAATAACTAGTTAATTGCTGTGACAAAGTAAATACATTTGTAAGGGGTATCCCTTATTTTTTGGACTTTACAAACAAACATAAGTAGTTATCGAGTCAAATTGTTAGTTACGACTTAAATCCTCATATACCTTTTTGCCTACGAGTAAGCAAAGTTTCTGATGGACAACTGAAAGTATATTTTTGTTCAGCGGATATGACACAAAACTTCCAATACGCTTTCAACACAATTTTTTCCATTGTGCAGAAAAGAACGTGTCGTATTGTTTCTTATACTTCTTGAAAAATTTCCAGGACGATTCTTATCGTTAAGTACAAGCAAGTTACGGTACTATACTCAGCTGAGCTGAATTTTACATATCCTGAACCACAGTCTGTCTAAATATCTTTTATCTTAAAACATCTCCTTCTGGGTTTCAATAATTGCGTCGACTTATAATTAATTTAAGTAATGTCAACTCAAAGTCTTTACAGCTTCTATAAGCTTAAAATTTCCACTACACTTTCAAAATTTTTTCACTAAT